>OY757912.1:7712254-8342112 GCA_963585895.1 Sepioteuthis lessoniana | reverse complement strand
ATTATTTTGAAAATTTTTCTTTTTTCTTTCAAGTGTCCTAATATTTCTTTTGATGTTATGATCTTGAAAGGCACTAATGATTTCTTCAAAAGAGCCATTTATGGTAAGCCGTGTACTTTCAGTTTGTATCCGAACCATTATCAAGGTAGAGTTTAAATGTATTTGTATTTCATAATTAAAGCTCAAATATTTGATATATAATTTAATGTATAATTTCATTTTAGTATTTACTTTAAATGTTAAACAATTTAAACCTCTGCTGACTTTTGGGTAACTTTTGATAGGAAAAGTCTAATAGAAGGTACTCAGAAATAAAGCTGCAGTTTGAATAGTCACCTGTTATTTTACTTTGCTTGTCACTGGGCTGGACCTCTGTAGACCCAGAGAATTACATATGTCATATAAGCATATATCACTCTAATCCAATGATGTACAGATGTCTGACTGACTGACTTATCATCTTATATATTTTGGGTATTTTTCACAACTTGAATTAGTTGTTAAATTATCATCTGTCAACATGTGTTGGTTTGGTTTGGTTTCTTTGTTTAATGGCATATCAACCTTTGTAGGTTATTTAATGCCAAAGCTATTATCCGAGAAGAACAGTAGTGGTACTATTTAACCCATAGCTGGGAGGATAAGGGGATTCATACCTTTCCCAAGGTTATTTGCCCGAAAGTGAGCGTAATAGCGTGACTGGAATACGAACTCGCTTACTACGATTCCGCAGTCCATCGCTTTAACCATTACACCATGAGGACACCTGCCGTCAACATGTGTGTGTGCAATGTATTTGAAATTAAATCAATCATCATCTTCATCAGGTTGCACTGCTGGTATGGATTTCTCTGACTCTCTCTTGCCATTTGTCCCAATCATCCATCACTTCCGGCAGGTCTTCCAGACAACATCCTGTATCAATACAGAGTTGTTGTAGATATGTTGGTTGGCCAACACTGGCCCATCCGTGTGCAAGGGATCTATAGGAGAACATCATTTGTGAGTTTGTCCTTACTTCTCCAGCAGTGTCTCACATTCCTTGTTCATCTTATTTGGATGGTTTTAGAGATCCTATTTACCCAACCCCTCCGCTCAGACAGGATATGACACAAGGTCAGTTTTTAAGCGGAGTTTAACAGGTTTTGAATTCAAAGTTTTTCCTTCTCCTAGACTAGTAGCCTCACCAAGGCTGAAGAACCCAGTCTGCCCTACTATTTACCCATAGCTGGAGGGAGAATAATTGGATTTATACCTTTCCCGGTTATTAGAGCTATGTGAAATGCAATCAGTCTCATCCAGGATTTGAACTCGTGTTGCCGTGTCCATTTCCTACGACAATAACCATTACACCACCAGATAGAAGGTCGGTGGCTTCGTGAGATGTTGCTTCCAGGATTTGTTCAATATGGCTCATAGCATTCTTGTGCAGTTCCCATCAAGCTTTTTCTTTTTACACTTTGTCAGTGTCAATGTGGTGCATCTGTACAGTAGTATTGACACAACTGCTGACCATGACTTAAATCAATAAGTCTATCTTATAACCAACAAAGCTATTAGCTGAATAGTTTGACACTGACTTTTTACATAAAAGTCTGGTCTTCAACGTTGGTCTTGACATAAGTATGTATGGCATAATATCTATGAATATACCAGGTGTGTGCAAAAGTTTCCTGCAATTTTTTTTTTTATTAAAAACAAGAATCCTGGAAACTTTTGCTCATACCAAATTTAATGGAATAAGGCTTTAAGTACGTATTTACCCAACCCTTCTGCTACAGGTAGGATGTGACAGCAGGTCAATTTTTGTGCGTGTGCGTGGGTATGGGTGTGTTAGAAAGATCAAGCTCTTCAGACAGTTTGATTGATATCAAAATAAAGTCACATGTATGTTCTTGTATGAATTTGTATTTGGTTTAGTTTTACGACATATCAACCATCGTAGATTATCTAATGCCAAATCCTCTTTATACATATATATTAGATATAGATAATTTGGTTTGGTTTAGCTTTGCAACATATCAAACATTGTTGATTATTTAATGCCAAATCCTCTTTAGACATATATATCAAAAATGATTTGTAAGCACATTTTGTAGATAATATTTTTAAATGAACCTGAGCTCATTTTTTTTGCACACAATTAAATCGTTTCACTTATTTCTTTCTAATACAAATAATTCTATTTACTGTTAATCCTTTGTTTGCACACAGTTAAATGTTTTCAAGTATAGCTATTTGACCCTAGTAATTCAATTAAACATCTGCCATTTGTTTACACACAGTTAAATGATCAAACGGTTATTTTTCTAACAATTCAATTTAGCATAGGTTATTTGCATTCAGTTTAAATATCAGACAGTTCTATTTCACCCATAGATAGAACCCTATTAAGTGCTACCACTCCAGGTCAGAGTGGACCAGAGAGCAATGGTAATGAAAGGCCATATGAATGGGGCACCCAATGAGTCTCAAATTCACTAGTGTAGGTTTTCTAGTCTAGCTTGCTACCCATTACACCACCAGAGGTGCCCTACACCATCTGAGGTGCCCTGAGGTGCAGTCAGTGTATTCTACAGCCGACTGTGCTAATGAATTGGGTACCGTATATAATTGTGTATAAGTCAATCTTATGTATCGGTTGACCCTTGATTTATATCTATATAAGTTAACAATCTTGATATCATTAATTTATAAAACCAACACTCATCTTTTGCCTAAAAATTAGGTCTTCAAAATCTATTATTTCCAGTCTTTTAATATTTATAAGAAACCTGAGGCTGGTGTGCCAAATGAGGCAAAGTTATCAATTCTTGTAAATTATTGAACCTAAAAAAAAACATTGTATTTTATTGCCAATGGAAAGGAAAGTTAAAACTGATAGTGAATATCAATGCATTTTTCTATCGTTCTTCATCGCATCGGAGATGTCATCTTCACAGAAATAATATGCAAATGTTCATTTCTGAAGTGTGAGAACCAGAATTTTTTCCTTGGCATTAATCAATCCTAGCATCTCTGGCACCATTTATAAAACTGGACAAATTGTCTCTTGATTTTATTGCTACATACAGATTATTTTTCCTTATAGCCATTATTGTATATTTGCTTTTGTTAATTTTGTTGGACAGTAGACACACTGAAAAAGATGTGCCACTATAATTCATAAGCAAGCTTTCAGTTTGAAGAAATAAGTTTGTATTCTAATTTTAAGACAATATCAAAATTATGTCTCAAGTTTTGAGAAGAGTCATTAGCATTCAAAGAATTAAACTCCTCATTTTTTGTTGTTCACATGATGTTTCAACCTGTACCTCTTCCATCCTTCTTCAGGTATAAAAAAATGAGACTTTTACCTTGATGTCTTTGTTCTTTTGTACAAAAATATTGGTATCAAATAAAAATTTTAAGTACTTGGTAATAATAACTATTTGTGAACAAATGTAGCTTCAAATAATGATGCTTGACAGAAATAATCTGTGAGCAGTAATATGGTTTCAAGTATTCCAATCAAATACTAATGATTTGCAATAATATGTTTTCATATGTATAATATATAAGTAAGTAAAGTTGACGACCGTAGTCAAGGGCAACCAGAAGGCTCCATTTTCAATAGCTACTACACCGAGGTGTAGGCGTGGAAGCAACTCCTTTCCCTGGATTGCTCCATTTTACCCTTGATACGTACCTTATATTGCTGAGTGTTAAGCAAGGAGGTATCAAGTATCATTTTAAAAGTCTTTGGTATGACATGACTTGGGATTGAACCCAGGTCTCCTTGACCATTGGCGAACACTCTATCCACTTGGACCATGAGCCGGTTAATATGTTTAATATGGATGTATATGTATAAGATGCATAATATAATAATATGTATAATATGTAAAATATGGATGTATTATATGTTACATTCTACAACTATTGAATGGTATGTATGTATAATATTTATAATATTGATGTACAGGGTGGAACGATAAAATTGTCGCCCTAGAAAAGACGACATGATTCCATTTCCATTTAATGAAAACTGGTTTTCTTTTTTTGTTGCAGACCATCAACTAGTTGGCCAGTTGTGTACAAATTTCAAGAGTGATAGGAGCCTTCTATCATGTCTGAAAGTGACACAATGTTCAACAAGCGAGATCAGAGATGCACCACTGTACAACTCATGCTCTCTACCGATCCAACTTATGACAACAGGACCATTGCCAGCACCCTCAAAAAGCAAATCTGGATTGCCACAAATAACAGGGACGTGCCCATGGTGATGAAAACAAAGTTTCCGGCTACAGTTATGGTCTTTGATGTGGTTTCAAGTGAGGGCCACATCATGCCATCTCACATCTTCAAAGTTGGCTTGAAAGTCAACACCAAAGTGTACCTGGATGTGCTGAAGAGTGTGGTGATCCCCTGATGCAATCAGGTGGCTGGTGGCAGACCCTGGGTGTGGCAATAGGACTTGGCGCTGGCCCACAAGTCCAAAGAGACCCAGTCTTGGCTTCAGAGAGAGTGCTATGACTTTGTACCCTTCTCTCACTGGCCCCCTCCTCCCCCAATCTGAACCCGCTGGACTACTTCATTTGGTCATATGTCGAGAACATCACCAACATGACCTCCCAGCCTGATCACTGCCATCCGCCGAGTATTTGCCAAGATCCGTATCAAGGCGGTGATTGAGGCTGAAGGCGGCTACATTGAATAGATGTCAGCTCTACTACATAATCAAGTTACCCGAATTGATTTTTTCAATAAAAGTTTTAAAATAAAGCTACAGTGTTGTTTTCTTTAGGATGACAATTTTATTGTTCCAACCTGTACATATATAATAAATATATATGATTTGGTTTGGTTGGCTTTTATAGCATATCAACCATTGTAGGTTATTTAATGCCAAATCCTATTTATACATATATATTAAATATATCTGATTTGATTTGGTTGGGTTTTATGGCATATCAACCTTTGTAGGTTATTTAATACCAAATCCATTTTTATCTATATAAACAGTTCTATTTCAAACAATTCAATTTAGCATAAGTACGTATTTTAATTTTCAAAAACATTTCTATTTCAAGCTATTCAGTTTAGTCAAACAGTTCTATTTCAAACAATTCAGTTTAGCATTCAAAAACAGTTCTATTTTAAATAATTCACTTTAGCAAAAGTATGCAGTTTAAATGTCAAAACAGTCTTATTTTAAGTAATTCAGTTTAGCATAAGTATACAGTTTACTTTTATTTGATCCATAGATTGGACCCTATCAGATGCTACCACTCTGGGGTAGAGTGGACCTGGGAGTGATGTCAAAGAAGGGGTACTCTGCATTCCCCAAAGCTCCAGTATTACTGGAACCTCACCATCAGATTGTTTAGTGTCATATCTAGGACACAATCATTGGTGGAGGGTATCATCCTCTACAGAGAAGCAGTTGGTGTATTCTACAGCACCAGCTGACTGGGGAATTATAGATTTGTTTTTAAATCTATTTCAATATAAAATGTAATATAACTTTATATATAACTTATATATAAATATATACTATTTTTTGGTGAATAAGATGACAGGGTGTAAAAGATAATCCTCAAAATGTCTAGTTAAAATATAGGTTTTGGGCTATACTCACCATATAAGATTATCCCCTCAAAGTCAGTTCCATAACTTATACAAGTTTAGGTGTGAACTGCACATATGGTATTCTTTCAATTTAAAACTTGTTTCATATTTCTTTTATGTTGCTTGTGAAGCCATGATGGGGTTTTGTAATAGGTAAATCCTAATATAGGTACAGTAATGTTACCCCGGGAATGTTGGTAACAAAATGAGACTGCTGATCTCGTACACTCATGGCAAGCAACTGTTTGTTTACATCTTCTTAGTTTTCTCCAAATGGTGATTAGACACACAATGATAATGCAGGCTTATGTCAGTGTCTACATCTACATCTCGGTGTAAACAAGCTTAAATGACTTCCTCTCTAGCCTGCCGTTCATTTATATACATCTCATGTATATTCTTGGCATAACACTAAATACTGTGACGGCAAATTAAAATAAAAAGATCCCCGGATGAGCAACCATTTAAAAGCATATGGGAACTGGTGCATTTAATATTGTTATCACCAAACAGGGAGTTTATTTTTTTTGCACGTGTGAAGACGGGGTGGCCTGGCACTTGATCCCTCATAGAATAAGTCCTTGTTCAGAGTCCTTTCTTGGGCATGTAGGAACTGGTATATTATGTGGGGGTTAATTTATGGCTAGACTGACCGCCGTTGGCAAGGGGTTTCCAAATTTCACACTATTCACACACCCACCAAGGCCACTAGTTCCTCCACCCCTAGATTTATGGAAGATACGGACCTCTAGGTTTCGATGTAATAATATTAATTATAGTAGTCGACAACTCCGGTTTCCAGTGTAATATTTTTAAAGGAATTCATATAGGACAATTTAAGTGAGAAACATAAAGCGAATAGAAGCTGGAAAAGAAACAAGCATGAAACAATTTGGTAGCAGACGATACAAATGAACAACTTCAACACATGGGAACATTAAAATATATCAATCTTTTTACTACACATGCTGGTACACATATTCAACGCGTCAGCTATATTATTAACGGATAGTACATAAACATAAATGTCTTTCTTCTTTTCTTTTCTTTCTTCTTTAGTCTTTCTTCAAATTGAGAGAGAGAGAGAGGATATATAATTGGGTATAGGGAGAAACAGTCTTAAAGTTTACTTATCTTTACGACAACTTTCCTTTGGAGAGTATTTTCCTTCTTTTTTTTTTTATACTCGGGTTGACGGCATTTATTTTATTTTTAGGTCTGGCTTGAAGGTACGGCTTCTTCTCCAAGATAATTTCTGTCTTTCTTTACCTGGAATCTTGGCATTAGATCCATTCACCGCGACCTCTGTCCAAAAACTGATTTTCTTATTTCCTACTTCCGCTGACTGACAGAAGGAGCTCCCACTTCCGCCTTAGGGTTCTAGCCAATCATTTAGCTTTTTTCTTCCTTTCCCTGGTCACTAAGTGCAAACACCTGTCGGCCTCCACTCTGACCCACATTCTTTACTTTCTCCTACAGGCCATGAGGAACTGACCCATATTACTATTCTGTCTTAATGGTCATTCTTTTGGGTGGCCTGCTAACTCAAACACAGAGGGGTAGGGGACATTCTTTATCTCTCCTCTCTCAGTGGGAGATCACGTGACAGTACATATACTGGATGCAATCATACACATACAGTTACATTACACATCCTCATCAACTTACTCATCAAGTTTCACTCGGCTACATCTGGTGGGCAATACTATAAGTGGTATATAATATTGTTGCTATATCTACCTCCAATAATGTAATAATTAGGGACTGCTCCCGAAAAATTGAATTTATTTATCATTCATGTTATATAAGATAAGTGCAATTTTATCACACTACACTTTTATCATCTTATTAAAATTGTGGAAATTATGGCAAGCAGTTTCAGTATTCTATTGAAACTCCTTGCCGTGATCAACACTATTTGTGTTGTTACTAAGGCAGGGTTAAGCCTACAATCAATCATTACCCATCCTAACAATGTTTCAAACACCACAGGATTTAAGGTTCATATTTCATATTGGACTTTTAAGATAATGCTTAACTTTGCAGCGTCTTTTTAAAATCAAAACATTGTCTTATTTGCATATATATATATATATATATATATTTATCGGTAGTGGCTCTAGATCATCAATGTTACTCAAGCTCATATTTCTGACATTATTTTCTACATTTAGAATATAGGAATTTTAGCAGTTTACATTTTTCTCAATATAATTCATCAAATCTCTATGCCTGAGCAGGTTTATACAGCTAATACTTGACAACTAACCATTCTACAAAAACCAAAATGATGTTTTTTCTTTATCTGTTATATTTTATGGACAAATATCTTTGACAGGGATTAAGTGCCTGTCTCAGTCATTACTAGAATCTTTGATGTTAACTACTCAATGTCTGGACCAGTGGAATAGAGCACAGATTGACATACACACACAGACACACACTGTCACACACACACACACAAATATGTACAGAATTTAGATGTGGCAGAAATCTTTTGGATACAGCATCATATTATTTAATTTTCCTCAGATGACATTATGATAAACAGAAAAAAATTATTCATAGTCAAAATTTAGCTGTTAAGTTGAAACAAAAATATATTTGAAAAACAAAGAGTAAAACACATTTGAGATTTTTATGGATTATTTTATTATTTTAACCAGAAATCTATTCATTGGAGTCAAGTTATTAAAAAATTTTCATTTGTTTTTAGGGCATGTTTTTCATGGGCCTGAAATAAGTAGTCACGTTATTATTTTTTCTTTGTGTAACATTGTTATAAGCATTGTTGGCAAAATGTATCTAAATCAACATTTTAAGGCATGAAAATAAATTAAATCTATAAACTTTCGTGAATTGTAATAATTATTCATGATGGTTTAAGTCAGGACATTGAATTCAACCAAAGTCAAAGACAACTTGTTCTGAAAGAATTTTTATTGCTTTGAAATAGATCTGAGCCTGAAAATGAATATATATATATATAGTTATGTAAGTTAGCTAACCATAGTCGAGCGGGACCCAAAGACTCATTTTTCAACAGCTACTAAACCGAAGTATAGAAGATGTTACTACTTTCTCTGGATTGCTCCACTTACCCTTGATCCATACCTTAAAATGCTGAGTGTTAAGCAAGGAAGCAACAAGTACCAATTTTTGGGTCTTTTGTATGACTCAACTGGAGTCCAATCTCCCAAGCCATTGGCAATGACTCAAACCATTATGCCAATGACCCAGTATATATATATATATGTGTGTGTGTGTGTGTGTGTCTTACTTCAGAGCAACAAGAACTTGCATACCTCAGGTATAATAACCATTTGCCCATTATTTTTTTTTTAAATACATGCACATACATACAGTGAGGCAGACACACATACAGACACACACATACACACGTACACACTGACACACACATACATCACATGAGAAATTTTTTTGTCATCGTAACAGGTTTTGTATTAGTTGTATTATTATCATACTCCTTGCAAGTTTTTCACACCAGTATTTGCTGATAATCTTTCACTGGAGTCTGAGTGACAGCAAGTCTCCTCAGGTATTTAGGACTTTTCTCAGTATTCTGGCCAATCTCAACAATGCTGTAGTCTGGATGGTCTCAATTCTTCCTCTGATTTCAAATTTCCCCAGTCTTTTATCCAAGCTTTAGGGATCATTTCAAGTCCACCAACTGCAATTTGGTATCAACATTACCCTCATGTTCTACAGTTTTTTTTCTTCTTTGGCAAAGTCCAAGTATTTTTCTGTTTTCTTTTTCTTTTATTTTTACTCATTGGTCGACCAGAGTAGAAAAATCTATTAGATGGTAAATTCTTTTTTTCTTGTTACTTAACACTAGGACAGGTTTCTTACAGGGATTCAGTGATCCATTTGTATCTCAAAATCCCAGAGAATTTTATGCATCTCATTCTTTTAGACAGATTCTGGTTTGTGTATATACCATTTGGTTGTATGGTCAAATTTTAATCTCTTGCACAATTCCCAGTTTATCACCCTTCCCACCCAGTCATGCTCAGTTTTGTACTTCTTTAGTTTGAATTTGCTGTATTTACTTATTATGTGATTGACTGTTTCATCTTTGACCCTGCACAGCATACACTTGATAATCTGTTGTTTTATGTATTCCTCATATCTTTCTATTTTCATGAATTCCTCATGTCCTTGTATTTCTATGTATTCCTCATATCCTTGCAGTTTTATGTATAACTCATATGCTTGTACTTTTATGTATTCCTCATGTCCTTGTATATCTATGTATTCCTCAGCTCATTGTATTTTTATGTATTCCTCATGTCCTTGTATTTTTATGTATTCCTCATATCACTGTATTTTTATGTATTCCTCATGTCTTGGTATTTTTATGTATTCCTCATATCCTTGTATTTTTATGTACTCCTCATGTCCTTGTATTTTGATGTATTCCACATATCCTTGTATTTTTATGTATTCCTCATGTCTTGGTATTTTTATGTATTCCTCATATCCTTGTATTTTTGTGTATTCCTCATGTCCTCGTATTTTTATGTATTCCTCATATCCTTGTTGTTTTATGTATTCCTCATGTCCTTGTTGTTTTATGTATTCCTCATGTCCTTGTATTTTTATGTATTCCTCATGTCCTTGTATTTTTATGTATTTCTCATATCTTTGTTGTTTTATGTATTCCTCATGTCCTTGTATTTTTATGTATTCCTCATGTCCTTGTATTTTTATGTATTTCTCATATCTTTGTTGTTTTATGTATTCCTCATGTCCTTGTATTTTTATGTATTCCTCATATCTTTGTTGTTTTATGTATTCCTCATGTCCTTGTATTTTTATATATTCCTCATGTCCTTGTTGTTTTATGTATTCCTCATATCCTTGTATTTTTATGTATTCTTCATGTCCTTGTTGTTTTATGTATTCCTCATATCCTTGTATTTTTATGTATTCCTCATGTCCTTGTTATTTTATGTATTTCTCATATCTTTGTTGTTTTATGTATTCCTCATATCCTTGTATTTTTATGTATTCCTCATGTCCTTGTTGTTTTATGTATTCCTCATATCCTTAACATTAACACAGTTGTCAATGCCAGCAAGTCCTGTTTCTCTTTCATTTTTGACACATATGATTTGTCTATATTATATTTTGGATGTATATTATTAATTTCTTGTCCAAATTTTGTCAATTTAAAGCTATATAAGTAAAGTAAGTAAAGTTGGCAACCGTAGTCGAGGGTGATCTGAAGGCTCCCTTTTCAATAGCTACTACACCCAGATGTAGGAGAGGGCGCTACTCCTTTCCCTCGATTGCTCCACTTTACCCTTAATCCATACCTTTATAATGCTGAGTGTTAAGCAAGGTAGCATCAAGTACCATTTTTTGAGTCTTTGGTATGACTCAACCTGGGATTGAACCACGGTATCCCGGGCCATTGGCGAACACTCTAACCATTTGGCCAATAATTCAAAAATTCATAATTTCTTTTATTAATTTTGATTATTTTTACTTTCATAATTTTCAGAAAATTTCATATTACATGTGTTTAAAATAACTTTGGGAATTCTATAGGTAAAGATGTGTACTGTTCTTCAGTTGAAGAGCCAAAGAGTGGCACAGATACTACACTCTGATCATAAACAGAAATTCTAATCACTATGCAAATAATCTTTTTTATTTCAGAGGAGAAGTATTTGATATTTTTAGTTACATAAATTTTTTAAAGAAAAGCAAAAATCTGACAATATTCATGATTTTAGATAAAGAAAATATTTCTGCGACCCAAACAATTAAATGGTACAAAATCAATATGTCTGTAATACCAAAATCAATATGTCTGTAATACTAAAATCAATATGTCTGTAATACTAAACATCTTACCAATTCATTTATGCTGAGAAAATTCCATTATTAGTCATACAGATAAACTATATAAAATAAAAGCACTTTGTTGATACAAAAAGCATTATATAATTTATCAAATAAATGAGAAGTAACCATGAAAAAACAAAAAAAGGATTTTATACAACTTATCAAATAAAACTCATAAAGTTACAAAATATCTTTAATCACAAAGTTTTGCATATTTGTATAAAACAGGCATGGTCAACGTTTTTTGACCAGGAGGCCTAAGGTGAATCAAAGGTTTTACAATATTTTCATATACTACAAATTTACAGTGTATATATCACATGAATAAAAATAGTTCAAGCCATGGAATATACTCACTGTGGTTTGGTTTGGTTTCTTTGTTTTTAATGGCATATCAACCTTCATGGGTTATTTAATGCCAAAGCCATCCTTGTAGAACAGCAATGATACTATTTAGCCCATAGCTTAGGAAATAAGGGGTTTCATACTTTTCCCAAGGGGTATTAGTCTTAAAGTGAATGTAATGGCACAACTTGAGTTTGAACTTGCTTCCTATGATGTCACAGTTGAGTACGTTAGCCACTACACCTCTAGAACTCCAACCAGTATCATGGTAGTTGGTACACTGACACATTTTGCATTGTTTCAATCTGTGTGTGATTTGAAAGTTTTACAGATGAATGTGCAAGATGGTTTAATTCAGAAATTCTACAAGTTTGAATTGGGTCAAAATGACTCAAAAGCAACCAAAACATTTATTGTACGAAAGGTGAATGTGCAGTTAATGACAGTTGAGTAACCCATTGGTTCAAAAAAATTTCACTCCGGTCGCAAGAACCTTGTCAAACAGGCAAAGTGTAAGTAGGCCTAAAATTGTGGATTCTGAGAATAGACGCAAATCTGGTGAGTAGCACTTACAGAGTATCAGGCGAGCTTTGCATCTTACTGTCCAGTTTGATTCACAACCTTCATGACCTTAGCAAAAGCATCATCTTTTCAAAATATTGCACAACTTTTAACTCACCCAAGTATATTAATCCTCACAAATTGGACCAGAAAAGAAAATATCTTTTAGAGGCAAGAAAGTTTAACTTCTGCTTATGACTACTTGGGATAACTTAATAAATTTGAAGGCATTGATTTTGAGACAATTCTATTCACTTCACGCGTGCATAAAGGATAGCGCACCGTACATATGTTAATCCTTGAACTCTTACTGAAAATTCAACTATCATAGAATGGACATTCAATAACTAAGTTTCTTTGAAAAAGAACCCAGTGGTAAATTTCTGTTTACGAATTTCACTCCATTTGTCAATTCTGTTGTGTGTTTTTTTATCAATCCTTACATTCCTTTTATCTAACAGACAATACAACATTCCTGGTTAAGCCAATCACTCTTCTTCTACTCTCTCTCTCTCTCTCTCTCTCTCTCTCTCTCTCTCTCTCTCTCTCTCTCTCTCTTCTTCTTCTTCTTCTTCTACATACTCTCTCTCTTTCTCTCCCTTCTTCCACACACATTCTCTCTCTCTCTTCCTCTACCCCTTCTCTCTCTTCTTCTACACACTCTCTCTCTTTCTCTCCCTCTTTCTCTTCTTCAACACACACACACACTCTCTCTTTCTCTCTCTTCCTCTACAGCTCCTCTCTCTTCTTCAACACACACTCTCTCTCTTCCTCTACACCCCCTTTCTCTTCTTCTACACACTCCATATTCCTCTACACCCCCCTCTCTTCTTCTACATACTCTCTCTCTTTATCCCTCTCTTGCTCTACACACTCTCTCTCTTTTTCTCTGTCTCTCTTCTTTTACACACTCTCTCTCTCTCTCTTCCTTTATACACACACACACACACACTCTCTCTCTCTCTCTCTCTCTCTCTCTCTCTCTCTCTCTCTCTCTCTCTCCTTTGTACTACCATAACATTATGGAGGTGCATATTACACTTGAAGAAAGCCAGAAAATGCAGCAGTCAAAATAATGTAGGAAAAACAAAGAAGGGTTTTATCTATTCAAATCATTTTGGGGTATTATTCTATATGTACCAGCCCATTGGCTAGTGGGTAGAGTGTTTGTCAATGGTCCAAAAGACCAGGGTTCTATTCCAAATAGATTCATACCCAAAACTCAAAAAAATGGTACTTGCTTAACACTCAGCAATATAAGATACATATCAAGAGTAAAATGGACCAATCCAGGGAAAGGAGTAGCACCCTCCCATGCATCTCAGTGTAGTAGCAATTGAAAAAGGAGCCTTTGGGTCGCCCTCAACTGTGATTACCAACTTCACTTTTTTTTATTCAATATATGCACCCATTCAAGTTCACAGAGAAAAAAAATGTTTGAGTAAATTTTTTAGTGATTTGAACTAATCAGACCGACAAATTCAACACAATTTTTTAATTTTTTGAAAAAAATCGTTTTACATTTTATAAGGGGGGTTCCTTTTCACATTTAAATTCAATGTAGAATGATCATCCATTTTTAGATTATGAATTAAAAAAAGAAACCTGCCCCCAGGAGTAAAAAGAAATTAAATTAATTTGCAGCCCAGTTGGTATAAGCCATAGAATACACAGACCGTATCTCTGCCGAGGGACAAGACAATGTCTTTGATATGACACTAAACTATCTGATGGTGACGCTTCAGCTCTAGAGCTTTGAAGAATATGGAGTAACCCTTCATTCCCATTACTCTTAGGTCCACTCTGACCAGGGGTCCTAACTATGGGCCAAATAGAACTGCGTGCAAACAAATGATTTTGCTTTAAATTGAATTGTTTGAGAAAGAACTTTTTTGACTATTTATTTAACTGTAAATAAATGACTGATGTTTAATTGAATTGTCGTTGATGCATAGCAATATATTTAACTATTTAACTGTGTTATTACAAATGAATAATGTTGAATAGAATCATTTGTGTTGATTAGCAATAATTACAAATCATATATGATATATATAAAGAGGATTTGGTATTAAATAACCCACAAGGGTTGATATATCATAAAACCTCACCAAACAAAATAATTCAACCTGTTTGGTCATTTGTCTTTTCCAGCTCAAACTGTTTCAATAATGGGTGATCATTCTACATTGAATTAAAATGTGAAAATGAAACCCCGCCCCACTTATAAAATGGGTGATCATTTTACATTGAATTAAAATGTGAAAATGAAACCCCGCCCCACTTATAAACTAGGTGATCATTTTACATTGAATTAAAATGTGAAAATGAACCCTGATTTTGAAATGTAAAATAATTGTTTTTTTTAGGGAGGGGGGGAGAAATTGAGTAGAGTTTGTGGTTCTAATTAGTTCAAATCCAAAAACGAAAACTACAAAAATTTTTTCCCTGTGAACTTGAACAAGTTTACCTGTAGAATTTTATCAATTTTTGAAAACTGAAATTCTTATAATGTATTATGTTAAGCGGATACAAAAAAATAAACTTATTCAATTTTGTAAGAACTTATTTTGGTTTAAGTTATTTCAAGGTCAGTGACTGATGTTTCTCTTTGATATAGTTTTCTTCTCAAGGTTCTTAGATATCAAATTAAATATCATATTAGATATCATGTTATATACTACTGTTAGATATTGACAAAAAAACGAGAAACATGTATACATGAAAATATAATCTTATATTTTTATTCTGTGTGGAGCAGGAGAGCAGTTGAAGAGAGATTGCACACACAAAGAAGCAGCAGGGAGTTGGAACAGCACATAGGAACTGATTTCAGCCAAAATTCTAGACCTTAAATTGTCTTAAAATTCCCATGTGACAAACATGGCAGTGCCTTTTCACCCTCACAATACTTGTTCTCCATTGATCACGGCTTACACCCATGCATTTTTTTATACATTGGGTATCACATGTATGCATTTCTGCTTTTCCAGTTGACTCTTTGTTGATTTTATCTACAACCAGATGTATCTGTCAACTATATCCATGGTGTCCATTGCTTGTCAATGCGATATATTACATTTCATATTATTCAAAAAGTATAGAATTAAAGTCTATGATTGAATCACAGTCTGAATTGTAGTCATGAGACTGTTGAAGAAATTGTGCAAAAAAAGGAAATTCCTGTAAAATGCTAAGAAAGACTTCTTCACCAATTGCCTGTCAGAGAATGGTGTCATTGGGTTCTCTGTATGTGTTGTTAAAATTATGGGGATTTTTATAAGCCCCGAAAAGCCCGGTTTAATTCTTACGTTTTGTAAAAGAATAAACCATACTTCGACCGCAGTAGGGAGGTGGGTGGCAGCTTTTGAAGAAAGAAGATGAACAACTTTTTGTGTAACAAAATTTATATACAACAAACAACAAACAGGGTTTTACACCAAATGGAACAAACATCGAATTTATAAGAGTTCAAAAAAGAGTTCAATGTTCTGATAGGTAGTAGGTGTATAAGAGTTAGGTTAGGTAAGGTTTTGTAAGGTTTTGTGAGGTTATGTGATGTTTAGGTGAGGTTGTAAGTTTAGGTTGTAAGGTTGTAAAGTTAGGTTATGTAGGGTTTTGTAGGGTTAGGTTGTGTAGGGTTTTGCAGATAAAATGCCTGCGGGAACTTAGCTGTGATCCTGGTTCCTTTTATCTCAGCACGTGCGTTTGTCAGTCTTGGCTCCTGGCTGGTGATGAGGGTACCAAATACGTTTGCCGTCAAGGGTTGCCACAATATGGACCTGTTGCTAACAGCAGTGGGAGTGGGAAAAAGAGGAAGAATCTTCAGATGGAGCTCTTTTTATAGTGGACACCACATGACCCCCCATGGGGCTGCTGGTATTTGGTGAAACAGGATCACCCATTCCTTAACAAATTTCCACAAAATAGAGCATTTCTCATATAATTTTATCAGAGCATTTCTTGTATAATTTTCTTTTCATATTATGTATACAAATATGTTTTGATACAAATTTACTTATCATGATTAGTTATTTGCAAACTCTAAGAATTATATAGGTCACATATTATTAAGTTTATTAATGCTTTATATCATTTTGTGTATATTCAATGTGCCCTTAAGGGTTGGTTTTATGATAAAACATTAACTGGAAATTCAGGCCAGTATGATATCTTCACTCACATGCAGTTTCTTGACTCTCACGAGTTGTTCTCCCAATGTATTTACTCAACCCCTCCACACAAGCAGGATGTGACATAAGGTCAATTATTTTGAAGTAGAATTTAACTGGTTTGAATTCAGAGATTTCCTTCTACACCAAGGTTAAAGAGTCCAATCAGCCCTACTATTTACAAATAGCTGGAGTGAAAATAGACGGATTCAAACTTTTTCCAAGGATATTAGCACTATGGGAAATGTAAACAACCTTGTCTTTGTTTTGAAGTCAGATTAAAGAACCCTGTTTGCCCTACTATTTATTTACCCATAGCTGGAGGGAGAATAGCTGGATTCATACCTTGCCCAAGGGTATTTGCACAATGTGAAATGCAAACTGCCTCATCAAGGTTTTGAACTCAGGTTGCTATATCCATTTCCAACGGTGATAACCATTTCACTATGTGAGCCTCCCTAACATCATCTTGTATCAAGTTACTTACCCCTGATTAGTTTATAGTGAATGACTTACCCGAGTATTATACAAGGATAGAAAAGCATGATAAAAAAAGAAAAGTTGAAGTAATGCTTTTTTATAAAGGATGTGACGATTAAGTGTTTTATTGATTTCAAATATGAAAATGCAATAATTTGGTTTGATTTTTCATTTCTCAACAATAAAATTTTTTGAAGAAAAGAAATAGAATAGAAGATTCATTAATTGAACATGAAGACATATCAATTTTAAGGAAGTAACCAAAGTGTCTTTTAGAGACATCAGAATGTTTGCACGTCTGAAAAGATTTTCAGTACTCACTTCTTGCAAATATTCCTGCTCAAGCCAAATTCCTGCTGTATAGTCAGGAGCAAACAGCAACAGGGATTGGTTTCTCAGATAAAACAGAGTTCATTCATTTCAATCAAAATGGGACCATTTGTTCATAAAATGGCATTTTATTAACTACTAGAATAATTAAATGAAATCCTTAATTATTTCATGTTCTTGCAAAGCCTAATTATAATCATAGCATTGCCCAGTTGGCCGGGGCTGTAGAATACACCGACTGCTTCTCTGCAGAGGGGTAAGACCCCCCCCCCAACGAGTGTCCTGGTTATGACACTAAACAGTCTGATGGTGAGGTTCCAGTAATCCCAAAGCTTTAGGAAATGTGGAGTACTTCTTCATTGCTAGCGTTCCCAGGTCCACTCTGGCCTCAAGTGGTATCACCTGATAGAGTCCTATCTATGGGTTAAATTGAACTAAACCATGGTTTCTTGACTTTACTGTTTTTTGCATTTAAACAGCATATTTATGCTAAACTAAATTGTTTAAAATAGAACTGCTTTGACATTTAAACTGCATGCTGATGCTAAAATGATTGGCTCAAAATAAAACTATTTTGACATCTAAACTGTTTTCTTATGCTAAACTGAATTATCTGAAATAAAACTGCTTTGACATTAACTCTGTGTATTGCCCAGTTGGCTGGGGCTGTAGAATATACCGACTGCACCTCTGCAGAAGGGTAAGACCCCCCTCCCTCATGAGTGTCCTGGATATGACACTAAACAATCTGATGGTATGTTTCCAGTGATGCTTGGGCTTTGGGGAATGTGGAGCACCCCTTCATTGCCATTGCTTCCAGGTCCACTCTGGCCTGGAATGGTTGAACCTGATAGGGCCCTATCTATGGGTTAACTAGAACTAACTGCATACTTATGCTAAATTGAATTGTTTAAATAAAAACTATTTGACAAAACTGAATAGCTTAAAATAGATGTTTTTGACAATTAAACTGTACTTACATTTAAACTGCAGGCTTATACTAAACTGAATTGTTTGAAATGGAACTGTGTTTTGACATTGAAACTGTACTTACACTAAACTGAATTGTTTAATATAGGACTGTTTTGGCATTTAACTGTGTGTAAACAAATTCTGTACTTATACTAAACTGAATTAGAACTGTTTGACTAAACTGAATAGGTGGAAATAGAAATGTTTTTGTCAATTAAACTGTGTATTCATGCTAAACTGAATTTTTTGAAATAGAACTGACAATTTGTATAAAAATGGATTTGGCCTTAAATAACTTACAAATGTTGCCATAAAACCCAAACAACCAACCAACAATAATCATCACAGTTTCTTTTTGAAAACCATATGCCAGAATTATTAATTCTATCTTTCCTCTGTATATGGAATCAAATGCCTTAGAAAAATCTATGTGGTGCATTCAATAAATTTCCAGACTGTTCAAATGAACAGCTACAGCAGCAATTGGAATACACCCTACTAAAGCCTTATTGTCACTGCTGGTGAATTTAAAAAATGCAATCTGGACTTTAGAAGAACGATATGCAATAAAATTCTGTTTTGAAATTGGAAAAAATGCCATGCGATGAAAGCTAGATCTATTGCTATGACCCAGAGACCAAGAGACAGCATTCCCAGTGGAAGTATACTGGCTCTCCCAGACCCAAGAAGGCCAGACAGAGCAAATCCACCCACAAACTTTTGATGATACCTTTTTTTGACAGCACTGGCATGATATACATGCACTGGGTTCCCACTGGACAGACAGTAAACAAGGAATACAATGTTGAGGTTTAAAGGGAGTTCAGGAAGAGATTCCATCAGAAGAGGCCAGCACTCTTCAAATCGGGTCAGTAGCATTTCCAGCAGGACAATGCACTAGTCCACAACTCCATCCTTGTCACAGACTATTTAACCAAGGTGGGCATCAAAACAGTTCCTCAGCCTCCCTATAGTCCAGACCTTGCTCCCTGTGACTTTTGTTTATTCCCTAAGCTCAGAGGCTGTCATTATGAGACAATTGAGGATATGAAAGAGGCTATGACGAAGGTCATTGATATGCTCACACAAGAGGACTTTGATGGGGCCTTCCAGAAGTTGTTGGAACAGTACAACAAGTGCATTGCAGCCAGAGGAGATTACTTCAAAGAGGACTAGAGTTTCATGTGTGTACTATCAATAAAAGTGCCCATATGAAAGAAGTCTGGAAACTTATTTAATGATCCTCATACAAAAAAAAAGAGTGTTGTCTCAAGATTTTTCACATGTACTTCTTCAATGGTCAGCGAATAGTCAGAATCTGTGAAGTGGTGGATCGATCTCTCAGAAAACCATTCTGATTTTTCCTCTGAATTTTCTCAACTTCAGGTCTGTTATGATTTAGAAGCAAGACATTAAAAACCTTAACAGCTATAATTGTAAGAGTATATACTTTTGTAATTGTTAGTGATTCTGAACCTTATTTTCTTCAGGAAGGGGAGAAAGCAGCCTTTCATCTATTTTTCTATTGTGTTTTAACCAAAACAATTCCTGGATATAATAACGCATATTGAATTTTTAAAGGCTTTCAGATTGAGATATTAATTAATTTGGGAAAAATTTCAACTGATTAAATTCATTTTTCAGGTTTTTACAATGTTAGATATTTGTTGAGATATCATGAAATTAAATTTTAGCTTGTGTAAGGTATATTTCATGAAACCAGAATATTCAGTTATTAAAAAGATGTTTTACATCTTAGCAGTCATTAGTTTATTATTAAAAAAGACAAAGTGAAATTCCAATAAGTGTGCTAATTCCATAATTTTGGCCAGTATAATAAATAGAGAGACCATTATTTATATATATATATATATATATATATATATAAGTAGTGGTTAGACTAATGGCCTGGTCTCCCAGAGTTCAATCCCAGGTCAAATCCTACCAAGAACTCAAAAAATGGTATTTGATGCTTCCTTGCTTAAAACTCAGCTTTATAAGGTGTTGGAGTGAATAAAGTAAATTAAATAAAAATGTATTTAAAAAAATGCAGAAATTCACAGAAGCCCCTGACAGTAAGTGGGGTGATGCATGTGAGAAAAAAAGGAACTGTATCTGCGAAAGAGTGAGATTTGCTCTCACTCCAGCGGGACCCTTCAGACTGAAAGGACTTTCTTCCTCCCAAATGCTAGCAAGGTAGATCGCCTGTTTTGGGGCTTCTCATGCAGGTTGTGTCTGCAACATGCAAAAGCAAACAACATGAAAACACCACTGGATATGACCACACTGAATTTGAACTTATTAAGCACCACAGATGACTAATATATTTCACTGCTTGATTTAGTAGAAATGATGGTTCTCAAATAGTCCAGAAAGATATTCCTCACCACAGAGTAGCTATTGAAAACCCAAATGAAATAAAGTTGAAATTGAAAAATAAGTTCTCTCTCTGCCTCCTTACTTTCTTCTTTTTTTTCCTTTGCATCCTTTACAGACAAGAAGATGCTAGCAAATTAAGTTGGGGTAAGAAGAAACTAACGGAGTCAGATATCAATAACCAACAACAAGCAAAATATTCTGTAGCTCCATAAAGGTATGAATCAAAAGTAAGTTAAGCATTCCAGGGAATGAAGAAGCACCCACCCCTACACCTCGATGCTATTGAAAAGGGAGCCCTCAGGTCGCCCTCAACTACAGTTGGCCAACTAAACTTAATCTATATATATATATATATATATATATATATGATATGAAGACTGGTCACAGATAAGGTATCAGGACAGCTTGATTATGATAGTAAACTGATTTATTTTACATGACGTTTGCAAATTAAATCTTATTTTGTGTGGAGTATTACTCTTACTAAGTCTTTGATGAAATTTTGAACAATATTAATTATTTCACACCTGAAGGTCAGAAAACCTTCACACCTAAATCCCTTGGTGTTTTGCTCAGCTCATTTTCTTATTTATTTGTATTCTTTTCTTCCTAGGTATGTATATTAATTACTTTATATAATCGATTTTTACAAAATAACATTTTAAAGAATGTGACATTGTAGATTCAACCATATCAAAAGTTTCACTGCTACTTCAACCAACTGAAAGCTTGTTAGAATAAGTGTGTTAAACAGTAAAATTAACATTTGATTAATTGTTCATTTCTATCTTGGTAAGCTCAGCCTCAGTCTCAATACTTTTTGAACTTACCTCATATCTATCCGTCTGTAAAATTAGTTTCTGCTATTTGAAGAAAATTACTGAGTCAGATAGTTGTCTTAACATTCAATATATATTTGTTGGATAGCCATCTTGTTTATCAGTTGTTTTCTTCTCTACCCCATTTAATTTGTTAGCTGTTTCTTTGTTGTGAAAGTTGTAAAAGAAATTACTGAAGGAAGGAAGAAAAGGAAGATGAAGATAGGAGATACCTTTTAAATTTCAACTTTATTTTTGGGTTTCATACGGCTACTCTGTAGTGAGGGATGTCTTCCTTGACTATTAGAGAACAGTCACATCTCCCGAATAAGGCGTTGAAATGTACTAGTTTTTTTCGGTAGTTGATACATCCAAAAGTGTTTGTGTCCAGTGTGTATTTTTGAAAACAATTGTTTTAGCAGTGTCAGCCCACTCGTAGTAGACATGGCTAGATATAAGGCTACAAGACCTAATTAGCCATGTGTTCGCTGCTAGCAGCCATATGAAAGAGGGTTTGTTCAGTGCTATGGTGGAGGCTAAAGTGAGCATGAAGATCTACTAGTGGGAGGGTGAGCCAGCGTGCTGCTAAGTGGACACATGGTTTTCTCCAACAACGAAAGAAGTAAGGTCTTTCCAATCCAAGTGGTCACTGCTGAATGAGAAAGAGTTTCTTTCTTGTGCCAGTAAGTCTGTTTTCAGGCATGCACGGATTTTGCGTCCTGTCAGAGGATTTTGGGAACTGCTACATTTTGGATTTATTTTATTCTATTTTTATTTTCATTTTTATTTTTTTCCTAATCACTACACGTCTTTACTGGCCACATTATTCTCTTTGCTGGTATGAATAACAAATACAAAGTTTTCTTTTCTTCTGTGCATGCATAACTTTATTCATTTAGACTTCTTCTCAAATCAGGGAGACAGCCATTGGGAGACTGAAGGAAATTAGGTCTGGAGCTTTCAACAATTCTAGCTAAACTAATTAAAGTTGAAATCTAATTCATAAATCCTAGAATTTTTGTCACTTGACTTTACAATCATCCAGTGACAGCCAAGCTTCTCAATGACCCTTAAAGGTCAATTAAACTGAGTTTCTTTCCAGCCATTCAACAGTTATTCAAATCTACATTACATGCCAAAATAAAAGATTCATTCGATATATTATTATTTAACTTTAAAAGAGAAAGGTATGGGTTAAGGGTGTATGTGTTGCATATATGTTCCACGTATTGGTAAAATGAAAACCATTCAGCAAATAAAGAAGCTGACACACCATTTCTTTTCACATACTAGTTTGAATTTATACATATTTACCATCCTCTCCACTCGGATAGGATATGACACAAGGTCAATTTTTAAGCGGAGTTTAACAGGTTTGAATTCAGAGTTTTCCTTCTCCTAGAGTAGTTGCCTCACCAAGGCTGAAGAACCTAGTCTGCCCTACTATTTACCCATAGCTGGGAGGAGAATAATTGGATTCATACCTTTCCCATGGGTATTAGTGCTATGTGAAATGCAATTAGTCTTGCCCAGGATTTGAACTCATGTCACCGTGTCCATTTCCTACAACGATAACCCTTACACCATGGGCAACTCCTGGTTTGAATTTATATTCCTTGGAAGAAAGTCCGCATGATATGTTTGACGAGTAAGGGTAATTTAGATGCAAGTGTCTGGCTATGTAAACATGTCACTGAGTCGAGGTACTTGTAGGCTACTTCACTCTCTCTAAGAAAAAAAAATGTCCATGTCTTCAATGAGGCTGACAGTAAAAAGGAAAGAATAGAAAAAAAAAATAAAGGGATAACATGGCACTTGACCAGAAATTTAGAACCTAGGGGTCAGGGGAACCAAAATCTCTTGCATGATTGGAAAAATGTAAATTGATATTATTTATTCATTTATATTCTTTATTTTTATTTTTATCATTTTATCTGTTTTTATTTTAAACAATTTTTTAAAATTTTCTTTTATTTTTGAAATTTTATTTCTTATCTTATCTTATTATCTTTTATTATTTTTAGCACCCCAAGGCCAACAGGAACAAATAATTTCTTGAACTAACCATATATACAAGTTAGAAGCCTCATGCTAAATGGAAACTTGTGAATCCACTCACAGGGAAGTTGATAGATATTACCATTTTAAAAATTATAATAAATAATAAATATCCCCAGTCAGCATGACTTATAATAGTGACAGTAAGATGATTGAATGTTCTGTAATAGAAAAAAGTGTTCAAGCACTTAATATTCATAAATGAAAATTTTTATTGGATTTAAAATATCATTTACCAGAAAATAGTAATTGAAAATAATCTTTAACAATTTTTTTAAAAGAAAATATCAAAATGGCAAAAACAAAAAAAACCCCAAGAGAATAAATGATAATCTATATACAAAGACACAAAGAGATAGCTGACAGGAATAGATTGTATTTTGGTGAAAAAAAAATGTTATATTTGAAAATGTGGCATCATAAGAAATAAGTATTAACAAAAGAACATAAATCTTTTTTTTTGTTGTTGCATTTACTTTAAAGATTCAGATGTATATTCTTAAGAGTTATACATTTTTTGCCACCTTTCAAAATTCTGGCCTATTTTTCAAAATTCTGACCTATTTTTCTTGAAACGGAAATGAAAATGAATCACTATATATTTTTAAAACAAGGCACTCCTTATGCATATAAATTAGTTGTGCTTTAACTTGTAATGTTTGTATCTTAACATTTTTATAATCTTTTGTCTTTCTTTCTATTTATCATAAAAATTCTCAACATTTTATATATTTAATGGTAACTCAACAAAGATTATTAGTTTGGTTTGGTTTGGTTTTATGGCACATCAACCATTGTAGATTATTTAATGTCAAATCCTGTTTATATATTTTATATTAAATATATATATGAATTGTAAACAGATTTTGTAGATAACATTCTTAAATAAGTCTGAACTCTTTTTTGCACCAAGATAAATGGTTTCAAGTATTGCTATATAACAGTCACAATTTAACACCAGTCATTTGTTTATATGCACAGTTTATTCTATCTAACCCATCAGATACTACCACTCTGGGTCAGAATGAACCAGGGAGCAATATCCTCCAAATTTCCTTGGCTGGAGCTTTGTCATCAGATGATTTAATATCATATCAGGATACATACTGAGGGGATCTTACCCCTCTGCAGAGATTTAGTCTGTGTATTCTACAGCCCCAGCCAATAGAGCTGATTATTACATTGATTGATTGATTGATTGAGTTTAATTGCATGTCAACTTGTCTAGGGTTATTTTATGCCTAGTAAAAAAATAAAACTTATTATATACTATAATAAATTTAAAACCTCTAACTTAGTCATTAAAAATAATTCCTCTCCCTCAATAGTAGTTTCGCAAAAAAACGTTTAACCTCAACTACCCAATCGAGAAGACTTACAATGCATCTTTCTGATACAAGTTCCATTGCACAATATTTAAAAAAAATATTCATGCCCAACAACAGTATTACAAAAACTGCTGATTCTCGAGGTACTACATATTAGGAACATACAACCCAAACTTTACAGAATTAATTTTCAAACCAGTGCTCATGTACTTAAATGTCTTTAGCTACTGACGCTAATTATATAAACAAATTCGAAAAGTAAATGCTACATGTCATCATCATCATGTCATGCCGCCAGCACAGATATCCCTGACCCTCTCTCGCCACTTCTCCCTATCATTCATCGCTTTTGGCAGGTCTTCAGGGTTACATCCCATATCCTCACATAGCTGCTGTATGTATGTTTGAGCTGGTCGTCCTGCTTTTGCTTGGCCATATGCAGGCGTCCATAGGAGTACATCACTGATGAATTCATCCTTGCTTCTCCAGCAGGGCTCTGCATGTCTGGTTCGTCTAACTTGTATAGTTTTCATGATGGGAGGCAAGTGGCCGTATAGTTGGTGTCTTGAACAAATGCTACATATACAACAGTACAAATGCTTATTCTTACAAAGTAGTAATGTACATATAAAAGTTACATCACTTTTGTTATACATTCTCCACTGATGATGGCCCAAAGTTGGGCAGAAAGTACTTGGGAAATAACTAATTATGGAAAGTTTATCAAACAATTCCAGCCGAATATCATAAGATCAATAAGGCAATTCGAAAGGATTAACAAAAAATATGTAGACAAAAAATGTCTATTACGTTCAATCAAATATATATAAATATATATATATATATATTTTTTTTTCCTCATACAACGTGTGAAAGCATGTGTGATACCTTAGCCTCATCAGCCGCCAACCAGGGTGATAACACAGTTTCGATAGCTCAAGGTGGTACTGCCACTCCTGGCGCTACCGAGCAGCTTTTGCCACCGGATAGGGTATTTAAAAGAAATATATATCTATGTATACACAAGATCAACTAAAAGCGGACATTACATTGGACGTTCATTCATCTTCATTTTGGTGCAGTTTGTGAATTAAAAATTCAATCAAATATATATATATACATATATATATATATTCCCAACTCCTCTGCCACAGGCAGGATATGACACGGTAAATGTTTTAGCAGAGTAAAGCAGGTTTTTATTCAGAGTTTTTGTGTATATGTGTATGCATGTGTATGAGTATGTATGCATGTGTGTATGCATGTGTTTATGTATGTGTTTATACATGTTTATGCATATGTGCATGTGTGTGCATATGTGTATGTATGTGCATGTGTATATGTGTGTGTGCATGTATATGCATGTGTGAGTGTGTATGTGTGTGTGTGTGCATTTCTAAATTGAAAAGGTGGGAACAAAAAGAATCAAGGCTGAATATTCAATATTTTTTTTAAAAACTGAAATGCAGATGTATGTACAGTCATGCAACTCATGCAATAAAGAGATAATGTGCAGAGATCTAGACAATTAATGCCAGTTTCCTATGCATTTTAATCAACAAATTTTGTTGAAACCATCTTGGAGACCTGTAATATAATGGCTGAGGGATTTTGTTTTATATATCTTGCCTTTTGGTTTAGTTAGGCTGAGAACCTTTTGCTTAGCACATGGGTTAGTTAGGCGCAACATGAGCGCAGGTGTTCACGCATGCGCGCGGAAGATGTGTCATTCAGAGATGTCAAAATAAAAATCCCAGATAGGAATTGAGACCAGGATTTTGGATGACATCACGCACCAGAAGCATGGGCTGAGATTTGAGAAAAGTCAATGAGTTGAGTTTTAGCATCGGAAGAAGAAGGTCACTTTCGCTTGCTCGCTGACGCCAGGCTAGTAGTTTGCAGCGGGGGCCACATGTGGTTTGGGGCAGATGGAAAAGTCAGCATTGAAAGATTGTGCCTCTCTCTCCTGATGTCGAAAAACCTTTAAACTCAAAAAGGTAATAAAAAGTTTCGTACCTGAACAAAGAAGTCGTAAGTGTTTTTGGTGTTTCGGGATTCCTATGTGATCTATATATGAATTATGAACATTCTATGTACATTTCACGTATTCATGTATGGGCATGTTACAGACCAATCTACACGATAATGAATTCTTCCTCCTTCATAAATACAAACCCTATTTACACTTGGGAAGACTTCCTCCAAGCAGTCGAACCTGACAATTTTGGACAGACACTTCTATCTGCTGTACTAACACTCTTATTTTGTATATATGTTCTGTTTATTCAATATACTTGTTCCACCTACTTTCTCTTCTTCCATATCTTCTTTCTGGCCCCTAACGGGCTACAACAGAAACAGGATTGTAAATATACAGCAACCTCCACACTCACCAGACTTAGCTTCATGCACATTTTTTTTTTATCTCCTACAAAGAAAATTACTTTCACGTGGAAGACTTGAGAACATGGCAGACATTTATCGATGCTACAATGTTACATCAAGCAATGATTTTAATGGCATTTCAACCTGTCCAGAGTTATTTCATGGCTTGGGATTAGCAAATCATGTTTATTGATAGTTCATATTTACATTTTTTGAATAGTTGTTTCATACAAGTCTTTATTTATTTTTGCATTACCTCCAAGTAAATATGAATAATTTTTAAACAGGTCTATTTGTGACTCATAGATGAGACCCGAACAATTACTCCCACTTCAAGTCACTGTGAACCTGGGAGTAATGACAATAAAAGAGTACCTATACTCTCTAGACCTCCAGAACTGGAGCCTCACCATTACATGTTGTTTATTGTCATGTCCAGGACATCCCTTTTTGGTGGGGGTGAGTTTCACCCTGTGCTGGGGATACAGTCTATATATCTCTCCACCCCACCCCAGCTACATAAATAGTAGTGTTCCTTCTGTTTATTTGGTTACTCTTGTTGACAGGGTCCAGATTGCTTATAGTCGTTGCTCTTACCAAGAGTTCCCCTATTTATATCCTGAGTAGCCTCATCACTGTTTAACTTCAGTAATTCAGTGGGAACTTGTGCTTTTAGCATGACTTGTCCTCAAGTATTTCATGAGAAGATTGTTATTGAGAACTCTTTCAAGATCTTCATAATTATTTTTGTAAGATTAAAATAAGTTTTTTCTATAAACCAATTTGAAACAATTCAGAGTTTGTTGTCATGGAAAAAATTCTGGAAAAAAAATTATTTTTCTTTTTTTAAAAAAATTTCCCTTGTTTATCAAATGACCCTTGTATTATCACATAAGAGTTGTTCAGAATTCTGGGTGCTGGAAGATTGAGTTTAAGATTTTATTTATTTGAATGGAAAGAATTATGAATCACTGATGTAGAAGTGTGTGTGTGTGTGTGTGTGTGTGTGTGTGTGTGTGTGTGTGTGTGTGTGTGTGTGTGTGTATAACCATCATACCCAGTGTAGATTTTATGGTCTCAAAATGGTTCCAAAATTAGCCATATTTTAAAAAGATTACTCACCTGGGATTACAGAATACTTTTACCTCTAGCTACACCCTTAGTTAATCCCTTAAGAGGCTCCCAGTGTCCTCCGTACATAAATCTTAGATACAGCCTTATCATATATGTAGTTCCTGAAATCTGTTTCCACCTCTGGCTTCAAATTTAAATTACATCTAATACTAAAGAGATACGACAAAAGTAATTCACCAGCAATGAACAAGTTTAGGAATAGAAATGAAATAAAGGGAAACAGAGAATGTAAAACAAATATAGAGAAAGATTTTCAAAGAAAAATATTTACAATTTTAGTGGTGAAGAAGTAAATCTATCAGCAAGACTGAATAAAAAACTTTCATGAATATTATCTAAATGGCCAAAAATTTTCATACATTACTGGCCACTAATAAAAAAGCATATATTTTCAATATAGTCTTTTGTTTTCGCTTGTTTTTTTATTTTATCTTTCATTGATTAATGACTAAGAGGTAATTTTGGGAGACATTTTTTGTTCAAAAATAATTCCTATAAGAAAGTAATTTAGATTACAATTCATGACAGCAGATTTTAATTAAATCTGCAATTTATGCAATTAGGAGAAAAGTAATCTTTTCTGAATAAAACTAAGAGACACCAACCACCATTATACAACTGCCTGATTTTATTTCGATGGTGGGAATTATTACAACGTATAAATTCTATTGTTGCCTTTGCAGTAAATGTAATTCTTAATAAAACATCATTTTTGAGCAATTAATTCTATAGAAACTACAAGATCAATATATAGTTCCATAATTGGTGGATAATCGTATTGCAGGTACTAAGTAATCTTTGGTACTTTCTTTTAACTTTCGAACCTTTAACGTAATTTTGGTGGATTATCAGAATTTCAGAATTCATTGAATTCCTCAGAGCCCATCAGATCTTCAACCAAAAAATATATGATGATATACGTTTACTATTTTATTTAGTGAGGATAGATAAAGTTAGCACAAGTCAATTAAAGTTGAATACAGTGTTTGATCTGAAGAAGCAACATCTATGTAGAAGGTGGAAGAATATCCCACTTGGCTGTGGGGATACTATGTGGATGAGCATTATGTGTAAACATACAAAACACAAGCAGAATTATAACATAGATATATCAATAAGGAATAAAATGAGACACTTGCATTTGAACACTGATCACCCATAAACGAAAATGACAAACTTCCAGATAGTATAAATAGAAGTACCATGCTATTAGAGAAGACATCAGTGTGGACTTTTTAGAGAGATGGACTTCAGCGAGAGAAAGACTTCAGCAATAGCTTGGCTGGTACACTTGTAAAGAGGGATTAAGGTCACTGACAGTGTTCTCAATTCCTGTTGAAAAGTTGACAATGACAATTAAATCCTTTTACACAACGTAGTGTTTGGATGAGTTTCTGCTAACCTTTGTTGGTATTCCATGAGGTGTCCCTTTAGCGATTACAAAAGTTTGTACTGCCTCATTGGTAAAGAAAGTGTATATATATATATATATATATATATATATATGTGTGTGTGTGTGTGTGTTTGTACATGTGTACATGTTTATTGAACCGTTAGCCTTGTAGGCGAGTAACAGTTTTTGTCATGTTAACTCCATGGTGGTTCCTGGTAAAAAGAGGTTGAATTCGCTTTTTCCTCTCCCTCACAGAAGGTCTGGTTTTTGGTATTCTTCCGTCAGTCGATTTGATTGGTTCAGTTCAACCAATTTACTCCTGTGTGGGAATTCATCCGCCAATGGGAAATAAATCTAATTCCCACTACACAGTCTTGTTTCAAAGCAATTCTGTTATTGTTCTCGGCAAGACTATAGTGTTATGAATAGTAACAATCTTATGTTTGTCTTATTTTCTGTTAATGTACCAAATTTAGTTGGAATGAAATACTTATGACTTTGATTGGTTGCATGTCAATTATTTCTTCTTTTTATGCATACGTGAGTGTTATAAAAAGATACTTGTTTACCCATGCAATAAAAATGATGGCAATATTAAATTAATTTTGCAATTGTATTGCATTTATAAAATAATAAAAAAACTTTACATTGATTTGCATTTTCTTGTTTCTTTTCAATAATTTCTGAATATTAGATTAAAGTAAAGAGAGAAATAATTAAAGGAAACAACTGATTCCAATGATTTTCTTTCATATTTATTCAAGAAATCAACAGTCTTTTTCGAAATAAAGAGAAACTTAATATGTAATTTTAAAATGTCATCTCTGTAATTGAAAGTAAAAAGCGAATAATTCAAGATATACATGAGCATAGTGGCTAATGTGTTGGACTGCAATATTGTAGAATGCGAAGGGGTTACCTGCAACATAGTGGCTAATGTGGTGGACTGCAATATTGTAGAATGCAAAGGGGTTACCTGCAACATAGTGGCTAATGTGGTGGACTGCAATATTGTAGTATGTGAAGGGATTACATGCATCATTGTGGCTAATGTGGTGGACTGCAACATATTAGTATGGGAAGGGGTTACCTGCAGCATAGTTGCTAATATGGTGGACTGCAATATTGTAGCACATCAAAAGGTTACTCGTGGCATAGTAGCTAATGTGCTTGACTGTGACATTGTAGTACGTGAAAGGGTTACCGGTGGAATAGTGGCTAATGTGCTGGATTGTGACATTGTCGTACGTGAAAGGGTTACCGATTGAATAGTGGCTAATGTGCTGAACTGCAACATTATGACAAGTAAAGGGGATCCCTGTGGCTTAGTGGCTAATATACTGGAGTGCAACATTGTGACAAGTGAAGGAGATACCCATAGCATAATTGCTAACATGTTGGATTCTGACATTGTTGAAAGCAAGTTCAAACTCCAGTCATGGTATTATATTCACTTTCAGACCAATATTCTTGGGATAGGTATAAAACCCTTATCCCCACCCAGCAGTGGGTTAAATTGCACTGTTACTGTTCTTCTTCAAGGATTGCTTTGGCATTAAATAACCCATGAAAGTTGTTATGCCATTGTAATAAAAAAACAAAAACAAAGCAAACCATATTTGGTATTTGCTATTGTATGTATAGAATATTACAAATTTTGTATTGTTCAGTATTTCCTTGTTGCTATTCAAAACCTTCTGAAAATTAAACAAAAAGTAAATATAAGTAAAGAAAACAATTGTTTCCTGATAATGATTTTCTTTCATACTTATTCAAGAACTCAACAGTCTATTTCGAAATAAAGAGAAACTTAACGCGTAATTCTAAAATGTTATCTATGTAATTGAAGGTAGGAATTGTAAGGAAAATAACACAGAATATACACAAACATTAAATAACAGAGTTTCTCTTCATGAAAGTAATATATAAATTCCTGAAAATAAGACCCTTGTATGTTTTGTAATACCTTTTTCTATACTACAATGGATTTCTAAAAATGATATCAATTTACCATGCAGGCAGTTAAACAGTATTAATTGTAAATGTTTAGTTATCTCTCTGTAAGTAGCAACATAATATTTTTACTGTTTTTAACTTATCCTCATAACATTTCTACAGAATAAAATGGTTTGCTTTGGTTTGGTTTTATGTCATATCAACCATTGTTGCTAATTTAATGCCAAATCCTGCTTTTACATACATATTAGATATATGATTTGTAAACACCTTTTTCAGATACACGCAGTTAAATGATCAGTTATATTTCTGACTATTCAATTTAGCATAATTCAAAAATAAATGGTTCCTAGTATTGCAATGCAAAACTAAAATTTCAATTAAACATCAGTGATATAAACACCAAGTTAAATTTAGATTCAACTAAATGATCAAACAGTTCATTGCACTCAGTTTAAATGTCAAACTATTCTATTTGAACCATAGATAGAAACCTATCAGGTGCTACCACTCTGATTGAGAGTGGTTCTGGGAGCAATGGCAATAAAGGTGTACTCCATATTCCCCAGAGCTCCAGCATTACTGGAACCTCACCATCAGATTGTTTAGGACACTTGTGAAGAGGGCAGTCTTACCCCCTCTACAGAGATGCAGTCAGTGTATTCTACAGCCCCAAACGAGTGGGTTTTTTAAATGGAGTTCAACAGATTTGAAGTCAGAGTTTTTCTTCTCCTCGACTGGTTGCCATACCAAGTTTAATGAGTACAGTCAATCCTGTTATTTACCTAAAGCTAGAAGGAGAATAGTTGGATGCATACCTTTCTCAAGGTCACCAGCACTATGTGAAATGCAACCAGCCTTGTCCAGGAATTGAACTCAGGTCACCATGTCTATTTCCTACAATGGTAACCATTACATCAGAAGCACTCCTATCTCTGAATTTATAATATAAAGTATGAGCTATTTGAAAACTGATGATATCTCCAAAAATAAGTGTAGTAATTTCTTTATCAGTGCATACTTTTGATAATACTTCTCTAAAATCATTTTGCCCAGTCAGCTGGGACTGTAGAATACCCTGACTGCACTTCTGCAGATGGGTAAGACCCCCCACATGAGTGTCCTGGATATGACACTAAACGATCTGATGGTAAGGTCCCAGTAATGCTGGGGCTTTGGGGAATACGGAGTACTCCTTCATTGCCATAGCTCCCAGGTCCACTCTGTTATACATAACTGTTTAAATATATATATATAACTGTTTGAATAAACTGAATGGTTTGAAATAGAAATGTTTTTGATAATTAAACAGTGTACTCATACTAAACTGAATTGTTTTAGATAAAACTGATTATTTACATAAAAATGGATTTGGCATTGAATAACCTACAAAGGTTGATATGCCATAAAATCCCACCAACCAACCAACCAACCAACATCTAAAATCTTTTCTGTCTTATTTGTTCTTTATTCTTTAAAGGTTTCATCGAAATTTTCTCACATTTGTTTTCTAGAATTTTACAAAAAGAGTATTTCTCAATATGAGTGACAACAAAAAAATGACTAAACAGAAACAGGTGATGCTGAATTTGTTCCTTAATCTAATCTTTAGTCTTACAGTTTTGGAAGTATACCAATACAATTAGGTAAGCAGTGTATATCTGTCTTATAAAGACACAATCATATCTAAAGGCATTGATTAAGCTTTCCTTATGTTGATCAATTTGGTTCAACAAGACTCTAATTTGATCCAAATAGCCTTGATTTGATCTTAGTACTTTCAAGTCACATCTATGGAGGCTTGATCAATAAGTTTGTAGCCTGACTCATGGTTATTTGATGAATTTTATTTTGAAATTTTCATTGTATAATGTTTAATCTATAAGATTAATTATTACCATTGAATAGAGTGCATTGATAATAAAGGAGATTATGCAGTGAAATAAATATTTGTGGTGTAAAATAAATAATTTTTTCATCATTAGGCTATGGACTTATTGATGTACCTATGTATATACATATTGCTATTTTGGATTGATTAGACATTTGCCAAGAGAAAATCAGTAAGGGAATTAAGAAATTGTTCTAGAAAGATTTGTGAGAGATTATTGTGTTTTATCAATGTTTTATTAATAAAAATTGGATAAAAGTATATTTTTTTTTTATTAAAGGGAGAAGAACATTATATAAAGAAAGGGTTCAACTTCTATAAAAGGTAATTTTCAATACTGACAGTGATTTCATTATTGGCCATCTAAAGAGTTGATTAAAGTTGTTGATTATTGCAACTCATTTCAATCAATTCAAGAAAAAGATTATGATTGAATTCATAATCCTTTTCAGTGCATAAATATCTGTAATAACAATTTCAGTTGGGTTCATTTGAAATAAACTTTAAAAATGTAACATCTAAATTTAAAAAAGCTTAGAGTTTCATGAAGCTTTGTGGGATAAACTCCCTTGGCTCTATAGGGAGACAATAAATTATTATCTACTTTAGAGTATGGACATTTCTATTGAATCCCTCATAGAGTGTCACATGATGGTCTTAAAAACCCATTCTCACTCTCCTTTGCCTCTGTTCCTTAAACAGGAGAGATTTATCTCAGACCCTACCAAGGAATGGTAAAACCATGTGACTATTCAACTTTTCTACATCAAGTAAGCTTTTTCCCATTTTTTTTTGCACCCCTTATACTTACTGTTTATTCATGGAACAATATGTGTATATTTCTAGCTGTTAAAACATGCTCATGTATTCTTTCTTCTTAATACGATAGGTATATGTATCACATATATAAAAGGTTAAATGATTTTGTATGTACAAATTTGTTTATCTGTGTTTACTTCTGTTGTGTTCAGTGTTTGCATATCATGGATATTTTAATGCTAATATTGGGCCTTGGTGAGTGGGGACTTGTCTAAATATCTTCTTTAAAACCAAATATACCAATACCACTTAGATGAATTCACCCTCTATGGCCATTGTGATGCATCTGGGTTTTTAAAGGAAAAGGTACAAATTTTCTCTTTACATTCAGTCTATAAGAAATGGAATTCTGTTTTTAGTCTTGTCTGTGGAAACCCTTTAATGGCTGCTTGAAATTTCTACCTGTACAATACAACATGAAACTACACAATAATACGCAACAGATTGTACTGAAAGCTTTCACAAATTACAAATATACCTATCATAAATGAAATCAAAGGACAAAATACCAATTCTATTTCAATATATTTATTTATTTTTTTAGGAATTCCATAGGCACATAGATTTTTCTTTCCTTGTATTGGGGACAGTTGGTGCTAGAGAGGAAATGTAGTCAAGTCCTCATCCACCAAGGTCCAGCTTTAGCATTAGTATACTCAATGATACACTAACACTGAATAAACAGTAAGAAAGACAAGATAAACTCATTTACACTTACAGGAACATTTAATACAGATGTCATATACATACAAGAAATATTAACAAGAATATACAATTGTGTCCTAATAGATAAAATGTGCACATATCGTTCTATGAACAAGCAATATATGAAAGGAGTACAAAAATGGTAAAAGTCTTTCTTGAGCTCTTTAGTGACAACATCTATTCCCAAGAAAGGAGACAAAGTTTCTATTCTTTAAGGAACAGAAGTAAAAAGGTACATCTTTACTGTTCAAAGAACAGAGAAAATATAAGTCTGAGATGGATTTTGAGATTCTCATGTGACCACAGGGTGTCCCATAGACATGCCCCTAAATCCAAGGGAGACATTTATTTATTGCCTCCCCAAACTCTTTCTGTGTCATATTCAGTCAATAAAAGTTTGTGGCATAATATGTAGAGTCTTTGAATCGAAGGGAAACAATACATAATTATCTCCCTTAGACATTTCAAATATCCACTTGGGTCCCCATAATGGGTCACATGAAAGTCTAAGAAAACCATTTTGAACTGTAGAGACATTGTCTCTGAATCCTGTCAAGGAATGGTAAAACCACATGGCAACTTTTACTTATCTTTTCAAGTAAACCGCTTGCTATTTTGTACCCCTTCTACATACTTCTTGTTCATGGAACAATATGTATATAATTCTAGCAGTTGGAACATAGTTTTGCATTCTGTTCTTTTAATACTCCTGGTATGTGTATTGTGTATATAAAAGTTCAAATGTTTTTGTATGAACACTAAAGTTTATATTGTCTTTCCAATCATTGTGTTCAGTGTTATGCTAATTATTGGTCCTTGGAGAGTAACGACTCAACTGAAATATGTTCCCCACCACCAAGTTCACAATAAAATTTAAAATAATTTCTAAGAGGAACTCATTCTCCACAATGGTCTCCCAACAGCTTCTAGAAATAGTCTCTGAGACTAATGAGAGAAGCTATACACAAATTGCACAATTTTACTCTCAAGTTTAGCTTTGTGTTCTTTGAACAATTAAGATGTGCTTTAAACCGGACATTGTCCAATGGCCCACTAGACCTGGGTTCAATCCCAGGTCAAGTCATACCAAAGACTCAAAAAATGGTATTTGGTGCCTCCTTGCTTAACACACAGCATTAAAAGGTATGGATCAAGGGTAAAGTGGAGCAATCCAGGGAAAGGAGTAGTGCCCTCCCCTACACTTCAGTGTAGTAGCTATTGAAAAAGGAGCCTTCTGGTCACCCTCGACTATGGTTGCCAACTTTACTTTTCACTTAAGCTTTGTAAAGAAATAAATTTTTATAGTTTTATGCAGTATATTGCCTTTATCAGATGATTGCATTGATTTTGATTTCTTCCTTGATTATCTTCAGTTTTAAAAAGTGGCCTAATTCATAATTGTATACATTATTTTCTCAGTAACAAGAATAGATAAGATTTTACTTAATTTTGATATTATTCTATAAAATATAAAACCATATTTATCATGCAGCCTCTATATCATATTTTTGTATGAATCTTATTGTAATAGAACAAAAACAGCCCATCATAGCAATACTTTTGTTATGATAATACTGTTATAATATTTTCTGAGAATAAAGCAATTTCCAGTCTAGTTTGCAACTTAATATTGTGAGGTCAGCGTTATAATTTGTCAAGGGAGATAACTATCAAATGCTAATTATAAGGTACTTTCAAATATTCCTTCATCTGTAATTAATTTTCATATAAATTTTATAAATGATATGTAACTTAATATTGAATCTGATGGCCACCTTTGAGAGGATTTAAGTATTTAATAATTCTAATATGTTTGCCTTTGTATATGTATACTTTTAGATATAAATTTTTAGCCATTAAAAAAAATTTATTCCTTTTAAATGTAAATAAAGAGCTTTTAAATGCATTACATAAATAAGACTTTTGAAATTCCTTTTTTATTTGGTTAGAAAGTGTTGTCAATATAGCATTTGAGTCAATTTTTATTCTAAGGTGAGTCAAAGGTTTTGCAATATTTTAGTAACCGGAGGCATAATTTGGCAGCTTTCAATGCTTTTGTCAAGTAATGAAGGTGATGAACCACCCTGGACAGCGAGATCTGAATAGGTTGAATGAGGACAGAAAGAAGATTTCTTTGACAGTTATGTGGGTGGTAAACAGGATGCACACCTAGTTCCTAAGGTAAACAAAACACAGTGGAAATGACACATGAATTGCATGAGTGGCATGCTGGAAGGAAGTGTGACCATGGGGATTCCTTGGGCATCAATAAAATTATATAACCACAGAAGATTTTCAACCCAAGTGAGAATGAGTGAGAATGAAGGAGAAAGAAGGTGTAGGTAGAAGAATTGCCTGACAATCCTTAGTTGAAAGGTAGTGAGAGATCTGGGATGTTTGAGACTTAGGCCAACTGACATTTGAACCCTTACAACATTCTTAGGTGTTTAGATGGTTATCAGAGGCCCAGATGGTGAGGAACCTATTGCCCTATGATCTATAGTGATGGGGATATTTCATTATTATTATTAAGGTTTTTATAATTAAGTTTTTGGTTTAAGTTGGTTTTGTGTTGGTTATGTTGGTATTACATTGGTTGCGTTGGTATTTTGTTGGTAGCGTTGGTATTTCATTGGTTGTTATCCCCTTGCTAAATGTTGATGGAAAATAAAGGTGGTGGAGAAGAACGAAGACGTTGTTAGGTTTTAAATGAAGGTTTTAATGGCAGCATGAAGTAAAGGGGTTTATGCTGGTATGCTGCGAGATCTCGTAGGAAGGAAAGAAGGTAGGAAGTTGTTAGAGTGTATCATCTAATTTGTTTTTAACTAGGATCCCTTGGTCTAGAAGAATAGACCCAGAGGGTCCATAAACTAGATGGCTCTCCTCATAGTATATGATGCTGCTTCTGCTATTCAGAAGCAAACGATAAGATGTCCATTCCCATTGAGGATTTCTGAGGGAGAGAGAGTTTTGTGGGCTTTCTTCAATTTTTGGTGCTGCTAGGAAATATGGTTCAGGCTAAATAGGACAGGTCATCCTGATTAGGTGAAAATGTTCGGCAACTCTAATGGTCAAATTAAATTACACGCCAAACAAAAATACAAGTTTCTTTCTGCTACAGATCTTCTCAAGTACCATGAGCTTCAAAATTCTTGGGGAACTTGAAAATCTGCCTCCTGTTTGGAAATCTGTTGAAATTGAACTTTCTCTCTGTATCTTGCTTGAACAATATTGAAAGACTTAGTTTCGCACTATGTCTTCACACAAAAGATCGGCTCCATTATGTGAGATATGATTTTGCTATATTTGGTTAAATATATCATCTAAGCTATTTTCCTGTAATTATCTGAAAAAAGAAAGAAAAGAAGATCAACAGGTAAGATCTGAGAGGCCATTGCTTTGTTTCAACAATTGTGAAACACCTTGTACATAAAAGCAATATTGTAAATCTTGATTTTCTGAAGACTAAATGCTTTGCTAGATTTTTGGCAAACATATATACATCTGACTGAACTGAACATGTGTGACTATATTTACATTATATTGAAGCATGGCTTGGCAGTCTTATCACAGCTCACTTGCTGATAGGTGATTCTAATATGATAGATAACCAAAATATCTTGAGGCAATACTATTGTTTATATATTTAGCATTTGATTCCATACACAGAGGGATGATGGAGCAAATACAACTAGTATATGGTCTCCTCAAAAAAACTGTTACAGCTATAATGATTAAGTTGGCGACCATAGTCGAGGGCGACCAAAAAGCTCTTTTTTCAATAGCTACTACACTGAGGTGTAGGGGAAGGCACTACTTCTTTCCCTGGGAGGAGGGTGTCCCCGTGGTGTAATGGTTAAAGCAATCAACTGCGGGATCGTAGTAAGCGAGTTTGTACTCCAGTCACGCTATTATGTCCACTTTCGGGCAAATGCCCTTGGGAAAAGTATTAACCCCCTTATCCTCCCAGCTATGGGTTAAATAGTACCAATACTGTTCTTCTAGAAGAATGGCTTTGACATTAAATAACCTGCAAAGGTTGATATGCCATTAAACAAAGAAACTATCCTTTCTCTGGATTGCTCCACTTTACTCTTGATACATGCCTAATATTGCTGAGTGTTAAGCAAGGAGGTATCAAGTACCATTTTTAAAGTCTTTGGTATGACTTGACCTGGGATTGAACCCCGGTCTCCTGGACCATTGGCGAACACTCTACCCACTAGTCCAATGAACTATAATAATGCTTTATAAAAACACAATAACAAAGGTTTTCTCACCTAATGGAGATACAGACTTCTTTGACATAATTGCCGGAGTTTTGCAGGGACACAATAGCACCATATTGGTTTATTATCTGCCTAAAGTATGTACTTTGAACATTGATGGATCTAATAAAAGAAAATGGCTTTACCCCAAAAAAAAACAAGAAACAGACAATATCCGGCAGAAACTATAATAGATCCAGATGATGCAGAGAGCACTTCTTGTAAATACACCTGTCCAAGCCAAACCCCTGCTGCATAGCCTGGAACAGGCAGCAGGAGGCATTGGCTTCAATGTGAATGTAATTAAAACAGTGTTCACCAATGGTCAGGGGTTCAATCCCAGGTCAAGTCAAACCAAAGACTCAAAAAATGGTACTTGATACCACCTTGCTTAACACTCAGCATTATAAGGTAAAGATCAAGGGTAAAGTGAAGCAATCCAAGGAAAGGAGTAGCACCCTCCCCTACATCTCGGTGTTGTAGCTATTGAAAACGGGGCCTGCTGTTCACCCTCGACTAAGTTCGCCAACAACTTTACATGTTTTAAATGAAAAAGAGCCATCTCCACTCTAAGTGGTGAGCATCTGAAATTAGTTGACAAGTTCATGCAGCAGTCTCTCATCTACTGAAAGTGATGTTAATATACGCCTATCAAAAGCATGGAATCTTATTGATAGTTTATCAATCATATGGAAATCTAATCAATCCAACAAAATAAAACAAGATTTCTTCCAAGCTGTGACTGTGTCAATAGAACTGTATGGATGCATCACATGGACAATAACAAAATGCGTGGAAAAAAGCTAGATGGGAACTACACAAGAATGCTATCTTAATCTTTGAAGAGATACCCCCATGAAACAACAACTGAATAGCCACTTACCTCTCATCTCAAAAACTATCCAAGTCAGAAGAAGAAGACATGTGAGACATTGCTGGAGTAGTAAGGACAAACTCATGACATTCTTCTATGGACCCCTTCACGTGAATGTGCCAGTGTTGGTTGACAAGCAAGAACTTATTTACATCATCTCTGTGCGGACACAGGATGTACTTTGGATCACTTGCCAGGAGTGATGAATGATAGGGACAGATGGAGAGAGAGAGTCCAGAAAATTTACAGTGTCAGTGAGACTTGATGATGATGATGATGATACAGTTGATATAGGTTTATTTTCAAATTAATCAAATAACAAAGAAAAAGTATGATATCTGCAAATGGTAAAATTGGTTAAAAAATATTGTTTAAAAAAGTAGATGTCTAGCTAAGTTTGTAAGAATGTTGAGATTAATAAATCTGAAAAGTGATTCTTTCATCTAAAGACAACCAAATGGTTTGGAGAAGAGTTATCAAATCTGCAATTCACTTTTATAGTAAAACCATTTTCGATGCATTTTTATAGTAAAATCATTTCCAATTAAGTTTTATAGTAAAATCATTTCCAGTGTATTTTTATAGTAAAATCATTTTCAATGCATTCTTAGAGTAAAATCATTTTCTATGAATTTTTATTGTAAACAAAATAATTGAGAAGAAAAATGGTCATAACTTTGGTTTCTGGGACAGAATCTTTCAGCCAGATATCTACTCTATATCATCATCATCAGTATCTTCAGTATCAAAGTGTACTGATAGCATGGATTCCCTTGACACTATCTTGCTATCTGTCCCTACTGGTGAGTTCTGTAAATGGCATCAAGTGTCCACTCAGAGCTGTCAAATGTAAGTTTTTGTTGGTTAGCCAATGCTGGTATGTCCATGAGAATATCACTCATTTCTCCAGAAGTGACCAGCATATCATACTCATCTAATTAGGATGGTTTGCATGATGGAAGGTAAATAATGGTTCAGCTGCTGTTTTGTTGATTGCTGCTTCCAGTTCAAAATAGTAAGTAACATCCTTGTGTCTTTCCTATGTATCATTTTCTTCAGGCATTTTGTTAAAGTCCTAGAGGTGCAACCATGCAATAATACTAACACAGTTACAGCTTGAAAGAATTCCTGTCAGAGAGATAAGATTTCCATATGGTTATTATATTGTCAATGCATATGTTAACATCACTTTCAGAAGATGAGATATTACTACCAAGGTATGTGAACTTGTCTACTAACTTCAGAGGCTTGCCATTTTATGAGCAGGTTGTACCATCTTGACTAAAATACATGAACTCTGTTTTATCTGAGTTCATGTAGAGACCAATGTTTTTTGCAGCCCGCTCCGGGCTGTGCAGCAGGGATTTGGCTTCAGTAGGTGAATTTGCAAGAAGTACTTGATTATCTACATAGTCTTCATCAGTAATTGTTTCAGCAAGATATCATCTGATTCTTGCTTTTTTTATGGGAAACCTCAAAAAGATCAAAATTCAGTTTAGCTAACCACGAGAACACAAAGTGAATGTTTAATTTTGCATCGCATTTGTATTTTAAATCAGACCTGTTACAAAAAAGTATTATTCTAAACATATGCCTTTGGGTCCTTTTCATAAATATAAAAAAAAATTGAGGGTGATTGCTTTAGCAATTCTTGAGTTATGTGACAGCAGACAATCAAAAATGATATTTAGTGAATTATAGTGAGATACACATTTTATTTTCTGGGGTGATTGCTCTTTCATCTGATGTCCAGCAACTTGTTTTATTACGACTAACATCTGAAATAAATGAGATAGAAATCAGTCTGCATGTGAAAAAGCCTCATATTGTTAGAGATAATTCTCTTCTTCCATATATCATTCATCTACTGAAAACAATTTTAATATATCAACTCCAGGCCCATGCATCACATACTGTCTGATTCTAATGGTATGTTGAAGTTTTATTTTTTGTTGTTGTTGGGTTTCTTTTGTCTTTTTTTGTTGTTGTTTTTTTTGTTGTTGTTGTTGTTCATTGTCTATGCTGAAAAAATGGCAGCTTCCTAGTTTTAGAATTTTTTAAAAAATGTTATCTTTCCCAGACAAGTTCTTAACGTCTCTTAAAAAAAATGGTTGTTTGATTCTAATACTTTCATTGTTGCATGTTTTATTTTTGTTATTTCTTATTTTGCTTTTTTTCCATTAGAATTTCCTTATAAAGACCTAAAAAGATTCACTTTAATCTTGATTTCAGAAAAGGATATGCACAAATATTGTAATGTTAGCAAAATATACCTTATCTGTCTCAGTGGAAATGAAATATTGATTACCTATAAACCACATTCCTATAATCTACTTATATATATAATATTTATCAGGCACACAACCTAATCTCACTACATAGTAGTAATTCACTAAGCTTAACTTAGCTCAGTACAAAGTCATAAGTACAGAGTACCCAGTGAGAATCAAATTCACTAACAGTATGTTTTGCTAGTCTAGCTTTCTAACCATTAAACTACACAAGATACCTTTCACTAAAAATGGCCCAGTCAGCTGGAGCTGTAGAATACACCAACTGCATCTCTGCAGAAAGGTAAGACCCCCACCAACAAGTATCCTAAATATGGCATTAAATAATTTGATGGTGAGGCTTTAGTAATGCTGGAACTTTGGGGAATGTGGAGTACCTTCATTACCATCACTCCCAGGTTCACTCTAGCCCGGAGTGGTAGGATCTGAAATGGTCCTATCAATGGGTCAAATAGAACTGTTTCATAATTAAACTGAGAGCAAACAAATGACTTATCCTGAATTGAATTGCTTGAAATAGAACTGTTTGATCATTTAACTGCATGTAAACAAATGACTGATGACATGTCATTGAATTGTTAGTGATACATTAGCAATACTTGAAAATATTAAACCATGTGCAAACAAATGATTACGAGTAAGTTTGAGTTTTGTTTAACAGCATATCAACCTCTGTGGGTCATTTAATGCCAAGATTACTAGTAAATAGAATTATTCATATTAGATAGAAAAAATGAAACTATCTGTGTGGAAAAATGAGCTCAGGCTCATTTAACAATGTTATCTACAAAATGTGTTTAAAAATCATATATTCAATAAATATGTATAAAAAGGATTTGGCATTAAATAAACTACAAGGGTTGATATGTCATAAGTAAAGTAATGTAAGTAAAATTGGCGACCATAGTTGAGGGCGACCAATAGGCTCCCTTTTCGATAGCTACTACACCAAAGTTTAAGGGAGGACGCAACTCCTTTCCGGGGATTGCTCCGCTTTACTCTTGATCCATACCTTATAATACTGAGCGTTAAGCAAGGAGGCATCAAGTACCATTTTTTGAGTCTTGGTATGACTCAACCTGGGATTGAACCCAGGTCTAGTGGGCCATTGGCGAACACTCTAACCATCATGCCAATATCCGTTATTATACATATGCGATAAAACCCAACCAAACCAAACCAAATTCACTAAAGAGTAATAAGAAATTTCATTGTTATTATTTACTAAGCTTTGCATAGTCAGGTATATTGTCTTCTTTTTTCTCTTGTTATTCTGCATTCACTTTCTATACTTCAATCTCTGAACCACTTCAAGTTCTTTCAAACTTTTTCAATTTTTCTTTCGTCAAACTTAATCTTTCTTAATGTTCTTCTTTTGATGCAATCTTTCTTTTGTTTGTTCATTTATTTCTTTTTTGTTTCTTTTTCTTTTTTTCTTTCTTTCTTTCTTTCTCTCTTCGGTTTACTTGAGTGATTTAAAAGGATTTCAATCAACTGATGCTCCTTTGTTCTCAACTCACCAAAATAACTGATTCCACCATCTCTAAAACCATTGTAGAATTGCCAATACACATAAGTAATCCTGTCATTTAAGATGAACATTAAGTTAGTCTACTATAGCAGATGAGAAGTAGTCTTAAATAGTAGATGTGAATTAGTCTATAATTGTAGATGAACATGATGTTAGTAGTATATAATAGTGGATATGGTTACAATTGTTATTGTAGGAAATGTACTCAGCTAGCTGAGTTCTAATCCCTAACAAGGCTGTTTATATTTCTCAGAACTCTAATGCCCTTGGGAAAGATATCAATCCAACTATTGTCTCTCCAGCTATGTGTAAATAGAAGGGTAAACTGAGCTCTTTATTTTGGCATGGTGACCAGTCTAGGAGAAGAGAAACATTGAATTTAAACTGGTTGTTGACTTGGAGGGAAATGGACACTACAAGGTTATTGCGGCCCAAGACATACTACATGAGTAGTGACCCATGACCAAGCCATGTTATAGGACCAGGGTGAAGAATAAATAGTTACTGTGCATAAAAAATTATAGTCTAAAATTTTGTCTGCTATGACAAAAAACTAATACTGATAGCCCAGAATAGCTGTAGAATACACTGACTGCACCTCTGCAGAGGGGTCAGACAACCCCCACCAACCCAACGAGTGTCCTGGATGTGACATTAAAACAATCTGATGGTGAGACACCAGTAATTCTGGAGCTTTGGGGAATGCGGAGTAGCCCTTCATTGTCATTGCTCGCAGGTTTACTCGGGCTTGGAGTGGTAGCACCTGATATATTTTAATTTCTATTGTATTACTAATATCATTCTTGTTTTTAAATTATTTTATACATTACAGAAGTGAATTGGAACCCACAAATAACATCTCTAAATCCTCTCTATATATGGTGACACTAGTGTGATCGTCTTTCAGGGATAAAACTGAAGAATTCATGAAACTTTCAATAGAGAAGAAAGAGGGACTTTCCACCTCAAAAAACAACAGAGTTTCTCATTTACTAAATAAGATTTCCAAATTTCCAAGGAAAGAAAGGATACTGGAAATCTACACTAATAACTCTCACTATATCAAGCAATGTGACAGCATTTTCATTTTCATCTTTGTTCCCTTCCTCAACTGCTGACACCACCACCACCACCACCACAATAACAATATCTATATCAATGCAGCAGCCTCCACCACCATCAACCTCTGCAGTCAAATTGGCTGCTACAAGTGCAACTGGAAGACTTAACAAGAGTTGCATCAGGCAACATTATTGTTGAGATTAACCAGAACACTGAAAAAAATCCTGGAGATCTGAGGAAACTTGCTGTCATTCAAACCTCAGTATAAGCCCCCATGAAAAATGACAAATCCGAATCCAAATTGACTTGGGACTCACATGACATAGCTGAGTGTCATGATCAGCTAAGGCTCCCTTCATATCTAACATGGGGGACTCAGCATCTTGCAAATGTTGACTGTTCTGTTTCAGGTACACAAATACCAAAACAACAATTCATCTGAGAGACATCAAAGGAAAAAATAGATGAGAGAAGACAACAAAAATGTAATTCATTTGTTTTAAAAGCAATTCTACATAAAGAGGAAATGGATTAAGGAAATCTTAGTAGAAACCACCAAATCTAATCTAAGTCAATGACTCACCAACCAATTGAGGATGATTTAAAAGAAAGGTTGGTTTTCTGACCTTGAAATGCTAGAAATATGTAGACAGGTAAGTCATGAAGAATATACTCAAAGAGGGTCCCATACACAAATTGAAACAAAATAATGAAAATCAAACCATCACAGAACTCCACATAACATCAATGTTAACACAAGAAGATATAAAATATGTTGAATTAAAAAAAAAAAAATAGGGAAAAGAAGACTACATTATCATCTCTAAGGAATCAAGACAGAAAAAATTCAAAGTTGAGACTTGAAAAGTAAATAAATTGTTTAAGCATATCCTAAAGGACAGCATCACTGAATTGAATGAAATAATCTATGCAGAAGCAAAAGTAGTCAATGTGAAATTGGTATCTTCTAAAGGAATCCAAACACAAATAGAAAACTTGGATGGGAAATATGGATAGAAGAATAAATAAAGAAACTGTAACATATGAAAAATGTGCTCAATTCAATAAATATGTGAGGCTTTATCTTTGCCCAGCCCAAGAAATTATCTAGTTGTAACTGTCAGGCCTGGCAAAGGGAGAGAGACAAGTATAAAAATAAAGGAGATAAAAAAGGGGTGGGAAAGCTAACTTTTATTACCTGAAAGATAAGTGTGTCTTCATTTCTTAAAAACAAAAACAACCAGTTCCCACAAAGTAATTTATTTCAAGAGAAATAAACTGTTCAAAATCCGGCTTTGCATATTTTTCCCTATGCTTGTTGATGTGAAGGTAACGTACCTGGGCATTCGTAACACGTTCGTCGGACAACTCACTCAGAACAAATCCGACCCGTTCAGCCGTTACCGTGCGTATTTGTATGTTCGTGAGATCTCGTAAGAATTTGCATGCGTGCAAATTACCTCTTGCTGGTTCGAGATCTCCCCTTGTCAAATATGCTCAAGGCAGCCATATCAGTTTCCGCTTTACAAGCCAGACACATTCGTGTGCGCTTCGAATGCCCAGGTACGTTACCTTCACAGTTGAAAACATTGAATTTAAGGCAACAAAAATAACATATTCAAGTAACAACAATATTATAACCAAAGAAAAAAAAGGAAAGGTATAAAGAAATATAACAATTGACTTGCTCAAAGCAATGCCGTCAACCACCTACTGTCGATTTATCTTCTATTAATGTTGAAATACCATTCTTTAGTATTTTATGTCAAAGTTCTTTCTGAAGCCTGTTTTTAGGGTTCATTCTTTCCTTGGATAACTGTGTTCTAGTTTCCTGTGTAGACTTGTTGAAAACAAATACTATTTCTTTAAGTGAACTTCAAGTAGACCACCGCTTCCTCCTCTTAGATGAACATCTTTCATTTCAACTCAAATTTTCTTCTGTTGAGCTTATGGAGGCTTTTATCACATTTTCTGACCCAAGCCAACAGCTTCCTTTGTTGGTAAAAAGTCCAATAATACCACCCCCAGTCCTTAGACTCAACTTTCTTTTGAAGGGAACAACATACCAAATCCCAAATAGCAGACAGTAAGCTTATTGTTTCAACAAGTAACAATAAAAACCTTGTAAGGAAAAGAGGCTTAGCCTATATGACTAAATAGGCCTATTTTGCTTAAGTTACTTTGCCTAAGAAACTGCCTAAAGTTGAAGGTGAATAAACAGGAGCTAGCAAAGCAAAAAGAACAAGTCAAGCAGAGCCTTTGGCAGGTGCTGAAAAAAACAAAAGAAAAGGCCAGACCCTAGCGGGTCTCACTTAAATAATTTTAGGGGTGGGGGATAATAGCACAACTTCAAAACAGCCAATCAGATTTGAGCAGACATTAAGTGCTGAATTTACAAATTTCAACAAACAACAAGCAAAACTGCTGAGGAAAGTAAAACTAATGGAATGAAAAGACTCAAAAAAGATAACCACAAATAACTGGAATAAATGAATCATAAGATATTGGCAAAAGAAGAAAGACTCAAAAGGTACCTGCACAGGGACAAGTAAAACAAAATAGGATCTTCCAAAATCATGAAAGAAAATTCTATCAATAAGTCCAACAAGTTGGTGAAGAAGGCACAAAGACAAATAAAAAAATAGACGCCAAAGAAACAAAACAATTTTAAAGAAAAATATAAAAGCAGAATTAACATAACTGAAATGCTGAATGGATGAATAACATGAAAAAAGAATTAGAAGAACTTGATGAAGGCAGTGAGACAAGCATACATCTGGACTCACTGAGAGCAACACTCAAGAAAATACCAGATTGGAAAATGTCTGGCCATGAAGGCATACATGGATTTTGGTTTTAAAAATAAATGTCCATCCATGACGGATCGGCCCAATAACAGAGTCAATACCAAAAAGTAGCAAGCATACATGAATGGATGACAAAAAAGAACACTCCTTGATCTAGAAGGACCCTCAAAAAAGGATCATCCCCAGCACTTATGGAGCAATAATGTGTTGACTTGTGATGTGGAAAATCCTGACCACAAAGGTAAAATGAGAAATCCATGACTTGCTTGAATGCAGCTATTTCCAAAAGAACAAAAAGGATGCCAAAGGGAACAAGAGAAATAAATGACGTATGAGATACAGACCAATACATCATCAAAGAAACCAAATCAAGGCGAAAAATGTAGCTTAGGTATGGGTTGACAGCAAAAGGCCCTATGATATAATCTCGCAAACGGGAAATGTACAAAATATCCTAAGTCAAAAAGTTCATCCTGAAAGCTATAGAAAACTGGAGTATAGAACTAACAGAAACCTGAGCAAAGGTAAAAAATCTAAAGAAACATCTTCCAGGGAGACTAACTCTCACCACTGCTGTTTGTTATAGCAATGATGCCACTCAACTATGTACTTAAGAAGTAAAGGAGGAGCTACGAATTTACAAAATCACAAGATTAATCACCTTATGTACATGAAGGATATAAAGGTATTTGCAAAAAAGGAAAAACAACTGGAGACCATAATACAAACAATAAGAATATACAGCCAGGATAGAGAAGCAGCAGCCAAATACATCCCAATCAAACCAAGAGTCAAATGCAGAGTTCCATGAGAGTGAATAACAGTTTGAAAAAAAACAACAATAATATGAAAAAAAGAATCCTTACTTAATAAAAGAAACTCAACAAATGCTAATTCACAGAAACTTTAAAAACCCCAGAGAGAACTAAAACATACCACAAAGAAAAACTAGAATAAATTCAAGGCCAAATCAATAAAATCAGAAGCTCAGTAGAAGATAGTTAATTACAATTATTATGACAATTAGTAAATGAAGTGAGCAGAGAGAAAGCACCTTCAGAGCAAAAGTAAAAGCTGCCAGCCAAGAAGAAAGACTACAAAAGTGGAAAGAACATTTCAACAATCTATTCTGAAACCCTCCAGATAAACCTATCAAAAGATTAATAGCCTACAAGACATCTTCTGGTAGACCACAGTGTGAAAAAAAAAGCAAAAAGATAGACAAATACTTTGATCTGGCTGGAAAGCAGAAAAAAAACTGTTGATACCAAGTGTTGTAAGTTTATTTAGAACAGTCCCAAAATGCTTGGAAAAGGACTCAAGGAATTGGAAATTGGAAGAAAAATCAAGACTATCCAGACCACAGTACTGTTAAGATTGGTTTGAATATTCAGAAGAGTCACAAAGACCTGAGGAGACTTGATATCTTTCATGCTTCAGTGAAAAACCGCCTGTTACAACTTATGTGAAAAACTCGCTAAAAATAAATGGAAAATTTTTAGAATAGAAACTGTGAAATATTTTATAATTAAAAATTCTTTGAGGATAAAATTACAAACATAATTTTTTTCCTCTAAAAAAGTTTTTTCTGGTCAGGGTAATTCAATTCACAATATAATTCCTCTACTTAAAAAAGAAAAATATAGATCTATATCCTTGCCCTTTAGGTCATAATAATTATGCAGATGCGTATTTCTAATCCTCTTGGGAAGATGTGGCTCTGGAGGTGACCGTGTTCTCCGCAAAGAGTGTAGATGTAACTTGCAAGACACATTCAGGTCATTTGGCGGCACAATTACCATGACTAGTTAATTTGGTGTCACTTGTGTGTGATATGGACTGTGGCTCAGTTGTAGAGTTTTGGCTCTGCAATCTGTGGTTGCTGGTTCGATCTCCAGAGGCGGAGATCATGGTATACACTGCTGATGAGACCTAATAAGGTCGAAACAGCTGTCAAGTGTTTCCGTATGTTGCGCGTAAGTGTTCACCAGATTTTCTGGTCATGGTAATTCAATTCACAATATAATTCCTCTACTTAAAAAAGAAAAATGTAGATCTAAAAGTTTTTTTATTTTAAATTTTAGCTGCTAACACATCAGCATGGTTATCAGTCGGTTAAATGTGCAAACAGGTCATATGAAACTCCCTCTCTGTTGAATCAACAGGTCATCTGTACACAGGGATAGAAATTCTCCAGTAGGTTGTACTCACATGACAATTGACAGTTAATGCATCATCTCTCTATAGATTGTATGCTTATCATGGTTGCTGCTAAAATATAGACCAAATACATCCTTTTACACCAACCTCTGTAAAATTTGCAGCAGACACCTATGTATATCTCTGTATCACTGTCTCTTCCCCTATTGTTTTTTTTAACCTGCTGTGAGTGGTAGAATTTATTTTCAAACCTAACACATGATCTAGTTGACAAGGGATCGAGGCAAAACAAAAGAGAGGGGAGATCTCTGTATGTTCTGTTTATTTCTAATGCATAGATGTAAATGTAGACGTATCTCTGATATTAAAATCTTGCCAAATGGCACTGTGATTTTTTGTATTAATTTTGATTTAACCAGTATTGGCTGATTCTTCAAGTAATCTAATTATAAATCAGTGAGAAAATATCCCTTTGTAAATTCTATAAATTGTGTCAGTTTTATTGCTGGAAGACAAAAGAATTTATGTAAATGTCATCTAACTTAGCCAAAACAGCCACTATGTCATTGAGGTTTAGAATAAGCTTACTATATCCACTTGCAGAGTGGTAAGAACCCCCTCAAAGGGGTAAGACACTGAACTGCATCTGATTGTGAGGCTTGAATTCTAGAGATATGAGGAGTAAGTACCCCTTTATTGCCATTACTCCCAGGACCACTTTGACCCTGAGTGGTAATACCTGTCAGAGTCCCATCTCTGAATCAAATAGATCTGTATGGAAATCATTCATATTCGACTGGACCACGCAAAAAAAAATCCCTTTTGAAAAAACAACATAAAAAATGTTAATATTAACATATATTAACATAAACGGAATGTAATTCCATAACCTCTAGGCATAAAATAACCTGAGATGGGTTGACATGCCATTGAGAATCAATAAATCAATTGGGCAAAAACTGTGAAAATTGCACAAAATCATTTTGATCATGATCAAGTTGACATGTAGATTTACTTTTTGAACATAAATTGTCAGATTATCATTACAGTTTTGCTTTAACAGGTTCAATTTCATTTTTAATACATGTTTAATGTACAATTTATTTTGTACATAAAAATATGAGATTTGATCCAAACGTATTGAGACTTAAACTTTACATTTTTTAAATTTTAGATTTAACTGAATTTAATTAAAGATATATCCATAACTGAGCAACTTACATAATAAAGAGATGATGTCTAGATAATGAGACAAGTCAGAACCAATTCGAAAAAAAAAAAAAAATTAAGCCAGACTAAATACTTGGTGAAATTCAGGATTGTAAGAGGGACTGAAAATTGTCTTATTTTTTAAAAGTTTGTTGGAGCATTTCAATACAATTGTACTAATAAAAATCTCATGATAATGTGTCATTTCAGTTTTGCTATTGTTATGGTACCTACTTTATGGACTATAATGAACTCTTCCTATTACTATGAATGCTGGGAGAATATTCATCTCGGCGTTAAGTTAACTTCAGCCTAACACTTTGGCAGTCAGACTGACATTCAACACTCTTTTACCTATGCTGTATTTATACTTTCGTTCAATATACTTGTTTCACGTAATCCCGAGTTTGTGTCTTTCTTCTGGACCTTTTACTGGTCCTCAACAATTATTTATAAAAAATTATTTTAACATATTATTGATAATAGAATAACTAAAAAAGAATGATTATACCAGTAAAATGTTTCTTGATGAGATTATAATATGAAGCCAATCTAATATTAATATCAAATGTGTTTAAAAGTTTCAAAACTGAAACTGTATTTACCAACAAAAAAACTAACAACAAACTGAATGTTAATTTTTTTTTTAAATAGTCCAGTTACAATTCAACTCTTACTTCATGTAGCACTAATACCCTTGGAAAAACCTACATTTTCACTTGACTGTCTTTCATGAAAATAGTTTTTAGTTATAAAAATTGTTGAAAAGGATCTGTACGGCCATTATTGAATCCATGAACCAATTTCAAATCCTATTTGAGGCTGTTTGCATTTCCCTTTGCACTAATGCCCTTGAGAAGGCATGAATCCATGTATTCTCCCCAACCTAGTTATTGGTGAGCAATTAGGAAGACTGCACTCTTTATCCTAGGGATGGCAACCAGTCTTAGAGAAGGAAAATTCTGAATTTGAATTAGTTTTGTTCCTCATGTGTCACAAATGATTATGGTGAAGGGGTTGGGAAAATATGACCTTCTTAAATTTAGTTGCTTTTTATTACATTAAAACAAACAAAAAATATGATGCCGTTTTTTTTACTTTGGGAATATGACAAGTGAAATTTTAAAATAAAATCTAAAAAACACCTTTTTTTATCACTCAGAATATTTAGCCTATTGTCTTCATCTTCATTGTTATACTCACAACATTTCTGCCGTACGTTCTTTGGCCCTCTTCTGTTTAAAAAAATTGCAATATGAACTTAGGTAAAAAATCACACTTTGTTGTAAGTAATATCTCATAGGTTGACAGAGGTTAGTACTCCTGTGGACCCCCACTCATGGATGTGCAAGAGTGGGACGACCAGCACGAACTTACATACAGCAGCTATGTGAGGACACGGGCTGTAATCCTGAAGACCTGCCGGAGGCGATGAATAATAGGGAGAAATGGCGAGAGACGGTCAGGGATATCCGCGCAGGCGGCGCGACATGATGATGAATAAGTCCCAAAAATTCACTCAAAATTGTCCAGTAGAACAAGTAGTGCAATGGATAAGAAGTTTGGTTAGCAAGTGCAGCTGGGTGAAATCATCTGGAGGTTCCAGGTTCAATCCTAAGTGACAGGTAAGATGACAAAGAATACTTACTATACCTGGACACTTGTACCCAGTCATGATCCAACTAGACCAATCTACTGCTGTAAATTAAATAAAGGGCACAGTTTAGGATTCTGTGTTGGCTTGTGAGTTTGACATGAAACACACAAAAGACATACCGGCTAAAATGTTATGATTACAAAGATGAAGACAATAGTCAGAATATTCTAAGTTATAAAAATATTAGATTTCATCTCAGAAATGTAGCCAAAAAAAAATATCTAGTTATGAATAGATCCTCTATATACCTTTGTGGGTTTCATTCACTGAATGGAAAAAAGTGAGCATAAGATTTTGATATGTTACTGCTTATATAACCAACATGCAGATATTTGAAAACATTTATGGTTCTATTTTGGAGATGCTTTTGGCATAACAGTTATCATTATGAGAAATGGATTTGGCTACCTATGTTCAATTCCTGACTAAAGTTGTTTACATTTCATAAAGTGCCAATACTCCTTCAAAAATTATGAATTCAATTATTCTCCCTGAGGATATGGATAAAACAATTGGGCAGACTAGGCTTTTTAACCTTGGTATGGCAACCAGTCTAGGAGAATGAAAACTCTGAATTCAAATTTTCTGGAGAAGTATAAGCTCTGCCAGGTAATTTCTACCCAAGAGAGGCTACATGAGTCATGCCCCTATGAAATAAACCAGTTGAGAGGACGAGAGATGATGATAATGATATGTTTTCAACAATTGACAAACAGATTTCTATCTCTTGGCACAAAAATTTGTGTTTGTTTATTACTTGAGTGAGTCAAAAGTTTTGCAATATTTTGATAATATCAGGCGTAATTCAGCAATTGCAAGCCAAAAACATGAAAGAAACATTTACCCAACTCTTCTGCCACAGGCAGGATGGGACACAAGTTCAATTTCTCAGTGAAGTACAGCTGGTTTGAATTCAGAGTTTTCCTTCTCCTAGACTGGTTGCCTTTCTAAAGATAAAGAACTCAGTTTTTCTTGTTATTAACCTATAGTAGGAGGGAGAATAATTTGATGCATACCATTCCCATGGAAATTAGTGCAATGTAAAATGCAAACAGCACAAAAATTTGTGTTTGTTTCTTACTTGAGTTTGCCCAGTCAGCCCTGACTGTACCTCTGCAGAGGGGTAAGACCCCCCCCTAACGAGTGTCCTGGATATGACACAAAACAATCTGAGGGTGAGGTTCCAGCAGTGCTGGAGCTTGGGGGAATGTGGAGTACCCCTTCATTGCCATCGCTTCCAGGTCCACTCTGGCCCGGAATGGTAGCACCTGATAGGGCTCTATCTATGGGTTAAATAGAACTAACAGTATACTTATGCTAAACTGAATTGTTTGACTAAACTGAATAGCTTGAAATAGAAATGTTTTTGACACTTAAACTGTACTTACATTTAAAATGTGTGCTTATGCTTAACTGAATTATTTGAAATAGAACTGTTTTTCGACATTAAAACTGTATTTACACTTTACTGAATTGTTATATATAACTGCTTAAATATTTTGAAATAGAAATGTTTTTGACAATTAAAATGTGTACTTATGATAAACTAAATTGTTTTAAATAGAACAGATTATTTACATAAAAATTGATTTGGCGTCAAATAACCTACAAAGTTTGATATGCCATAAAACCCAACAAACCAAACAAAACCTTACTTGAGTGAATCAAAAGATTTGCAATATTTTGATAATATCAGGCATAATTCAGCAACTGCTTGCCAAGAACATGAAAGAAACAAACCTTACAGGACTGTGTGATGCCAAACTTACATAATACACTTTGATTGCAACTCACTGGATTTGCTTCTGTAGCTTAGAGAACAGCCTTGGTATCCATGGTTTTAGGCCTGCCTGATCTTGCCTGATTAACGAGGTTCTTGCAACCCAAGCAAAATTTCTGGAACCATCTAGTAACTATACTATGATCAACTGAGCCTTCACCTTTCACACAAGAAATGTTTTTGGTCGCTTCAACAACATTATGACCCAGTATGTTATGGTACCCACCTGTGGACTGTAATGAACTCTTCCTGTTGCTATTACTACCTGGAGAATATTCATCTCAGAGAAAGTTCTCCCCAGCCTAACTCTTTGGCAGTCAGACTGACGTTCAACACCTTTTTACCTATGTTGTATTATACTTTTGTAAATATACATTGTTCCACGTAAACCTGAGTTCATGTCTTTCTTCTGGACCCTTTACTGGTCCACAACACAGTTCAAACTCATAAAACATGTTACTGAATTGGACTATATTGCATATCTATCTATGTGGCTTTCAAATCACATGTGAAGTAAAGCAATGCACAACATGTAAGTGCACCAACTACCACTGGTATAGTCAGCCACAGCAGGTACCCTCCACAGCTTGAACTGCTTTAATTAAATATCATAATCATTTAGTTGTGGTGATAGCACAGATTCCCTTGACTCTTTCTCACCATTCATCCCTATTGTTCACCACTCCTGACAGGTCCTCTAGACTGTAGAAATCACTGCTCTAATGTGCTGAATAACATCAATAATAATTAAACTTACCTGCTCAGCAGTTCCAACCAGCGTCCAGTCGGCAGACAAGAATAAAACAGGCTGTAACTCAATGCGCCAGTACTAAAACAAGCCAGTATATATATATACACCAATATGTCTATGCTGGGACCAGCAACCAGTCACTGACTAGGGAATGGACTTATCCACATGCGCACAGTAGAATGGCCCAATGACTATAAATCTCTCCTTCCTCAGAGTTCTGGAGAGCCCACTTCAAAATGTAACTCAACTTGTTACACAATAGAGTGTTGACTTTATATCTACCAAAAATCAACAATACTAGTGTGTCCATGTGTAGGAGTCTATAGAGGAACATTGTCCTTATTTCTCCAGCAGTGCCCCATATATCTTCTTCATCTTATTTGGATGGTTTATGAGATGGGAGGTAAGTAGCTGTACAGCTGCTGTTTTGTGATATGCTACTTACAGGGTTTGTTCCAAACATCATGTCATGTTCTTGTGTGGTTTCTATCAAGCTTTTTCTCATTAGAGTCTAGTTTGTGTATCTACATGAGCACAACTTGGAAAAAGTCCCATTTTGTTTTATCAGGAAGATCAGATTTCCATATGATGGATAATTTGTCAATAGCAGTTTGTCCCTTCCCAATGCATATGTTGACATAACTTTCAGTAGATGAAATATACACACTGCAAAGTAGCATATACCCAAATTACACAAACTTTAGACTTACTCTTATATATTCAACTCACATGATTGGTTTCTTTGGGGTTTTTGTTTCATGGCATATCAGCCTTCATGGGTTATTTTAGGCCAAAGGATTCCTAGTAGAAGAGTAGAGGTAGGGGAGATAAGGGGTTCATACCTTTTTCAAGGGTATTAGTCTAAAAGTGAATGTAATTGCATGACTGGTGTTAGGAGTTCTGCACATTAACTTCTCTACCATGAGGACTCCTCCCTGAACTAACTCCAGTTGCTCGATATCTACCAATTAGTAGAATTATAATACTACATTTACTCATCAAATCTCACCATGTTCCAAACACTGGGTTTTGTATATAAACCAGATAAGTGAGAAAAAATGCTGGAATTTACTTGGTCACTCCACCATCATCCTCTAATCAATTGGCTGCCATGAATAAAAGTGTAGGATAATAAGCATATGTGTTTTGAAGCTGCTGATAATGGAAAGGGAAACTTTCTAGTTACTTGGCAATCACCACCTACAGGGTATTGTTATAAAGTTTTGAATTGCGTCAAGCTGATAAGTCATTTATAAAAATACACTGATAATGTTAAAGAAAGGAGAAAGACTTACACAGATCATACTGTAAGATTAGGCAACATTCAATGAAGCAAGAAGAGATATAGATACTACTAGACACTTGAAATCTACTAAGAGACCTATTTAAGGTCTCTTAGTAGATCTTAGACTGTGTTACAAGGGTAATGTAAATGCTGTAGCATATTATGTATCATGAGTTTGTGACAAAATGTAGTTTGATATTGTAACCGAGGAGTCTTCTGGGTTCTGTGACAAAAAGGTAAATAATGAAAAAATTATAAATGAAACAAGCAAACAGAAATACAATTAACAAGAGGTTGAGTTAAACAAACATCATCTTTTTATGCCTTATTTTAGGTAATAAGCAATAATTTATAAAATATGTTTTTGTCTGTGTATTAATTTTTGAGTGCATACAGTGTATGTAAATGTTTTTAGTATTCTTTTTAATTAACTGAGTGTCAGTCCTGAATTCCTTTCGTAAAATACAGCTTGGCTGACAATATGAGACAAGGTAACAAAAATTCTCACTGTGCCATCACAAAGTGATACACCGGAAGAGAGTGACCTCTGAACTGCATGATAGTTATTTCTGCTCGATGACGATCACACATGCCAGTCCAAACACATGCCGATCGCCAGATATCGGAAGAAATTGCAGAGGTGTGGAGGCGTGTCCATATCTCCGCGTGGGAGTTTGAAGGTTATATAAGGCCGACAAATTGAACGGAAGAGTGAAAAGATTCCGCTGTTCACGAAAGCTGGTCGCGTCGTTACTCTGTGTGCGTTGTCTCGGCCATCGTCTACTTACATCGAAGAGTTCAAGCCTCATAGACGAACAATTCTAATTCCTCTCCTGACTGATCCTACTTCACACGAGCGTCCGTCGAGAAAATGAATATATATTGTTATAGATATTCTGTGTTGTTGTTTGTTTGACCAGAGAGCAGAACGTAAAACTTTGAGGATAAAATTTGGTTATCACCATGAAATTCAGGACTGATATTTTTGGTTCAGCCTGAGAAAACTAATATCTGTTTTCTCTGACTACAGGACCACAACTGACTAGCATGGTGGATTCTACTATGCAAACTCACAGGCTTTTATGGTAGCAAAACAGGGGAAAGCAATTTTTTTTTAATTATGACACATGAGTTTTTTTCTATTTTTATATTTTTCCTAATTCTAAAAAAATTTGGCCACAGCTGATGAGATACCTCATCTGTCACTTTCTTATCTCCAAAATTTTACCAGTTTGGCCCTCGTCTATAGCTAAATTAATTGAGTTCACCAATTCAAGTTTCCAGTAACAATTCATTTTGCTGTCTTTAGTAAGCAGCATTCATTCTTTCTGAACTTACCCACATCAGAAATATTACATACCAACCGGACTGTTCATGGAAATGGAATCAATGATCAAAGTACAAATTTTTGACAACATTTTACATTGCACTAATTTCCATGGGAATGGTATGCATCCAATTATTCTCACTCCTACTATAGGTTAATAGCAAGAAAGACTGAGTTCTTTATCTTTAGTAAGGCAACTAGTCTAGGAGGAGGAAAACTCTGTATTCAAACCAGCTGTACTTCACTGAGAAATTGACCTTGTGTCACATCCTGCCTGTGGCGGAAGAGTTGGGTAAATAAAGAAAAACTGAGTTCTTTATCTTTAGTAAGGCAACTAGTCTAGGAGGAGGAAAACTCAGTATTCAAACCAGCTGTACTTCACTAAGAAATTGACCTTATGTCCCATCCTGCCTGTGGCAGAAGAGTTAGGTAAATAAAGAAAGACTGAACTCTTTATCCTTGGTTAGGCAACCAGTCTAGGAGAAGGAAAATTCTAAATTCAAATCAGTTGTATTCCACCCAAAAATTGACCTTGTAATTGCATCCTGCCCAAGATTGGGTAAATCCAAACTGTCAATTACACTCCTTCATAAATTTTTTCCTATCAGTTATGACCTTGACCTTTCTAAGTTTCCAAGTAATTATGTGCTTTATCCTGTCTAAGTTTTGATTTTGGCTTTGTTGTCTCTTTGTAATATTCTTTTATCTCATCCTTCCCCATCATTTTGTAATCCTTTACCAGTAATAACCAATTGGTCTTGCTGAAGTTGACAGTAGATATCAATAAATAAACAAAATAATAGAAATAATGTTGTATTTTGGCCTTTGACCCGGCCAAAAATGCCATTCCAAGGTGATGCACCGGAAAGAAGTGACAAATTCTAATGGCAGTTATGAGAGGAAATTGCGTGGGTGGAAATTGGCTGGTGAAATGGGACGAGGTAAAAAATTCCCATGGTACACTCATAGACTGACGCACCGGAAGAGAGTGACCTGTGAACTGCATGATAGCTATTTCCGCTTGATGATGATCAAACATGCGATTTCAAAGATTGAGTGGACGATCGAGTGGGCATTGAACTATTATATAACTCAGTCATGACAGAAGTCAAGACAGTTCCAGTTACAGTTGGAGACGGAGTTATAGACGAGATGTGGGAGGGAAAGCCACACCAGGCTGAAGGGGCTTGGGGCCCTGATGAGTTGGGGACCAGAGAAGTTGCTGATAAGATGCAGTAAAGAAAGCCAGCACTCAGCAGAGTGAGCCCCTGGGCCTCCGGTTGAGCATCAGGAGAACAAGAACGACACAACGTTGACGGCCATAAGAGTGGGGGTCAAAATATTACAGTTTATGTTCGGTCACTAGCTCCCTCTCACACGCAAACCCAGAGTAACCCTTTTCGAACCCTTGCAATAAAGTGAGAGGTACATATATTTATAAAGAAGTCTTCCTGCGTCTTGGTTATTATTGTATCGTTATGATGCTGTAGATGACAATATAACCATAATAACTGAAGTATTTAACTATAAAGTAAAATTTGAAAAATATATAACTCTAAGGTTTTTGTGCTTTTTAATATTAAAAATACAAATGATTATGTTCATGATTAAAGTTCATTATAATCAGTTTCCATAAGATAATGTAATTGATTCTTTTTGTGTATTATGTAAACTGCATTGCTTTCTGCATATGAAACTAATACAAACCCTATCCTCTGTATGATTGTTAAAATAATAAAAATGTGTCTTATTAGGGTTTATCAAAAATATTTTGATTCTACGGACCTTTACATCAAAATTATTTCATATACAAATCTAAAAACTATCTATAACTTCACTATATTATTATTCTGGAGGCAGCACCCCACAAAGCAGCAGCTATACAGCCACCAACCTCCTATCACGAAAACTATCCAAATTAGATGAACCCGACATCCAGGACACTGCTGGAGAAGTAGGGACAAGCTCATAAGTGATGTACTCCTGTGGACCCCTTTACATGGCCGCGCGAAAGCAGGGTGACCAGCTAGAACTTACATACAGCAGCTCTGTGAGGATATTGTGTGTAGCCCTGAGGACCTACTGGAAGCAATGAACAATAGGGATAGGTGTCGATAAAGGGTCAGGGATATCCGTGCCAATGGCATGACATGATGATGAATGATTATTATTATTATTATTCCTTTGAGTATTTTTCATGCCAGTGTTAGCTGATGGTTTTCCACAGGAGTTTGAGCAACAGCAAGTCTCCTAAAGTCTCCAGGACTCTTCTCAGTATTCTGGCAGATCTTAGAAATGCTGTAGTCTGGATGGTCTTCACTAGTCCTCTTATATCCAAGTCTCCCAGTCACTGTACCAATTATTTGGGGATAGTTCTGAGTGCACCAATTACAATTAGTATCACTGTCATCTTCATGTTCTATTGTTTTTTAGTTCTCTAGCAAGGTCTAGGTATTTATCTCTCTTTTCATTTTCTTGTATTTTTACTCAGTGGTCTGCTTGTACAGTAAAATCTACACTTTGGCAGGTTCTCTTTTTTTTGTTGACTATCACTATTTTTGGTCATCTGGCCAAGATTAGGTGGTCTGTTTGTATCTCAAAATCCCAGAAAACTTTATTATTATTATCATTATTATCATCATTTTACACTGTGTGAGTTTTTCACAATGGTGTCTAAGTGATGGCAGGCCTTCTCAGGTCTCCAGGACTCATCTAAGTATTCTGGCTGATCTAAACAATGCTGTAGTCTGATGGTCTTTATTTGTCTTCAAATTTCCAACTCTTCCAGTCCTCTCTCTGAGTCTTTGAGGACTGTTCCAAGTACTCCAAATACAACTGGTATCACCATCACCTCCAAGTTCCACAGCTTTTTTAGTGCTCTGGCAAGGTCCAAGTACTTGTCTCTTATTTTGTTTTCTTTGATTATTTTTTTTTATTTACTCTTTGAGAGTTTTTCACATCAGTGTTAGCTGATGGTCTTTCACTGGAGTTTGAGTGACAGCAAGTCTCCTCAGGTCTCCAGGACTCTTCTCAATACTCTGGCTGTTTTCAATAATGTAGTAGTTTGGATGGTCTCCACTCTTCCTCTTATTGCCAAGTCTTCCAGTCTCTTTATTAATCCTTTGGTATTGGTACCAAAAGCACCAATCACTATTGGTATAATTGTCACCTTCATGTTCCATAGTTTTTTAATACCCTAGCAAGGTCCAGGAACTTATCCCTCTTCTTGGATTCTTTCAATTTTACTCTGTAGTCAGCCAGTTCAGCAAAGTCCAAAATTTTGCAAGTTCTTTTTTTTGTTGATTGCTATAAGGCCTGGTCTTCTGGCTGAGATTAGGTGATCTATTTGTCTGTCAAAGTCCTATAGGAGTTTTTGTGTATCATTCTCTAGGACAGATGCTGGGTTGTGCATATACCATTTGTTCATATCGTCAAATTTAAATTTCTTACACATCTCCCAGTGGATCACCTTGCCCACTCATTTGTGTCTAGTCTTATACTCCTGTGCTAATTTTTTTGCTGCATTCACTTATTATGTAATTGATCGTTTTGTCTCTATCATCACATAACCTACATTTACTATTTTGTTGGGTCTTATCAATTATCGCTTTGATATAATTGGTTCTAATGGCATTGTTTTGTGCTGCTATTAGGAGAGATTTCGTTTCTCTTTTAAGGTTCCCTTTTCTTAACCAAATCCAGGTTTTCTTGTGTGAGAAGTTGCTTATTAGTCATTTAAAACGCTCATAGAGTTTTTTTCTTCCCATTTTTGCTTTCTTGTTGTCTTTGTGTTGCAGTATTGTTTCTGGTGGCTGTAATCAGTCCTTCTTTATGCTTTTTTATGTAGTCCTCAAGTTGTTCTGTCGATGTGTAAATGCTATCTTCAATGCTGGCGTCTTCTTTCTCTCTCCTTTCTTGATACATATAGTCTGTCAATGTCATCTTTTCGATGTAATGCCTTATGTATGGCCATTAGTTTTCTTGTTCTTTGGTCCATTTGCTTAAGTCCTTCTCTGGTCCACTTCAAAAATGGTCCCAAATATCTAACGAAGGGTATAGCCCAGGTATTTATTCCTTTAATAAGGTTTCTGCGGCATAGTTTTGTCTTGAGTATCTTTCTGGTTCTCCCAAAATATTCCTAATTTTTTCTTTCATCTTCACTTGTTTGATGGTCTCATCTTCCAAGATGCCCAAGTATTTGTACATTTCCTTTTCTCCGAGAGTTCTAATGTTGTCTTCATTTGGTAGTTCCATTCTGTCCGTCAGGTGTTGTTTGCTGCTTTTCATTACTAGCATGGCACATTTTTCTATGCCGAATTCCATCCCTATATCCTGACTCTATATTCTCATTGTGTGCATTAGAGTTTCCTGTACTTTTTCATTTTTTGCAAACAGTTTGATATTGTCTATGTACATTAGGTGATTGATCTTTTCCTGCAATTTACTAAGTTTGTATCCGGCTGTACATTTTCTGAGTATGTGATTAAGTGGCTCATCATCACAATTATGAATAGTAACGGTGATAGAGCATCTCCTTGAAAAATACCTCTTGGGATCTTTGCTTCAGCTAAGCTTTTCCCCTCTGCAGTCAATTCCACTTTCCCGGTTTTCATGGTTTTCTTGATAAAGTTAATGACTTCATGTGATATTTTGTACATTTTGAGGCAGTTTATTATCCAGTTTTCCGGAACCATATCATATGCCTTTTTGTAGTCAATCCAAGCCATAGCTAGATTTTTCCGTCTTGTCTTGTTCTCGTTGAGGATGCGCAGATCTATGTAAAGTAACTCTCCAGTGCCTCTGGATCCTTTGTGGCATCCTTTCTGTTCCTCAGGGAACAATCTGCACCTGGTTCCCTTATTGTGCTATAAATATTTTCACATCATCGGTAGGCAGGTTATGGGTCTGTAACTGTTTGAGGTAGTTTCCTTGAGAGGATCTTTCGTCATCCATTTAGGTATTCATGCTTCTTGTAGGAATCTGTTCATTTGGATTGCTAGTCTGTTGTGAATGGAGGTGAATTTCTTGAACCAGAATCCATGTATTCCATCATGGCTGGACGTTTTCGAATTTGATATTTTTTTAGTGTTGTTTTGAGTAAATCGATGTCTATTTCTGCTTTCAGGCCTTCTTTGAGTTCTTTTAATTCTTTTGTCATATTACTTATCCATTTGGTTTTTTCTTATGTTTTTTGGTTGCCATATTTTTGTCCGAAATCGTTCAGTTTCTTTTGCATCTGGTTGTTGGTATGTTTTCGTGTCATCTCCTCTCAGTTGTGGATAGAATTTTCTTTTGTTGTTTTGGAATGTCCTGTTTTATCTGTATTGTTTTACCCTTTGTCGATATCTCTTTAATCTTCCTTCTTTTGCCAGTACTTTCTGTACTTCTGTTGGTTGTCTTCTCTAGTCCATGTTTTGTTTCCATCTCTGATTTGTGTAGTTCCTTAAATTGTCATTTGTGTACCTGAAAAAAGCACAGCCAACATTCACAGGATGACGATCGGATCTCCCATGTTAGCTTTCAGGAGAGCACCTGCTAATCATGATAACCAAGTCTGTTGCCTGGGTCCCACGTTGTATCATATTTTGATTCAACATTTTTATCATGGGTGGTATATTGGGGCGATAGCAGACCCAGGGGTTGTTTAAAATCTGTGTGCCAGACACAGATGTGACCTGGTTTTCTTAAAGAAAACTCTTAAGTGGGTTACAAAAAATTTTTTTTTTCTCCTTCTGCTTTCTTTTTCACCCTTTAAAGAATATATGGGAGGGAATGTCTAGATTTAAGTTTTAACTTAGTAAAAGTCCATATTTATGCTACTTTTAAAATTCAGGTATTTTAGGTCCTGAGCAATTGACTAGTGGGGACCAGTTATTGTAGGATTAAGCTCTGCAAGGATTATTTCAATCTGCTTATTGTTAGACCGACAAATAACAATAGTAATTACATTAAAACCAGCAACAGATACTAATATTTGAGCGATAATTTAGTTACCTTCTCGGGTCATGATAGTAAGAAGCTTTCCTTTTCTTTGACTTTTCACTTGGCTTCTGTATATATATATATATATATATATATCATTATCAATACTATTTAGCTGCACCTATTTATTTCAGATGTACATAGGATATTGACATTTGGGTAATTTTAAGACATTATTTTAAACAGGACATCAAAACTAGTGAAGCTACTTAAGGAAATTTGGATGTAGAAAGAAATGAGATAATACCTAGCCCCATTGCCCAAAACTGGTTTATGTATTTTACAAGTTATAAATTGTCCCCCAAAATAAAAGGACAAATTACCACCTTTAAGATGCCTATAACTGAGAGATCACAATCTTACTCCTTGACCATGATTCCTACTGAGGCTGAAAAATTATATTTACAGAGGATCTTAAAATAACAGTTAATCAACAGGCTGAAAGGGTTAATGTTGGAATTCACAAATTGAGAGATGACTGACAACCTACAACAAAAACAAAAATCTATATAAGTGTGCATATAATTCCATCATTAAGAATTATTTATTTTATCCTTCCTGTTAAAGATAGTTGACTATCATGTAAAAATAATTTCCAAATAATATCTTTTCTTCTAAGGTCATCTTTCATTCATTGAAATGACTTCCTTCTTCGCATATGGTTCTGTCTGTGAGAATAATTTGAAAACAGTGTTGTCATTATCCCTTATATATAGGTTTCTCATTTATTTTCTTTATATGTCATGTGTAATGTTTAAAGAATTCTGGATTGAGAACTAAGATCTTCATTCTCTGCCATTATCTATTGATTATGATGTCAATTTGCTATATACACCAAGAATGTGTATTTATTATAATGATTACAATCTTTATTGATCGATGTTTTAAGAACTGATCTTAGACAATTGGGGGAATTTTCTTTCTCTTCTTTACTGCAATAGATTTTCTATTTTGTAAGAGTCCACTGTATTAAAAGAGAATTTAAAAAAATCAACATTAAGATGAAGAAGTATTGACACACACTTGAAATAGAACATTTTCTTTGGTAATTTGAATTTATTCTCCAAAATAGATGCATAAATAGGGTTTTAATAAAAAGTGTAAATTACCATATATTCAATACAGAGGTATTTCTACTGTTTTCCTGTTTATCGTTTAGAATTCCAAATGATAACCACTTTATTTTTTAAATAAAAAATACATGTATAAACCACACACACACACACACACACACACATACACATTTATATATATATATATATTTAGGTTATAGACACTAGAAGTCCATTACTTTAAATTTTATATTATGTGAACACTCATCAGATGGGAATGGGAGGCAAGTGGCTAATCAAGCATCTATATAGCATGAGGTATAGCTAAATGATAAAAAAAATGTATATATATATATATATATATATACACTTTTAAGAAAAACAAAAACCAGTCACATTAGGATTATAAATTTATTTCCATCCTGTTATGGGTATTGATATGAATCAATAACACCAAAAATAACAGGACTTCTTCTGATCTAATGGATAAAATAATTACAGTCAGAATAGACACAGGGGGGAAGGATGGCAGGAGGTAGAAGAGGGGTGAAGAGTTTCCTCCCCATTTGTCCACTTCAGGTTTTTCTTTTTATTATTGCCGGTTGGAATCACAATAAAGTAACTAGACGTATATTCTAATCTCACTTTCTACAGTAAATTAAATGTAAAAAATTTTTTAAAACTTAAATTCTCAGTACATTTCAACATGAATCTCCAGATTTAATAATAATTTAGGGAATTACAACATTTCTTATTAACCTTACATAAAGATTACAGTAATACTTAAATTAAATTCAAAAGTTATATATATATATATATATAAGTTGGCTGACCATAGTTGAGAGCAATCCGAAGGCTCTCTTTCCCATAGCTACTCTACCAAGAGGTAGAGGGGAGTGCTACTCCTTTCCCTGGGTTGCTCAACTTACCCTTGATCTATACCTTATAATGCTGAGTGTTTAGGAAGGAGGCATCAAGTATCATTTTTCGAGTCTCCTGTGAAACTCTTGTTCTCAAATAGAAAATATTTGAATAATACAACACTATCAGCATACATTTGGAAACTAAAAGACAGGAACATCACACCAATCATCAGTTTGGAAGTTATAAAATCAGCTCCCGCATACAATAAAATATCAAGAAGATGCCTATTTTACCTCCAAGAATAAGATGCAATAATCACCCAACTATCACAAAATACACTACAAAACCACAAATCTGAGATAATCTCGAAATTTCAACACAAAAACAAACATCTTCTATTCCAATTCGACCCAAGCACATAACCAAAACATAAAAAATTTTTCTTTTTTTCCTCCTCTTATCACCACCTCAATTATCACTTCTTCAATCTATAAGTATCATCATTATTTTCCTTGTTACATATATTTCTACCATCTGTGTTTACAACCCTTACTAAAATTTCTCCCTTGCACTTTCACCATACCCCTCCAGTTTCACCAATACCTTATTGCCACATCATCCATCATCCATTACTGACACCATACCAATCATCCAACAGAACCACTGAGTATAAGTACTATTTTTCCCACATTACCTCATTATCACCACCCACAAGTATTGCCAGTAAGTGTAAGTAATACTTTTAGTATTGTCAATAATTGTAAGAAATATTTTTTCCACCCACAACAATTGTCAGAGACACTAATGATTATAATTGTTACAATTATTATTATTATTATTATTATTATTATTATTGCAAAAACTACCCAAAACTTAACATCATTTTTATTACCTGGCCATAAATACTACATTACATAACACAAGAGTACCACCAATAACTGTTGATAACATAATCATGATCATCAAAAATAGATGAAAAATGAATGAATAAAAAAAATACAAAAATGTTACTTAAAAAAGTAATATGATGATGATTTTAATTTCAATCATCATCAGCACTCAAAAAATTCATCATGAAACAGATATTTCATATTCACTTCTAATAAACCTTTAGCTATCAGGTAGGATAGGATCAAGAGAAAAAAGAAATTATTCTGATTGAAACAATTCTTTTTACCACCCACTCCTCACCCACTCTTCTTTTCTCACATTCTCTTCCTTTGACTTACCACTTCCCAAGAACAGACAGCAGAAATATGTGTATATATGTTAAGATGCATACAATTATATGCACAGATATACATATATATGTATGCACGAGTGACAGCACATACACAAACACTGTAACATTCAAACACACATAAACTTAGGCATATATACACACAAACAAAATCCACCTTCCAACACCACCAACACAAAAATTCAATCATATTAACCATTTTCTTTTGTTAAACCTTTCACTTTGATGAATGCATAAAACATGAAACCCAAAGTCACAGACACCGCCATGTAATATATATATCATCATCATCATCATGACGTGCCCCTAGCACAGATATCCCTGACCCTCTCTCGCCACTTCTCCCTATCATTCATCACCTCTGGCAGGTCTTCAGGGCTACATCCCGTATCCTCACAGAGCTGCTGTATGTAGGTTAGAGCTGGTCATTCTGCTTTTGCTCGGCCATATATGGGGGTCCATAGGAGTACATCACTTATGAGCTCGTCCCTGCTTCTCCAGCTGTGTCCTGCATGTCTGGTTCGCCTAACTTGGATAGTTTTCATGATGGGAGGTAGGTGGCCGTATAGTTGGTGTCTTATGGGGTGTTGCTGCCAGCAATTGTTCAATATTGCTCGCAACATTCTTGTGTAATTGCCGTCTAGCTTCTTCTCCAGCTGTTTTGTTAGTGTCCAAGTAGTGCATCCATACAGCAATATATATATATATACATATATATGTGTGTGTGTGTGTGTGTGAAGGTAGCAGAAAAACAATCCAAATAGGTGAATTTATGATGATGTAAAGTCAATGTTGAATATTTCAGTTTCAGTAACCATCATCAGGACTTGGATATCAGAATAGTTCACATAGCAATGGATGCTTGCTGAGATAACAGGAGCAAATATATATATGTATAAAAGCTCTACCATTGACATTGAGCACTGTTTTATAATGCCACAAAATTTGGTGCACCATTAACTCATGAAGTGAGTTAGTTATAACCATAAACGATTACAATATATATATATATATATATATATATATATAAGTTAGAATAGTGTAGACATAGTCAACAGTACTTGATGACTGTCAAGATTCTTGGTTTGATGATCACATAGAGAGGAAAGTGACAGTCAACAATTGTCATTGACTCTGTGTCTATTCTATCCTAACTTAGATCTATCACCAATATTGAGCACTATTTATCAATAAATATAGCAAGAAATGTCGAACTTACATACAGCAGCTATGTGAGGACACGGGATGTCGAACTTACATACAGCAGCTATGTGAGGACATGGGATGTAACCCAGAAGACCTGCCGGAGGCGATGAATGATAGGGAGAAGTAGCGAAAGATGGTCAGGGATATCCATGCTAGCAGCACGACATGATGATGATGATGATATATATATATATATATATATATATGGAGAGAGAAAGAGAGAGAGAGAGAGAGAGTAAGGAAGGAAGAGTGATGTTATCAATGTAATAATGATGATTCCCATTATATGTGTGAGTATATATATATATATATATATATATAACCCATCAAAATGCCATGTAATAGTAAGACTTTTATTTGCACAATGCATTTGAAATACTCTAATTAAGAGAATGTTGGAATTTCCAGTCCAATTTGCAACTGAATGATACTTTTTTGTATATGGATTAATGTTGAATGTTATTTTTTAATCATCTAAATTCTTTATATAAGTGAGATAACTTTAAAAATGGTGATTAGGCCTTTTCACTCTTTTATAAATAGAAGCACTAACATCACCATGGACTATTGCTACAAGAATCCAACAGGTTCATGGGTTGTCTTTGAAATATAGCTGGAATTTGTCATAATGTTCAAAAAAGAGAGAAAAAAATGAAGCCAATCCCAATACTTTTTGTACAATAGTTTTTGGTGAAACACAGGATTGTACAAGTGCTGCACCTTCCCTACATGCCAGAACCCCAAACTCTGTGATAAAAAGTCTTAACATGAAAACATGTTGTGCTTTTGTTTTTGTGTTTTTTATTCCCCATCTGATAATTAAGCTTCACTGACATAGCCATTGCCACTGACTTCATCACAGATATATATTTGGGGCCCATGACTAAACCCAAGTTGGCTCTTGAAGACTATTTTCTTTGATGACCATTACACTGTTTTTGCCTCTATATTTTTTAACAAAATTCCCCACTAGCTAAAAATTTTCAAATTAAGGAATATATGTTCCATACTTAATGAATGATAGATATGCAGTTTGTTTTTTTTATTTACTGGTTTACTTTCTGTTTATAACTTTGAATAAACAACATAATCAACTAGAAAGAATAGTGATGTATTGTCTAAAATGTTTCAACACCAAAAGTCAGAGATGAGATATTGCTGATTTCTTTCTTACAATACAGGGTGGAATGATAAAATTGTCATCCTAAAGAAAACAACACTACAGCTTTATTTTAAAACTTTTATTGAAAAAATCAATTCAGATAACTTGATTATGTAGTAGAGATGACATCTATTCAATGTAGCCGCCTTCAGCCTCAATCACCACCTTGATACGGATCCGGAACTGGGAGCATGCCTATTCTACAAGCGCCGGAGAGAGCTCGGCGAATACTCGGTGGATGGCGGTGATCAGGCTGGCTTTGGTGTTGTGGGAGGTCATGTTGGTGATGTTCTCGATGTATGACCAAACGAAGTAGTCCAGCGGGTTCAGATTGGGGCAGGAGTGGGGCCAATGAGAGAAGGGTACAAAGTTGTAGCACTCCTTCTGAAGTCAAGCCTGGGTCTCTTTGGACTTGTGGACCAGCGCTGAGACCTGCTGCCACACCCAGGGTCTGCCACCGGCCACCTGATTGCACCAGGGGATCACCACACTCTTCAGCACATCCAGGTATACTTTGGTGTTGACTTTCAAGCTGACTTCGAAGATGTGCGGTGGCATGATGTGGCCCTCACTTGAAACCACACCAAAGACAATAACTGTAGCCGGAAACTTTGTTTTCATCACCCTGGGCACGTCCCTGTTATTCGTGGCAATCCAGATTTGCTTTTTGAGGGTGCTGTCAATGGTCCTGTTGTCATAAGTTGGATCGGTAGAGAGCATGAGTTGTACAGCGGTGTATTTCTGATCTTGCTCGTTGAACATTGTGTCACTTTCAGACATGATAGAAGGCTTCTATCGCTCTTGGGATTTGTACAAAGCTGGCCAACTAGTAGATGGTCTGCAACAAAAAAAGAAAACCGGTTTTCATTAAATGGAAATGGAATCATATTGTCTTTTCTAGGGCGACAATTTTATCGTTTCACCCTGTAATACCATAAAAATAGTCTAACTTGGAAAATAAAGTACTTTTCAGTCTAATCTAAAAATTAATCAAAATAATGTGAAATATACTCTTATCTACAGTCCTCCTCTATACCAACTGAACTATCATGAGAATGCCTTTCTCTACACTTTGTTGTAGTAGCTATTGAAAAGGGAGCCTTCGGGTCACCCTCGACGATGGTTACCAACTTTACTTTATACTCTTATACTCAACCCAATGATAAACAATGTGTGTTCAAAACGTACTGACACAGAAGTTGCATTTACCATTAAAAATAAACAATAAATAAAACATTAACTTTCTCCAAAATAGTCTACTAGTATTCAAAACACTTATTCCAGTGAATTTTCCATTGGTTGAAGCACCTCTGAAACTGTTATTTTTATTTGGTTGAAAGCTGTGCAGTTTTATTTTTTAATATTCTCCATATCGTTCAGTATTACCAATGAGATGAATTTTCAGTTTAGGAAAGCAGAAAAAGTGGCACAGAGTTAAGTTCAGTGAGTATGCATAGTGTTGTACTTTCACAATCCTGTGTTTCACCAAAAACTATTGTACAAAAAGTATTAAGACTGGCTTCATTTTTTTTAATTGGGATTACTCATTTAGATGGCAGTCTAAATGTCTAGATGTCATCCCTTTATTATATAACATGCTCAGCCGTGCAACTGTTTTCACATGAATTTAAAAATCAAATATAAAAAATGTTGAGTTGAAATCTCTGCACTTCTTACTGGCTCATTGGCCTAGCAGGTAGAGTGTTCGCCAATGGTCCAGGAGAGCTGGGTTCAATCCCAGGTCGCGTCATACCAAAGACTTTAAAAATGGTATTTGATACCTCCTTGCTGAACATTCAGCATTATAAGGTACGTATCAAGGGTAAAAAAGAGCTATAGCAGAAAGAACTTAGCATTTTTGTTTGGCGCATTAATTAATTTAACTGTTAGGGTCGACGCATATTTTCACCCAATCAGGATGACTTATCCTATTCATCCCGGACCATTTTTCCGGGCAGCACCAAATGGGGGAAAGCCCACCAAACACTTTCTCTTCCTCGGAACTCTTCAAAAAGGATAGACGTCTTACTGTCTACTCTTCAATAGCAGCAGCAGCAGCAGCAGCATCAACACAATGAGGAAAGCCATCTAATTTATGGACCCCTTGCGTCTATTCTCTTAGACCAAGTATTCCCAGTTGAATATGAATTAGATGAATTCAATCCGCCTCACACAGGAACAACTCTAAGTCGTCTTCAACTTTGGCTATGTTGACTGCGATGCAAAATACCACTCCGACAGCCAGCCACTTCATCCTTGGGCAACATTTTCTGGAGACATTCACACTTCTCTCCCCAAACAACCAGGACCACACATCCATGGGCAACTACATCGTTCCTGTCCTTCACCAGCACACATGACCTTTGCTAACCTAACGATGCACATTCACTCAGGCATTTAGTTACTTAAATGCCTTCTCCACTCTATAATAACTTCATATTCTTTCCTTCCTTCCTACAAGACTTGCAGCATAAATATAAACACCTTATTCCATGCTGCCATAAAAACCTTCATATAAAAACCTTACGGCATCTTATTCTCTCTCATTTATTTACCTTAAAACTTAGCGAGGAAACAACGTAACCACACGTAACAATATTCCTCGCTAAAAATAACAACTCAACACAAGAACACTTGCTGAAAACATAACAAATCCTTTATTGCTAAAGAGCAATCCAGGGAAAGGATTAGCGCCCTCACCTACACCTTGGTGTAGTAGCTATTGAAAAGGGAGCCTTCTGATCGCCCTCAACTATGGTCGCCAGCTTTATTTACTAAGTAGTTTGGAAATTCGTTGTTAATAAGGGAGACATCTTTTATCAATCATCTTATATTTTATAATGATCTAATTTATCAAGGGAAATAACTCCAGTTATATTAAATGCTAAAAATTGAGTAGTTTTCCAAATTTGTTGATTTATTTGCAAATAATTGGTTGTTACTGATTTCACTATAATTCTATATTTTTCAATATAAAAATAGCATATTGCAAAAATATTTTAGTAGGATGATGTTAAAATACTCTATCTTGAAGAATAAAGTAATTTCCAGTCTAATTTGAAACTCAAAAATAATACTAGGGGAGGAGTTACAGTTATGCTCTACTTAGATCTCAAGGGAGATCAGTTTATTTAATGATATTTAAATGACAGTTTCTCTGATTTATCTATTTGCAAATATAGATTCTTTGAATGTAAAGCAAAAATCTCAAACACATGGCTCATAGGCCACAAGCAGTTTACAAACTACTTTTCTATGGCATACAAAAGAAGAATTCTCATGACTTACATTTTCCTAAAATTTGGTAATTTGTCCCTTGCCCCAACCATGTTTATCCCCAGAGAATATACTTTAATATTTCAGTCACTTTTCACTTTAAGATAAAAAACTGAAAAATAGAAATAATAATTTTATAGACATTTAAATAGGTTTGATTCAGAGACCAATTACTGCAGAGGAATGACTGAGATTATAGAAAATTAACTCACACATAAGAACATGAGGAATTTTTTTATTTCATAGAATAAAAAGGCAAAGATTTGATGATTGGTTGTTTGTTTTTTTTGGGCTTTATGGCATATCAACCTTTGTAGGTTATTTAATGCCAAATCCATTTTTATACAAATAATCAGTTCTATCTCAAACAATTCAGTTTAGCATGAATATGCAATATAATTGTCATAAACATTTTTATTTCAAGCTATTGAGTTTAGTCATACAATTCTAATTCAAACAATTTTGTTTAGTATGAATATAGTTTTTGTCCACCCACAGTTAAATGTTAAAACAGTTCTATTTTAAACAATTCTGTTTAGCGTAAATACAGTTTCACTGTCAAAAGCAGTTCTATTGAAAGCAATTCAGTTTTGCATAAATATGTAATTTAGTTCTATTTGACCCATAGATAGGACCCTATCAGGCGCTAATAATCTGGGTCAAAGTAGACCTAGGAGTGATGGCAATGAAGGGGTACTCTGCATTTCCCAAAGCTGCAACATTGCAGGAATCTTACCATCAGATTGTTTTGTGTCATACCTAGGACATTCGCTGGGGGTTGTCTTACCCTTCTGCAGAGGCGCAGTCGGTGTATTCGACAGACTCTGCTGACTGAGCAAGCAAAGATTTGACAACTCATATTGGCTTGGACGATGAACTTAAGATGACAGACTAAACAGACAAATAAAAAAACATAGAAAAGCTTTGAGAGTGGATTGTTAAATAGACTGAAATGCGGTAAAACTTTGAATTTTACTTTTGTTTCCTCTGTTTTAATAATGTTTATAATAGAATTTATTGCGATCTATCCATGCAATACAATAAAATGATAAAAATAGAATTTATCAAAAGTGAAAATGGGGAAAGGGAATTTATTAAATGTAAGAACAGAATTAAGGAAAATTGGAAAGAGAAAATTTGTCCCCACCCCAACATTTTATATTAATTCCCTTATCCCACTTATGATATAAGTAGTCATTTTGATGGGAGGTGGGATCGCAGCATATCACTGGTATTGCAGATTAGTATAATAACTGTTGGAAATTGACCCTCTCCTCTTATCTCAATTTTGGCTCCCTGTGTTTCTCCCCAAGGATAAAATGTTCTTTTTGAGTCCTTCAGTTTGAGACCCCTGATATGAAGTGACTTGAAATCAAGTTTAACATGGCTTTTAAGTGAGTTTGTTTTAAGAAAAAAGCTGACTAATGGGAAACTGTAATATACGTAATTCTAAAGTAAATCTCTACCTTTTAAATGTATTATACAAATAAAATCTCACTATGATGTGCAGTTGTTGATGAATTACAGTGGCCCATTGGGTAGAGTGTTCGCCAATGGTCTGGGAGACCAGGGTTCAATCTGAGGTTGAGTCATACCAAAGAGTCAAAAAATGGTACTTGATACCTCCTTGCTTAACACTTAACATTATAAGGTATGGATCAAGGGCAAAGTGAAGCTGTCCAGGGAAAGGAGTAGCACCTTCTCCTACGCTTCGATGCAGAAGCTATCAAAAAGGGAGTCTTTGGGTCGGTCTCAACTATGGTCACCCACTGTGTTTGCCAATGGCTCGGTAAACCAGGGTTCAATCCCATGTCAAATCATACCAAAAACTCAAAAAATGGTAATTGATACCTCCTTGCTTAACACTCAGTATTATAAGGTAAGGATCAAGGGCAAAGTGAAACAGTTCAGGGAAAGGAGTATTACCTTCTCCTACACCTCAATGTAGTAGCTGTTGAAAAGGGAATCTTCAGGTTGCCCTCAACTATAGTTGTCAATATTACTTTTATTTTTTTATATATACACCCCTGGACAAAAATATAAGACCACTTACAATTCTTGAATTATGAAAATCAGATATATGAAAGATAAGGCATAAGGACAACTTTAAAATATGAAGAAATTACAATTCATTTTTTATATGTATATTAGCATTTGTGATTAATTTTAAAATTTTACTTTGACATAAATATAAGACCAACGTGCAGAACTATAAAACACAAAGGCAAATTTTTTATTTAATATTTTGTAGATCTACTGTTAGCTTTGCTAACCTCCAAAATTTTGCTAGGCATACTATGAACTAGTTTCTAAAGTTGAACCAAAGGTATTTTTCTCTATGCGTCTAAGATTGCGTTTTTGAGTTCAAAATTGCTGTGTCCTGTCAACCTCCTTCATAAACTTTAGTAACGATCAATCCCCCAAATTTTCTCTAGGCTTGAGGTCTGGAGAGCACGCTGGGTAGTCAAAAAGTCTTATTTTTTTGTTCAAGCAAGTACTTCTTTGTTATTGATGCATTGTGGAGAGCAGCACTATCTTGCTGAAAAATCCATTCTTCTCCACATAAATCATTCAGCATCTTCACATAAGCTACTCCTTTTTGTCTGCCACAGACAAATTGTCATTTAAGTTTTCCTGAAGATGAGAAGCCCTCCCCCCACTTCTGATCATAAGAAATTCTCCTCCACTCTAGCTCGTTGAGTAATTCTCTTTTGGAAAATCTTTTGCATGCCAGTACTTCTGAAAGCCATCTGGACCATCTAAATTGAATTTCTTTTCCCCCAAGAAAACAACTTTTCCCCATTCTTTAGTACTCATGTTTTGATACTGACAAGCATATTCCAGTTGTCATTTCTCTTTGTGCTTCATAGTTAACCTTCGACAATGAATTGCTTTCTTATGCTTAATTTTTTCATTGTTTAAATGCCTTCTAATTGTTCTAGTAATGTAAGGAGCATCCACTTGAGATTTCAATATTTTTGATGTTGATGAAGTTTTCTTTTTTACTTCATGAACAATTTGTCTCTTAAATTGTGGTGATAATATTTCTGGCCCGGTAGTCGCTTTTCTTGTTCCATACTTATATGGACTTTTCAAGTAATTGCAGATAATGGTTTTACTGCATCCTAACGCCTTCAGAATTTCTCTCTGAAATTTTCCGACTCTTTTCAGAGCTGTTATCTTGCCTTTCACAATTTCAGATAATTTAGTTCCTTTTGCCATTTATGTTTTTAGTATTTTGAGTTTTACAGTTTTGATAGTTTTTATATAATGTAGACTAGTTTTTATTAGTCGCCTTATATTTATGTCAAAATAGAATTTTAAAATTAATCACAAATGCTAATATACATATAAAAATGAATTTAAATTTCTTCTTATTTTAAATTTAAATGCCTCTTAACCTTATCTTTTTTATATATGTTGCGTTCTGGTTAGTGAACGCTTGTAATATTAAATAAAGGACAAACCACGATATGAGAGGAAATAGAGATATATTCTCAGGAAAAAGTATATACACTAGAGAGACTATTCGTAGACAAGAACATAGGATTAGTGAATACAGAATGAAGATATAGTCCAACGATAGTATTGGCTTCCGTTATTACAGTAGCAAGTAAGGTGATCTAGTGCGATCTCCAGTCTTCAACGCTCTAATACTATTCCTATAAGAAGCTGCTCTTCACCTTCTAGTCTGCCCTGGTATTAGTAGCTACTGCTATATATAGCAGATGGACTAATTCATTGTGTGGAAAAAGGTGGGTGATACCCAACAATATATGATTTTCATATTTTAGAAATTGTAAACAATATCTTTTTCCTCATTTGTGAGGGTGGTCTTATATTTTTGTCCAGGGGTGTATGTTCGTGTGTGTGGGTGTGTATGTGTGTGTTGGCTGAAAATTATACCACAAAAGGGATTATTTTGAAAAGTAAACTTAATTTAGTAACATTCCATAAAAGTATCTTGGTCAGCCTATAAACTGTCAACTCTCATATATAACAAGCAAAGATTAGATGCATTTAAAGCAACTATAATACCAATTCTTAAAACCAACAACTAGTCATTGTATGAACATCAGAATAATATAAGAACTTGTTTTCTGTCAAAACATCTGCAAATTTATACTACTTTTAAATCAGCTCATATCAAGTAAGTCAATTGATTGACAAGCTTTTGTCTAAGTGTATAATTCCAGAATAAATAATGTATTATGTTTTGGGGAATAAAAATTTCAAATCTTTCAAGTGACCTATAGAATATTATAAAAAATTCATTATTATTAAAACTTAATCAACAATACATTTATTATGAGAATTGTCTTTTAAAATATCATAGTTTGGGCAATATATTTTCTTTCCTTATGTGGTGGTGTCTTTCAGGATAGGATACTTTTGATGATATTTTAATGCCTTTTGTCATCATAACATAGTAGTATCTGCTTAAGCAGTATTAGGTTGGGGCAAAGAATAATGACTGTTTTAAAACATCAAATTTGAAGCATTATTAGTTGTCAAAATTTCTGAGACAAAGCTTGATGATTTTTATCCTACTGGACACATAGCAAAATGGTTATAGGCGTTGGTTCCCTAAGTTTCTAAGGAGACAATCATCTGGAGGTTGCAGGTTCAATCCTGACTGCAGGCAAGTAACAATACAGGAATATTTAACTCTTGTACCCAGTTATGGCTAACAGAATCAGAAGAGGCAACTCCCGTGGATTCAATAAAGGACGTAGTTCAAAGTTCCGTGTAGGTTCCTGAGTATGACAAACATCTGAAGAAGGCCGGAGGATATATCAGCCAAAACATTATGGAAATAACAATAAAAATGAAGACAACAGTCCAAAAACCCTTAAAGCATTATTTTTCAGCTTAGAATAAAATCATTAATCAAAATAAAAATTATTAGAAACTATACCTTGTTACCAATAAGTAAGTAAAGTTGGCAACCATAGTCAAGAGCAACCCAAAGGCTCCTTTTCATTAGCTACTACACCGAGGTATAGTGGAGGACACTACTCCTTTCCCTGAATTGCTCCACTTTACTTTTGACCCCTACAGTACAATTTTTTGAGTCTTTGGTGTGACTCAACCTGGGATTGAACTCCTGTTTCCCAGGCCATTGGCGAAGACTCTAAAGTCTATTTAACCTGGTGGTATAGAATTCAAGAATATGTAGAGAAGAGAAAAATTTCGTATTTTGGTTTGGCGCGCAATTTAATTCGACACTTAATTTCACCCAATCAGGATGACTTATCCTATTTACCCCGGACCTTAATTTCCGGCCACCAAATCGGGTGAGCTGCCAAACACACTCTCTTTGGCTGGAGAACACTGACCAGTGCAGATGTCACACTAGCCATTCTTCAATAGCGATGTTTTTTAGCTGGACAATGCCGCCCAGTGCAGACATCTCACTGCGGCTTTAAAATAGCAGCAGCAGCAGCAGCAACATGGATACACGAGGGAACCCATCTAGTTTATGGATTTCCTTACGAGGAATCCCAGTTGAATATAAATTAGATGCATTCAACATGCCTCGCACAGGCACAACTTTATGTCACCCCAAAATTGGCCATGTCGATCTGAGCGTAATCCCGCTCTCGACACACTAGCTCCCATTTCACCTCTGGTCCACATTAATGGAGATAACGCCTACTCTCCCCAGATACCAGACACAAAACTCACAGTGACATCCAAAGTTCAATTCCTACAACTGCAACATCTCATTACACCATCTTCCTCGCTAACAACAAGCTTTCCCTCGCTACTAACAAACCAACTTCTCCAGCTAAAATCATCCTACGAAAATCCTCATACAAATACTTGAATCAATTAATTCTTTGGAGGTGCTTTAAGTAGCTGTTTGATTGTTGATGACCTTCCATTGCAGGAAGTCGTCAAAATGCAGAAAAAAGTGGCTACAATCAGAGTAAGCAGGACAAGGTACAGTTTCATAGCTTATTTCATCTAATTTTTGCAGAATCATCCCTAAGATATATGATTGATGGATAGAATTGAAACAATATTTAACTGAGTGAGAAAAACTGACTGAAATGTTTTAAGAGTTGTGACTGGCCATTGGGGAGAAATAGATGACAATCAGTTGCTGATTAAAGAACTTAAGAAGACAAGAACGCAAGTATCAGTACCAAAACACTTAGAAAAACTACAATCATTCATATATATGTGTCAATATGTAAAGCACTAAGCTTTAAAAATATACTATTAGTTAATTATATATATTGTATTATATTATATATATATATTTTCCTTTTCTTAACTGCCTGATGATTATTGTTTTGAAAACACTCTATGAAACCCAGGGGTCCCAGTCTAAATTCCATGAATTAAATATATATTTCTAATATATATTTATTTATTATTATTATTATATAATAGCTCTATCCAAGATATTGAGCACTCTCCATATTATATTGCATTTGGTTCGACACAAACCCACAAAGTGATTTAGTGACAACCAACACTGTTATATATATATATATATATATATATATATATATATATATATATTACCTAAAACCAAAAGTTTGGGACTACTTTGATTTTTTCCTGGAAACTTAAAAAATTAATCAAGTTTCATGTCTTAAAAGAAATAAATTTATTTTTTCTATGCTTGCATGCAATTATACAATAATTCAAATCAAACTGAATATGGAATAATTATAATTTCAATTAAAACAAATTCATATTTTCTTTTCATCAAAAAATCAACAACATGCATTTATTACTGCAGAGCAAATTCTTGTCATCCTTTCTAGTAAATTGTAAAAGTTCACGGATGTGATTCCCAAACAAACAACTCTTGCTTTTTTAGGCAGTTCACTTTGAACTTTACAATCAGTTTCCTCCTAATTAGTTCAATAGGTAAAAGATCTGGAGACTGAGGGGGTGGGGACAAGGTTATGATTTGTAAGCTTCACTAATCTTCCTTTGATTTTAGATAATTTATACAGAATTTCAAGCTATGTTTTGGGATCAATATCTTGTTACCAAATAAAACTTTCTTCAATCATGTGTTAGCCAGAAGGAATAGTACAACTCAGTAGAATTGAATGATACTTTTCCTTTAATTTGAAAAAAAGTCTCCAGCAATCTCATCTCCAAAACATCCCCAAACTATTACAGCCCTACCATCATGCTTAACAGTTGGCACAATACAATTTCACTCATTCGTTCAGGCGTTGGTTTTACAAATACTCTTCATTTATTTCCAAAAATCTCAAATTTGGACTCATCAGTCTATATTACCTTTTTCTAATATTTTAGAGTCCAATCTTTGTGCTGTTGTACCTATTGTAGTCTTTATAATTTATTTTTCTTTTTTAATGGAGGTTTCTGAACTGATGCACATTCTTCAAGCCCACAGAAAGAAATCATCTCTTATGTCATAACAAGTATTGGATGTTGACAAAGAATTAAATTTGGAAACTGTTTTTCATCTGTTCCTTTTGCTTGATATGATCAAGCATCTGTCCTCTACAACAGATGTTACTCTGGGCCTCCAAGATCTTTTTCAGTGAACATTTGTGCCAGTTTCAGCACCTCACTGTGGGCAATAATGCACCCCCCTTTTTTATATCTGTAATATTCTAGGAATTTGATGATCAAAATACCCTTCAATGGAAAGAATTTCCACTTGGCTTCTTTTTTCAATTCTAATCAGCTTAGTTCTTGGTATTTTAATGGTTTCTGAAAATTAATTTCAATTATACAATAATCTACATTCAATTGAACCTTAATTGTAAACAGTGGAGCAGAAATATTTGTAAATTTCTGTTTTATTGTTCAGAAAACATATCAGGTTGTAACAAAATTTCTAAAGCTTATGCGACTAAATTTATGATGCTTGTAGAAAAATTTGCTTGAATTTTATATAAGGGTTTGCGTTAATACTATAGATGAATTTTGTAAATCCAAATATGCAAAATTAGCCTTTTGTTATGAACTTAGAGAAACAATTCAGGATGGTCCCAAACTTTTGGCCAGAAGTGTATATACATTTGATATGCTCTAATATTTTAATTTCTTTTATTCACAAGACACATACATATACTGGTGTATATGCACATGTAAATTCATAGGAGTAAAATAAATTAACATATATGTGTATACATATACTTTGAAATGAATAGGTCCACAAGCGAATCTGCTTTTAAGTAATTTATTTTTCTTGAACATGTGTTTCTGACATTTTAAGAAAGTAAATGGTTGATTTAAGTGTTCCCTTTGGTTTTTATGGTGGCATCTGTTTTGATAGGGTTGTGAGTTTTTTTTATTCCAGGATTTGTGTCTGTGAACATCTAGTTTGAGCTAATTTTCCTTGACAAATTTTGGTCTCTCAAGATGTTGCCTCTTTCTCTCTCTCTCTCTTATTTTTTAACAAGTGTGTATTCTGTGTATTTGTGTGTTTGCATGGGTATTTATATCCATGTATGTGTATATATTTTCGAGGGGGTTCCTTTATTTCACTTCTGAATGTGTGTGTGTGTGTGTGTGTGTGTGTGTGCGCACACATTTTATCTATTACTGTGAGCCCATTAATTCCCTTTGTAACAATGGTCCATGATGATACTGATGCTTCTATTTAGGAAGAAGTGAAAGATACTGATTAGGATTTCATAGTTAACTGCAATATATCAAGAATTTTGATAATTAAAAAATAATGTTCACTGCAAATGCATATACGCCAAACTTATCATGCAGCAGTAAATCATACAGGAAATTGCTTTATTCTCTAATTGGCACTAATAAAAAATCTTTTTATAATGTTTCATTTCTATTAGGTTAGAATCACACACACGCACACACACACATACACATACACACTCATATATATATATATATATATGAATATGCACATTTTATCAATTGTATTTATTGTATCAATAATTAATAGGAATAAGTTATACATTAAGATTCTTTTCCAGTGCCACTCATTTAAAATTTGGGATTTAATAATTTTACCCTTTAAGAATGAATTGCTATTATGTAAAGACAGATGTGTTTCAGCTTTGCAAAATAATTTAACAAGTCTGGCAGCCAATGTAAAAGTCATTGTAATTGATAATTCCTATTTCTGTTTGAATTTATAAAATTCTCTGATTTGATTGGTCAGTAACTGTTGCCATATTCAGATGGTGCTGTGAATTGTGTCTTGGATCAATGAAAATTGTTTTTGTTTTATTCTCAGCACCAATATTCTATGCTGCTTAAAAAAAACAGTTGTTATTCCTTAATAAGCATCTTGGAATAAGAAGGATCTACGTTAGGCTATTTTTAAGTAATGTTGTTTTAATGACCTTATCTTAGTTTTATTGGTTGGATTCAATATTCCTTCTAATGTTTTCATGGGACCGAAAAGCCTGTGCATGGGACAAAAAATCTCATGAGCATCTAAAGACAGGAAATGTATGCAGATTGTTTTGTTTTTTGTCTAAATGGAATTTTTTTATAAATGGAATCAGCTAGCCAGATTCAAATCCTGGTTGAAGTTATTTGCATTCCTTTTACATTAATGTTCTTGAGAATGACATGAATTGATCTCTTCTTTGCCAGATATGGATAAAATAGTAGAATATACCAAGTTCTCTACTATGGGTGGGCAACCAGTCTAGGAGATACACAAAAGCTGAACCAAGGATTATATGATAATTGCTTTTTCAGAAATGTATTTGTAGCTTGTAAAATTCAGTAATACCATTGTAATGTTTGCATATTTTAAAATTCAATAATGATATAGAAATATTTGCATATTTTTAGATTCAGTAATGATATTAAAATGTTTTCATATTTTAACATTCAGTTTACATTTCACTTCATGCTAATGTTTTTGGAAAAAGCACGAATAAATCAATCTTCTCAGTTTGATGTAAATTGTTGAGCTGACTGGATTCTTTATCTTTGCAGGTTGATAAAACAGTTTAGGAGAAGAAGCAATACTGAATCTAAAACCATGGAGCAAGAACTCCACCTGTAAAACTCTGCTTGCAAAAGAAACCACTGTACTATCACAGATGTGGTGGGATTGTATCCTAATTCTTCACAAGGATCACCATCAGCAGCAGCCTATTGATGCTTGGAATCCTTGGGCACTACTTAGTAGTCGGATCACTCTTGATTATGAATTTGATCCTCTCTGGGTGAGCCACAAATCTTGTCCAGTGCCAAATTTGATACAGTCTTCAAAATATCTAATCTAATTAATCTCTTTAATTCAAACAGGAATGAATTGTAAAACATTGGTGATTCGGGGCAACTATCTTTAATTTTTTCAAATGAATTTCAAAAATTGATCTCATGGTGTTGTGTTTTTGTTTATTAACAATTATTTCCTAAGCATAATATGTTTATACATATAATCTTCAAAAAGGAAGAAACTAGATTATTATGATGTTTGTATTTTCAAAAATACTCACTCCTGCTTCATTTTCTTCATTACAAAATCTGTATTTACTGATACTGGTATTATTCCCTACCATTCATCAATTTACCTTGACTTTATATATAATTCTTACATTTACAAAATATACTTTAACTCAATCATTACAATTAAGTTAAGTATATAAATCTTTCCCCATATTCTAAGAGCAGACAATGTTTTTAATATTTCTACTAGATAAATTGTTTTACGAAAAGGCTCAGTCTCAAAATAATTGGTAGATTTGAAATTTATAAACAAATTTAAGAACTACTATAGGACAGATAATGCTCAAGTCTAAATGAGAAATAAAATTTGAAAACCAAATTGGTGGTGTTATTGGGATGGTTGATGCTCGGGGGGATATTTAGTCATGTCCTTTCCTACTAAGGTCCAATAACAACATTAGTATATCCAATGATATACTAACACGGAATAGACCGAAGGAAAGACAAGAAAAACTTATTTACACTTATAGGAACATTTAATACATACATAATATGCATACAAGAAGTATTAACAAGAATACACAAATGTGTCCCAACTGATAAAATGTGCACACATATATATGCCCAGCTGAGAAACTTAAATACAAAAAGAATGATGTCTAAATGTCAAGACAGCTGTCTAGATGAAGTCTAGACAAATCAGTGCTAATTGTTGATGCTTCTTGATCAGCAGTCTTGGTAAAACACAGGGTTGTGCAAGTGCAGCACTTTCCATATTTATCAGACTTTGTGGTGTGTAACTTTTTCTTGCATCTAAAACTTCTTTATAACATTAAGATTTAATATTAAAAGAAATAGGAGGGTACAGTTTCACATAATATGAAAAGAAGAGTTTCAGAAGTGCTTTGACCAGTGGAAAACTCAATGGAATAAGTATGTTGAATGTTAAGGGATATATTTTGAAGAAAATTTATGTTTCATTGTGAATTTCTATTTTGGCAACTACAACTTCAGTCTTGCTACTTTTTAAACAAATCACATATAGGCAGAGACCTCATTGGGTACTAGAGATGAATATGGACCAGAAAGATCCCTCTGACATGCTGCATAGGTTATGCTATTGACATAAGAAACAGGCACATATCCTGTTATGTCAATGACACAACCTATGCTAGGGGGGATAATTAGGTGTTTCCTCAGTGGAAGTATCATGGGCATTGCATGGGTGGCATGTGAGACAGGAGGCATATCCACATGCAACATGTAGGCAGGAGATGTGACCATGGGGATTTGCATGGGCATCCAGGAAAATTATATAAACCAGGTAAGATTTCAACCCCAGCAGAGACGAGCGAAGAATGAAGAAAAAGCTAGCAGAAGAGCTATGAGACGTTATGTCATTTTGAGTGCTGGCCTTATGCCACACTGCCCAGGTTTAAGAGATAGAGAAAAGCCTGATCTGTGTAAGAATCACAAAAGTAAAAAATTAAGGAGAAACTAAGATGATTCAATGCCTCGAGATAAGTCTAGACTTGCAAAAGCTGAAAAGTGAATAGAAACTATGATTCAATGCTTTGAGGTAGCCTTGTGCCAGTCTCGTAAAAGCAGAGTGATGAAGAAGTGGTTCACTGAAGATTTGTATCCCACTCTGCAAGTATATCTCAGCCGTCTTCGACTCTTTCCCTTATTTCGGCTAATAAAAGGGAAAGAAAAGAAGCAGATAATACTTTTTGCACGTCAATGTTGTTGACTTCTCTAATGTTCTAGACTGCAGCATAGGAGTAAGCAAGTTTAAACTCTAATCACATTATTACATTCACTTTCTGACGGAAACTCTTGGGAAAGGTATAAACCCCTTTATCCCTCCAGCTATGGTATAAATAGTACCACTAGTGTTCATCTACAAGATGGCTTTGATATTGAATAACCTATGAAGATTGATATGCCATTAAACAAAGAAAACATCATAGAAAAAAGATATGAATTCAAGTCATGAATATATATCTTTATTTTCCGATTTTTATGCTGCTTGCTCTTGCAGCTGAAGTGTTAAATCAACCCAAAGTGTTGTGATAAACAGTAGCAACAACAACAACAACTTTGATTAGATAATAATAATGATGATAATAATAATATGGCAGAAGGAGGAAACCTCAAGAGAGAAACTGAATCTATTTAAATAGCACCACAAAATAATGCCATAAGGACCAATTCTATCAAAGCAAAAATTGATAATACATAATAGAATAGCAAATTTAGGTAATGTGGTGACAAAGATGAAATGGTTGATTAAATAAGCAAACTGGCATAAAAGGACAGGATGGGAAAGGTGATCCACTGGGAATTGTACAAGAACTAAAAATTTGACTATACTACCAAATAGTATCTGTTCAAACCAGAATCTCTCCAAAAAAATGTGACCCAGAAAATTCTCAGGTATTTTCAGATACAAACAGATCACTTAATCCCAGCGAGATGGCCAAAGCTAATGTTAATAAACAAAAAAAAAAGAACTTCTCTTCAGGTAGATTTTACCATTCCAGCTGACCACAGAGTTAAATTGAAAGAAAACAAAAAGATAGACTTATTCTTGGATCTGGCCAGAGAGTTGAAAAAGCTGTAAAACATGAAGGTGACAGTGATACCAGTAATAGTTGGAATGCTAGGAACAGTTCCTATGGGTTTGAAAAAGAGACTAACAGAATTAGACATCAGAGGAAGAATAGAGACCATCCAAATGATAACATTGTTAAAATTGGCTAGAATACTCAGAAGAGTCTTGGAGATCTCAGAACTTGTCTCTCAAACTCCTGTGAAAAACTATCAGCAAATGTTGGTGGGAAAAATTTACAAGAAATGGAATGATGTACCTTAAAATTCCCACCATGCCACTAATAGCGGGAGCTCAGAGTATAATCAAGAAAGGGACAGATAAATACATTAATAAGATACTTGACAGTCCCAGCTTAAAGGAAAAACAAAAAATTGTCCTTTACAGAACTGCTCATCTCCTTAGAAGAGTACAATTAATGAGACAGAAAAACATCACCCCAAAGAGGCAGCAAAAAATTAAGATATGTAGAATACATATACTCAGTACCTTTTCTCCCCCAAGGTTTTGGGTAAAGCCTTGGTGAAGGATTATAAGAAGCAAATGATAAAATCGAAAATTTAATTAAAATTAAACAACAACAACCACCACAACAACAATGGAATATAAAGAAAGTCATGATAAAATAAAACATTATATTCATTGGAAAATATGCAATTACAATGAATTTTGGTTGGTTTGGTTTGATTTTATGGCATATCAACTATTGTTGGTTATTTTATGTCAAATCCTGTTTTTACATATATATTAAATATATGATTTGTAAACATGTTTTGTAGATACACACAGTTAAAGGATCAAACAGTTCTGTTTCAAAAAAATTCAATTTAGCATGACTCATTTATTTGCCCTCAGTTTAAATGTCAAACAGTCCTATTTGACCCATAGATAGGACCCTATCATTCCAAGCCAGAATGGACCAGGGAGCCATGGCAATCAAGGGGTACTCTGCATTCCCCAAAGCGACATCATAATTTGAGCCTCACCATCAGATTGTTTAATGTCACATCATGGTCACTCATTGGGGGTGCCCGTGGTGTAATGGTTATCGTCAAAGGAAATGGACACAGCGACATGAGTTCAAATCCTGGACGAGGCTGATCGCATTTCACATAGCACTAATACTCTTGGGAAAGGTATGAATCCAATAATTCTCCCTCCAGTTATGGGTAAATAGTAGGACAGACTAGGTTCTTCAGCCTTGGTGAGGCAACTACTCTAGGAGAAGGAAAACTCTGAATTCAAATCTGTTAAAGTCCGCTTAAAAATTGACCTTGTGTCATATCCTGCCCAAGCGGAGGGGTTGGTAAATAGGATCATGGTCACTCATTGGGGAGGGTTTTACCCCTCTGCAGAGATGCAGTCGATGTATTCTACAGTCCCAGCTTACTGGGCTAATTACAATGGAATACTGATTTCTGAAAAATCATATGAACACAAACCAGAACCAATAAAAGAAGTTAAAGAAGCTACTATTCTATGGGACTTTGCTCAGGTACTTTAAAACTACCTCTATGCTAGTAATAATGGGAGCGCTGAGTAAGATCAAGAAAGTGACAGGCACATTATCAAGATACTTTGCAGTGCCAGTCAATATGAAATACAAAAAATTACACTTTTCGGAACTGCTTATCTCCTTAGGAGAATATTATCAATGTGATTCGGAAAATAACACCAAAAAGAGATGGAAGCTAAAATTTTTGTGCAGAATTATGAGAAACCAAAAGTAAAGCTGAAAATTAAATAAAATAATAATGAAAATTATAATAATAATAATAATAGTAGTAGTAGTAGTAGTAGTAGTAGTAGTAGTAGTAAAAAACCTTTCTCTAAAATCTTTTAAAAAGTTATTTGGTGCTCTTATTCTCAATTGTAAAGATTCACTTTGGAATTTGCACACATTCTGTAAGTATTGGTTTAATGAGTCAACCAGCCAATGTGTAAATGAAAAGAAGGATCTATGAACAATGACAATAGATACTCCACAGCAATACAAAGAAATAACTGTGGGTGACGAGATAAAAAGCATTATTGTCCCACACTGCATAAGTGCTGTACATTGCCTGCAGTCTATTGATGAACATTAATATATATTTGAGACATGCAGTCTGTTTTCTCAGTGCAATAATTGATTTCCCTTTTCTTTTTATTTTTCTTTTTTCACTTCTATTTCCTTACTTTTCCTGTAAAATATTTTGCAATGGATTTGGTTATAGTGTATTTATTGATCATTGCCTTTAAAGATATTCAGAACCAAAGCCAATGTCAAGGACAAGCAGACAATAAATAGAAATTTACTATCTGAAGAGTAAAAGGTCAAGATTTGAATTGAAGAGATGGTATGACAAATCGACAATTATCAAAATTCTCTTCTTATTCCATTTTTCTAAACAAATGTCTATTTTATCATCTTTGTTATCAATTAAAAATTTACATTATACATAATTGTTTCCATAAAAAATTAATCCAAATAAATAAATTATATTTTTCATACTATCTCATGAATATTTTTCTATGAAAATTTCCTAGAATTTTGTAAAGAAATATTTTTAAATTCAAATGATTGACATTCAAAAGATTCATTTATTTAAATATTTATACTTTTATCTGGATTGATAATTCTAACTAAGGTATGATGATGATGATCATCATCATCATCATCAAAGCATTGTGTGGATTACATCCCCTGCCAACCAAAGAGTTATTCTATTTAGTACTAGGTAACACAAAAAGTCTCTCATGTCTGCCGAATAATTCTGCAAATGGTCACTAGGTAGTGTGGTCAAACCTGCATATAAAAGAAAAGTGCACCAAAGTCAAATCACTTTTGACATTGACAATGCCTTGAAACAGACTCAACTCTGGTCCCTTCAGAACACAAAGGGTTTTTTCCCAAACAACCTCATGTTGCATTGCACACAACAACATTAAATTTCTTAAACATGTAAGTCTTCACACAACAATTTCTATTTCTCTTATGTCTATATATATTAAAGACTCTTTCAATTTAAGTATCAGGATATTCCTTAGCATACATTATATACAATTTTGTATCTCGCTGTCATTCTTGCATTTCTTCTATTAAGTTTGTTCAGGCAAATAAAATATGTTGTTGATAGTTCATTATGAATTGTTCTTGTATTTATCCTGCATGAGGAAATAATAAACCAGACAACATTTCTTCTCTTACAAATAGCCTGCATTCCTACCTCTCACACTTTTAATGTTAATGGTTGATTGGTTGGTTGGTTGGTTGGTTGGTTTTATGGCATATCAAGCCTTTTCGGGTTTGCCCAGTTGGCTGGAGCTATAGAATACACTGACTGGTTCTCTGCAGAGAAGTAAGACCTGCCCAACAAGTGTCCAGGATATGACACTAAACAATCTGATGGTGAGATTCCAGGAATGTTAGAGCTTCTGGGAAAGTGGAGTCCACCTTTATTGTCATCACTCCCTGGTCCACTCTCAACTGGAGTGATAGCACCTGATTGGGTCCTATCTATAGGTCAAATAGAACTAAACTGTGTATTTATGCTAAACTGAATTGCTTGAAATAGAACTATTTGGACATTTAAACTGTTTACTTATGCTAAAGTGAACTGTTTGAAATAGAACTGTTTTTAAATAGAACTAAACAGTGTGCTTATGCCAAATGGAATTAATTGAAATAGAACTGCTTTTGACATTTAACTATGCGTAAACAAAAAATTATACTTATACTAATCTGAATTGGTTGAAATTTAATTCAGCATTAAATGACCCAAAAAGGGTTGATACGCCATTAAACAAAACAACCAACCAACCTTTTTGGGTTATTTAAAGCCAAATTAAGTGATTTTAATAAAAGTTTCAAACAATTCCATTGAGTGTAAATATCGTTTTTTGTTTACATAATTAAGTTATCAAGTGTTACCACTCCAGACCAGAGTGGATCTGGGAGCAATAGTAAAAAAGGGATACTCCACATTCCCCAAAGCTCCAGCATTACTGGAGCCTAACCATCAGATTGTTTAGTGACATATCAAGACACTCCTTGGCTTTCCACTGATTATTCTTTATTGTTTGATATGTCTCTCTCAATAAGAGCACTCTTTTCTGTCTGAAGAACAAAAAATCTTTTAATGGTAAGATGTTTCCTTGGGTCCAATACTTATAAAATTTGTTAGCTCTTCATGAAACTGTCTGCTCATCTATAGAGGATGGGCAAATAAACTCTTAAACATTTCTCTTTACTGCTCTAAAAAACTAATGATAATACTTATTATGTATACACTTTAAGTATCTCTGCATTTCTCTTTTTCAGATATGTTGATATATGAAATAACTTATAGGGATATCAGTATGAGTGGGTTGAGCCACTTTACTGGCTATTTGGATCTTGGAAGGATATCTAATAATTTTCTACTCTCCAGGTTCCAATATAACAAATTTTTTATGTATTAAACCCAGGAAAACATTTTAAAATTCCAATATTAGAATTAATGTATCAACTGATACACTTACACTTAATACCTGGAAGGGAAAGATGAGATAAACTTATATACACAATTAAAATAGTTGATAAATAAATGTAACTCATATTGCAACAATGTGCAACATATCCTAAGATGGATAAATGTTTGCATCATACCAAGAATAAGAATGTGAAAAAGGAGATACAAAAAGAGGGAAATATAAATGTCTTACTTTCTCCTGTAGTGCCCTTCCTTACACCTCGGTGTAGTAGCTATTGAAAAGGGAGCCTTCTAGTTGCCCTCGACTACAGTCGTTAACTTACTTTCTCAGATAGTTTTCTAGATGAGGTGAAATAAAGTACCTTGCTGAAGTTGGAAACAAAGGTTTCTGTTCTGTTCAATGAACAGAAATGATAAACATGTCTGTTTAACTCCACAAACTAGCACTGCTACTTGTAGGTTTTATCTGGTCAATATTTGGTGACAAAAAGAGAAAGATTTTGGGGGCTGAATTTGCATATGACCAATTGACACATGATGTGGAAAGCAACACCTACAAACCAATAGAAGACAATCACAGGGTCATTTTTTTCATTTTTTTTTCAACTATCACCATGGCAAAGGTTAACTTCCTTCTGGCATTGAAAAGTAAGATGATATTCAATACATGAAAAATCTTTGATATATATAAAAATAACTTTGAGAATTAACTTTAAAAACTTGGCACAATTTAAACATGGGATAGATTTATCATTGTAGCGTAAATTCCTAATTTCTATTTTCCAGTTGTGTCAGGGATAAGAAACCAGGCTTCGATGAGGCAAAACAGATGTGACTTCAAATTCAACCAACAGCTAATAAATACTCCATTATTTCTCATTCATGCTGATCCTTATTGCCATAGATTGATGACCTGAATAAGTTTCAATAACTATAGATGTTGAAACTGACATTGCCAAATTGTTATATTGGAATCAGTAGAAAAGTTATGAAAGTCCGAGTGAGTGCAGCAAAAGAGTGTCTAATGAAGAACTGTCTCATTCATTCCTAAAATATTTGTTGTCATTTGGTTCTTGAGTTTTGGATAATTCTGCAGTATTATTGCCCAGTACATATTTATAAATCATAAGTTTCCAGATTAGACCATATTGCATGTTCATCTGTGCAGCTTTTAAATCACAAACAGAGTGAAGCAATGCACAATCTGTCAGTGCACCAATTAACTCTCTATTACTAACCACAGTAAGTACCTTCCATGACTTGAACTGCTTTGGTCATGTGATATATAAGCTAAAAACTAGCATATACCAAAATATTGCAAAACATATTACTCATTCTAGTATTTAGAAAGGTTTGGCTTGGTTTTATGGCATATCAACAATTGTAGGTTGCCCGTGGTGTAATGGTTATCGTCATAAGAAATGGACACGGCAACACGAGTTCAAATCCTGGAGAAAGCTGATTGTATTTCACATAGCACTAATGCCCTTGGGAAAGGTATGAATCCAATTATTCTCCCTCCAGCTATGGGTAAATAGTAGGGCAGACTGGGTTCTTCAGCCTTGGTGAGGAAACTAGTCTAGGAGAAGGAAAACTCTGAATTCAAAACCTGTTGAACTCCGTTTAAAAATTTGACCTTGTGTCATATCCTGCCCAAGCGGAGGGGTTGGTAAATAGGATCAACAATTGTAGGTTATGTAATGCCAAATCCTCTTTATACATATTTATTAAATATATATGATTTGGTTTGGTTTGGTTTTATGGCATATCAACTATTTTAGGTTATTTAATGCCAAATCTTCTTTATGCATATATATTCAATATATATGATTTGTAAACACATTTTGTTGATAACATTTTTAAACAAGCCCAAGATCATTCTTTTGCATAGAGTTAGATGGTTTCAAGTATTTCTATGTATCACTAAAAATTTAATTGAATATCAGTTATTTGTTACACGTTGTTAAATGATCTCACAGTTCTATTTTTAAGAATTCAATTTTGCATAAGTCATTTCTTTGCCCACAGTTAAATGTCAAACAGTTCTATTTGACCCATAGATAGGACCCTTTCAGATATTACCATTTCAGGTCAAAGTGGACCTGGAAGCAATGGCAATGAAGGGGTACTCTGCATTTTCCCAGAACTCCCCTGACTGGAGCCTCACCATCAGTTTGTTTAATGTCATATCCAGGACACTCATTGGGAGAGTCTTCCCCTCGGCAAACATGCAGTCAGTGTATACAACAGCCCTAGTCAACTGGGCTTAGTATTTAGATTTTTTTTTTGTCAAGGTAATAAAGTTTTATGAAAGATTGATACAGCATTTACTTTGTTCACTAATTTAGATTCAGTGTCAAACGTTTTGTTAAAAGAAACACTAAAACAGCATTTTTTTCGTACTTCAAATCACCCAAAGCAAGGCCATCTGGCCACAATTGGGAAAGGGTTACAAAATAACAAATGAACAATCAGGACATAACAAAAGACTATTACAAATGGACAAAAACATAGGAATCCAAACTAAGACAGATTAAATCATTTATCAACTTTGGACATAAACAGTTCAAAGTTGCGATTGGGAAGAGAACATTCATCAGGGAATTTGATCCACAAATCTTCAAGAAAAAAGTCATTGGAATAAAACATTTATCAAATGCAAAGAAGATTCAGAAAGAATGGATGCTGCTTACTTGTAGTAGCAAAATGGGTTTTTACAAGAAACTCTCTGATAGATTGGAATGCTTGGTGTCATATACAAGCGTGTGGTTGCAAGAAAAATAAGACTGACAAGAAGATTTAGTTTATTTTGCTTATTGAATAAATAAAATAAACAAGCAAATGGAATATCTGGACAGCTGATGGGCGGTTATCTGGTCCGCAGCAAGCAGTTGCTTGCAGCGGACCAGATAACCGCCTGTCAGCCAGCGGCTAGTGGTTGCTTTGATCTGGTCTGACGGTGTTGTCGGGTGATGCTCTAAGCAACACCCAGGGGTTCACTGCTCGTGTGACCTCTGCTTGCCCTATTTATATATTCCCAACTTCAAACACCAGCTCCGGAAAACACTATTTGTGGAAAAAAATGATTGGTTGAAACATAGACTTTTTTTTATAACTGAGAATTTTCTGGGGATTTTGAATAGACTATGCACGGAGCCTATGTGCAGAAGCCATGAATTTCTCAGTTGGACACTGGCCATTGTTGGGTCAACATCCGATAGATGTTATTTTCTTCAGCGATCTCAATGTCTGTAAGTCTGTGTTTTGTGTGTTTTAGTTGTTAGATGTGTGAAGAGTTAAGTGGGTGCATCAGAAGTGATTTGATGTATTTTACTCTAACACTGGTGGTAGGAAAGATATTTAGTTGAGTTCTCACTCACCAAAGATCAATAATAAGATTAGTATATCCATGATATACTAACACTGAACACAACAAAAGTAAAGACAAGATAAACTCATTTACACATAGATTAGGTCAAGTTAAGTTATTTGGTTTCATGGCATATCAACCCTTGATGGTTATCTAATGCCAAATTCTGCTTATACTGTTAAAATTTATTTTAAAAATCATTATTAATTTGAAGAAATTATTATTAAAAATATGTATATAAAATAAAGAAGTAAAAATAAGAATACTCAGTTAAAACAGTTCAATTTTAAATAGAAAAGTTTTTAGAATTTTTTAATTATGTACATTTGTTGAAAGTTTTAAAGTTTGTTTTGTTACCATGGAAACTTTCCAATCTTTTCATTGGTCGAGTTTTTGAATAAGCTTTGAATTGTTATGGTTGAGGATTTGCAGTCTTGTTTCATTGAAAAAATTGTCAACTCTTAAGACAAAGTGTATTTTTCCTTTGCATTATTCATAAAGGCTGAATTTTTGTCTTTCTCTGACAGAAAAGAAAAGTTTCTATCAAGTTAAAAGGAAAACACAAAATAAAGGTAGGGCAATTATCTCCCTTGCAATGGCTGTAATTAACAAAAATTATCACTTTGAAGCATTTTATAATTTATAATGAATATTCAATTTTGAATTGTTTAATTGTTTAATTGTTTGATTTGAATTGGTTGCTACAGAAAACCAACTTGAATTTTTTTATCCAAATAAATGGATTTATTAATTCAAATTTTAAAATGATAATCAGAAGTTATTAATTGAACAAAAAAAGTTAATTTTTCTGCATAAGGCTCGCAGGTTTTTTATTGGATTTTATCTTATCCAAAAGCGGATAATTTATTTTAATTTCCTATGTTAAGACCAGGAAATTTCTTTAACATATGTGATTTTCCTTAACGGAAAATCAATTTAATTTTGAATACTATGAATAAACAGTATTTAATTAATTAAAAAAAAATATTTTACACTAAGTGTGTAATCAATTTTTATTTTGTAAAAGCTAATTTAAAAATTGATATTCTTTGTAAATTTCTCACAAAGAGCATAGACATAAGTTATATGTCTTATGTGATGAAAAATATCTTTTATTCTAAAAGATAATGAACTTTCAAAATATTTTTAACTACAAGAATATGAAGAAAATAAGAACAAAGCACAGCCTATAAAATATTACCAATTCCTGAATTGAAGAAAGAAGAAATAAGGACTGTTTAAAATCTTCAAATTTTACCAGATGAATCACTCAGAACAACAGGAATACAAAGAAGAAAAGAAAATGAAATAATATGAACTTTATAAGAAATAGTAATGTTTATTTTTTCTCTAAAGGATTTATTTTGAAAAAGTTTTTTTTTGTAAAAAATTTTGGGACTCTTGAAAAGAAGATTGGAAGTAAATTTCAATCAATCAATATATTATTGATTGATTGAAATTTTATTAACTTTATTTTTAAGTTACTTATTCAGCATATGGAAGTTATATGCATTTGTCGAATTATATACTTTTTTTAATAAATTGAATTTGCAAATATTTTTTGGTTATTGAGGATTTTTTTATTGTGATCATTAAAGTAACTTAAAATAATTTGACTCTTACTCTTATACCTTCATTTACAACAATTTTTTCTTTCCTTTTTTTATTACATATATCATCAATGATTTTTAAGGGGATAGTTTATAATACTATTGGCCTAATAAGTAGAGTATTCGCCAGTGGTCTGGGAGATTGGGTTTCAATCCTAGGTTAAGTTATACCAGACAAAAAATGGTACTTGATGCCACCTTGCTTAACACTCAGCACTATAAAGTAAAGGATCAAGGGTAAAGTGGAGCAATCCTGGGAATGAAGTAGCGCCCTCCTCAACACCTCGGTGTAGTAGCTATTGAAAAAGGAACCTTTGGGTCACCCTCAACTAAGGTTGCCAATTTTACTTACTTTACTTGTAATGAGTCAGAGGTCATTTATTTGTACACAGTTAAATGGTTTCAAGTATTGCTATATATTGTTTACACATAGTTAAATGGTTTCATGTATTGTTATCCAACACTAATAATTCAATTTGATATTAATTGTTTGTTTGCCTGCAGTTAAATGGTTTCAAGTATTGTAAATGATTAAACAGTTCTGTTTGACCCACAGATGTGATCATAACAGGTACTACCACCCTGGACCAAGGAGTAATGGTAATGAAAAGATATTTCACACTCCTCAAAGCTTCAGGACTGGAGCCTCACCATCAGATAGTTTAGTGTCATATCCAAGACACTCATTGGTGGGTGGGTCTATGGGGTCCAGGGGCAAGCTGTGTTACTGGGTTGCTGTGTTGCTGCTTGCTATCTGACTCCATTCTGAGGTTATTCTATTCTTACCCCACTTTTGTTTTGCTGGTTTAACTTCTTGGATAAGAAGTCTGTAAAAGAATTATATGAAAGAAGAAGATAGTAACAAATTGGAGGTGAAGATATCTTTTATATTTTTCCTTTATTTCTGGGTTCAACAACCATTCAGTGGGTGAGGAAATTCTTCCTGAATACAAATGAAATGGTTGAATCTCTGAGTCAAGGTGTTAAAAATGCATTAGTCGTTTTTGGGGTATATATGTGTCCTTATTCGGTATTTAAAGCTTTAGTGATGTGTTAGTCACTTTTGGGAGTTTGTCTAAATCCAGTGTTTTAGTAATGGCTGATAGTGAAAGAGACAATTACTGCCAGTGGAAGGGTTAGCCAATGCATCATCTAAAGACAGACACATGGCATCCTCCACCAGTTAGCAAGGTGTTGGCACTCTGCTGGTCACTGCTGAAAGAGAGTGAGATACCTCCTTTTGTTGAGACAGTCCTTTTTCTTTGCACATGCATTGCCCCTCTTCCTGTTAGAGGCCTCTGGGAGTTTCTGCATATTTTAATAATTATTTTAATTCAGTTTAGATCTTTTTTATTTATTTATTTATTTATTCCCTACAGGTCTGCAGAGATGCTGTCAGCATATTCTTCAGTTGCAGCAAACTGGGCTGCATTTATTCATACAAGAACATTTAGCATTTAACAAATACAAGTGGTATTTAAAGAAAGAATACACAACAAATGAAATTATACTCATATCGCTCCATGAATAAGCAGTATGTAAAAGGGGCACAAGAATGGAAAAAGACTTACTTGAAGAGCATAGGTGATATAGCCATGCGGCTTTACTGTTTCCTAGCAAGGTCCGAACATTGTCTCAACTGTGGTTTCTGGGACTGTCATGTGATACCATACAATATCCAACCAAACATGCCAATTCTCTTTGAGAGATAATTATTCACTGAATCCCGACAGAACTAATGTATACCAAAAAAAGTAGCAAATTTCAGTTCACATGAAAGAAAATATATCAAATTCAATGAATGACAATGCTTCATCAAGAAATAAAAATAAATAAAAGATGCTATTAATACTTCTTGTATAAAAAAAAATAATAAAAACAAATGTAACACTGAGGCTGTTGGAGAAGAGAGAAAAGGATAGATTCAAAAGTTTTAATTTCGGTTTCAGTAAACCATTGGCTGCACATAGTTCAGTGGTAGAGCAGCTGGTGTATTTAACTAGACAACAAAAATGTGAGTTTGAGTTTTTTCAAGAATTTATTCTTCATCATTTCCAATTTATATTGTTCCTCATTGATTGTTCAAGTTATTTGCATTATTTTAGAATTCACCACAAAAAAATAAACAAAAATACATATTCAAAATTCAACAAAGAATTTTAAACATAAAGCTATGTCCAAAAGAAACTTTATGTGCTCAGGTAAAAAACTGGTAATTATGATGATTATTCCTTGAGCAGTAATTAAAGAGGTTAAAATATCACCAAAGTATTTGAACAATATTGAGGAAAGAGTTCATTGCAGTGATATAGAAAGTGATAATTTTTGGTTTGGTTTGGTTTGGTTTCTTTGTTTAATGCTATATCAACCTTAATGGGTTATTTAATGCCAAAGCTATCCTTGTAGAAGAAAAGAATGATACTATTTAACTGATATCTAGGGAGATAAGGGGTTCAGGCTTTCCAAAAGGTATTAATCTGAAAGTGAACGTGACTGGAATTCAAACTCACTTACTATGATGTAGCAATCTGATATGTTAACCACTGCACCATGGAGACTTGCTTTAATTTTAGGTTGCAGGGATTAATAAATTAATAAAATCTAAAACAGAAAATAAAACAAATAATGAAATTAAAAAATCAAAAATAAAACAAACAATAAGATAAGAAAATAAAATGAAATAAGATATTCCACTTCTCCAAATTCAAATTTACTATACCCAAAAGTAGAACTCAGTCTCTCACTGTGCCTTGCCAGTCCACTGGTCTACTTGTATATTTTTTAGACCTCCTGAAATGAACAGCCTATATTAGATAACTTTTATGAAATTATTTCATGGGTTAGATTAAAAAAATATATTCCAAGAGAAGCACATACAGTCTTGTACTTTTCTAATGAAAGATAATATATTGAATAGAAACCAAAAGAAATTTATGAACGCAGGTAAAAAAAAGCAACTGGTAATTTAGGTGATTTTTCATTAACTTGTTCCTAAAGTGATTTGATTAGGTTTATCTATTCAATGATATTATCAGTTATTTAATGTCAAAATTTAATCTATTTGTAAGTATTTTATTATAATCATAACCATCTATGTTTGGTCCAATCAACTGGATCTCTGTAGAGGGGTAAGATCACCTTACCAATAAGTATCCTGAATATATGACACTAAATAATCTGATGGTGAGGCTCCTGTAATGCTAGAGCTTTGGGGAATATGGAGTAGCCCTTCATTGCCATTGCTCTTCAACAGCAGCAGCAGCATCACACCACCAAGTATTGATATGTAATAACTATAATTCAATTTACACACACAATTAATGAGTTTGAAGAACTCCGATGTATTTCTTACAATTCAATTAAATATCAGTCATTTGTTTACATACAGTCAAATAATCAAACAGTTCTATTTCTAAAAATTCAGTTTAACATAAGTCATTTCTTTGCACACAATTGGAATGTTAAACAGTTCTGTTTAACCTTTAGATAGGACCCTATCAGGTTCTACCACTCTGGTTCAGAGTGGACCTGGGAAAAATGGCAGTGAAGAGGTACTCCATATTTCCTAGGGCTCCACTGATAAGAGCCTTGCCATCAGATGGCTTAATGTCATAACCAGGATACTCGTTAGGATGGGGGCGGGTTTACCCTTCTCCAGAGATACAGTCGGTGTATTTCACAGCCCAAGAAAACTGGGCTGATACCTCTTTTAGATTAAAATAACCCCAAAGTAATATACAATATAAGTATAATGTAAAGTGAGTCAAAAGTTTTGCAATAAATTGGTAACTTGCTTTATTTTTCAAGTTACAACAAATGCAGCCTAGTATTCAAAGTAGAGACCCCCCCTGTTGCGCCATTTGAAGCCACTTCTCAGCTAATTCTTTCATGCCATGCTGATACCAGTTCTTGTCTATCAAAGCAAAGAATTCTTTAACTGAAGTTTCGACCTCCTCTTGGTTGTTAAAGCACCATGAACCAAGGATCAAACAAGTAATAATCCAAGGTCTGGATTATGGGTGTTGCATCAGTTTAATTCTCTGAAGTCCTAGAAGTTAATGCCAGAAACAAGCTCATATGCAAATATTGCAAAACTTTTAACTCACCTTTGTATTTGAACCCTAGAAAAGATTGATGGGATACACATTTCTTTAGTTTTAGATAAATCAACTAAGAACACATAGATAGGAATATTCCAGAAAAAAAGGATCAAAGTTTTACTTACATAGAATTTATACTCTTATATTTTTAAATCAATCAGTGAAGGATACACAGAATAGAATATTCTAGAAAAAGCAGATCAAAAACTAACTTGTAGAAAAATTTATCACAGAAACAAAAATAGTTAGGTTCCAAAATAAATAAGTAATTTCTGTAAATCTGATTGGTTAAGACAGGTCACATGTCACATTCTCACCAATGTCCATGCATTTGAACTTTATTTGACCTGCAATAAACTTAAAATATTTTACTTTGACCCACTTTTATTTTACCCAAAAGTATAAATAGCAAAGTTTTTTGTTCAAAAGGGGAGAGACCAACAGATCTGCAGACAAGCTCATCAGCACCATAGATGAGCCGCAAATATATACAACGGTTAGGAGAGTTGGCCAAAAAGCTCATACATACCAGGACATATGCATATACATACACATGTATGTAAGTACAAGCCTATCTTCTCCTTTTAGTTCAGATATACCCACACATATACACACATTCAATTTGACTGAGAACATTCGTGTTTGGCACACACACACACACACACACACACACATATGAACACCTTTTGTATGATCATTGTTGAGTAGATAAAATATAAAGTTGTTTTCTATAAGGTTCTTGTTTTTGTCAAATTATTCATGTTCATGTTGCTTGAGCAAATTTTTGTTGTACTATTGTGGAACTTACACTCAAAGTTTTGCTTTTCGCAGAACCTCAGGGAAACCCTATTCCTCTACAGATTCTTTGGTATAATGAAGTAATAATTATATATAAATCTGACACCTCAACAGAGAAGACAATTTATCCTTTTGTCCTTTTTTAATGAAAGTTATTATGTTTAATAGAAATCAAAGGAAAGTGACTTGTCTAGTCAAGATGATAATACATGTTTAAAGATGTACATATAATTGACCAGAATATATCTTTTAGAAATAAGATAAGTAATTATGTAAGTGTACATAGCTATTTACTTGGGAATGGATCCATTTAATGATCACTGACTTTGACATAGAATTCTTGTATTTATTGACCTAACACCCCCACCATGGGTAATAATATCTCCCCTCAGTTTTCTGGGGGCTGCCTGGCATTTGTGCCTGGTGGGTGGAATTAATGACAGGCATAGATTCACATTGCAATGGGCCTTCAGATCTAGTGAATCTATGACCAGTAAGGTCACCTGGCATAGATGCTGAGAGACTTAGCATAGTTCACATTTCACCTTGTGATCCTATAACCAGCATTGACCAGTAGCACATGAGTCCTGGTTCATGTGTGACCTCTTCTCCCCCTAATCCCCACTATAAAAAAGACCTTGTGTCAAATCCTGTCTGGTGGGAGGCATGGATAGATATTCTCCCCCCCCATCACCGCCACCATGGGTTGGAGGTGACACAAAGTCACTTTTTCAGCAGAGAAGTGCTGGTGTGAATTCAGAGTTTTCCTTCTCTTAGACTGGTTGCTCTACCAAGACAAAAGAGCCCAGTCTGCCTAAATATTTACCTATGACTGGAGGAAGAAGAGGTGGATTAAAGCCTTTCTCAAGGGGATTAGCACAAAGTGAAATGCAAACAGCCTTGTCAAGGATTTGAACTTGAGTTGCCAATTTCATTTCCTATGATCAGAGCTGTTATGATCCCCTTGCAATCTCCACTCTCTCTCCTTCTCTCTCTCGCTTTCTCTTTCTCTCTCTCTAGTTTGGTCCAGAATTTGAACTCAGGTCGCTGGATCCATATCCTTAAGTAATTGTTTGTAATTTTTGGCATATGTGGTCTACTGAGGTTTATTTGAGGTGGCCACTCTTCTACCTGGTCATATCTCATGGAAAGAAAATAAATTTTGGCCATAACGGCTGTTCTTTCTGGCTGTCATAGGAACAGACTTCCAATCCAAAACTTGATTTTATTTATCTAAGTCATTATTTTATCTTTATTTATCAATATCATTAATTTTATTCTTTATGTTTGTTTAATACTTTTTTAGACATTTTTATGAATGTGAATTTTCATCTTTTGTTTTGCAAAGTTGATTTCTTGTTTTTTCTACTTTGAATTGAAGTTCAATTACTAACTTTTTCTCATGAAGGTCTGATCACAGAAGCTTCTTAATAAATTCACTTTTTTATGCTTTATTAAAAAACTCTGAATGTCAAAAGATCTACTCAAGGGCAAATAACTTCTATAACTTTCAAATTAGAGTGTTAAACACTCATCGTACACTTTAAGGTAAATTTCCAACCAAATGCCTTATCCACTGCATCAAGGACACATGGCGCAGTGGATAAGGTATTTGGTTGGAAGGTGCTTCTGAGTGAAATCATCTGAAGGTTGTAGGTTCAATCCCAACAAGTAAGACTAACAAGGAATACTTACAATAACTTAACACTTGTATCTGGTCATGATTAACAGAATTGGAACAGTCTACCCCTGGGGTTCAAATAAAGGGTTAAGTTCGAGATTTTGTGTGGTCTCCTTAGTTTGATATGAAACACCCAAAGAAGGCTGAAGGACATATCAGCTGAAACGTTGCGATTATAACAATAAAGATGAGGGCAATAATATAAATATTCTAAGTAATAATAGTGTCATGCCTTTTCTGAGAGCATTAGTGCGAATTGTCCAGGATTTGAACTCTGATTGCTGAGTTCATTTTCTATGGTAACTGTTATGCCATGTGCATGTTTAAGGCCGAAAGACTTTTCAGCTGAAATGCTGTGATTATAACAATAAAGGTGAAGTCAATAGTCAAAATATTCTAAGTAATAATAATGAAACAAAATAGAAGGAAAGACAAAACTAACACAATCAAGCATACAATAACCCTTAATATCTTATCTACACAGTATACATGTAGGTGGCATTACAAAGGAAGAATATACAAATGATGGGATAATACATATATTGTTCCATGAACAAGCAATATGTGAAAGGGATTCAAAATGTAAAAGGGCTTACTTGATAAGTGTGGGTAATATAGCCATATGGATTTACTCGTCCCTGGCAGGTTCAGAAACAATGTTGATACTGGCAAAAGAAAAGAGACAGATAGAGGTTGAAAATAGGTTTTGGGGATTGTCATGTGACACCTTAAAAGGCCCCCTATCAAGTTTACAATTTTCCAAGGGAGACAATTATTTATTACATCCTGCAACAGCATTTTATCAAAAAATATAATCGATGTTGCATCACTATTGCAATCCAGTTATTTTTTGAAACATTACAATATAAATTTTATGAATAGGAAATGACTCAACATCGAACTTAACAGCTGTTTTTGACAACCTTTAAAGAAATATAAAGAAAGAAAAATTTAAAAAATTCATGAATATCAGATTTTTTAAATATCAATACCATTTTTTTTTTTGTTAAAATTTGGATGATTGATAGATGATAATTTTATTGGAAAATAGTTATTTTCTTTTAGATTTGGGTATGTTATTTCTAAAAATGACTGAATATTGAACATGGAGTGTTATAAAATCGAACATAAAGTCTGTGTTCAATTATGCACTATACATATATTGTAAATCAAGCTCCCTCTTTGTATCCACATCATTTGGTCCTATTCTAAAGTTAATTTTTTTCAAAATTAAAAATGAAAAAATCCCCAGAGAAATGAAAGTCATGCTTAAATATAACAAACATAGATACATAAGAAAACACTAATTTCTGATGGATTTACAGTCTGTCAATCACCCAAATCTTAACCTATTTTTAAGGTGTGACAGCCATTATCTTTAATTTTGTATGTCTTTTCCTAAGTTATAAAATATGCAGTAAAAATGTCAGTACTATAAAAGTTTAAGTGTTATAAATCTACATACAATAGCAATTTATGTTTTCTATGAATTTCTGTGATGTTTTCTTGTAAACATATTTAGGTCAGTGGAAATCATCAAAAATATATCACAAAATAATTACATAGTATAGGAATTGAGAGTATATTGATTATTTATAGAAAATTTACCAGCATAGATGTAAGAAAACTATCAATAAGCTTCCTAAAGGTTAATCAACCAATCAATTACATCTTGGAGTGAGTTCTTGTAGCATAGTGGCTGATGTGTTGGACTGCATCATTGTTGTAAGTAAGTTTGAATACCTATCGTGCTATTATGCTCACATTCTGATGAAAAAGGCATGAACCCTCTCATCTGCACCCCCTTACCTATGGGTTAAGAAATGCTACTACTGTTTTTCTTCAAGGTTGACTTTGGCATTAAATAATCTACAAAACTTGATATGCCATTAAACAAAGAAACAAAACCAACAAATGTACTGTAGATTCTACCAAACAACACTCCTTAGGTCTTGAATTCAGAGTTTTCTTTCTCCAAGACTTGTTGCCCTAGCGCACACACACACACACACACACACACATATATATATGTATGTGTGTGTGTGTGTGTGTGTGTGTGTTTGTGTGTGTGAGCCCTATCAGTGGAGCCTAGAATACACTGACTTCATCCTTTAAACAAAAACACCAAAACCAAATTCTTCATAATTATTTTCTTTCCTTGTTCTAAAAGATTTCATCAACTCTCTGCAAAAAAGATGCAGATTTTTTACGTACATTGTAACATAATCAAAAAAGATATACTTAAGAAAAATGTAGACATGTAAATCATTAGAGACTAAAGGAGACAATATATATTAATATCATCATATTACCTCAGAGTGTAAGGTGTGCATAACGGGAAAATAAAAAAAGGAAAAAATTATTCTACTGTCTGTAAGACTTTACTTGCCCATCTATTTACACTACATGAAATGTTGAGACAGATGCACAAATCAATTTCTGACAATTTGACCCATGTTCACTTATTTTTCTTTTGGGTTACTGCTTTGACCCTTGTGAGACAGATTTTCTACACCATCAACTGTCACTGGACATTGTTTGGAGCAATGTGGCTACCATCTCCGGGCTAAAGAGTTCTTTAAAAACATAGTGGGGGGAGTGTATATGCATATAATGTATGTATATAAGTAGTTATTAGAAAAAAATATGTAATTTATGATAAAGAATATCTAGCAATAAAAGCAAGATAAATCTTAAAAAGCAAATATTTTATGGGTTTCACCATCAAAAAGCATAAATGAGAACTTTTTTCTTCAATAACTTTTACTTTTTTCACTCAGTCAGCAGGGCTTAGAATACTCTGAGCATTTTCCATGCAAAAGGGTATATTGAGAATGACACTGAACTGCATCTGATGGTGAGGTTCCTCTTCTGGGGACCTGGGAAGTCTGGAATAACCCTTTATTGCTATTACCTCCAGATATACTCTGACTTGGTGTGGTTGTAACAATTAAGGTGCCATCTATTGGTTTGGTTTGGTTTTATCACATATCAACGATTGTTGTTTATTTAATGCCAAATCTTGTTTTTACATATATAGTAAATATATGATTTTTAAACATATTTTGTAGATATATACAGTTAAATCAACAAACAGTTCCATTTCTAACAATTCAATTTAGCATAAGTCAACAAAGTTAAATGGTTCCAAGTATTGCTGTGTATCACTAACAATTCAATTAAAAATCAATCATTTGTTTACCAACAGTTAAGTGATCAAACAGTTCTATTCTAAACAATTGAGTTTGGCACAAGTCATTTGTCTGCATTCAGTTTAAATGTCAAATGGTCCTATATGACCCATAGATAGGACCCTATAAGGTGCTACCACTCCAGGCTTGAGTAGACCTGGAAGCAATGGAAATGGCAGAGTACTCTGCAGTCTCCAAAGCTTCAGCATTACTGGAGCCTCACCATCAGATGATTTAATGTCATGTCCAGGACACTCGATGGGGAATCTTATCCCTCTGAAGAGATACAGTCAATGTATTCTACAGCCCCAGCCAACAGGGCTACAATCTATTGGTCAAACAGTAATTAAAAATTATTTGTATTCAGTAGGACCCCCTGCAAAATAAAACTTTTCAAAAACAATGCAAAAAATGTAAATATGAACATACAGTGAACATGATTTCTTAACCCCTTGGCATAAAATAACCCTATATAAGTTAACATGCCATTAAAATCAATCAATCAATCGATCAATCATTTCTTTTTTTACAAAAAGACTCAAAGAGCAACAGCAAATTTTGAATCAAAAATGTAATGGCAAGGAAAATCAAAAATAAATTTATTTAACTAATTAAAAATGAATTATATTCATATTTTCAGGAAACTAAAGCATACCATAATGTTCAAGGGGAAATTGTATAATCCAACTGTGAAGAAATTCAAGGCTCTAAAATAGGAATTATATAATAATATTTACAAAAAAATATGAAATTATGAATGAGTAAAATATTATTTTCAATTATTTTGTTTATTTGTTTAATTTATTCAGTTTGTTGTGTTGCATTTTATATATGCAAATAAATATTGTATATATTATTTTGATAAATATGTAATTCACGAATAAAGCATTAAACATATCTTATTAATCTTTGATTGTTGGTGACCATTTGAAATAAAACCATTGATTCAGCAAGTAGGATATAACATAAGATTTAAAAAGATCATAAAAAAATCCAAAGTTTTACTGTATATACTCACATATGCAACTTTTTGAGACCTTGATTTTAGCCTAATATTAACGGTTGCATTGCTCTAGTGGGTAGAGTGTTCGCCAATGGTCCGGGAAATCTGGGTTCAATCCCAGAACGAGTAATTACTAAAGACTTTAAAAATGGTACTTGATACCACATTGCTTAACACTCAGCAATATAAGGTACGTATCAAGGGTAAAGTGGTGCAATCCAGGGAAAGGAGTAGCACCCACCCCTACACCTCGGTGTAGTAGCTATTGAAATGGGAGCCTTCTGGTCACCCCGACTATGGTTGCCAACTTTACAGGGAAAAGAGTAGCACCCTCCCCTACACCTCGGTTTAGTAGCTATTGAAAAGGGAGCCATCTGGTCACCCTTGACTATGGTCGCCAACTTTACTTTACTTACTTAATAGTTGGTCAAGGCTAGGCCTAGGTCAATTAGTATGCCTACAATTTCCAATGGCAAAAGTCATCAAATAGTCCTTTATAGTATCAGACGATACTTGAGCATATTCAATATATTTAGAATATGAAAAACTAGGAATTATATATTTTGCTCAGCAGGTGAATTATTTGAAAAAATAAAAAAGAATTGCAATCTGAATTTTTTAGGTATTAGTATACTAGGCATTTTAAAAAGAATGCAACCATCTTTTTTTTACAATTCTTATTAAACTATTTATAGATACAAAGTACAAAAAGATGATAATTACATAAGCATTTTAACTTAATAATATGTGTTGAAAATGGTTTCCTTTAACCTAAATGCAGGTTCATGCCTCTTTCATTTGCAACCATCTTAGATAATATTTATTCAGTTATTTTTAAAACCTTTATTTCAAATCTGTCACTTGTCTGATGAGCTTCTTCTGTCAAACTCTTAATTTAACTCTGATTTTACAACTTTTTGTGACTGCAAACATCAGATGTCTCATTAATAAATAATGATTGTTTGCTGTTTTTTATATCCTTTTAAGATCACAGCCCCAAGCCCACCAGATTTAAGTTTTATGGCCCTCAGGCTAAAAAAGTTGACGAACCCGACACCTTTCCAAAATCAAAAAACTTACACATCTCGATAATGAACATGTTTGTTAGAAAAAATAATTAAGGAGATGCAGAAATATTCTTCGTCAAACTTAGAAGAGAATTCTCCCTTAATTTTTAAAAAGTTTTGTAAAAATTTTGTTTAAATGTTTGAGAAAGCTGAGAAATGATGTGCCAAATTTATTGAATTGCCAGATGAATACATGAAATAGGATGAACATTTCAATAGAAAGGATTCTTGAATGATACTAGCCCATGATGTAATCATTTCAACTATTAAATAAAGTTGTCTCTGAATACACTATTGTCAGAGGTGTGATACAATGGGTGGCATTCATTTATGTGGGTGTGGGTGTGTGCCAGTCAAAGGATCCACACTAAAGACATACATGCGAGATTATCCACAAGACCAGAAGAGGACGAGAGAAGGCAAGATTGCAGGACAGAAGAAACCAGTCAGCAGAACAGGGCAGTCAGCAGAAGAGAGCGGGAGCTAGAGCCTGTGGACTCAGAGGCTGGGTTGGCCAATGTGAGAGGATGAGTCAACGTTCCTGGTGGCTTTGTAGGAATTTCGCTTGAATACACACTTGCACTAGCCCACAGATGCACAGATAGCTATGCAAAAGTGTCACAAACTTCTCCCTTCTCCCTTCTTGATCTTGGAGCCTACCCAAGTCCATGTTTGTGTGTTCTCTTTTCTTCCACCATCTCGGTTGTGTATGTTGTGTTTTGTGTGTCCGTAAAGAAATGTGAAATACCCCTGGCCGGAGATGAGAAAAACCACTAGATGATCTGATGGCAGTGAGTGGTTTAAGAGGCTGTGATAGTGGGAGTCGGCCAGGGCTGTGTTGTTACAGAGGACTAAGATTTGAATCACATCATTAAATCAAGGAAGTTGTCTAGTTTAAGTGTCACATGTTAGTGATATCATAAATGTAAAATAGTTAGGAAAGCAATCTATTTAGTTCAATGTATTTATTAACTAGTAAAAATATTTAAAATACCATTCAGCAAATTATTTTTATTATTGTGGGTTTTCTTATTTTGATGATTAAGACTTCAAGTATTGGTAGTTATTTGTTGTTAATCATGTATTAGTTACAGATGTTATTTACTATCATAAATCTAATATTGGTCAGAATATTTTGATTTTTTTGGATATGTTGTTTGATAAGCCTTCAGCCTGCACTTCAATCAGATAAGTGATATGTTATTCTGCAAGAAAATCTTATTGTCATATATATATATATATATATATTGGAAGAACTGGAAGTAAATCCCTCTGTATGAAAATATATAGTAATGTCAAAACACAAGGTCTTAAGAGGATGATTTCATTTGGAGAAATATTTGCCAATGTTAAACATTTTGGTTTTGAAACCTTCATTCGGGTAAGTTATTAAGTGAAACAAAAAAGATGGGAAAATTTTAAAACATTCTATTTCCTTTCACAGCATTTTGTTTCAAATTTGCAAGATATAATTAGTGTTCCAAAATTTATTCATTAAAAAAATTCATATCACATTTGTCTATCTAATATTTAGATTATTTAGTTTATATTCAACTTCTTACAAAAATCTCATTATATGTCTATCCATCTTTATCAATGTTAACCTTTTTCTTTCTATTTCTGTTTAACATAATTATGTTTATCTATCTCTATAACAATAAAAATACCCACATTGAATCCATACCAAGAGTGTAATGAAAAATATGTGGGGAAACTTCCCATAGTATTAGCAAATGAATACATGAACACAGAAGAGATTTAAAAAGAGCAGTCATAACTAACAGTTTGGTCAAACATAATTTAGAAACTAGTCACAACTTTTATTTAGAGGTGTTCTTGTGGTGTAATGGTTAAAGCGATGGACTGCAACTCCAGTCGCGCTATTACGTTCACTTTTGGACGAATACCCTTGGGGAAGGTATGAACCCCTTTATCCTCCCAGCTTTGGGTTAAATAGTACCACTACTTTTCTTCTTGGAGAATGGCTTTGGAATTAAATAACCTACAAAGGTTGATATGCCATTAAGCAAAGAAACCTAAGAAACAACTTTTATTCTTAAGATTCCAAGACACTAGTTTATATACATAAAAAATGCCATAAAATTGATGAGTCTAGTATCAGTTTAAATTACGATACTATTAACCAGAAACCCTTTTTTTTTAAATTGTCTCCTTATTTGGTTAGATTGGTGCAGAAAAGTTACAAAATCTCTTATTTAAAATAATTCAACTTTGATCGTTTTTACATGTTTAGAAATATTTCTACAAATAAAATTATTCTCAGAAGACATTACTTTTTTTCATCTCTCTTTCTTTTTCTCTCTCTCTCTCTCTCTCTCTCTCTCTATATATATATATATATATATATATGTACATTAATGATATTTTATGGTTTGCTAGAGGGTAGAGAATTAGCCAATGGTCCGGGAGACCAGGGTTCAATCCCAGGTCGAGTCATACCAAAGACTTAAAATATGGTACTTGATACCTCCTTGCTTAACACACCATTATAAGGTACATATCAAGGGTAAAGTGGAGTAATCAAGAGAAAGGAATAGTGCCCTCTCCTACTTCTCAGTGTAGTAGCTACTGAAAAGGGAGCCTTCAGATCGCCCTCGACAACAGTCACCAACTTTACTTACTTTAGATCTAAAATCAAAGGGTGTTCAATATTGGCAAGAGAACAGATGTACATCTGAATTTGAATGGCATAGACACAGAGTCGGTGGTGCTCGTTAACAAATTATTTCTTACCTATGTAATCATCAGACCAAAATCTCTTATACATATATATATATATATATATATATATATTAATTTGTAACTTTGTCTCATCTTGAGCATTGTGAGTGAATACACCCAAAGAATTGCCGATTGACATTTATAAAAAAAAAAAAAAAAAAGAAAAGCAAAAATAAGGTTACCAGAAACTCAAGTTAACTTTTGTTTCAAGAGACTTTTGCTATAGAACAAAGACACCTCAAGGCTACATGTCCTTGAAATACATTGCCTGAAGTAATTTTGATTTGAGGAGAAAAGCTGTTTCATTTGATATTAATAGCAAACAAAGAACAGGAAAGAAGAGAGCAAAATATCCAGAAATTGGGAACTCGTGAAAAAGATTAATAGAAGATCAATTCTGACACAATTTTCTCCATAACCACAAAAAAAATTCTTATTTGAAAAAATTAGTGTAGCTAGATCTAAGTACAGGAATGGATATGTTTGCTGAATAACAGTCAGTCAAAAGTGACAAGAGAAATAGAAAAAAACCCGGATGAATGAAGGTTGTGTTTCCACTCCAATTACACATATTTGATGGAGTAGTCATTGATCAGTAATTATTTTGTTTTTTGCAAGCCATTGTAAGTATGATTAATCCTCATTCCTCTCCAAATAAATCATATATATATATATATATATATATATATATATATATGTGCATGTGTGTGTGTGCATGTGTGTGTGTGTATAGGTTAGACATGAAGAACAGTACTTGGTAATTGTCAGTTTTCTGCCTAAGCAATCATCAGACCATGTGGTTCCCATGTGGTGGGTATCCCTTTATATACTATTGTGCGGGGTATATGAGCAGTGTTTATGCTGTATTCTTGAAAGGCAGTTTAGTTTATACTGCAGCTCAGTTGGCTGTGGCTGTAGAATACACCAACTGCATCTCTGCGGAGAGGTAAGACTCCCCCAACAAGTGTCCTAGATATGAAACTAAACAATCTGATGGTCTGGCTCCAGTAATGCTGGAGCTTTGGGGAATGCAGAATACGACTTTATTGTCATTGCTCCCAGGTCCACTCTCAATGAGAGTAGTAGCACCTGATAGGATCCTATCTAAGGGTCAAATAGAACTAAACTGTCTGCTTATGTTAACTGAATTGCTTTAAATAGAACTGTTCGGACATTTAAACTGAGTACTTATGTTAAACTGAACTGCTTTTACATTTCACTGTGTAAATAGATGACTGATGTTTGATTGAATTGTTTGTGATACTTAGCAATACTTGGAACCATTAAACTTTGTTGATTAAATTGAATTATTTGAAATAGAACTGTTTTTATATTTAGCTGTGTGTAAACAAAAATCTGTATTTATGCATATTTGAAGATATGAAGATCATGAAATGCACAAACTTTTACCAAACTGACTTTAATTTGGCATTAAATGACCCAAAAAGGATGGATCTGTCGTAAAACAAAACAAAACAACCCACAAGTTTATATTGTATGAGTTATCATTGTTTAAAAAGAAATAGGCTTAGTATTTCACTATTTTTATGAAATTCTCTATTTTTCAATTAGATTTAACTTATAGTGGGTGGGTTAGGGAGTTGGTATATTCTCTAGGGAGTAGGGGTATTCTTTGGATAGTAGGAATGTTCTTTGGGGAATATGGATGCTCTTTGGGAAGTAGGGATATTCTTTGGGGAGTATGTAAGTTCTTTGGGGGTTAGAAATCTTCTTTGGAGAGTAGGGATGTTCATTGGGGAGTAGGAATGTGATTTGGAAAATAGTTGAAGTTGGTTTCTTGATGTCAGTGATTAAATAAATAAAGCTAGGATGCTCAACTAGTTTCCTAAAAGTTGAATATTATTATTTATTTAAGATACCCAGCATAAACAATTACGGACCTGGACTACGCCGATGACAAAAGGCTTCTGGCAAATACCCCCGACCAAGCCGAAACCCAGATACATAGTCTGGAAGGAACAGCTGCTGGCATAGGCCTCTATGTCAATGCAGACAAGACAGAATATATGTGCTTTAATCAAACAGGTGACATCTCCATACTAAATGGTAGTTCTCTGAAACTAGTGGACAAGTTCACCTACCTTGGAAGCAGTGTCTCATCAACCGAGGCAGACATCAACACATAACTAGCAAAAGCATGGACAACTATCGATAGGCTATCAGTCATATGGAAGTCAGACCTGACTGATAAAATAAAATGCAGTTTTTTCCAAGCAGTGGTTGTATCGATACTGCTATATGGATGCACTTCATGGACGCTAACAAAACATATGGAGAAAAAGCTTGACGGCAATTACACAAGAATGCTGCGAGCAATATTGAGCAAGTCATGGAGGCAGCACCCAACAAAGCCACTGCTGTATGGCCACCTTCCACTCATCATGAAAACTATCCAAGCTAGACGAACCATACATGTGGGACACTGCTGGAGAAATGGGGACAAACTCATAAGCAATGTACTCCTGTGGACCCCCTCACATGGACGGGCAAAGGCAGGATGACAAGCTAGAATCTATATACAACAGCTTTGTTGAAGACCTGCTGGGAGCGATGGACAATAGAGACGGGTTGCAAAAGAGGGTTTGGGAGATCTGTGCTGGTGGCATGACATGATGATGATGATGATGATTTAAAAGTATAGCAAACTACAGAATTAAGATAGATAGATAGATAGATAGATAGATAGATCAGTGCATGAGAATGTTGTCATTTCCTATGTGTGAATGATAAACTATAAACACTTGGCTATAACGTATGGCACATTGTCAGTTGAAGAAGAGGGATCATGTAATTAGAACATGGATAGAAGATCAATATTAACCCAAGAAGGTTGATATGCCATTAAACAACCAAATCAAACTAAACTTAATAAAAAATTTTAAAATATATAAAGACATACAGTCTTACAACTATTATTTCTTGTATATGTATTCTCTTAATAGTCTGGGGGGTGTCCTCGTGGTGTAATGGTTAAAGCGATGGACTGCGGAATCGTAGTACGCGAGTTCGTACTCCAGTTGCGCTATTACATTCACTTTCGGCCAAATACCTTTGGGAAAGGTATGAACCCCCTTATCCTCCCAGCTATGGGTTAAATAGTACTACTACTGTTCTTCTCGGAGAATGGCTTTGGCATTAAATAACCTAAAAAGAGTTGATATGCCATTAAACAAAGAAACCATCTTAATAGTCTCTGTGTAGTACTGTACATCATAATAGAATACAATCACTCATATCTATATTGTATCAATTAGGGTTTGTAAATATATATATATACAGGGTATCTCAATGTTTAAGATACTAAAAACCAAAGTTAAATTTGAGAAAAAGGTGCAAATTAATGCTGCCAAAGGTTAAAGCATTTTAATAATATTCTTTTCATAATGTTTAGATATGTTGTGAGTCTGCTAGAGCTGATATGAGGACAGCAGATGCTAATTGCAAATAGAGGATATTTACCTTAATAGATATTTAACATGGACAAGACATCATTATTTGCGGTACAAAAAACATAAGAATGAATCTTCATCCATAAGAAATTGATAAATAAAGAGTTGCTTGAACTGAAAGAGCAGAATACTGCAAAAGAAACAGCAAGAAGAAGGAGAAGGAGAAGTGATGGAAGAGGAGAAGATAAAAATGGAGATGATGAGGGTGAAGAAGAAGAAGAAGAAGAAGAAGAAGAAGAAGAAGAAGAAGAAGAAGAAGAACTGCTAAATATATTCACTGTTAAATATCCATTTAACAGTTTGCTGAAAAAAGCAAAAATGGATCCAAATTCTGAATATTATTTAGTAAAAAAGAACATAACGTACACAACTGCTTCCTGTTGCATATTTATTAAGAAAATTGAGAGAGACAGAGACAGAGTGAGAAAAATAAACCAAGCAAATCACAAGTTGACATCTCAAAAAAATCTTCCAGAGAAAAATTTGTTAGGTTCATCAGGTAGCTTTTGGTTGGTTGGTTGGTTGGTTGGTTATTTTTATGATTTAGCAACTCTTGATGGACTATTTAATGCTGAAGTGTCCTTTTTTTCATTGCAACCAATTAAATGGTTTCATGTAACAAATAATAATAATTTTTATAGTTTCAAGTTAGCCTTCTTAATATCAATTATTTGTTCGCAAGCATACATATTTACCAACCCCTCTGCTCGGGCAGGATATGACACAAAGTCAATTTTTAAACGGAGTTTAACAGGTTTGAATTCAGAGTTTTCCTTCTCCTAGATAGTTGCCTCACCAAGGCTGAAGAACAAGTCTGCCCAACTATTTACCTATAGTTGGAGGGAGAAGTAAGTATATGGTTTCAAGTATTCCCATCTATTACAAATAATTTTCTAAAAAGTCTCTGAGTCATAGATGGGACCCTAACAGGTATTACCACTCCAGGTCAGAGTGTACCTGCAAGTGATTGCAATAAAGGAGTGACTCTACACTCCCTAGAGCTCCAGAACACTGGATGCAATTTAGTGTCCTACCCAGGATATCCTTGCATGGAAGGAATCTTATCACACTGCAGAAGATGCAGTAAGCTTTAGATGATATCTGATGAGAACAATGAGAGTACAGTTAAAGCAATTCCAATTGAAAATGCATTAATGATGTGAGTGAACATCCTGCTCCTCTTATTTAGTACTCTATTCATTAACAGAGATCTTAATAAAATGGAAAGTGTCCTCGTGGTGTAATGGTTAAAGCACTGGACAGCAGAATTATAGTGAGTTCAAACTCCTGTCTCACTATTACATTCACTTTCAGACAAATACTCTTGGGAAAGGTATGAACCCCGTTATCCTTCCAGTTATTGGTTAAATAGTACCACTAGTGTTCTTCTAGAATGATGGCTTTGGTATTAAATAACCTAAAAAATTTGATATGCCATTAAACAACCAAATCAAACTAAACTTAATAAAAATTTCAAAAATATATAAAGACATACGGTCTTACTACTATTATTACTTGTATATGTATTCTCTTACAAGTCTCTGTGTAGTACTGTACATCATAATAAAATACAATGACACATGTCTACATTGTATCAGTTTGGGTTTTTAAATATATGTATGTGCAGGGTGTTTCAAAATAGATGCAACCCATTAATAAGATAATTCATCTTTCATCAGAGTTTTAAAAAGCTATCATATCACTTCAGAAAGACCAAACAAGATGACAAGGGCAGAAATTGATTGGCTTTATCCAATAGTACATGTGAAAGACCAAGTTCTTGGGAACATCTTTGGAGGGACTTTTTCGGACTCCTTCTGGCAGTATCTCTCACTGCATCTAATTTGTCTGAACATCTTGATGTCAACTTCCTGCCAGATCTGAGATTTTCTGCCTTCTTGTTGGGGTTGTTTATTGACCCTGTGGCTTGAAATTTGTGTACCCAATGATAAATTTAGCTTTTCTGGGGATAATTGTTAAGTTAAACTTCCTGTGAAAATATGCTTGCACAGTTTTGAATGATTTTGTCTCCAAATAAGTAGTGATCCAAAATATTTTTTCCTCTTTTATCCAAGGCATTGTAATTGAGGATTAATAGTTGTTATTGTATATTATTTTCAAGTCTGAAACAAAAAAGAACACAATATTATTTTTAGAAGAGTTATTAGTAATCACATGGGTTCCATGAATATCGAGATACACTGTACAATGTAGAATTTTAGGTAAATATATATCTTGTTATTTGATGCTGTACTATACAGTTTAGAAGATTACATTATAATACAATCCTTTCATCTAATATGGTACTTAAAAATATAAGTTTAAATAAACATATATGTTTTACTGTTTTATTTTGTATAATACGATCACAAGTATTTGTATTTTATTAAAAAATGGTCCTTAAACATATTTATTACACTAGAGAAGTTAAGAGAAATATGTATGTGACATGTTATCATATGTTGTGCAGTAGATATCATCATCATCATCATCATCATCATTATCAGGTTGTGGTAATGGCACAGATTCCCTTGACTCTCTCTTACCATCTGCCTCTATCAACCATTTCTCTCAGCAGATCCTCTGGATTGCATCCACTATTTGTACCAAACTGATGAATGTAATTCTCTGCTAATCAGTCAACACTGGTGTGTCCATGTGTAGGAGTCCACAGGAAAACACTGCTTATGAGTTTGTCCCTGCTTCTTTAGCAATATATCTTGTTCATCTTGTGAGATGGGACATAAATGGCTGTACAACTGCTATTTTGTGGGGTAATGTTTCCAGGTTTTGTTCTTATCTATCTTTATCTCTAAGCACTTCATTTAAGTCCAAGTGATACAGCCATACACTATTACTGACAGCTGGGAAGAATTCCAGATTTTTTCATCAGAGAGATCAGATTCCCATATGGTTGAAAACCTAACAATAGCAGTCCATACTTTTCTAGTGTGTATGTTGACATTGCTTTCTGTAGATGAGATATAGAAAACAAAGTATATGAGACTACACAACTTATAATGATCATCTCACATGCAGATTGAGTTGTATTCATACTTCCAGAATGTAACCCAAACATAAGTCTATGTGTTATATAATTACGGAACGATTTTTTATATTAATCATTTTTCGTTAATTATATTTTATCATTCAGTTTGGTAAGGCTTTGAACCACTTGGTTCTCTTAGTCCAAGTACATAGTCATTGGGTGCAGTCTTACACCTGCACGCAAAGGATATGACAATCACCCTTTGTCATAATAAACCCCCAGACAGGAAATGGGGCGGGAGTGTGGATGACGTCATGCTCAGAAGAGATGGTCCTGAGAATTTGAGCACTTTGAAAAGACAGTAGTTGAGATTCGACCGTTGAGGCATGTGGTTGAGTCTTCTAACATGCGGTTGAGTTTTTTTGATCTCGACCGGCAGAGATGAATTGAGATCTTAAACATCACAAGATGCACCGCACATTGGGGTGAGGTCAGCATAGTATGGTTAGCATAGGCTTTTAAGAATTGAGTCTCTCTCCTCGTATCGTCATGGACCGAAGTCAGAAATTAATAAACCCACTTGTATCTGAATTCTTTGATATATAAGCCCAGTCAGTTGGGGCTGTAGAATACTCCAACTGCATCTCTGCAGAGAGGTAAGATTGCCCTCTAAACAAGTATCCTGGATATGACACTAAACAATCTGCTGGTGATGTTCCAGTCCTGGAGCTCAAAGGAATGTGTAGTACTCCTTCATTGTCATTACTCCCAGGTCCACTCTGATCTGAAGTGGTAGTACCTTTTAGGGTCCCATCTATGGGTCAAACAGAACTGTGTAAGCGTTGGATATACTTGAAGTCATTTAACAGTGTGCAAACAAATGACTAGTATTAGGTAGCAATACTTGAAACCATTTAATTGTGTGGAAATAAATGAACTCTGGCTAGTTTAAAAAATATTACCAACAAACTATTCACTTAAAAATCATATATATATATAAAACATGATTTGGCATTGAATAACCATCAAGAGTTTGTATGCCATTAAACCAAATGACCTAAACTTATATATATATATATATATATATATATATATATACTGAATAAAGATAAAACATAAGCAATAAAAATTAGACAAAAAAAGAAAAAAAGTTAAACAAAAAAATAAGAAGGAGAAACTGAAAGTAAAAGAAGAGAATATATTATGGTAAAAAAATAAAGAAAAAAAGGAAGTGAAAAATGTAATGGTGAAGAGGAAAAGACAGTAGGAAGGGAAAATAAATATTCATTTTGTAAGGCTGGAAAAATTGCACAGTTTTTTCTGAATAAAAGAAAGTATTATGGAAAAATTATTAGATTAATTCCCAGTAAGGCTATCATCATCATCATCACCATCAAGTATTGCTGAGAGTATGGATTTTCCCAACTCTTTCTCTCCGTCCAGCCATACCACTTCAGATCAGAGTGGGCCTGGGAGTAATGAAAATGAAGGAGTACTACACATTCCCCAAAGCTCCAGAACTGGAACATCACCATCGGATTGTTTAGTGTCATATTCAGGATACTTGTTTTGAGGGCAGTCTTATCATTTTCCAAATTACATCTTGTGTCTGCACTGAGATACTGTAAATAAGTTCTTGCTGCTCAGCTTGCTGCAGAGCCGATAACCATGTCGACCCCGCAAATTATTTTGAGTTTGCTAAGTGTGTAAGTAATTGACTGCCAAATAACAATGAATAGAACAAAGATAATGGTATAACAAATAACAATATATTTATTGTAGCTTACAGAATTGGTAAAGTTCAATTAGTGTGTGTCATTGTAGTCGGTAGAATCAGCTGGATAGTTGATGTCAGTAGCTGGTATGGTCATTGTTGGTGGAGAGACAACTAGATAATCAATGTTGATTGCTGGAATGGTCGTCATTGGTAGAGTCAGCTAGATGATCAATGTGGGTGGCTGGTATGGTCGTAGTTGGTAGAGTCACCTAGATGATTCATGTGGGTAGCTGGTATGGTCATAGTTGGTAGAGTCATCTAGATGATCGATGTGAGTAGCTGGTATGGTTGTAGTTGATAGAGTCAGCTAGATGATCGATGTGGATAGCTGGTATAGACGTAGTTGGTAGAGTCAGCTGGATGATCAATATCGGTAGTCAGTGGGTATGGTCGTCATTGTAATTGGTGTGTCGTCGCTGTTGGTGTGCTAGGACTATCGAGCCTTAACTCTGCAAAGACAAGTGAATGGACAGGAAACTGACAGCTAAGGTTGCTGCACCTTAGTGCTGCAGGGCCGAGTGAAAAGACAGGGAACTAAAGTTGCTGTACCTTAGTGCTGTGAAGCTGAGCGAACTGACCGGGATCTGATAGCTAAGTTTGCTGTACCTTAGTGTTGCGAAGCCAAGCAAACAGACAGGGAAGCCATGGTAAAGGTTTGCCATATCTTAGCGCTGCACAGCCAAGCGAACAGACAGAGAACTGATAGCTAAGGTTGTTGTACCTTAGTGCTGCACAGCTGAGCAAACAAACGAACAGAGAAACTGTCCGAAATGGTTAAGACCAGTCCTCTTTGTGTTTGCCTCCAGGCTGTCTGCTTCGACGATTTCATAAGAACTGTCAGAGATACTTAAACCCAAGGACAGAGATCTCTAATGGTCCTTAAAAGGCCTTTTTTGCATGTCTATGTAGAAGTAAGGCGAATGTGACCATGAGATGTAAGATTGATTACACCTTCAAGAACTTTGCTACAAAAAATCATGCATGCTGTCAGACTGCTAAAAAGGGCTTGTTTATACAAGGCGAAAGCTGTGTCACTTTATCAAGCCATGTACACAGAGAATTTGTCAATAAAACATAGAAGTGGAAATACAGTCCTTCTTTAGCCTGAGATAGGCTATAGAAGATATCCACTTTAATTTAATAGACTTACTTTTGAAAGATGGGTTCCATTAATGTTGGTTATTTTCTTTTTTAGCCGTTATGGTAGGTCATGTCTACGGATGGTTTCATCATTTCTGGTCTCCTCAATTGTCTCATAACGACAGTCTCTGAGCTTCGGGAATAACCAAAAGTCACAGGGGGCAAGGTCTGGACTATAGGGAGGATGAGAAACTGTCTTGATGCCCATCTTGGTCAAATAGTCTATGACAAGGATGGAGTTGTGGACTGGTGCATTGTCCTGGTGGAAAATGCCACTGACCCGATTTGAAGAGTGCTGGCCTCTTCCCTAGGAATCTCTTCCTGAACTCCCTTAAAACCTCAACATAGTAACCCTTAGCCTAACACTTTGGCCAATCAACTCTGGTCTATTGACTTCCTTATTCCTCCCACACCTCTCATCATCTCTCACAGACTCCCTGCCTTCCTTGAATCTCTTATGCCACTCAAAAACTGATGCTCAATTCATGCAAGATGGTCGAAAAGTAGTCTGAAGCATTCCATGCATTTCTGTGGTATTTTTCCAAGTTCGAAACAGAATTTTATTGCATATCCTTCTTCTAAAGTGTCAGATTTCATTTTTGAAATTCACCAGCTGTGACAATCAGGCTTTAGTAGGGTGTATTCCAATTGCTGCTACAGTTGTTCATTTGAAGCTGAAATCATAAAAATTGGTCAGTCATCTCATAAGATGTATAGCAATAACATACTGAATTTTCAAGAGTCAATGACAATTTTAAATGCCTGTACAAAAAAAATCTGGAAACTTATTGAAGGCACCACTTATTATCTGCCCTCCCGTTATAAATGTATTAATAAAATTCCCAGTTATTTTAAACAGGTAAACACTTCATACTTAGTTGCAATATTGATGTGCCAATGCATTAATAAAGTTATAGTTATTTTGAACAGATTAACACTTCATACATTGTTGTTATATCAAGTGCCAACATATTAATAAAATTGACAGTCATTTTTGGTTTGTTGATTTTATAGTGTCAACAGTCATTACGTTATTCTATGCTCACATCAGTTTAACATTTATCATATCAAGATAAAAAAATATTTTTTCAGTTTAAAAGAGGATGCAACTTATTTTTGATAACTTATATTCAAAATATTTAAAATTCAAAAACTATTGATATACCTATTCTGTGATAATCTTGTAAAAGATTTTCTTGAGGATCAATTTAAATGCTTGGAGACATCATCAAGAACTTTACCAGTTAAGAAAGATAGCTGGCCTTAGCACTTTCAATTAATTACACTCTGTTGCGCAAAATTTCTCAACCAAATGCTGCAATATTGTCGACTTGTAAGGAAATGTAGCCTGGGGAAATTCCACATTAAATTTATGTCTCACACGTTTATATGTGAAATAAGTTTTAACAACTTTTGTCTTTGGAAAATGATATAGTTAATATATGGCAAATTATTCAACTAGAATATGATACAATTATTGGAACAACGAAATACTATTGTCTCTGAATATCTAGTATTGTACCATAAAATTTAGATGCATGAAAATTTTATCTTCTTATCCTTAGGATTGTGTCTATATATATTTACCCAACCCCTCCACATAAGTAGGATGTGACACAAGGATTGTGTCTATAAAACATTGTGTCTATAAAACATTGTGAATATAAAACATTGTATATATAAACATTAAATTTTATTGTTTTTTATCAAGTGTATTTTATACATCACTGTTAATATAAGGTTTGATTTGGTTTCTTTGTTTAATGGTATGTCAACTGTCCTGGGTTATTTGATGCTAAAGCTATCCTTGTAGAAGGACAGTAATAGTACTATTTAATGCAGAACTGTGGATATAGAGGGTTCATACCTTTCTCAAGGGTATTAGTCTAAAAGTAAATGCAATAGCAAGACAAAAGTTTGAACTTATTTTCTATAATATTGCAGTCCAACACATTAGCCACCATAACACAGGGATTTCCCTGTTAATATAAAGAAGAAAACAAATAAGAGGCTTAAGTAAAGCTTGAATTTGCAGTATCAGCATTTTGAATACAATCTTTTAATTATTGCAGTCATTTAAAAAAAAAAACTAAGTAAAGAAAATATAAGAAATTCATATCACATCCCATTAATCATTTACTTCTGCCCAATAATCATTCTTACATTCAGTATATAAAATGTTTATGCAAATGTAGCAACTGTTATGGGACAAAAGAGGTATTTATTTTCCTATTTTGATTATAATAATTCATGTTGGATTACAACTTTTGTCTGCCAAAGAATTTGTTGATGACCCTTGGATAGTATTGTCAAAGTAGTACATAAGAATTGGGGATGAATATCTCTACCTCTAAATCTGTAAAATGCCTTAAAACAAAACTTGATTCTTGTCCTTTTGAACAGGGAGATTTTCATCCCCATCTAACATTGTGGCACTTGAAGCACTTAAAGTATAATACACAACATATAATGTCCTAACCATACTAGCTAGTACACAGGCATATTTAGTGTTCCAGGTGTGACACAAAACTGTATTAGATGGTGAAGCTCCAGTTATCAAGTTCTTGGAAGTGTGGAGTACCTCTTCATTGTAATTACTCCCAGGTCCACTCTGACCTGGGTGGTAGTATCTATGAATCAAATAGGTTGGTTTAAAAATCATTCATATTTGATAAGAATGAGTACAAAAAAAACTTTGAAAAAACAACTGCATAAAAAATGTAAAAATGAATGTGCAATGAATATGATTCCCTAACCTTTAAGCATAAAATAAGCATAGATGGGTAAATATGACATTAAAATCAATCAGTCGATCCACAGGCATATTCATTTCAACAAAACTAATAACAAAAGGATACTTCTCAAATATGTAGGTCTCTCAAACTTTTTCATATTTCTTAGTAACTTCATATACTATAAGCATATTTCTACATACACATCTCTATTCACTCCTTTTGCATTGTTTTTATTAGTTTTTTCAGGCAATAAAATATGTTGTTGATTATATATAATTATTCTTATATTTATTGTTGAGAGGAAATAACATTTCACCAGTTAATATTCTTCTGCATACCTTCAAATTTCTATAGAAGAAAATTGTATACATCATCATCATTGTGACGGCAAATTGACTAAAATCCTAAAACGGGACTTTATTTTTGCACGTGTTAAGACGGGGCAGGTTGGCACTTGATCCCTTATAGAATAAGTCCTCGTTCAGAGTTTTTCTCTCAGGCATATAAGACCTGGCATATTACGTGAGGGATCAATTTAGGGCCAGACTGACAGCCGTTGGCAAGGGGTTCCAAATTTCACACTATCACACACCCACCAGGCCGCTTTCCTTCCTCCCCCTAGACAACAGAAAGAATATGGACCTATAGGTTTAGTCGTAATAATATTATATTGTAGTAGTCGGCAACTCCGGTTTCCCGTGTGATATTTTAGAGGAATTAATAGGACAATTCTAAGCAAGATAACATAAGGCGAATAGAAGCTGAAAAGGAAGCATGAAGTAACAACATAGACCACGTGGTAACATAAAAATATATGATTCCTTTACTACAGTTATATACACTTTCAAAGTGTCAAAACATATAATAATTGGACAGTCCACGAATATAAATGTCTTTTCTTGACTTTTGTTTTTCTTCAAATTGAGAGAGAGAGAGAGGGTGGTATATAAAGTTTGGGTACAAAGGAGAAATGGCCCCAAAGTTACTTATCTTATTTTTCAACGGGGTTCCACTGGAGAATCTTTCTTCTTTCACGGGCTAATAGACTTTATTCTATTTTTTTTAAACTGGCTTGAAGAACCTGGGGGTCCTTCGTGTCTCAGATATTCTTTTGTCTTCAACCCGGAGTAAATGGCTACAGGTCTGTCTGCCACGAGCCCTGCTCAAAAACTAACTTTCTTATTATTTACTTCCGCTGAGGGGAGGGAGTCCCCACTTCCGTTTTGGGGTCCCAGCCAATCATTCAGCTTCTCTCTTCTCCCCCTTGGTGTCCGGCAACCTGAGGTTACTAAGTACCAACACCTGTTGATATCCCCTCTGTGACCTACATTCTTCCTTAACGGTCACTCTTTGACGGCTAGATACTGTCAATTCAAACACGAGGAGTAGTAATTTTATCTCCCTCCTCCCAGTGGGATATCACGTGACAATCATCATCATCATGCCGTACTGCCAGCATGGATCACTCTGACCCTCTCTCGCTACTCGTCTCTATCGACTATCATTCTCAGGAGGTCTTCCAGGCTATATCCTGTATCAGCACAGAGCTGTTGTATATAGGTTTAGCTGGTATCCTGCTTTTGCTTGTCCATGTGAAGGAGTCCCCAGGCATATATTGCTTATGAGTACGTCCTTACTTCTGCAACAGTGTCCCACATCAATTAAACTAAACTTTAAATTTTTTTAAAGAATCTCACTTGAAAATAAAAAATCTAGAAGGAAATATTTTTCCTTATTTGATTTGAATTGAAGATTGTTAAATTGTTAAAAAAATTTCTTGTTACTTTAACTTGAAATGGTCGGTGCAAGGGAGGATATTTAGTTGAATAACTACTTACCAAGGTTTAATATGAGCATTTGTTATTCCATAATAAATTAACACTGAATAAACAGAAGGAAAGCAGGGTGCCTTCATGGTGTAATGGTTAAAGCACTGGTCTGCAGAATCGTTGTGAGTTTGAACTCCAGTTGCACTATAATGTTCACTTTCATACAAATAGCCATGGGAAAGGTATGAACCCTCTAATCTTCCCAGCCATGTGTTAAATAGCACCACAGCTGTTCTTCTCGCAGTATGGCTTTGGCATTAAATAACCCATGAAGGTTGATATGCCATTAAACCCAACCCAACCCACAGAAGGAAAGACAAAATAAAGTTGATTTACACAATTAATACACACATAAATTACATACAAGAAGTATTGACAGTAATGCACAAACATGTCGCAATAAATACAATATGTACATATTGTTCAATGAACAAGCAGTATATAAAAGGAGACAAAAATGGTAAAAATTCTATTTGATGCAGACAACCAAAAAATTATACAGTAAAGCCTCTACTGTTCACAGAAGAGAGACAAAAAAAGGACAGTCTTTAATGTTCAAAGAACTGAGACAAAATTGACCAAGATTAATTCTGAGATTATTACATGAGACCAGCCATGAGACTATTTCATAAAAATACTTCATTCTTTAAGAAAAATAATTATCTTGTAGTTATTGTTATTGAATGCATAGATTCAATTTTCCATTCAAGAAGGATTATTCATAAACTTGTGTTTAGTAAGGAAACTTGTTAACATATTTGGAAATAATAAAGAAAGCATTCAGTCAAGGTAGTTTATCACTGTGAATGCCATTGCCCCAAAACTTTTAGTGTGCATAAAAGAACTGACAAGATTGCCCAAATATTTTTGAAAACATTTTATTTCACATATAAGTGCAGCTGTGAAAACTGCAATTAAAACAAAACATTGGCATAAGCAAATGGGGAAATATACAAAGCCAAAACATTTACAAAATATAAAACAAATCCTATACAATATAATAAATAAACTTCCAAAAAAGTTTACATTCACCTTGTGTGGCTGTCTTAAATTCAATAGGAAATGTTTATGTCTAATAAGGTAACAAATTCTGACATTTAAATCATTGAGATTTATTCTTCATTTATAAAATTAGTAAAAGTACATTAAAAAATGATTATCATTATATCTAACTTATCCACTTTGAATAGATGAATTAAGTCTGGATATTTTAAAGAGAGGATAACGTAAAAGTGCTATTATATTTACCATGTTTAAGGAATAATTAGATTAAAACAAAAAATATACAAATTAAAGAGAGTTAACATAATTTACCTTATTGGCAAAACCAGCTCATTGGTCTAGTGGGTAGAGTGTTTGCCAGTGGTCCAGGAGATCCAGGGTTCAATCCCAGGTTGAGTCAGACCAAAGACTTAAAAAATGGTACTTGATACCTCCTTGCTTAACACTCATCAAATGTAAGGTACGTATCAAGGGTAAAATGGAGCAATCCAGAGAAAGGAGTAGCGGCCTTCCCTACACCTCGGTGTAGTAGCTATCGAAAAAGGAGCTTTCAGGTCACTCTCGACTAAAGGGAGACAACTTTACTTATTTTTTTTTACTTTACCTCATAGGCACAATTAGGCTAAAGCAATTCTGAACCTATCTCAGTTTCTTGTAATTGATCGAGGATGCGGATTTACCTACTGCCTTGAAGATCTGGTTCCAAAAGAACATTTTATGATTCTACCTGAATCTCATAAGAGAAAAGGCCAAAATTCCTGCACCCTAGAATCATAGCCAGCCAACTTTCTACGTTTTTTGCCAAAAACCTTTGTGTACTCGTACCATTTTTACCTTCTTTTAATTCTATCTTGCCAAAAAGATGAATTTTCTATTTACTCTAAGCATTTTAAACTATCAGAAGTATCAGAAAACTAGAGGAACTATTTGCTTGATGAGTAATTCCCAGTGAGTGACCTGGTCACCAGTGGTCTTATACAAGGGGTGGGGTTGGCGAAAACAAACCTGCTGATTTTTTACTAAGTGCTACTGATGGTAGCCACAATCACTATTAACAGCAACATTTCCATAGTCTGTCAGCTGAGGCTAAAGAATATACAGACTGCACCTCTGCTGAGGTGTAAAACCCCCTTCTTCCAAAATGAGGCAACTTGTTTGCCATGGGTGGCAACCTGTAATACTTGAGGATGTGATCCTGTTGGCTGAGCAGTCTGGATAGGAAAGTGGTCATGTAACCGTCAACTCAACAATTTGGCTCTTACTGGGCTAGACAAGCAGTTTGAGAGGCCTGGTTTGATCATTCATCTGGTTATGTTAATCCCTGGCACCTATATGATTAAGTCCCAACCATATACTTCAAATTGCTCTCGCAGCAAACAAACATCTAACTCTTTTTATCATAAAGGTGGTGGCTGAGGGTCAATTGCATTAAGAAAAGACTTTGGACAATGATAAAACTTAAGGAACAAAGTATTGGATTTAGAAAGCCAAAAATTGACAAGGGTTTAAAATTCCACTCCTGACACAAGTACACAAGTAGATGTATCCCTGTCTCAAACAAAGTGAATGGGTATCCTCCTTAGTAAATTCTCAGGAGAGTTGGACTCCATAATGGATGGATAATTTCAGATCATGTGAAAAAAATGAACAACACATATGGCATATAGAAGTAAAACAATGAACAACACATATGGCATATAGAAGCCAAAAAATAAACAACACATATGGCATATAGAAGCAAAACAATGAACAACACAAATGGCATATAGAAGTAAAACAATGAACAACACATATGGCATATAGAAGTAAAACAATGAACAACACATATGGCATATAGAATTAAAACAATGAACAACACATATGGCAGATAGAAGCAAAATAATGAACAACACAAATGGCATATAGAATTAAAACAATGAACAACACATATGGCAGATAGAAGCAAAATAATGAACAACACAAATGGCATATAGAATTAAAACAATGAACAACACATATGGCATATAGAAGTAAAACAATGAACAACACATATGGCATATAGAAGCCAAAAAATAAGCAACACATATGGCATATAGAAGTAAAACAATGAACAACACACATGGCATATAGAAGCCAAAAAATAAACAACACATATGGCATATAGAAGCAAAACAATGAACAACACAAATGGCATATAGAAGCAAAACAATGAACAACACAAATGGCATATAGAATTAAAACAATGAACAACACATATGGCATATAGAAGCAAAATAATGAACAACACAAATGGCATATAGAATTAAAACAATGAACAACACATATGGCATATAGAAGTAAAACAATGAACAACACATGGCATATAGAAGCCAAAAAATAAACAACACATATGGCATATAGAAGTAAAACAATGAACAACACACATGGCATATAGAAGCCAAAAAATAAACAACACATATGGCATATAGAAGCAAAACAATGAACAACACAAATGGCATATAGAATTAAAACAATGAACAACACATATGGCAGATAGAAGCAAAATAATGAACAACACAAATGGCATATAGAATTAAAACAATGAACAACACATATGGCATATAGAAGTAAAACAATGAACAACACATATGGCATATAGAAGTAAAACAATGAACAACACATATGGCATATAGAAGTAAAACAATGAACAACACATATGGCATATAGAAGCCAAAAAATAAACAACACATATGGCATATAGAAGCAAAACAATGAACAACACAAATGGCATATAGAATTAAAACAATGAACAACACAAATGGCATATAGAAGTAAAAAAATGAACAACACATGGCATATAGTAGCAAAAAAGAACAAATGAAATTTCTCTGAATCCAATTTGGAAAAGGAAATTACAAATTTCCCAAGATTTATTGTAATTGAATGACTGGAAGAAATTCCTAAGGGTAAACTGTCCCTTTTTTTGATTGAAAAAGTGATCTCCAGCAGGGTGAATCTGCAAACTGTGCAAAAAATTAGAAGCAGTAATCCATGAACAGAGGTGGATGCCAAAAATCTAATCAAAATCAAAACTTTCTACAAATTAAAATGTAAAACTTACCCACAGGAAATGCTTGATAGATCAAAGGGAGTAATCAGAAATTGGAAGTTATGCATAGCTACATTAGAGAAAATAAAAAGGGCCTAAGGAAAGCCAGGGGTCACAGACTACAAAAGTATAACCATTAGAATGGGTGGTGAAGAAATACAAATGGCTATAGGAAAGCAAGGACTCACAGAATACAAAAGGATAACAGCTAGAAAGGGTGATAAAAATACAAACAACCTTATGAAAGCAAAGGGTCACAAACTACAAAAGGATAACCATTTGAATGGGGTGGTAAAGAAATATAAACAGCCTTAGAAAAAAAAGGAGGTCACAGACCACAAAGGGATAACCATTAAAAGGAGTAGGGAAGAAATAAATACAGGCTTAGGAAAGAAAGGGGACAGGGGACTAAAAAAGGATAAAAATTTGGAGGGGTGGTAAAGAAATACAAACAGCCTTCGGAAAGAGGACAGACTACAAAAGGATAACCATTTGAATGGAGTGGTGAAGAAATACCAACAGTCTTAGAAAAGCAAGAGGACACAGACTAAAAAAGGATAAACATCTGAAGGGGTGGTGAATAAATACAAACAGCCTTAGGAAAAATAGGGTCACAGACTACAAAAGGATAACCATTAGAAAGAGGTGGTGAAGAAATACACACACCCTAAGGAAAGAAAGGGTCACAGAATACAAAAGGATAACCATTGGAAAGGGTAATGAAGAAATACAAACAGCTTTAGGAAAGTGAGGGGTCACAGACTACAAAAGGACAACCATTTAAAGGGGTGGTGAAGAAATACAGTCTTAGGAAAGAAAGAGGTCACAGACTACAAAAGGGTAAGCATTTGAAGGGATGGTGAAGAAATACAGTCTTAAGAAAAAAAGGGGTCATAGACTACAAAAGTGTAACCATTTGAAGGATATGTGAAGAAAAGCAAACACTCTTAGGAAAGATAGGGGTCACAGACAACAAAGATGAAACCATTAGTAACGGATGGTGAAGAAATACAAACATACTCATGTATTTCAGTATTTAACGAATACATAATTCCAAAAAAAAGTGGATAATGGATACCACTTTGAAAAGTTAGAGCAATACATTCCTACACTTTTGAGGTATTTTAAATTTTAGATATATGGACACCAGAAAGATTACAGCAGAAGATGCATGTCATTTGGAATTTATGGCTAAAAAGACACAGACCCCATGGAGGACATTTTTTCTAATAAAATAAATACCCCAAACAAACTAGAGAATCAGCCTCCATCTTTAAAAACTTGCAATAAATATAAAAGAGAAAAAGAATACATGGAGGTAAAGTGTAGAAGGTATATAAAATTTCTTGAAGTAAGGAAAATAGTTCAATGTTACGTGAAAGATAACTCCTATACTAGTATAGCACAGAAGGCAAATCAATAGAAGCTACACCACCAAAAACAACAACAACAATCAAAAAGATAAATACAGAGCACTCAACGAAAAACTACTGTAACTTGGACCAAATGGTTGGCCAAAAATTCCAAGAACAGTTAAAGAAACTACAACAGAAAACTTTAAATTTCCACCTGAAACAAATATCATAAAGGGAAGATTACAAAGATCACCAATCTGTTCACCAATTCCCAAAATATCAACAGAAAGCTTCAAATCTCCACCTGAAACAAGTACCATAAAGGGAAGATATCAAAAATCCCCAATCTGTTCACCAATTCCCAAAATATCAACAGAAAGCTTCAAATCTCCACCTGAAACAAGTACCATAAAGGGAAGATTTCAAAGATCACCAATCTGACCACCAATTCCCAAAATATCAACAGAAAGCTTCAAATCTCCACCTGAAACAAGTACCATAAAGGGAAGATTACAAAGATCACCAATCTGTTCACCAATTACCAAAATATCAACAGAAAGCTTCTGATCTCCACCTGAAACAAGTACCATAAAGGGAAGATTACAAAGATCACCCATCTGACCACCAATTCCCAAAATATCAACAGAAAGCTTCTGATCTCCACCTGAAACAAGTACCATAAAGGGAAGATTACAAAGATCACCAATCTGACCACCAATTCCCAAAATATCAACAGAAAGCTTCAAATCTCCACCTGAAACAAGTACCATAAAGGGAATATTACAAAGATCACCAATCTGACCACCAATTCCCAAAATATCAACAGAAAGCTTCAAATCTCCACCTGAAACAAGTACCATAAAGGGAAGATTACAAAGATCACCAATCTGTTCACCAATTACCAAAATATCAACAGAAAGCTTCTGATCTCCACCTGAAACAAGTACCATAAAGGGAAGATGTCAAAAATCCCCAATCTGTTCACCAATTCCCAAAATATCAACAGAAAGCTTCAAATCTCCACCTGAAACAAGTACCGTAAAGGGAAGATTACAAAGATCACCAATCTGTTCACCAATTCCCAAAATATCAACAGAAAGCTTCAAATCTCCACCTGAAACAAGTACCATAAAGGGAAGATTACAAAGATCACCCATCTGACCACCAATTCCCAAAATAGATAACTTTGGAAAATCCAAATCATAAATTCAAACCTAACACCAAAGAAAACATTCTTAAACTAAAGCACATTTTAACTACTCCAGCCAAATTTGAACCTTCTCAGCAATCTAAAATAAATCATATTAATCAACCTTAAACAAAAATCACAGAAAATAGCAAACCCCTTATCATTTTAATCTTGAGACTCATCAAAATAAAAAATAAAATCACAAAAATAATGATTAAACAAACCATACAAACAAACAAAAACAGTGCAACTCCCAATGATCAACTAAAACCCAAAAGGGATCTTACAGAGCAGAAAGTATGGATATTGACACTGACAACATAATTACAAACTTCTGTCAAGCAGAAAAATATATGAAAAATATGCGATGCATCAATGAAACAAGATCATCTACAAAGCACACATCTGTGAAGCAAAATTTGTCTAACTTTTGACTTGTGCTCTAACAATCCATTTAAAAACAAAATATTTACCCACAAATTCTCCCTTTACAACTTGTATATATATATATATATATATATATATATATATATATATATAAGGAATAACTTGGCATTAAATAACCAAAATAGATTGGTATGCCATTAAACACTAACCAGCCAACCAACATGCTGAAATATCACCTGATATAAATAACAGTACAAATAACAACAATATCTAACAAAATATGAATACAATAAAAACATCTTTGGTATAAAATAACTCAAAGATTTACATGCCATAAAAACGAACCAACAATGTCCTCATTTTCTCACATTTAAAAGAAATGAGTAAATCTGCATAAAAGAGATGAAACTTCTGAAAAATTTGAGCAGACTACTCTCAGCAATATCTTCATTTGTGCAATAGAAGTTCAGTAGCACAAAAAGTACCTGACTACCACCAGCTGCACAAACTGCAGTATCTTGCCAGACTCCAGTCATGTCAGTCTGCCTTTACATTGATACACTATAGTTTTTACACAGTTGTTTCCCCTCAGCTTTCTGTATTCAGTCTGAATTACAAACCAGCAAGGGAGATAATGTGATATCTTACATCTTTGGTGCCTCCTAAGATGTCTTGCTGGTTTTAGCTTCAGGCCACAAGATAGTCAATTATCGGAGGTTGCTGTGAGTAAGCACAGCAAAAATCTTAGTGTTATTAAGACTGTGTTCTGGCAGGTAAAGACTTATACACTCAGCTTCATTTTTTTACCCACTCACACATAGCTGGATAGCAATTACAGCTGAAAACAAGTGTAAGAAGTAGATAATGTGTGTAAGTTATCGGTAAAGTTATCACATTAAAGATATCAAATCACTCTGTGAGGTCTGTTCAGAAAGTAATAAAACTGATTTGTATTTTTCAGGTTGGCAATCCTAGTGGAAAAATAACTGATCAATGTTGACTTGAAAAATATAGGAAAATATTCAGTTTCTATTTCTGTTAACCAAGAACAAAAATCAAATTTTGTTTGAATATCAACTATGTACACTTTTTCCTGGAATTAACTTATTTTTGCGGAGCTGAATATTTATATTTTTTATTACAAATTTTCCATGCTGAAGAATTTGATAATAAAAATGAAATTAGCATGTACAATAGAGAATCAAGGAAAGAAAAAGAACCACTGAGATTTTCCATCCTTGGATTTACCATGGAGCATCAAAGAATAAAAGGGCAACTCTGAGATTTTCCATCCTTGGATTTACTCTGGAGCATCAAAGAATGAAAGGGTAACTCTGAGATTTTCCATTCTTGGATTTACCATAGAGCATCAAAGAATGAAAGGGCAACTCTGAGATTTTCCATCCTTGGATTTACCATGGAGCATCAAAGAATGAAAGGGCAACTCTGAGATTTTCCATCCTTGGATTTACCATGGAGCATAAGGTACAGCTGAATCAAAGTCCACAAAAGAGTACAAATATCATTTTGCATCTTAAACTGAAACTTTCTGGCAAACATATCAAGTAAATGAATGATGTATTCTTTTTCATGAAATAAATTTTTATTCAAATTAAATATTGCGGTCCTCACCAAAATTTGAAAACTATAACTGTAGGGAGGCACCATAATCTGAGTACTTAGCGGGGTCTCTGTGGGAGATTATGGCTTCCAATACACATTCAATATGTATAATCTAGTGTGATGTTCTTGGGAAAGGCATGTACCTCAAACTTCAATATTTAGAATTTATATGTAGAGTGCATCATAATCTTTTAAGTGTTTAGGACCTCTACAGAACTTAATACAGCTCTGTTCACAACTGACAGGAAAAGATAGATAAACATAAACAGACTTAGATAGACAGACAGATAGATTCATAGATAGTAGGTTTGTTGTTTGGGTTTTATGGCATATCAACCTTTGTAGGTTATTTAATGCCAAATCCATTTTTATACAAACAATCGGTTCTATTTCAAACTATTCAGTTTAGCATGAGTACACAGTTTAATTGTCAAAAACATTTCTATTTCAACCTATTCAGTTTAGTCAAACAGTTCTAATTCAAACAATTCAGTTTAGTATAAGTATAGTTTTTATCCACACACAGTTAAATGTCAAAACTATTCTATTTCAAACAATTTTTGTTTAGTGTAAGTACAGTTTCAATGTCAAAAACATTTCTATCTTAAACAATTCAGTTTAGCATAAGTATACAGTTTAGATGTAAAAACAGTCCAATTTCAAGCAATTCAGTTTAGCATAAGGATGCATTTTAGTTCTATTTGACCCATAGATAGAATCCTATCAGGTGCTACCACTCCGGGCCAGAGTGGACCTAGGAGCAATGGCAATGAAGGGGTGCTTGACGTTCCCCAAAGCTCCAGCATTACTGGAGCCTCACCATCATATTGTTTAGTGTCATATAGAGGAGACTCATTGGCGGGGGGGTCTTACCCCTCTGCAACTGGGCCGTTAATAGTAGGATAGATATATCCATATCCAGATGATTGGATGCATTTTCTATTCTAAATCAATTTTCTGGTTAAATAAAAGCCAAAGAATGTGGAATAGAGTTTTTGGTTTGGTTTGGTTTTATGGCACATCAACAATTGTAGGTTATTTAATGCCAAATCTATTTTTATACATATAAAAAAGTTCTATTTAAAACAATTCAGTTTAGTATAAGTATAGTTTTTTGTTTACACACAGTTAAATGTCAAAACAGCTCTATTTCAAACAATTCAGTCTAGCACAAGTACACAGTTTAGTTCTATTTGACCCATAGATAGGACACAATCAGGTTCTACCATTCTGGGCCAGAATGAACCTGGGGGTAATGGCAATGAAGGGGTACTCCACATTCCCCAAAGCTCCAGCATCACTGGAACCTCACAATCAGATTTTTTAGTGTCATATATTCAGGACACTCATTGAGGGGGTCTTCCCCTTCTGCAGAGATGCAGTCGGTGTATTCTGCAGCTCCAGCCAACTGGACAAGAATATAGTTTTATTTAAACAAACTATTTGGAAAGCATTCAAATATCAAATTTAAATATTTTATTTACATCACCTCAAGATTGTTTTTTTGTGATTAATTTTGAAGGGATTATAAATTTGCCAAGATATGTAAAGAAACACTTCTTGATATTTGAATCCGTCAGTCAATAGATGGGACTTTGTTATAATTCTGTTGAAGTCCAGTTACAAGAGAGAAATGATTTATCCTTTTGAATCAATATTGGATATGACCTGTCCAGTAATGTCAGTTCCAATCCATTTTTATAGTCAGATTTTTTCTTTTATGGTTTTGATGCGCATTGGCAAAACACAATGTAGGCTGCATTATAATTAGCCCTGCGTGTATGTACACATCTATATAATTTTTGTGGGTCAGCCTTAAATAAGAAAAAACCAAAACCCAAAAATGTAGTAGATCTCAACACATTTTAGCTCTTAGATATCTTTGAGAAGAATTATTAACATACCAGAAAGTATTCAAACATCTGAAATTTTTCTTCATATTTTAAGACCGAGAATAAGAATGGATATAAGGCTGGGATATTGCTTGGTTGGTTGATGTTTTATGGCATATCAACACTTGTGATTTATTTAATGCCAAATTCTGCATATATATATCATCATCATATCGTGCTGGCAGCACGGATATCCCTGACCCTCTCTCGCCACTCCTCCCTATCGTTCATCGCCCTAGGTAGGTCTTCGGGACAACATCCTGTATCCTCACATAGCTAGGCAGCATTTTCTCTTTTAAACATGCTTGATTAAATCAAGTAGATACTTTATGTCTACCTATTGTATCTTTAATCCATTCAAGTCTTCATATGAATCATTTGACTTTTTGATGCAATGAATTAAGGGAGACTTTCCAAGTACTTTTGGCCCTAACTGAAGCCATCTTTGGAGTAGTGAATAATGAAATGACAAATACAGTGACAAGTTATATACATTTATATGAAGAGTAGGAGGAAGAACAAGTGATGGAGAATTTATGGAAGAAAAGAATTTTACTTGAACTAAGAGGAAGAATTATCAGGAAAAGTGCTATCAGCATTTTAGAATGTGGCTGCTATATTCAAACTTGATCTTATTTAACGAAGGTTTGTTAAACTTTATAGTGTTTCAAGAATTTTGATGTTTTTTCTTTGTGTAATGTGGTGGTGTTTTTAATTTGAATTTTTCTGTGTTTAGAGGAGGAGCATGAATGTGTTTTGAGGTGTGGAGAGAAGGAACTAGTATTGGATAGGGAAGTATTAAAATCTTGACAGATTAGTTGTAATCAGGCCCATATAGGTACTTATTTTATTGGAGAAGCATTCTCCCCATGGACATTTAAACTAGTACTCTACATTGGTTGTACTAAAGTAACTAGTTGAGAGAGAGAAGTTATTAATTGATAACAAGGTGCATTGAGTTTGAGATAATATAAGATGAATTCTGTTATTGTTTGGGTCAATAGGGGAAATATATTTATATTAGATTTTTTAGTGCTATTTCATTGAGCTTATAGAGTTTGTGCATCTGGTTACAAAAAATAGTTTAATGTTTTTAGGGTTGCTTGATGTAGCATTATTTCCATTGCAATTAGAGTTTATATTTTTTATGGACCATTTTATTTGTTCATCATCAATGTTTGGGAAGTCATTATTAATCATAGTTTGTTTAATGCTTTTAAGTTCAGGGTAGAAGATTGTTTTGGTGGTGGATATGAGTTTGACACAATATATTAGATTTTTAATTATTACTATTTATATTGTTCAGGACATTAGCCTTTAGAATTGAGAGTGCCATATATATATCATTTGTAGGCGAATCATTTGTTGATAACTTTATTTTTAAATGAATAGTTAGAGCTCATTTGTTTGCACACAGACAAATAGTTTTAAGTATTCCTATCTAACATCTATAATTCTATTTGATATTAATCATTTATTTGCACATAGTTAAATGGTTTCAAGTATTTCTATTTAACATTAGTAATTTTATTCATCAAGTATTCCTATCTAATACAAATAATTTGCACACATAGTCCCAAACAACTAATGATTATAACAATTCTTAGTAAATTATTGAACTGTTCTATTTGACCAATAGATGAGATCCTAACAGGTACTACCACTCAGGGTCAGAGTGGACCTGGGAGTAATGGCAATGAAGGGGTACTCCATATTCTGTAAAGCTTCGGGACTGGACTCTCATCATTAAATGCAGTTTAGTGTTATACGCAGTACACTCATTGGGGGTGGGGTCTTACCCATCTGTAGAGGTGCAATCAGCATATTCAACAGCTCTAGCTGACAGGGCAGTGGGAGATTGTTAACAAGGCGGTGGAAGATTGGTTATCAACAAAGTTCAAATTCTAAACAATATATGCTTTACAAGTTCAAACTGAGCCATAACACTGCATGTGGTCGTAGTATCCTACACTCATACTATACAAACAATAAATTCACCAAAGCTGGCAGTAGTAGTAGAAGTAGAAGTATCCTACACACTATATAAGCAATGGACTCACCTAAGCTGGCAACTTAATCTGTGACTTCTATTTTTTTTATGGTTGTATTTTGTTTAATTGAATAAACTTAGCACTTTTACGACTGTTCTGAGCTTCACTTTACTTTACAACAATTCTACACCACATAAGCAATCAGAAACATTTGTTATGCAAAAAGTGAAGGTACAGTTGTTTATAATACAGAGATCAGATGGTTCAAGGAATTTCTCTTGGGTTTTAAGAACCTTGACAATCAGGCAAGATCAGCTGGGCCTAAAAGTGTAGATTCCAAGCTCGTGCTCCCACGCCTAAAGACAAATATGGTGATTTACACTCAAAAAGTATCAACCAAACCCAGCACCTCATTATCCGGTGTGTTTGTCACCTTCACCTCAGTAAAAATATCCAGAGCTGCCAAATTGTACCTCATATTACCAAAATATTGCAAAACTTTTGACTCACCCGAGTATTGAAATCTTCAGCCCAGATATCAAAATAGAATCTAGAATTGAAAAATGTGTAATGTTTATATTGTATAGGATTATGGACCATAAAAGAATGGTTGTGTCCATCTTATTAATTAGCTGTCAGACAGAGTGAGGGGAGTTAGTATGAATTCCTTATAAAATAAATATACTATTACCAAGTATTTGACTTTCCTCTTATTCACTATTAATACATATCTCCTACTTTCTCTTTGTGTGGGTAATTGGCCACCTTTATCATAACACAAAAGTTGCAATAAATAAAGGAAAAAGAGAAACAGTAGAAGGAATAGAACTATCCAATCATGAAAACATCAGAATGCTCAGAGGGAATGAAAGCTATAAATATCTGGGAATATTAGAAGCGGACATGTTCCAGCAAACGAAAATATTACAAAACCTTTAATTAAGTATTAAGTTTTATTATTTTTATTAATTATATTATCAAAACTTCTTGATTTTATTTTTGTTCATCACAGATGAATATGTATAGCTGATAGTAATGACAATGTAGAAAAATAGTTTTTGTAGCTGAAAACATGCTCTATTCAACAGTGTTATTTTACTCTCTGTGTCTGTTACAGTGTTTGCAGAAAGAAATGGGAGGTATTACTTTCAGATCACCAATCATATATCTAATTTGAAATGTGAATATCAGGATTAATGATGATTGAAACAATTTACTGACATAAGCAGTAAACATGTTCTTATCTGAGGTTTTTATCTGCATGCTAAATGAATTCTGGTCTGGTATCAGAATGTTTCCAGGGAGAATACAGTTTAAACAGCTAAAGTTGAGTTGCAATTTTGTTTTCCCTGCTGGATCCGCTCAACATTTTTAGATTAGCTTGCTACTTCAGTTGGAAACCAACCACTGATGAATAGAATGTATAATGGAATACTCATAAACATTATGGGATCAAAGAAACCAAACAAAACATATATAGTTAACTCTACAACATGAATTTTAGAGAAACTATTACCAGCATAAATCCTTTTATCATTAATATTAACTAATGTTATTTATCAACATTGCTTTAAATGCATAGAAAAAGAAGCAGTGTCAATTCTCATGAATTTGTTACTAGCCTGAGTGAGTCAGATTCTAATGCTGTTGTACAGCCAGGGAGCATCCACCTTCCTGATATCTCATACATAAATCATTAGAATTATAGAGTTCCGTGCTGGGTTTAAGAACAACTATTCTCTCGGGAAGATAACGAATGGATTAGGTTTAAAAAATAAGGCAAAAAAGCCCCCTAATTTAAGATTATTAGATTATTAAGCATTTAGTCTTCTTTTTGCTGGGATTTTACAGTAGGGGATTCAAAGTACATCATTAGACATTGTTTACATTTGGGGCCCATAAATAATGAAAGCAAATCTTGTTTGCTTACCAAAGATTCAATCTAACATTATTCTTATAATGTATGTTGATCTGATGTAATAGAAAACTTATATGCTCTCACAGCAATAATAATTTAATTGATAGTAAAAGTCTGCTAGGGTGGAATTATTAATATGCTTGTAAAACAGATGGCAGATCTGCAGCAAGATAAAATAAGATATGACAGAGAAAGTATGTATTTACTCGACCTCTATGCAATGGGCATTATATGACACAAGACTAATTTTTTAGTAGAGTAAAACTGGCTAAAGGAGATTGGAAGTAAGGATGGATTCATGCCTTTGCCAAAGACATAAGCATAAAATGAAATTTTGCTTACCTCATCCACTGCCTACAACAATAACCATTATATATATATATATATATATATATATATATATAATGGTTATTGTTGTTGGCAATGGATGAGGCAAGCAAAATTTCATTTTAAAGTATGTAAAAAGTCATCTGACAAGACGGAGAGTATAGTAATATTCTCTGCCGAAATAAATTTATAATGACAACTTAACCAGGTTTGAGTTTCCATCCAATTACACTATATATATATATATATATATATATATATATATATATATATATGTATTGGTTATTTAGGTTGTTCTTAAAGAAAAAAATGTAACAAGTAATTACTTGACTAAAAAGAATAAAGAAAAATGAAAATATAAAAAATAAAAAATGTAAGGAAAGAAGAAAGCAAAGAGAGAATAAGTCATTCACTAAACTTTGCTTAGTTTGGCACAAAGCCTGAAGTATAGAGCACCAGTAAGAATTTAACCCATGATTAATGGTCTGCTAGCTGAGCTGATTAACCACTGCACCACTCAAGACATATTTAAAAATGAGTATAGCTTAGATTTACCACTAAGTACTGTCTAGATTTAACAAAAGCATACCCACCCCTGGTGATGATCAGACTCTATGCACTGTCATAATTAATAAGTGAGACTTGCTAGTTATGCATTATACCAAGAACAGGTGCCCAAGCCAAAAGAGAAAAAGAACATTAAGTGACGCAAAGAGTGAAGAATAGAAAGTTTAGTGTGAGAGAGGAGGAAGAAGCAGAAAGCATACTCTTTAAGAGAGAGAGAGAAATATGTATTTACTCAACTCCTCTGCCATCGATAGAATGTGACCCAAGGTCACTTTTTGAATGGAGTACAGCTGGTTTGAATCAAGAGTTTTCTAAATTGCTTGTTGTATCAACTCTACCCAATTATTAACCCATAGTTGAGGAAAGAAGAGATTCAAAGTTCATTTCCAAAGATGATAACCAGAGAAAGAGAGGGAGAGAGAGAGAGAAATATATGTTGTATTTTGACCTTTTGACCCGGCCAAAAATGCCATTCCAAGGTGATGCACCAGAAGGAAGTGACACATTCTAATGGCAGTTATGAGAGGAAATCGCATGGGTGGAAATTGGCTGATGAAATGGGACGAGCTAAAAAATTCCATGATACTCTCATAGACTGACGCACCGGAAGAGAGTGACCTCTGAACTGCATGACAGTTATTTCCGCTTGATGACGATTAAACATGCGATTCCAAAGATCAAGTGGGTGATCAAGTGGGCATTGAACTATTATATAGCTCAGTCAAGATAGAAGTCAAGTGCCAGTTCGAGATGTGGTAGGGAAAGCCACACCCGGTCGAGGGGACCCTCGGGAACCCCGATGGAGTTTGTGGACCAGAGAAGTTGCTGATAAGATGCAGTAAAGGAAGCCATCACCCAGCAGAGTGGGCCTCTGGACCTCCGGTTGAGCATCAGGAGAACAAGAAAGACACAACGTGACGGCCATAAGAGTGAGGGTAAAAATATTGCAGTTTTTGTTCGGTCTCCAGCTCCCTCTCACACGCAAACCTTGAGTAACCCTTTTCGAACCCTTACAATAAAGTGAGAGGTATATATATATTTATAAAGAAATTTTCCTGCGTCTGTCTTTATTATTGTGTCGTTATGATACGGCACATGAGAATATAACATATGGATATATTAGAATTTCTGAAATGTTTCTGGTTAGCATAACAATAGAATTTCTCATTACCCTGTATTGAGGTTAGGTTGCTTAGCAGATATATGCAAAATACTTTTCAAGTATAAAATAAGATGATAATAAAACAAGGCAAAAACTCATTACTGAGAGTTTCACAATGTTGATCCTCAGGTGAGTGAGTATTTAACAAATGTATTGATTATGTAGAAGAATTATGCATATGTCTCCATGCAACACTTATGAATATGGGATTTGAATAAACAAAAAACAAAGACCAATAGAATAACTAAGTTAGCGACCTTAGTTAAAGGTGACCCAAAGGCTCCCTTTTCAATAGCTACTACACCAAGGGTGCTACTCCTTCCCCTGGATTGCTCCACTTCTCCCTTGATCTGTACCTTGTAATGCTGAGTGTTAAGCAAAGCAGCATCAAGTACCATTTTTTGAGTTTTTGGTATGACTCCACCAGGGATTGAACCCCGATCTCCCACACCATTGGCAAACACTCAACTCATTTGGCCAATGGCCCAGTTAGAATGACTAAAAACCGCCAAAAAACATAGCAACATACAACCCTTAGCATATATCTCAATATACAACAAAAATAACCCAGATCTATTTACAGAAATAATAAAGAATCTAGAACAACTTAAAAACAATGATAGAATTAAAAACATGCTAGGCACAACAAAAATCATTAAAAGCAAATGATAAACAAGAAACTTAAAACACACACTAACCTCATCTAAATTTGGAGAATACACAGTGCATGGAATCTCAAAATGCAAAAATAAAACATATGAAGCATATAATATAATCATTGAAGGAAAATCCTATACCTTCAAAAACCCAAAAACAACATATGTAATAAATAGAAATTTAAGCTGCATTTCAAAAAATGTTGTCTACATAATCAAATGTTTTAACTGTAAAAAGGTACACATTGGCTGTGATCAAGCAATGAACAATAGAGCCTCTTTACATAAAAGCAACATTAAATTATCTGAAAATAGAAAACTTTATGCATGAAAACACATTTATGAATGCAGTAATGGAATCTTTGAAATAATACCAATATACCAGAGTAATGACTTCTTCTTACTCCAAATAAAAAATAAACTTTATAGATAGATTTAAACCAATATAAAATAGAGCCTAACTTTTCACACACACACAAATGCAAAGGTATATACACATAGACTGTTTTAGAATAATCAGTCTGTGGTGTCAAATGTGTTCTCACGCACATAAAACTCAGCCTCTGCCAATGAAAAAACATATACAAATCCTTATACAGATAAGCATTCATGTGAAAGTATGTATTCAGAGAAAAAGAAAGAGACAAACAGAAAGAAAAAGAAAGGAAAAAACAACAACCTTGAAAATATGTTGTGTGTGTGTACATGGATGTATTTGGATCTATGTGAATGCACTCACACATACAAACATGCACACATGTATACAAAGTATATACTTTTATATACAAAAAAAAGCCTGGAGGTCTTTCCAGACAATTGACACCAACAAGACATTCACTGACACAAATACTAGAATTAAAAAAGGATCACATTCCTATCAAAACAATATCAAGATAAAAGTAGAGACCAAAAGCTGTTATATAGTCATCTACAGCATCACAACGACACAATAATTAAACAGACGCAAGCACAAAGACGTAAGAAGAAAGGACGCAGGAATGAAGGACGCAGGAAGACTTCTTTATAAAATATTTTACCTCTCACTTTATTTGTAAGGTTTCGAAAAGGGTTACTCAAAGTTTGCATGTGAGAGGTAGCTGCGGACCGAACATTACTGAAATATTTTGACCCCGAAGTTATGGCCGTCAGCGTTGTGTCTTTTTTGTTCTTCATGGCTGCTCAACCGGACACTGGAGTAAACTCTTCTGTGTGCTGGCTTTCCTTACTACAACGCGTCTACTTCCGTCTTCCACTGTACTGCTTGCCCTCCTTCTCGCCTATCTCCCACTGTCCTCAATTCGTCGGCCTTATATTACCTTCAAACTCCCACGCAGTAATATAGACATGCCTCAACGCCTACGCAACCTCTTCCGATTTCCAGCGACCGGGATGTGTCACTTCCTTCCAGTGCACCACCTTGAATGGCATTTTTGGACGGGTCAAAAGGTCAAAACATAACAAAGCTACTTGAGACATTTTCAGTCTCTTGAAGAAGACATCAAGTTTGAAGCACATGTGGGGCACAAGTATCTGAAATAATGAAAAACTTAAATAACAGATTCAGATTAATTTGCTGACCAATTCATGTGTGTGTGTGTGTGTGTATATATATATATATATATAAGTAGTAAGTAAAGTTGGCGACCGTAGTCGAGGGGAACCAGAAGGCTTCCTTTTCAATAGTTACTACACCAAGGTGTAGGGGAGGGCACAACTCCATTCCCTGAATTGCTCCATTTTACCCTTGATACGTACCTTATATTGCTGAGTGTTAAGCAAGGAGGTATCAAGTACCATTTTTAAAGTCTTTGGTATGACGTGACCTGGGATTGAACCCAGGTCTCCCGGACCATTGGCAAACACTCTACCCACTAGGCCAATGAGCCAGTTATATATATACATGCAATTATGATTCAAATTTAATCCTAAAAGCATTTTTAATCTGTAAGATCTTGGTCTCCTGAGAATCAACCATGTAAAACACTGAGTTGGGAGTTGTTATCCTGTTTTATTATTATCTGATTTTATACTTGAAGAGCGCTTGAAAAATATTGTGATATTGCTCTTCATTTTTGTACATAGAATACTATAAGTTTTTACTGATGGAAAATGCTTTTAGGATTTAATTTTAATCATAATTGTGTGTACACACACACACACATATATATAAGTATATATATATGTACTCTATTTTCTGGCATGTAAGATGCATGGTTTCATGTAAGATGTGTAGTTTACAAATTTCTTTGGAGGATTACTCCTCACTCCAACCTCTTCCAGATCCATCGCTGTTTGATTTCAGACTTCTGTAGATAATGCTTAAGGCATAATACCAATGAATGGGACACTGTATTAGATTAGCATTGAATCATTTAGAAAGTTAAATTTGTTTCTTATATGCTGGGAAACATGGTATATATAAAGTGTGATCAAAAACTATTGAAACTAAATCTTTAATATGTCATGCAACCTGGTCTAATGATTTGAGTAATAAGATATTCCATTGCTACGAAAATACAAAGTATAACTGCACTAATCCGAAAAAAAACACAGAGAAAGCGAAGAAAGAATAAGTTGGATATAAAAAGGAATTGGAAAAGAGAGAGAGAACACAAAGTGACATAGAGAAGGTGTAAAAGTGAAATTTCGTAAGTTATAGTGAGAGTGTGGGGAGGAGAACATGTGAGATCAATAGGGAGATCAAGTGCCAATCTATATATCAATAATCTTATCATTAATGATTAGAACTGCTAGTATTTATATATTTGATAAAGTTTACTTGTTCATTAGTGTCAGGTTATTGGTTGAAAGTTAAATTCAATATGCTTGTAAAATCTTATTTGTACCAAAAGGAATAAGTTGAAATACAAACATTATATCCTTAAAAGTTATTTTTGTTTAGAAAGTTCAGGCATCATTACTAATGGATATAAAATAGCAAACCACTTTATGACATATATAATATCACCTATAAAGATGTTGGTTGGTTGGTTGGTTGGTTGGGTTTTATGGCATATCAACCTTTTTACACTATTTTTTTGCCAAATCCATTTTTATACAAATAATCAGTTCTATTTCAAACAATTCATCTTAGCATAAGTACGCAGTTTAGTTATCAAAAGCATTTTTATTTCGAGCTATTCAGTTTAATCAAACAGTTCTAATTCAAACAATTCAGTTTAGTATAAGTATAGTTTTTGTCCACACACAGTTAAATGTCAAAACAGTTCTATTTCAAACAATTCAGTTTAGCATAAGTACACAGTTTAGTTCTATTTGACCCATAAATACAACCCTATCAGGTGCTACCACTCTGGGCCAGAGTGGACCTGGGAGCGATGGCAATAAAAGGGTACTCTGCATTCTCCAAAGCTCCAGCATTACTGGAGCCTCTTCATCAGATTGTTTGATGTCATATACGCTGTACACTCGTTGGGGGAGTCTTACCCCTCTGCAGAGATGTAGTCAGTGTATTCTACAGCCCCAGCCAACTGGGTAAACCTACAAATAAGTATACTCCTAACATGTTATATTCTAAAAGAGCAATCAAATATTACAGATTTGTATTGTTTATAGCGGAATATTATACAATAAAAGCTGACATTATTGGTTATTACTTATCATCATACTCTAAATCATTGAGACTATATACACTAATTATATGATTATAAAGCTGTTTAAAAAATGTATTCCTCATATATATACTTATGCAATTTATTTTTGATTACTGAGGTATTGCAATCATTTTTGGTAACGGATTTTTTAATGCTTTAGAGTTTGGTAATAAATAGATCTTGGTTGGTTGGTTGGGTTTTATGGCATATCAACCTTCGTAGGTTATTTAACACCAAATCAATTTTTATGCAAATAGTTAGTTCTATTTCAAACAATTCAGTTTAATATGAGTACACAGTTTATATGTCATAAAGATTTCCATTTCAAGTTATTCAGTTTATTCAAACAGTTCTAATTCAGCAAATTCAGTTTAGTATAAGTACAGATTTTGTTAACACAGTTAAATGTCAAAAACAGTGCTATATTAAACAATTCAGTTTGGTGTAAGTAGAGTTTCAATGTCAAAAACAGTTCGATTTGAAACAATTCAATTTAGCATAAACACGCAGTTTAAATATAAGTACAGTTTAATTGTAAAAAACATTTCTATTTCAAGCTATTCAGTTTAATCAAACAGTTCTATTTCAAACTATTCAGTTTAGCATAAATATACAATTAGTTCTATTTAACCCATAGATAGGGTCCTATCAGGTGCTATCGTTCCAAGCCAGAGGGGACCTGGGAGTGATGGCAATGAAGGGGTGTTTTGCATTCCCCAAAACTCAAGCATAACTGGAACCTCACCATCAGATTGTTTAGTGTCATATCCAGGACACTCATTGGGTGGGTGGGGAGTCTTACCCTCTGCAGAGGTGTGGTTGGTTTATTCTACTGCCCCAGCCGACAGGCAAGTAATAAATAAAGCCTAATAATATCTGTTATGATTGTATAATGTTATACTAGCAATAATAAAATCCTGGTATCTTGAGTTTTGGAGCAAATTAACATTTTATCAAAAAACTATCAAAAAAAATAAAGATGTACTTATTTATGGGCAAAACTGTAAGACTTAATAATATCAATTTTGATTGTATAATGTTCCACAAGAAATGATAAAATTTTTGTATCTTTGGTTTTGAAGAAAGTTTACATTTTATTAAAAAAATAATAGTTGTATATTTGTGGGCAATTTGTTCCCAATTATTTGGAACAGCTTTTATATCACATAAATTAATATTGTTACATGTAGTATACTGTTACATGTAGCATATTGATACATGTAGACTATTGTTACATGTAGCATATTGTTACATATTTTGTGTAATTGTTATTATTGTAGAAAATGGAATTGGCAACTCTAGTTAAATTCTTGGATGATGCTGTCTACATTTTACTCTGCATCAAACTGACTCTGTGTTGCATCCATCTTGTGAGAGGTTGGATAAATATATGCTACAAGCAAAGTTGTTATCTTTTGTTACTGTTTTTTTTTTTTTTTTCGTACTGATCTTTATTTACAATCTTGTCCTTGTCATTATGTTTACCATTCTTCATAGTAAGGATCATTAGAAGACTTCTGCTTTATTTTCAAGATGAAACGCAATAATCCTAAGTTCTCTTTGATTTCTTTTGTGAGTCTTTGAAGGAGTTGGTTAAATGCATCAGGATATGCGAAACCTTTTGCCTTAAGACCAAATGCAGCTTTCCATAGAGTTTTCACATCAAAATTTTGAACCTTGTCTTTAGAACCTGATATTCCAATGCTTTTTTAAAAAAAGAGCAAACAAAAAGGGTCATTAAAAGATTAGTCAAGATTTTTATTTCTTTTAAGTAGTATATACTATAACACAACAAAAATCTTTTTTTTTTAATTGCTAAGGTATTTTGGTGGCTGTAAAGCCAAAAATTAATTTAATTTTGCTGAATTTGCACTGATTTTTTAGATAATTGACAACTTTCCAATTTTGTTTCTTCAAATGGAAAGATGATTACCTAAACAATGATTTCTTTATGATGATGATGTTGATCACTAGTTTTCTCATTTAATGACCCTCTTCAGGCCCAAAAAGCATTTATTTTCTCCTTGGATAGTCCTATTGACCCTCAGAAGTAGATATCAACCAGTTTGATCAAGATAATCAAAAAGTAATCAACTGAAACTACTTAACATTTAATTTTGCTTAATTTTTTAAAGAAGTTTTAGAATTTCTTAGTCTGGGGAAGACTGACAATATTCTGGTCCTCTGAGAAAAATGAGCTATTGGCCCTTTCACCTATTCTACTCTTTCATTCCATACAGGCAGCTGTTTCTGAAGCTGTATGTCTTGAAAAAAATGGAGGAATCTGTCAATAGGTTTATTTCCAGTTCTACATTTTGAACATATCTGTGAAAGAATATCAATCAAACAGCAAAGATCCATAATGTGAAAACAATTTTGTTATCATCATCATCATCATGTCGCGCCGTCTGCGCGGATATCCCTGACCGTCTCTCGCCATTTCTCCCTATCACTCATCGCCTCCGGCAGGTCTTCAGGATTACAACCCGTGTCCTCACATAGCTGCTGTATGTAAGTTCGTGCTGGTCGTCCCACACTTGCACATCCATGAGTGGGGGTCCACAGGAGTACATCGCTTATGAGCTCGTCCTTGCTTCTCCAGCAGTGTCCCGCGTGTCTGGTTCGTCGAACTTGTATAGTTTTTGTGATGGGGGGCAAGTGTCCGTATAGTTGGAGTCTCGTGGGGTGTTGTCGCCAGGACTTGTTTAATACTGCTCTCAACATTCTTGTGTAATTTCCGTCCAGCCTCCTCTCCAGCCGCTTCGTAAGCGTCCATGTGGTGCATCCATATAGCAGTATCGACACAACCGCTGCCTGGAAGAAACTGCGTTTCATTTTATCTGTTAGGTCCGACTTCCATATGATCGAGAGCCTATCGATAGCTGTCCATGCCTTCGTCAGTCGTGTGTCGATGTCCTTCTCGGTTGATGAGACGCTGCTTTGAGGCCACAACAAAAATAAGTCTTGGACCTCTTGGTGGTTTGGGCTCTTGGATACTACCCATTTACCTAACAGTTCAGTCCACCCCTGCTTTGTGTTATTTAATTCCAAAACAGGATAAATAAAAGAGGATTAATATAATTCCTGAAGAAATGACTAATAATCAAGTCTTGAGCTTTAAGTTACAATGTATAAGAAATAAGCAATCAAGAAAAAATAAATATTCATAAGTTTAGTGGCATATTTCAACAAACAACTTTAAACCCCACCCTGTTGTTATATACCACAGTTGTGTCTTGATGAACAACAAGGAACACATATATATAAAAATATAAGATTATATTTTTATTCTTGACGATGATACTTGTGTGGAGCAGAAGAGCAATCGCAGAGAGTTTGCACACACGAAGGAGTCGGAAGACAGAAGAGCCAGTGAACAACTGACTTTAGCCAAAATTCAGGAACTTATATAGTCTTCAACTCCCGTGTGACCAGCAGCAATTCTTCTTTTTCATTGGTTATGGTTACGCCCACATCTCACTTCTTTGTTTTCCATTGGTTACAGTTCAACTCCATATTTTGCTAGTTCCCCATTGGCTACTTGCCCAAACCCACTCACTGTGTGTTTCCTGGAAGCCACTTCTATGGGTGGACGTATCTGCCACCATTCACTGAGTTCAACCACATCCATAAGTCAAGGTGATATTCCAATAATCACTTTGTTGATATTATCTTTGGCCGGATGAAGCTGTCAATAACATCTACCGATACAACCACACCTGCAGGACAAGGTGACATTCCGGTAATCGCCCCGATCTATCAACAACATCCGCTGTGTTCAACTCCTGCAGGTCACGTTAATATATTAGACTGTTTGTGGGGCTTGGAATATGTTGTGTCCCTTGCAAAAGCATAAGACCTCTTCCCAAAAAAAAAAAATGGTTTCTCCTGGGTAAGACAAAACTGTATCTGATGATAATGAAGCTTCAGTTCTGGAGATCTGGGGAGTGTGCAGAACCCCTTCATTGCCACTAATCCCTTGGTCCACTTTGACCAGGAGTGGTAGTAGCTGTTAAGGTTCCATGTATGGGTCAAATAGATCTGTTTAAAAATTATTCCTATTTTACTGAAATTCTTGATGCCATTTAACAGAAAATTATTTTTATTAAAAATAGTTACTTGAAGTTATAATTGTTTACAAAGAATTGTTATTATTAATAACTTTGTTTCATTTGGTTTAATGTGGTTTCTTTGTTTAATAGGATAGACATCTTTATGGATTATTTAATGCAAAATTCATCCTTGTTGCAGAACATTAGTGGTACTATTTATCCTATAGCGGGGGTGGGGGATGAGATACTTTTCCCAAAGGCTATTAGTCTGAAAGTGAATATAATAGCATGAATGGTGCTTGAACTCACTCACTTTGATGTCAGAGTCCTGCATGTAAGCCACCACACCATGGGGACTCACCCAGGGGTTAGGGGGCTAATACCTTTCCTCAAGGCTATTAGTCTGAAAGTGAATATAATAGCATGAATGGTGCTTGAACTCACTCACTTTGATATCAGAGTCCTGCATGTAAGCCACCACACCATGGGGACTCACCCAGGGGTTAGGGGGTTAATACCTTTCCTCAAGGCTATTAGTCTGAAAGTGAATATAACAGCATGAATGGTGCTTGAACTCACTCACTTTGATATTAGAGTCCTGCATGTAAGCTACCACACCATGGGGACTCACCCAGGGGTTAGGGGGCTAATATCTTTCTGCAAGGGTATTAGTCTGAAAGTGAACATAATAATACAAATAGAGTTTGAACTTGCTTACTATGATGTCACAGTCCAGCATGTGAGCTACTACATCATGGAGTCACTCTTTTATGAGTTATTTGAAAGCATTTAATTGCTTGTAATTTATTGGTATTGGATAGGCATACTGATAACCATATAACTTTATACAAACAAATAATTATTATTGAATAGAAATCATCATCATCATGTCGTGCCGCCAGCACGGATATCCCTGACCCTCTCTTGCCACTTCTCCCTATCATTCATCGCCTCTGGCAGGTCTTCAGAGTTACATCCTGTGTCCTCACATAGTTGCTGTATGTAAGTTCGAGCTGGTCATCCTGCTTTTGCACGGCCATATGTGGGGGTCCATAGGAGTACATCACTTATGAGCTCGTCCTTGCTTCTCCAGCAGTGTCCCGCGTGTCTGGTTCGTCTAACTTGTATAGTTTTCGTGATGGGGGGCAAGTGTCCATATAGTTGGTGTCTCGTGGGGTGTTGTCGCCAGGACTTGTTCAATACTGCTCTCAACATTCTTGTGTAATTTCCGTCAAGTTTTTTTTCCAGCCGTTCAGTTAGCGTCCATGTAGTGCACCCATATAGCAGTATCGATACAACCGCTGCCTGGAAGAAACTGCGTTTCATTTTATCGGTTAGGTCTGATTTCCATATGATCGAGAGCCTATCGATAGCCGTCCATGCCTTCGTCAGTCATGTGTCAATGTCTTTTTCGGTTGATGAGATGCTACTTCCTAGGTAGGTGAATGTGTCTACTAGTTTCAGAGAGGCTCCGTCATTATTAGATAGGAATAAAAGTTTGTATAAGATAAAAATATATGATATATATAACTGTGTATTAAAAAAAAATTAAGAACAACTATACAAAAATTTGAATATGAATACACAATGAATGTAATTCTCTAATCTCTAGGCATCAAATAACCCTAGATTGGTTGACATGCCATTAAAATCAATCCATCAATTATACTTTTAAATTCAAAAGTAGAAAAAGAATGAAATAAACATTGATAGAGAAAAATATTCATTGAGACAATCACTTTATTACTAAAATTCTCATATTTTCTCTATGATCTTAACTCAGTATCATCATTTTTAATTATCCAAATTTTCACTAGAATGGAAACAACAATGAAATGCTAATTAGAATCATTCACTCTCTCCTAAAAAGAAGCATCAATATCATCATGGACTGTTTGTTAGAATGCAAACCAAATGGTTTGACAGCTTGTCTAGTGTCTGTTTAGAATTCAGATGCAGAATTTTGAAAAGTCATTTTCACTGGTTCCCTTAGCTGTAAAAATCAGTTTTCAAAATTCTACTCCATTATTAAATATTTAATTCAAAACTTGACAAACTGAATTATCCTTGCAAATGATTTAAAAAGTAAAGTTTAACATAATAATATAAAAGATAAATCTCTGAATTCACCATAAAAGAATGAATAAATGGTTGATTTTTAAAATTTAAAAAAAAAATGTCCCCAAACTGTGAATCCTGATGTATAAGTGTTCATACTTTTTAGTCAATATTTAATGAGAGTGAAAATTTAGATAGAAATTGAAGCCTTAAACCTTATACTATTCTATCTTCCTTTTCAACTGAATCTGTATGTGTCTTTTATAGCTAATATAACTGGATGGTGACATTACTGAGTCTTAAGCCTGTCTTTCTTAATTAAAGGCTTTTACACAGTATTTATTTTCATGCTAAGCCAACTGCGGAGGTTCTTAGAGATTAATATCTGTACTGATTCTTTCAATCTTATTATTTTTAATCTTCCTCTTATTTATTTTCTCTGTTAAGAACATCTTAAAACAAATAAACTATATATATATATATATATATATATATATAGGTGGGAGTCCCAGTGGTGTAATAGCTAAAGTGCTGGACTGCAACCTCAAATATATATATATATATATATATATATATATATATATATATATATATATATATATATATTATTCAATCCAGTTAAACCAGAGTTGGGAGTAATTCCATCTGGACAAGAAAACTATTCAAAAATGATTTGTGTTTTTTCTTAATGAAATATATATATATATATATATATATATATATATTACTCTAATGAGCTAAGTTTATAATTCCTATTTTCCAATCGTGAAATAGATGAAAAAATGAATTGTTTTTAGTTAGGAAGTTATAAAATCATGTAGGTGGATTTAATACAATATATCACTGAATTTGACATAAATAATGAACATAAAACAATATTTAAGATTCAAGCAAAAATATTTAATGAAAAAAAAAAGAACCCCAAAATGTGTGTTCATAAATTTTAGTTAATATTTAATGGTACATTAACTTGTAGGAGTGAACCAATTTGAAATGTAGTGGGTCTTGATATTTAAGATGCACTTGCTGGTAGAATACAGATAGTTATGTTGAAAAAAAAAAAGAAATGAATATAACTAATTGAGCGTATTTTCTGTATATGCAATATATTTATGAACACTTACACTGTTAGAAGGTTTGACATATTAAATGGCAATACAGGGAATAAAACTTGTAAACTCACAAATAGTTGGTATCTGGTCCCCATTCAATAAAGATTATTCACATTCAGTTTTCAGCATTTACAGACTGTCATAAGATGGATCTTGCTTACAAACTTCAAATAAAATGGCTGACATAAGTGGCTGAAATAAAAATAACCTTTTGACGATATTTTCTATAACAGCAGCATATTTATTAGCACATATACAATGAATGAATAAAAGAGGCTTAACAAGTGTTTTTGTAAAGGTTCTTAGAGTTTGGAAGATAATCTCTTTTTGAGAACAGATTGTGTATATCATCATCAAGGTACACTGACAGCATAGATTCCTTTGCCTCACTCTCACCATCCATCTCAATTAGCTATCACTCTAAAGAAAGCTCAATATGATGTCTATATAAGTAGGCATCAAAAATCAGTTACACATGATGTTTTTAGCCATGGCCACTGAACTATTCTTTGATTTATATCTAAATTTATAGCCTAATTCCATATTTATTCTCCTCTGTTTGAACAGACTTATTTCTCTATTTGTGTAAATACAAGAATGGGCTGAAAAGTTCATAGGCTGAAAAGTTTACAGACTGAAAAGTTCACCGGCTGAAAAGTTCACAGGCTAAAAATTTCATTTACTGAAAAGTTCATAGGCTGAAAAGTTCACCGGCTGAAAACTTCATATGATGACATCCTATCTGTAGTTGACAACATTTTTAACTGAGATTTAATCATTTTCTATATTTGAAACTATTTAACAGTGTGCAAACAAATGACTGATGTTAGATTGAATTATTAGTATTGAATAGCAATACTTGAAACCATTTAACTATGTGTGAACAAATGAGCTCTGGTTCCTTTAAAAATGTTACCTACAAACTATTTGTTTATAAATTATATATATTTAATATATATATATATATATATATATATATATATAAACAGGATTTGGCATTAAATGATCTACAATGGTTGATATGCTATAAAACACTACCAACCCCAAAACCTGCTGCTAATTTAGTTTTTATAAAAAATAATACTGTATTGGAAAGTCTTGGTGTCAACAGACAAGCTGAAAGGCAGAACATCTGATTAAATCCCTTAAGACTATAAATCAAAATAAATGTTCTCTTACTGTTGAAGGTATTTCTTTATGCTGGTTTTTAGAATAGTTTTTCATGAAGCCCATAAAGTTAGATTTTGCAACACTCTAGAATGCTGTTGTGTACAGTTAGGGAAACACTGTTTTAAAGTCTTGAAGTCAAGAGTTGAATTTTTCTGATTTCCTTATTCAATTCCATAACTCCTTTTCAATGTTACTACTACAGCCACTACAGCACCAACAACAGAATAATTAGATAATACTAGTTATCATATTGTATCAACTGCCAAATGAATATACTCTAGATTCTGGCATTAAAATAATAAGTCCAGTTCAGATCCCATTAAACCTTTAACAAAATTCCTAATGAAGAATGAACAACAGAAAGCCGAAAGATTGAGATCATAGCAAATAAAATGGGGAAAACATTTCAAAAATTAGTTTCAAATTAAGAAGTTTGTTTCCTACTGTGTATATAAAGAGGACCTGAATTGCCAAATTCCCTTGTCTAAAAGACATTTTTTGTTTAGATATTTCTAAAACACTGATTTAGTTGCCTTTCTTTAGATATGCCTATTCTTTAATAAACATGAGTACTCAAATTAGACAAGGTTCTCCTGATGACAGTTGACTGCATAAACAGATATGTTTTATATTTCAAAATTCAAAATTGCAATATTGTGATCAAATCAGCCAGCAAAATTTCAAGAACTTCTTGATGATGTGGTGTAGCCAACAGCTTTGGTAACAATAATTATTGAAGTCACATAAAGGAGAAAAGGAAAGAGAATTGAAGAGGAGTAACTTGCTGACCAGGAATGTCATATAACCTGCTTTATAACAAGGATGGAAAAATGATAATGAACAACAATAGAACTAATGGATGTGTTGAAATTTATTAACAGAATTGCACAAGAGTATTCCTTTTCCTAATGTTAGTTCAGAGAGCTATCAAAGAATCTAAGTTCTTCAATGTAAATTTTATGGGTTGAGTTTTGGATAAATTCATGGATAATATATTTTGGGTTATTTGCATGTATATGAGGTAAGGTAGTTTGGTCCCAAAAAGATATGTATGAATGAAAACTGCTCATAGTGGAATGTAGGGTATTATTTATAAGATTTTGATGGGATATAGAAAGTGTCCACATTTTCAGTTTCCAGTGCTTTCTGATTGGTCAAAAAAGCTTAATTCCTTGTCACATGATTTCAAACCACTACATCTCCAATCAGACTGTGACCAATTTTTTGACTGGGATAAGGATCTTTTGAGTCATAACAACATTTGATTTAGAGTATAACATTGATGATAAGTCACTCAGTGTAAACACATACATTTAATAGAGCATAGAAGGGCTTCATTAGATATAAATAGAAGCCTACAAATCTCACTCAGTAGGTAAAAAAAGGAAAGAATGTATAAAAGGTGTGAGAAGAAGAACAGAAAGAAACAATAAAGATATGAAATGAAATACAATACATTTCCTCAATACAAAATATTTTAGGTAAAGTCAAAAGTTCTGTAATATTTTGGTAATATGAGGCACAATTCAGCATTTCTGGATGCTTTTGCCATGAAGGTGACCAATCACACTTGACTATGAGATGTCAACCTTGCCTGATACGCTCTCAGTGCTACTCAATGGATTTGCCCCAATAACTTGGAGCACAGCCTCAAAAACTGATTTTGCCTGATCATCTAAGTTCTTGTAATCAGAACAAAATATCTTCAACCATCTGCTTATTGTACTGTGATCAACTGCCACTTCACCATTTGCATAACAAATATTTTTGGTTGTTTTTAAGGTGTTATGACCTAGTTTGAACTTGTAAAGCATACATTCTTGAAATAGTAATATTAGGCACAATTTGACAGATCCAGATGCTTTTGCAGAGGTTTTGAAGGTAACAAATAACACTGGACTGAAAGATACCAAGCTCAAGTGCTATTTACTGGATTTGCCTCTAAAGCTTTGAGCATATCCTCACAATCCATCATTTTTGGTCTACCTTACATTGGTTATTGTGGAGGTTCGTGCAACCCAAAGAAAATTTCTTCAGCCATCTGGTTACCATACTGTGATCAACTGTAACTTCATCTTTTGCCCCATGAAAGTTTTTGGCTGCTTCTATGGGGTTTTGACCAAGTTCTTACTGATAAATTATTAGACTATATTGCAAATTCATTTGTGTGGCTTTTAAAACTTACACCAAGTGAAGCAGTGTAGAGCATGTCATCACACCAATGACCATAATACCACCAACCATAGCAGGTACCTAGCACAGCTTGAACAGCTTTGTTCATACACCATGTGTACCACAAACTGGTATATACCAAAATATTGCAAAACTTTTGACTCACCCTTATATTTCCTCCCATCATCACAAATAACTTGAAACTGCTACTATCCTCACTTTAATGATAATCATTTAGGGTCCTGTTTAAAGAACAGATTGTTGTTGTTGATTTACTCTCTCCATCAACCAATCACCAATCTTCCCATAATCTATTGGACACAATATTGCAGGATTAAAATATTAAAAAGACTTTTTATTTTTAAAGTTTGATAAATCATTTTCATTTTTTTTTCAGCTAGTTAAGACTAGCCAACCAAAATAAAGAAAAGAAAAACTAAAAACAAAAACACCTGAACATCAATTAACAAAGTCTTCCTGAATCAGTTTCACCTGTAAGATTTACTTTTCAGTGAATCAAGCCTATTTAATAATTACAGTGTCAAAATGGTTTATCCTCTTAAACATAATGAGAAAGTGGTCACTTCATTCATCACAGTTCAAGTAATGAAATTAGGTTAATTTTTTGCTGTCCTCTCCTGAGATATGTTCTTTCTCACATAAAACTAATATCAAGTTTTCAAATACCCAAACTTTAATGATTTCAAATAGTTGAGTGTGTGAGTTTTTAAAGAATTGGATGATTTCTGAAAACTCCTCTGTTAAGTCAACAATTCCTCAAATATTTGAAGAGGAAAATATGAGATTCATTTCTATGGACCTTGAAAAGTGACAATAATAGAATAGGGTCAGCTGGTATAATGATTATCTTATCATGATTCACCAAATGTCTTTTTTTTCTTCATCTACTTTTCTGATTTGTATCACTCAAGGACAGCTACAAATATGGCTGCCAAATTTTCTATGGTTACTAATGAAGTCATAGAGCAGATTTTTTGCATGTTGATATTTTTTTAGTTCCAAAATTTTTAATGTTTTAATTTACAATGAAAATATAATGCTAACCTGAACCACAATTTTGTGTCAATCAGGTTAACTAAAACAAATTATCTTTTTGTTTAATTGTATAGACATCTATGGAGATGCTCATGGTATCATGATTATCATCATCAGAAATGGACTCAGCTATCCAAATTTAAATCCTGAATAAAACTGTTTGCATTTCAAATCATGCTAATATCTTTGGGAAAGATTTGAATCCAACTAATTTCCTTCTAGTTATGGGTAAATAGTTGGGCAGAGTAGGCTCTTTTACTTTGGTGAGGTAACCAGTCTACAAGAAGGGGAAACTCTGAATTCAGACCAGTTGTTGACTTCGAGATGGATGGGTTCCACTTAGCTATTACTGCCCAACTCAAGTAGCACCCAACCACCAAATGAGGTTATAGAACAAGACTTTTTGTTTAGACATCCATTGGAAAATAAAAGTCATAACTTTTTCCGTTAATTTTTTCTTCAACTTTAGTTCATAATATTTACTTTATAAATGCACATAAAAACATAGTTTGATACTATTAGCTTAAAATCTATGCATAGGGAATTTTTTCTGCTAGTTAGCATAATGCTGTGATTCTTAAGAGAAGAAAGATAATTGAAAAAAGAGAAAAAGGGTAAAAGGAAGAAAGAAAAAATCAAGGAAAGAAGTTAAAAAAGATTGAAAGAAGGAAAAAATAAAAATACATGGAAGAAGAGAAAAAAGATAAAGAAGTAGAAAAAAACATTAAACAAAGAAGGAAAAAATATAAAAATTAAAGAGGAGAAAAAAAGAAATATAGGGGAAAAAGATAAAAGAAAGAAGGAAAATGATAAAAGAATTGCTGTTGCACATGTGGTACCCCATGAACTAGATGTGCAACTGCAATTCTGTAAACTACCACCTAATTCAGCCAGATAGGTTCTAAGACCTTTGATGGTGAATGGCTATTTCAGAGAAAGTTGCTTGCCATTCTTCAGGGTATTGCATTTTTTATCTCTCCACTGAGATTTTGAATCATCCAAATGACAAGACAAATTTTCTTCTTTTTTAATTCTTTAACCTTATTTACCACTTTATAAAATAATATTTTCAGGATTTAAGAAAACAAAAAAAAACAGAATTCCAGCCTGACATTCTACTTTAGTTTTAACCAAATCAGACGACCATCTTAGTAATAAATCATGAATTTTAAAATACCAAGATTTACTAATTTGGCTATAAAACTAAAAGAGAGTGAAAAGAGAGATGAATATCCAAACCTTGCTAGAGAACCAAAAAAACTATGGAACATAAAGGTGATGTTGAAACTAATTTTACTTGGTGCACTTGGGAAAATTTCCAAAGGATTCGTAAAGGGACTGGAAGACTTGGAAATAAGAGGACTTCTAAGTATTCTTGCTAATCTTTGTAATGCTGTAGTTTGGATGGTCTTGGTGTGTGCTCCAATTTCCAACCCTTCCAGCTCCTTTGGGGATTGTTCCGAGTGCACCAATTATAATTGGTATCTCCATCACTTTCATGTTCAATAACTTTTTTAGTTCTCAAGCAAGGTCAAAGTACTTGTCTCTCTCTTCATTTTCTTTGATTTTTACTCTGTGGTCAGCCAGAATTGCAAATTCCAGTTTTTGGCAGGTTCTTTTTTCTTTTCTATTTATCACTAGGTCCAGTCTTCTGGCCGAGATTAGGTGATATGTTTGTATCTCAAAATCCCCGAGAATTTTGTGTCTTGTTCTTGAGGACAGATTATGTCTTGTTCATCTACCTTTTGGTAGGATGGTCAAATTTCAATCTCTTGCACAATTCCAGGTAGATCCCCTTCCCTACTCAGTTGTGTTTAGTCTTGTATTCTTTTTGTGCTAGTTTGCAGTATTCACTTATTGTGTGTTTAATTGTTTTGTCTCTTTCATCACATAACTTACACTTGTAATTTTGTTAGATCTTATCTATTTTTGCTTAAACATAGTTGGTCCTTATGGCATTTGTTTCATGCTGCTATAAAAAGAGATTCAGTTTTTCTCATAGAATTTTCCCCTTCTTAGCCATGTCCAGGTCTTCTCACATGAGATTTCGCCAGTTTGTTGCTTGAAATATTCATACAGTTGTTTTTCCAACCATTTCTGTTTCCTAGTTGTTATTCTGTCGACCATTATGTTGTCTGTTCATTATTTTACTCTTTTAAGAGTTTTTCACACCAGCGTTAGCTAATAGTTTCTCACAGGAGTTTGAGTGACAGCAAGTCCCTTCAAGTTTTCTGGAATCTTCTCAGTATTCTGGTCAATCTTAATAATGCTGTAGTCTGGATGGCCTCTACTTGTCCTCTTATTTCCAAGTCTTCCAGTCCCTTTACCAATCTTTTGGGAATTTTTCCAAGTGCACCAAGTAAAATAAGTATCACCGTCACTTTCATGCCCCATTGTTTTTTGTTTTTTTTTGTTCTCTAGCTAGGTCTAGATATTTATCTCTCTTTTCACTTTCTTTTAATTTTATTGATCTGCTGGGCTGGCAAAGTCTACAATTTGGCAGGTTCTGTTTTTTTTTGTTGACTATCACTAGGTGTGGTCATCTGGCCAAGATTAGGAGATCCATTTGTATTTCAAAATCTCAGAGAATTTTGTGAGTTTCATTCTCTAGAATGGATTTCCAGCTGTGCATGTACCACTTGTTTGAATGATCAAATTTAAATTTCTTGCACAATTCCCTATGGATCACCTTGCCCATATCATGTCTAGACTTATACTCTCTCTATGCTAATTTACAGCATTCACTTATTATATGAGTGATCATTTTGTCTCTATAACCACTGTTAATTTAAAAATAATAGAACACAATATTAATCATAAAACCACAACAACAGCATACACATGGAAAGAGAATATTTATTCGTCCTCCTCTAACAACTACTGTATTTACAATGATGGCAGTCTCACAACTTCCGGTTAAAAGTTGCCCCACTGTCGGGAGAGTATTCAAGGGGGACTACTCTATTGGATTAACAACCACATTACCTACATTTACTAATTTGTTGCCGCTTATCTATTTTTTTCTTATGGTTTTGTTTTATGTTGCTATATGAAGAGATTCAGTTTCTCTCTTAATGTTCTCCTTTCTTAACTATGTCCAAATCTTCTCAAGTGAGATTTTGCTCACTTGTCTCTTGAACTCACTTTACTTTCTATTTCTGTTTTCTAGTTATTATTGTTCCCTTGATCCTTATGTTGTTTGTAGGGAACGAATAAATAAATTTTAAAAAATCTTTAAATTAAATTAAAAAGAAAAAGAAAAAGAAAACTATCAAATTTACAGACACTCCCAGAGGTCCCTAAAAGGAAAAGGAGATGACACATGTGTAAAAGAAAAAAGGCATTCCTGTTGACAAAGAGGACCAGGCATTCTAGCTCTTTCAGGCAGTACCCATTGAACCGTCAACACCATTTTGCTGTCTGGTATTTGGGCACCATGCATACGTCTTTGGATGTAGCAATGGTTAGCCCCTTTCACCCAGTAGCAGCTCTCTCTCGGTCAGCATTATGGTGAAATATACAAAACCCACAAATGAACTATAAACTAGCCCTTACCAGACTTTGACAAACTTCCAAAAGAAAACTAACCCTTTTGGAAGTCCAAAATACCAAATGAGGACAAATACATAAATGAAACGATTAACGTATTTTTGACACCTTAACTGGGGGATTCATCCATTTCAGTGTATTCAGGAAAAACTCCCTCATCCATGGAATGGTTGTTGAACCCAGTAAATAAAGGAAAGTGCAAAAGAAACATCTTCGTCTCTTATCTGTTGCTGTCTTTTCTTTTGTATAATTCTTTTGGGACTTTCTTGGGCAAGGCATTACACCAACTAACCAACATGAGGGTAATATAAAATAACCAAAATATGGAGTCAGATATCTAATGGCAACACAGCCTTGCCCTTTGCCCATGACCTTCAGCCTCATAACCCCACATGTTTGTGTTGTTTCTGGTTGCTGTAATCAGTCTTTCTTTGTTCTTTTTTATGATGTCTTCCTGCCATCTTATTGATGTATCAATGCTATCTTCAATGCTGGTGAGTCCTCTTCCTTCTTTTCTTGACATGTAGTCTGTCTATGTCATCTCTTGGATGTAAGGCCTTATGTATTATTAGTTTTCTTGTTCTCTGATCCATTTGCTGAAGTTCTTCCCTCGTCCACTTCAGGAATGCTCCCAAGTATCTTACAAAGAGGACTGCTCAGGTGTTTATCCTTTTGATAAGATTTCTGCGACTGTTTATAAGTTTTTCGCTGAGAGCTGAGTGACAGCAAGTTTCCTCAGACCTCCAGGACTCTTCTAAGTATTCTAGCTGATTCTAACAGTCCTGTGGTTTGGATGATCTTGATTCTTCCTCTGGCTATAACCATAAAATGCTAATTAGAATCCTTCACTTTTTTCTAAATAGAAGCACCAATATCATCATGGACTGCTGTTAACAATAAAATATTCATTAAAATTATTTGCTCCTTCCTAAATAGAAACATGAATTTAATCAGGTACTTAACAGTTTCGATTTCTTTATTTAATGGCATATCCACCTTTGTAGGTTATTTAATGCCAAAATGATCCTTCAAGAAGAACAACAGTGTTGCTATTTAATCCATAGCTGGGAGGATAAGGGGGTTCATACCTTTCCCAAGGGTATTTGTCCGAAAGTGAACGTAATAGTGCGACTGGAATTCGAACTCGCTTACTACGATTCCGCAGTCCATCACTTTAACCATTACACCACAAGAATACCCCCATACTTAACAGGTTCTTGACATGATTTATTTGTGTCTTTTAGGAAGCCAAACATGTCAGTCTGGTATTAGATTTGTTAATATTCTTTTATCTAATTTTCCTAAATGGAATTATCAGATATTCCTTATTTACATCAGAAATTATTGCCAAGTATACTCATATATATGTCCAAATTTAAAGAACTAAATTTTTGGCAAAGAACTCATATATTTGAGGCAATATGTCAACCTATACATGATATCAACTTATACACAAGATATTTGAAGAGATTTACTGTCATTCAGACTCCAGTAAAAGTTCATCAGCTAACACTGGTGTGAAAAACTGGTAAGTTATAATAATAATAATAATAATAATAATAATAATAATAGCAACAATAACAAATAGGATAGCAGCACAAAACACTGCCATAAGAGCCAATTAAGTTAAAACTGAAATTGATATAATGCAACAGAATAGCAAGTGTAAGTTATGTAGAGACAGAGATGAGACAGTTAATCACATAATAAGTGAATGCAGCAAACTTGCACAGAAGGAATACAAAACTAAGCACAACTTGTTTGGAAAGATTGATTGGTTTGGTTTTATAACATATCAACCATTGTTGGTTATTTAATGCCAAATCCTGTTTTACATATATAATAAATACATGATTTGTAAACACATTTTATAGATACACAGTTAAAAGATCAAATGGTTCTATTTCTCACAATTCAATGTAGCACAAGTTAACAAAGTTAAATTATTCCAAATATTGCTCTGTATAACTAACAATTCAATTAAACATCAGTCATTTTTTTACACACAGTTAAATGATCAAATAGTTCTATTTCAAATAATTCAATTTAGCAAAATTCATTCCTTTGTACTCAGTTTTAATGTTAAAGTCCACGATCAAAATATCAAACAGTTCTATTTGACCCATAGATAGGACTCTTTCTGGTACAACCAATCCAGGCCAGAGTGGACCTGGGAGCAATTGAAATGGTACTCCACATAAACCAAAGGCTCATCATCAGATTGTTTAATGTGATATCTAGGACACTCATTGAGACTCCAGTGAAAGACCGCCAATAAGAACTAGCATGAATAATTTGCATGACATGTAACTTTTTCTTGTTTCCTAAATTGAAAATTCATCTCAACAATGAGATTTCAGGATTTAAAAAGAAATGCAATTGTGAAGCCTCACATCATATCAAAAATAAGTTTCAGATGAGCTTCTACCTGTAAGAAACTCATGAGAATAAAGGTGTTAAATGCAAAGAAGAAAATCAATGTTCCATTCATCATTTATTTCTGCTTTGGTACATATAGCTTCAGTTTCAATAATTTTAGGACCTACATTGTACATAATGGTTAGAGTGTTCACCAATGATCTTGGAGACAAGGGTTCAATCCCAGGTCAAGTCATACCAAAGATTCAAAAAATGGTTCTTGATGCCTCCTTCATTAACACTTGGCATTATAAAATTTGAATCAAGGGTAAGTGGAACAACCCAGGGAAAGCAGTAGCACCCTCCTCTACACCTCAGTGCAATAGCTATTGAAAAGAGAGCCTTCTGGTCGCCCTCGACTACATTCAACCAACTTATATATATATATATATATATATATATATATATATATATACCAATCCCTTCACATAAGCAGGATGTGACACATGGTCAATTTTTAAGAAGAGTTTAACAGGTTTGAATTCAGAATTTTCCTTCTCCTCAACCTGTTACCAAACAAAAGTTAGAGCTCAGTCTACCTTGCTATACCTGAAGAGAGAATAATTGAATGAATTATTATTTTAGTTCTATGTGAAATACAAACCACCTCATCCAGAATTTGAATTCAAGTGACTATTTTTTTCCAACAATAACCATTATCCCACTAGTATATATATATGTGTGTGTGTGTGGTAGCTATTGAAAAGGGAGCCTTTAGGTCACCCTCAACTAAGATCACCAACTTTACTTATATCTATATATATATATATACTGCACTTTACATCAGTAATTTGTTCCAAGAGAGACAACTGAAATCAACAAATGACTTAAGTCGAATTTACTTATGTCTAAATTTACATGTCACTAGGCTAAACCACAAATAACCTTTCCTAGTTCTGTATTTTATTTATAAATGCATTTTTAACAATATATGGTCAATAAGAATTTATTTTAAGCTTAGAAACAAATAAATCTTAGTTTTTAATATAACACAGAAAAAAGTAATCGAAATTTACAAATACATGTATATAAGACAGTAAAGTTAGCAACGGTAGTTGAGGGTGACCCGAAGGCTCTTTTTTCGATAGCTACGACACCAAGGTGTAGGGGAGGGCACTACCCCTTTCACTGGATTGCTCCACTTTATCCTTGATCCTTACCTTATAATGCTGAGTGTTAAGCAAGGTAGCATCAAGTACCATCTTTTGAGTCTTTGCTATGGTATGTACATATTTGTAAATGTAGATGTTTATAACTTGGCAATCTTTAAAGTACATCGCAAACTCTTTATTTGTGAATGTGGTTTGCTTTGAGATATAAAATAAAACGAGCTCTTAAAGACTGCTAAATATGACAACAACACAGAGTGACAGATATTTTTATTTTTGGTTTTCTAACATTTACTGTAAATGTATGTATTCTAATATGATTTTATATACTTTTATTCTTATTTATTGTACAGAAACATGCTTTTGTGTACTTTTAACAGTTTTCTAGTGATATAATGACTTCAATATTAGTGGCAGACAGACATAAAGTCGAATAAAAAGACTTAAACTTGATTTTTATTTTTCCATATATTTTTTAACAAACGACATATAATTGAAAATGACTTAACTCAAAACAACGTAACTCGAGGTACACCTATATATATATATATATATATATATATATATATATATATATATATATATATATATATATATATTTATCAATGGCAATTCTGGGGATAGCTCATTTGGGTTTAACTCGAGGTATACCTGTATATATATATATATATATATATTTATAAATGACAATTCTAGGGATAGCTCATTTGGGTTTAACCCAAATTGGCTCTTCTCTCCAGTCAATCTATTTTGAAGCAATAAAAATTCCCTCAGAATAAATCATTTGTTTTTGGCATAACATTCCAATTTGAACAATCATAAATAATTTTTTAACTAACTTTTATAGCTTTGTTTTATTAACATGCCTTAAAATGTTGATTTAGATAAATTTTGCAGACAGTGTTCATGATAATGTTACACAAGAAAAAAAAAAATGTCTCCAGTTATTTTCAGCCCATAAAAACCAGATCTAAAAAACAAATGAAATCTTTTAAATGACATGAATAAATTTCTGACTGAAATTATAGAATAATCTTTAAAAATTTTAAATCTGTTTTACTACCTGTTTTTCAAAAAACAAACTTAATGGATAAATTTGGACTTTGAAAAAAAATTTTTTTCTGTTTCTTAAAATATGTGGAAAATTTAATAATACATCAACCGAAAAGATTTGTACTCCATCTAAATTCTGTGCATGTATGTGTTTGCTTGTGTCACTGTGTGCAGGTCTGGGATCTTTTCTGCCAACCCAGGCATTGAGCAGTTAGCATTAAATATTCGAGTGATTGCTGAGATAGTCTCTTAACCTTGGTCAAAGACATTTATTTTGATAAATGCAACAGATAAAGACAAGTTATCATTTTCGTTTTTGTTGAATGATCAGTTGTCAAGTTTTAGTTGCACAAACTTGTACAGGCACAGAGATTTGATGAATTGTATTCAGAAAAAAATGTAGTTGGATGCTAAAATTCTTCTTATAGTCTAAATTATCTTATTAAATATGTGGGGGAGTGTCCGCATGGTGTAATGGTTAAAGCAATGAACAGCAGAATTGTAGTAAGCGAGTTCGTACTCCAGTCACAATATTATGTTCACTTTCGGGCATGTACCCTTGGGATAGATATGAACCCCCTTATCCTCCCAGCTATGGGTTAAATAGTATCACTACTGTTCTTCTAGGAGAATGGCTTTGGCATTATAGGACTTTACACTCCTATAATTTAATTTGGGTGGTATGCCACTTGTTCCCACAACAAAGATGGCGGACGCACACAAATAATCAGTCTTGGGAAACCATTGGCCAAGAGAACCATGTGACCTGCGTAAATTTCGTCCTGCGTTTTTTGGAGCCGATTCCAAGACACGTATTTTCTATAAATATGTCGTCTTCAAACACTCTTTCTCTTTTTCCCAATTTCCATTGCAGCACTGACACACTCTCTTCAGTGTGACACTCTTCTTATTCACTAACAGAAGTGAAAAGCAAAAAAATGGATAAGCCTCGCAGACATTCATTTCTTCAATATACTTTGACTATGAGACTTTTTCCAGTCTTGGAGAAACCGACTGTTTCAAACCACAAAAAGAAATAGACATTTTAAATATGTAATCCAACTTAATTGGACGTTTTCATTATTAACCTTTTCCGTAGTTTAGTTGTGTTAGTTACACACACACACGCTCACATAAACACTCGACAATTTTACTAACAAGGTAGAATTAGCAATATTTTTAATGTATCAATGTATGTTTTGTTATAGATGTAAATTTTTTGGTTTGTTGCCTTGTTTTGAATGTTCCTTTTGTCCGCGCCATTTCATATCCTCTACTCATTTGCTTCATTCATTCATTTGCTTTATTCATGTGCCTATTCTACCTTAAACTAAACATATACCAAAACTTTAACATAAAATTTTGGGGGACTAAACATAACTATCAAATAACATGTCCCCTACAACATTAAATAACCTACAAAGGTTGATATGCCATTAAACAAAGAAACCAAAACCTTATAAAACATCATTGAAATGCACTAAAGGAGGTCATTAGTGATGTCACACTGGTATCATAGCAGATTTTGGGTTTTGCAACATCAAATCTGTCCCATTGGTAACCGGACCTGTTTCCAGGCTGCCTCCTTTGATGATTTGTTCAATATGCTTCCAAGAAAAATTCAGGAGTCCATATTTAATGGCATTGGGATACACAAAATATAGATGGATGCGAAAATTCTTCTTATACTCAAAATTATATATATAGCAAATTATGTTCAAAATATTAGCAAGAGTAACATTGTTCTCCTAGATTGGTTCAGTTTCAGTTTCATTGTTTACTGGCATAAACCAGCTCATTTGTCTAGTGGGTAGAGTGTTCACCAACGGTCTGGGAGACCTGGATTCAATCCCTGGTCACATCATACCAAAGTCTTTAAAAATGGTACTTGATACCTCCTTGCTTAACACTCAGAAATATAAGGTATGTATCAAGGGTAAAGTGGAGCAATCCTGGGAAAAGAGTAGCGCCCCCCGCTACACTTTGGTGGAGTAACTATAGAAAAGGGAGCCTTCTGGTCGCCCTTGACTACGGTTGCCAACAACTTAATGCCAAAACCATCCTTGTAGAAGGACGTTAGAGGTATTATTTAACCCATAACTGGGGGGTGGGGTGGATAAATGGGGTTCAAATGTTTTCTAAGAATATTAGTCTGAAAAGAAATGTAATAGTATAAGTGGAGTTCATATTCACTTACTTCAATATCAAAGTCCAGCATATTACCCCCTATGCCATAGGGATTCCCCTTGATCACCCAGATTTGCTTTTTTATATATATATATAATGTAAGTTTTAGTGTTATTCTAGATGGCTTGTGAACCTGTTGAATTCCTGTTGTGATATCAAACCCACAAAATTATTGTTCAGTTGCCAATTGGAGGGGAAAATGATTTTATTCTATAAGTTAGAATATTTCAAGTCTATTTCATTAAAAATCTGTCTATGATATACCATTTTTGCTGGGTTATAGTTACATTTTTACAAACATAATGAGAATACTTAAATTTATCAGATTTACACTCCTATATTCTAAAATGGCTGTGATACCACTTGTTACCAAAGCAAAGATGGTGGACGTCTATAAACTGATCAGTCTCGGGAACCTATTGGTCAGGAAAGTCACGTGATTTGTGCTCACAACTATGTCGGCACCTTTAATTTTATCCCGCACATTTGGAGCTGACCACATGACAAGGATTGCCTATATATACTCTTGTCTTCCAAGAACTCATTCTCTCTCATTTTGACTTCCAGAGAAATCACTCTCTCACTCTTCATTTCAACTTCCAGAAACAGATTGACCTTGCCAGTTAGTAAGACACAACTCAATACGCATAACATGGGGGCGTATACATTCTGCGACCTTTTTCTTTCCTGTTCTGCCTTTTCAGTTAGACTTGTTCCAGTCTCGAACACAGCCTAAGAAATTTCGTCAAATCCTGAAAGAGACAAACAACCAACATGGGAGAAGATATATTCTTCCTAGAATACATTGCTATATTTCTGTACATTGATACCTCGCATGAAATACTTTGTCAACATACATTTTATAGTCTGCAGGATGCTAGTTACATTCACACATGCACGCACACAGTAGAATATTTAACAGACTATATTAGAATATTCATAATGTTTTGTAATGTTTCCTTTTTATGTATTTGTTGATATATAAATTTAATTTTGTTTGTGCTGCTTTCTTTTGAATGTACTTTTGTCTGCATTGTTTTACAAAGGTTACTTTGTTTGCTTTTCAATGATGAGCCAACATAATTTGTGGGAGCAAACTATCCACCAAACATACCCCATAAATTCTCACATATAGAGATAGATAGATGCATAAAAAGGCAAATAAATCTTTTTTTTTTTTTCAAATAAGCTTTATGTTTTAGTCCTTTTGTCATTAATTGAATCAAGGCATTGAATAATATTGTGTTACTTGCATGCGGCTGGAAATAATTATTTCAGATTTTGATAATTAACCATTGGAGCAAGTATTTTATAACATTCCAACAATTCAGAGTTCTTCCTTTTACTTTTGTGGACAACTTGAAGTTTATTTTCTTCATCTTTCAGCATTAGTCAAATAACATTGATACATCTCTGCATTTCAAAGGACATTTAGTGGCTAAAGCCCAAGGATAGTTGACTGAACAAAATCCCACACAAGTTTATACTGAGTTAAAAAGGGTCCTGTAGTTTGTAAAAATGTTAAATTCTATGAAGGTCAGATGTTGAACAAAATCCATTATGAAACCACTTGGCTATTTGAAGAATTGTCATTACAGCTGAAAGCATTTCAAGAAATTGGTTAATCAGAGGCGTCTTGTCTTGGACTTTCTGGGAATAAACCAGATGTGTTCCTTAAAAGTCAGTTTGAAATTAAGTGATTTCATTGTTGGAAGATGTGACATGTTAAATGCAAATACAAAATACTGAAAAGTAAACTTTGGAAAAACGTTTATTTCCAGTTAACTCTCAAATGACTGGAATCAAATCCTGAATCAATAAAGATTACACAATCTAGTTCTTATGAAATCTGGAAAGGGTAAAGTTCCAAACAAGTAAATACAACATTGGTAAGATGTCCTTTTCCTTTCTGCAGATGTTGTATTAAATGATTTACAATTGTTAGATTTTTTATAGCAATTAGAAAATTAATTTTTCCCTAAATGCAATGTTGATGCTTGTTTATCTCAGATAGAAAGCAGTTTAAAGCTTATACTAAGATGATAATCCAACATTAAGGATTATTATGCAAAGTGGTTGTCCAGCATTTTAAAATGTTTATTTTTGATTCTTAATTTTTTAAAAACTACCAGATTCTTCTATTCTATATGGGGAACTCCAAAACATCACCTATTTACTAGATTGAGTCAAAAGTTTTGCAATATTTTGGTAACGAGAGGTTCAATTTAGCAGCTTTAAATGCTTTTGTTAAGGTTGTGAAGGTAACAAACCACTCTGAACAGCAAAATACCAAGACTTCTTGATACTCTCTGAGTGCCATTTGCTATACAGGGTGGAACAATAAAATTGTCACCCTACAAAAGACGATATGATTCCGTTTCTGTTTAATTTAAATCGGTTTTCTTTTTTTGTTGCAGACCATCTACTAGTTGGCCAGTTGTGTACAAATCTCAAGAGCGATAGGAGCCTTCTATCATGTCTGAAAGGGACACAATGTTCAATGAGCAAGATCGGAGATGCGCCGTTGTACAACTCATGCTCTCTACCGATCCAAGTTATGACAACAGGACCATTGCCAGCACCCTCAAAATGCAAATCCGGACGGTTCAACATGCCCAGGGTGATGAAAACAAAGTTTCCAGCTATGGTTATGGTCTTTGGTGTGGTTTCAAGTGAGGGCTGCATCATGCCACCTCACATCTTTGAATTCAACTTGAAAGTCAACACCAAAGTGTACCTGGATGTGCTGAAGACTGTAGTGATCCCCTGGTGCAATCAGGTGGTGGTGGCAGACCCTGGGTGTGGCAGCAGGACTCTTTATGAATTAATATAAGAATATAATGGATAAATTTTTTTTTTCTATTATAGGGATTTTTCTTTTATTTTATATACTATTTATAACCGTTGGATATAAATTTTTAATTGACCATAAAAATTCAAAAATAACCTGTTGTGATCTATATCTTGTTCTTTTACCCAGTGTAGATTGGTATTTCAGCTTGTATTAAACATTGGGCTTATAGAGTTTTCCTTCTCCTAGACTGGTTGCCTAAGCAAACCTAAAGAACCTAATCATAGAATTTATCATCAATTGTCAATAGATCATCATCATCATCATCATCATCATCATCATCAAGTTGCGCTGCTAGCACAGATTTCCCTGAGTCTCTCTCCCCATCCATCCCTATCATTCATTGCTCCCAGCAGGTCTTCCAAACTACATCCTGTGTCCACACAGAGCTGTTGTAGATAAGTTTTTGCTGGTTGACCAATACTGGCTTGTCCATGTGTAGGGGTCCATTGGAGAATGTCACTTATGAGTTCATCCTTGCTTCTCCAGCAGTGTCACACATGTCTTGTTCATATTACTTGGATGGTTTTAGAGATGGAAAGTAAATGGCCATACAGCTGTTGTTTTGAGGGGTGTTGCTTCCAAGATTTCTACCATATAATTAATAGCATTCTTGTGCTGTTCTCATCTAGCTTTTTCTCTATATGTTTTGTTGGCATCCATGTGGTGCATCCATAGAGTAGTATTGACACAAGCACTGCTTAGAAGAAATCCCATTTTATTTTATCCGATAGATCAGACTTCCATATCATTGGGAACCTATTGATAGCAGTCCATGCCTTTCAGTAGATGAGACACTGCTGCCAAAGTACATGAACTTGTCTATTAATTTCAAAGGATTGCTCTTTAGAGTGGAGAGGGCTATGTCTTGATTAAAACACAGGTACTCTGTTTTGTTTGCATTCCCATAGAGGCCAATGCTTCCAGCAACCTACTTCAAGCTATGCAACTGGGATTGAGTTTAGGTATGTATATTTGCAAGAAGCACTTGATCATCTGCATAGTCTACATCTTTTATAGTTTCTGCAGCTTCTTGTCTTTTTTGTGTGAAGCTATTTTCTTTTATTTGAACTATCAACATTTGATGTTGATTATGAACAGACAAGGTTACATGACTTGAAATCAAACCATACACTAATAGATTAGCATGTATTTACACAACCCCTCTGCCACGGGCATAATGTGACCCTAGGTCATTTTTTAAGCTATGTAAAGCTTTTTTGAATTCAGTTTTAATTCTCCTTGACTTACCAAGGCTAAAAACCCAGTCTGCTCATCCAAGATTTGAATCCCGATCTCTGATTCTATTTCCTACAAAGAGACTCACACCTCCCTTTTCATTGGGAATTATGATTTGTTTCTTCTTTTTCATTTAATGGCATCTCAACCTTCAGGAGTTATTCAATACCAAAGCCAACTTCATAATACAAACAGTAATGGTAGTATTCAACCCATAGCTGTGAGATATAAGGAGGTTCATATCTTTCCAAAGGGCCATTAGTCTGAAAGTGAACGAAATAGCAGGACTAAAATTCAGGCTCACTATGTGGTCCAGCACACTAACCATGAGCATCCCCCCCCCATCGCAATTTGTTTTAAAAGTATAAAACATTTTTATTATGTGGAAGCAACACATCATTGATTTGGATACTATAATATGTGGACTATCAACCATATTATATAACATTGAAATAATATCTTTTATTTGATAGCTGTCAACAACAACTAATCAACCTAATTGTCAAACCTTGTTCAGTAAGAAATTTCCTGAAGGAAAAATTGTAAAAATGCAATCTTCAATTATGCACAATACCTTTTTTAAAAACTAGTCAAAACTTTTTTTTTCAAATATTTTCACTAGATTTTCCATTTTGGGGAATTCCCAGTAGCATATTTTCCAACATAAAAACATTTCTTTAAAAGATTACTTTGAAAATCTTTAAATCATAAAAACATCATAATAATCAATGAAAATGCTATGAATATGAAAATGTTTGCCATAATGGTTTTCTATAGAGGACATATCTCTTGATATCTCTTGCAGGTGGCATTCTGTCATTACATTATTTGTAATAAATAAAAACAAAGGAAATAATCTTTTCAATGCTGCATTTACAGTGTCACATTTTCCAATAAAAAAAACAATTGTTTGAAAAAAATTATTTGAATATTTCTTAATCACCAAAAAATGTTCTCATAATCAATGTGGATATTGTGAATTAGTGTTAAAACACACTAATTCACAATATCCACATTGATTATATGAACATAAAAAGAGATTTTTCTGAATAAATCAATTAATTTCCTGCTTATTTCTTTTTTTATCACTGTCTTTTTTCTATTGATCAATTTTAATAGACTGTCAAACTGCCAAGAATTATTTCGTGTCTAGAAGTTAGGGAATCACCTTCATATTTACTTTTTTCTGTCATTTCTTAAGAGATTTCTTTTTTTTTGCACATTGTCCAATTGAATATGAATAATTTTTAAAGAAATCTATTTGACCGATAAATGAGACCCTAACCAGTACTACTACTACAAGACAGAGAGGATCTGGGAGTAATGGCAATGAAGCGGTGCACCACACTCTCCAGAACTGGATCCTCATCATCAGATAAAGTTTAGTATCATTCTTAGAACTTCTTTTTTATGATTAGCATCTGTAATGGTTGACAAAGTTTATCTTGGAATTTCAAATTACTGTTATCCATAGCATTATAATAGAAATTTGAATATATTTGCACATAGCTGTGAAAGAGTTAATGTCATAAGAATTGCAATTAAAATATGGAACACACACACACACACACACACACACACACACACACACACACACACACACACAGTGTGACAGGTAAATTTTTGCCATTTCAAATTATTAATTTCATGCCTTTCAGTTTTTGTCTACTGTGCACCAAACAAGAGTCAGTTGGGAACTTTCTTTGAGGAAGACAACGCCATGACACAATTCACTCCTCTAAAAATTTGGAAACTGCATGCTGTACTGCTTAACATTCATGCTGGAAGCTCTACTACAAACATTTTAGAGTGTTTGGGTATCAATCTGATGACAGATTCATATTAATATTGATGAAAACCAAACACCCTGTCCACATCATGATATTTGGGATTGTGCCTACATCAAGTCCCTGGAGGAGATAGTGGAGAGAAAAGGGTAGCTGCTAGAAGACCCAACATCTGGCAACAGGAGTCTATGCAACATCACACAAGCAGGAAAACCCAGTGTTAGCTGTGAAGAAATTTCTGCTACCACATCATCTCGGACATCTGGCTACCTAACTTCCAAGATTGCAATCTCTTTGATTATTATGTGAGAGTACAGTTGAGCAAGAGACCAACACAACTCTGTACAACTCCAACGATGAACTGAAGGCAAGGATAACTGCATCATTTACCAATTTAAACAAAAGGATCATCAAAAGGCTTACAGGAAATTCTGAAGTTGTCTGGAGGTTGTGGTTGAAGCCAATAGTGATTTCTTTGAATAAATTTAATCAATAGTATTTCAAAATATTTTCTTGTAATTTTGGTAATTATATCTGCTAAAGTGAGATGTCAGTTTTATTTTAATTTTTGCCTAATTTAGATGACAGTTTACCTATCGCACTCTGTATATATTCATAAATTTATGAAAACAACCATGTTTCTCATAAATTCACTTTGTTTTGTTATTTTTCTATGTATGGTCAGTTGTCTTTCTGTTTAGTTGAAATACATTCACACGCCAACACAGAAAAGACTGTTCTATCAGCACATTATCCTCACTCTTTTTATTGGTTTCATTCCTTATCGATAATGGTCTTCCACAGATGATATATGTCTTAGTATTTCTCACTATAGATGAACATGCTGGCACATTGGTATTATTTGCAATGAAAACAAAAGAAATAATCCTTTTAATGATACTGTTTGAAATTTAACATAGTTTCCAATATCACATTTTCCAACAAAAAAATCTGCTTAATAAGATTACTTTAGAAATCTTTAAATCATCAGAAAATGATAATTATGAACTGGTTGGTTGGTCGGTTGGTTTTACAACAAATCAACCCTTTTTGACTCATCTAACGTCAAATTAAATTTCAAACAATTCAGTTTTGCAAAGTATGCAGTTTAAATGTTAAAACAGACCTATTTCAAACAATTCAGTTTAGCATGAGTACACAGTTTAATTGTCAAAAACATTTCTATTTCAAGCTATTCACTTTAGTCAAACAATTCTAATTCAACAAATTCAGTTTAGTATAAGTATAGATTTTGTTTACACATAGATAAATGTCAAAACAGTTTTATTTCAAACAATTCAGTTTACCATAAGTACAGTTTCAATGTAAAAAACAGTTCTATTTCAAGTAATTCAGTTTAACATAAGTATGCATTTTTGTTCTATTTGACCCATAGACAGGACCCTATCAGGTGCTACCACTCTGGGCCAGAGTGGACCTGGGAGTGATGGCAATGAAGGGCTACTCTGCATTCCCCAAAGCTCCAGCATTACTGAAGCCTCACCATCAGATTGTTGAGTATCATATCCAGGACACTCATTAGGGGAGTCTTACCCCTCTGCAGAGATGCAGTCAGTGTTTTCTACATTATGAACTGGTATTAAAATTATAAAAAAATCAATTTCGGAATAAAATCAGTAAATTTCCAGCTTTGTTCTTGTTTTTTTTTTTCTCTGTCCTTTTACTTAATTAGAATCTGGAAGAGACATAAAATGAGAAAAGCAATTTGATGATGAAATATTTATATATTTATTATGATGTTTCACTTTATCAGATAATGATTTGGAGAAATGTTTAAATTTTAGGAATAATAAAAAAAAAAAAAAAAATTGTAGAAATCATTATCTGATGATGTCACGCTGAGCAAAACATTATGACAAATATATAAACACTCCAATAAATTGGTTTTCACATTTTATTTCTCTTCCACTTTGTTGAATATTTATCTGTATAGTTATTCATAATTAGCATCAGTAAATTGCTGACTGTTTGATATTTTGTAAAGCAATCTGAAAGACATATAGTTTAATTTGATGTCAAAATAATGAAAACTTTATTTGCAAAATTGTTCAGTGAATCAAAAATATTGACTAACAAATAAAACAAGGTATAAAATTTGACTCTATTTGCGCACAGTATGACATAAGGAATTTGGCTATTGTTTCACACAGTGTGACACTAGATATTTGGCTATAGTTCCACAGAGTATGACACAAGGTATTTGGCAATTCTTCCACAGAGTGTGACACTAGGTATTTGGCTATCGTTCCATGCAGTGTGACACTAGATATTTGGATATAGTTCCTCACAGTGTGACACTAGGTATTGGCTATAGTTCCACACAGTATGACACTAGGTATTGGCTATTTTTCTGCACAGTGTGACACTAGATATTTGGCTATAGTTCCACAGAGTGTGACACTAGGTGTTTGGCTATAGTTCTACACAGAGTGACACTAGGTATTTGGCTATAGTTACTCACAGCATGGCACAAGGAATTTGGCAATAGTCGCACTCAACATGTTGTTGAGAATTGGGCAATATTTGCACTCTGAATGACACGAGGAATTTGGCTAGAGCTGCATATGGTACTTAAAGGATTGAATCAAAATATAATCCTTCTCGGAATTAAAAAAGAATTGAATCAACCTTTTTATCAAAGTGGAACTAAAATTCTATCGCGTATTCTTCTCTAGTTTTGGGACATATCAACAAAAATGACCCTTTAATTCTTCTATTATTAAGATAAAAACAGGATTAAGATTCTAGAAGATGTTTTAACTTGTTGGAATTTCTTTTTATAACCCAACTGGAAGTGCTTACCTCGACAGCCAACACTTATATGGCCAAAATTAATGAAAATCATGACCAGCTTCATGCATCCACTTCTGGGAGCAAAAATATAAAGTGTAATAAAATATTTTTGGACCAATCACTAACTGCTACACAATTTTCAAGTAAATTGATTTCTGAGTCACTTCAAATTGGTCTGTGTGCATATAAGAAGGCTGATTTGACCTGGCAGTTAGAAGGAAAAGGGTTTCAGTTGTGCTTACTTCAAAGAGAGGTCAAATGCTGACTAAGCAGCAAAAGCTGCAGAGAACTCAATGTGATGACTAAGCAATAACAGCAGCAACTTCAAAGAGATCCAAAATGGTCACTAAGAAACAGCAGCAACAGCAGCAGCCACTTCAACAAAAGACTTGACAAAAGAATTACATTATGTGATGAGAGCTAATCTTCATACATCAACTGATAATAAAGTCCTTTCTTTATTTGTCTCAAACATGTCCCATCTACCTTGTGTTACCTACAATCCTTTTACTGTTAATGTAAGTTAAGGTACCCAAAGAGAACAACAAGAATAAAAGACTAACCTCCAGTTATCAGTACCATAGTTCCTGAAATAAGGGTTAAAAAATGTAGAATAGATAATGAAAAGGCTTCTGACTCATTGATTAGCCTCACGGCCGTTTGAACTCTTTAAATAGCAAAGATGAAATAAAAAAGTAAAGTTGGTAACCTAAGTTGAGGATGACCCAATGGCTCCCTTTTCAATAGCTACTACACCACAGTGTAGGAGAGGGCACTACTCCATTCCCTGGATTGCTCTACTTTACCCTTGATCCTTACCTTATAGTACTGAATGCGAAGCAAGGCGGCATCAAGTACCATTTTTTGAGTCTTTGTTATGACTCAACCTAGGATTGAACCCTGGGCTCCTGGACCATTGGCCAACACTCTACTCATTAGGCCAATGGCCTAAAATAATACAATAAAATTTACATTACTTTTGTTATTCCTTACTTCTACGTTGCTGAGAATATATTAAGAAATAAAAAAAGTGGTTTACTGTTTTGACTGATGTGCAAAAATCATTGAAAAGGATAAATTGTCTTCAATAACATTATTGATTTTAGATTAAGTTTTACAAACTACTGTCTTAAAATAGCGACTACAATGATAAATATAGACAATTATGTTTAATATTGGAAATATTTTTCATTATAAACATTTAAATTAAAAATAAGGATTAAGATAAAGAATAAGAACAAGAACTCAGATAAAATTAATGACAAAACATTTAATGATGAAAGCTGAAAATATTGCAGTCCAAAATCTTTTTTTTAAATTGAACAAAAGTTAATCACATGAGGTGGGGGTTCTATAATGTAATCTCTTGTGACTTTTGCTTTAAATGAAATATTCAGTAAAATATAACAACAGGAAAAAAAGTTAAGTAAAATGAAAATATATTCAACGTTAAAATTGATTTTCAATTAGGGTTGCCAACCTGAAAAATAAATTAGTTTCATAACTTTCTAACCCAACCTTCTGCTACAGAAAACCAATAGCTAATTAATTGAAATCAAGGAATCATTAATATATGGTAAATTAAATTTTTTCAACTGTAAATTTGTTGCGCTTCATCTACTTCATCTTTGCTCCTAGTCTTAATTTTATATGATGTGTTATATGAGAATTATTAAATTTTGTATTTTGATTTGTCTCAAATTTATAACTCACAGAATCATGGAATTGTCATTCATACATTTAAATCCAACATCTGACATGAAAGTAATATTTTTTAAATTTATTTCTTTATAATTTAATTATCTGCCCAAATGATTCCATTCATCTTGTTGCTTTATCAAAAAAATTATAATTGCAATGTCATATATATATATGTACATAAGGTTATATGTGTGTGCATGTGAGTGTGTGTGTGTGTGAGAGAGAGAGAGAGAGAGAGAGAGAGAGAGAGAGAGATATTGTACCAAGGAAATGCTACATTTGCACATCAACATACATGAAAAATATATTTTCTGAATATTTTGTTTTTTCATATTTTTATATGTACCTACTGTTGGATGTATTTCCATTTTTCTTTAATATATATATATATATATATATATATATATATATATATATATATATATATTTATTTTACTTTTTGTCTTTCTTTTTCTTCCTTTTGACTCGAAATCTTTCTCAATAAACAAACGTAACATAAATTCTATACAATATTCCTAATAAGTCAAATGACGTAATTTAAAACAACAAATGCTGATTCACTAATTAAATGGCCAACTTTTTCTTGTTATACAAATTTTCCCCTAGGTTTTTGTATTTTGCATTCTTAAACATCGACCATTGACTTAACATTGCTAATATCATCCCTCATGATGGTTCAGTAGAACCAAAATGCTATAGTGTCAACTTTACTTCTTAATAAACCTCTCCTTCTATTTGCTATCAATCTTTCTCTACATATATATTTATATATATATCATCAAGTCATCCTGACAACATGGAGTACCCTGACTCTCTCTTACTATCCCCTTCTATCAACCATTGCTCTGGGTAGGTCCTCCAAACTAAATCCAGAGTTCACACATTGCTGATGAAAGTCTATTCACTAGTCAGTCGACACTGGTGTGTCCATATGTAAGAGTCATAGAAGAATGTTGCTTATGAATTCATTCTTGTTTCTCCAGCAGTGCTCCTTATGTCTTGCTCATCTTAATTAGATGGTTTGTGAGATGGAAGGTAAGTAGCTGTAAAGCTACTGTTTAGTGGGGTGTTGCTTTCAGGATTTTTTCAAAACAGTACATAGAATTCTTGAGTAGTTCCTATCTAAGTTTTTCTTTATGTGTTTTATTAATGGTTATAGAGTGGTATTGGTACAGCCACAATTTGGAAGAAATTCAGTTTTATTTCGTCAGAGAGACCAGATTTCATATGATTGATAACCTGTCAAAAGCATTCCATGTCTTTGCTAGGCAAATGTTGACATCGCTTTTATGTTGACATCACTTTTATGTGTTTTAAACAAGAAGCCATTTCTACTAAAATGGCAAGCCTCTAAAATTAATAGACAGCATACCTAGGTAACAATGTCTCAGATAGATAGATAGATATAAATGTGCATACTTAGCTTATCTATCTATCTATCTATATATATATATATATTCTAAGCATGTGTATATATATATATGTATATATTGTCATCCACAGACAGTTTTGTTGTATCACAACTCTTCAGTTTGGCTAGACAAGCGAGATGCATCAAGCTGAGATCAAAACCCAACTTTACGTCATTCAGATATCTTAACCTAGAGTTATCAATATTCTCAGCATAAGTGAAAGAATTTTTTACATATATATTTTTACATATATGCTATCAGCTACCAGAGTGCTCAATTCATAAGAAGAGCTTAGCATTTATGCATATGTGGCAGCCGGCAATTCCCCACTCGAGTGCTCAACCCACTGGGAGGAGCATATATATATATATATATATATATATATATATAAAATGAGACAAGAAATACTTCAAAGAGATTGACACAATAATATAAGATAATTTAACAGCAATAATTTTATTCTCCTACCTGTGAGATTAAACTAGGATTGTAATTCATATCAATACCAAAATTACAAAACGTTATCAGAAGGTGAAAGGGACAATGTCAATGAATGATTGTATAAACATTTGTTCATGTCATGATGTACACATAAAGAATGTTCAGCTTCATTTCCTTGTGAAATGTACATGTATGGAAAGTGTAAAAGGGGAGGTCAAACAAAGTTATTACTTAGCTCACATCTTTTTGTGTTGTCTATTTGACAAGCTGATCTTAATTCATTAAGTCTCTATATTTTTGTTTGCCTCTCAATTGTTTGAAGAGTTCCATTCTTCCATCAGTGGTTAAAGTTGCTTTTCTATTTCTTTCTTTGTCTTTTTCCATCCCATTTGTTTTCCTACTATTTTATTGATTGTTTTTTTAATCAGTTATCTCTGTTATTGATGAGACACCTATCAATCTTTTCACTAACTGACACCATATGAGATAAACCATCTTGCTCAGGTCTGAGGGCTGTCTTCAAACATCTCTGTGATTTGAGAGTGACTGGCTCTTTCCATGTCAGGCCATCATCTGTCAACATCTATGCAATTTGAGAGTGACCGATTCCTTCTGTTTCATTGATTGTCCGATTTGAATTAAAATCTGTTACCTGATATAGTTCATCTAATCAGTGACTATCTTTTCTCCCAATTTGAATAAGAGACCATACTCAAGGATGAATCTTTAAAAGATGTGGTGGGCAGTTCCCTGATCTAATGTCATAGCTATCATGCCTTGTATGATTTTTCTTTATATGTCCTTATTTGGATTCCCGTCTCTTAAGTTTAGTGTTTGCCAATGGATCCGAGAGACTGGGGTCCAATCCCTGGTCGTGTCAAACCAAAGACTCAAAAAATGGTACTCTATGCTGCCTTGCTTAACACTCAGCATTATAAGGTAAGGATTAAAGGTAAAGTGGAGCAATCCAGGGAACGGAGTAACGCTCTCCCCTACTCCTTGGTGTAGTAGCTGTTGAAAAAGGAGCCTTCGGGTCACCCTTGACTAAGGTTGCTAACTTTGCTTACTTTAGGTTGAGCTCATTATTTGTTTCACTTTCTCTTTTCTTAACTTTGTGTCTGACTCTTCCTTGCATTTTCTTTTAGTTCATATTGACTACATTTGATTTGCTTCTTTTTGTTCTGCTTATACATTCATGTGACACTATATATATATTTATATATATACACATGAGTCATTCAAAAAATTTTTAACCTCAACAAGAAAGAAACCCATAGCTGAAAATTTTTGTTATGGCAACACACTATCTCTTCTTATAAAACTAGAAAAAGTTATTCAGATTTCTCACTTAATTTCTTTTCGACAAATCTCAAATCTGACTGAAGCTTAGAACTTTTTGAACGACCAAGAAAGAATAGTACTTGGTGACTGTCAGTTTCTTGCCTATAGGATCATCAGACCAAGAACTACTCTTAGATCTACATATGTTCTATCACCAATATTAATCACTCTATATTTATAGACACAGTATTAATTATTTATCATTATCATCATGTCTTGCTGCTTGTATGGATTTCCCTGACTCTCTCTTGTGATTTGTCTCTATCATCCATCACTTCTGGAAGGTCTTCTAGAATACATCCCCTTGTCCATACACAGCTGCTGTAGATAAGTTCTAGTTGGTCGTCCAATACTTGCACGTCCATGTGAAGGAATCCATTGGAAAACGTTGCTTATGAGTTTCTACTTATTTCTCTGGCAGTGTCCCACATGTCAGTCTTATTTGGGTGATTTTACATACGAGAGGTAGGTGGTCAAACAACTGCTGCTTTGTGGGATGTTGCTTCCAGGATTTGTTCAATATAGCTTGTATGCAATTCCAATCTAGCTTTTTCTCAATACCCTTCATCTACATCCATGACGTGCATTTATATAATAGCACTGACATGACCACTGCTTTAAAAAAAATTGTGTTTTATATTATCATATAAGTTTGACTTCCATATGATCGATAACCTATCGATCGCAGTCAATGCCTTTGCTAGTCACATATTGATGTCATTTTCAGTAGATGAAAAGCTACTTTCGAGGTACATGATTTTAAAGAACTACCATTTTTAGGCCTCCTCACTAAAATTATCAAATTATCACAGATAATTATCACAAACCCACAGATATCCAACAATCTCTCCATTTCAAAGGTCATCACCCCAAATGCTGCAAAAAATCCATCACTTACACTCTAGTACAATAATTCCCAATGTAGGGTGCATGAACTACTGATGGGGCATGGTAATGATTTAGTGGGGCTTGTTTAGAGATCAATTTAATCGCCTTTTAAGCTTCCTTTACTTGAATTGCAGTAAATGTAAGAATTAAATATTGCTGGAGGGCATCAGAATTTTAGAAATACTTAAGTGGGGCATGGCCCAAAATCAGTTGGGAACCACTGCTCTAGTGTGTAGGATCTGCACCATAGTAATTACAAAAACCTCCCACAAACTTGCCTAGAAGAATCATGCATAGCCCTTCAGCAGATACCATTAAAACTATAAAACTCAAAATAACATAGGAACAAATAACCTTTGGCAAAATGCAACAAAAACAATCGAGATATTAACTGAAATAATAAAGAATCTAGAATAACTTAAAAACAATGATAGAATTAAAAACATACTAAACACAACAAGGCATTAAATAACCTACAAAAGTTGATATGCCATAAAACCCAAACAAACAAACTAAACACAACAAAAATCATTAAAAGCAAACAACAGAGTCTCTTAACATAAAAGCAACTTTAAATTACTAGAAAACAGAAAACTTTGTGTATCAAAACATCTTTAAGAATGCAACAAAGATGTTTTTGAAATAATGCCAATACACCAGACTGATGACTATTCATTACTCCAAATAAAAGAAAAACTTCCTGGTTAGATTTAATTTAACATTAAATTTTTCTCAATGACAAACATAAACTAGCTTAAATTCAACTTTGTATGAGGTAAAAACATTCTCACGCATTAAACCCATCAAATGCCCTTGAAATACGTGTATATATACATAAGTGTATGTGTATATATACACGTAGGCACATACCCAAGATGCAGACATAAATAAGCAAAATTTACAAAAACTAGAAGTAAAAAGAGAGAGAACAAAAATTTATCCGACACTCTCAAAAATATATGTGTATGTGTACACGCACACACACACACACAGACAGAATACAGACTTATATACGCACAAAAACATTCACAAATTCAAAAGGTCTTCATGGACAATAAACTCCAAGGATACATTCACAGATACAAAATCCAGAACAAAACAAAATCAAAACTACCAATCAAAACAATCTTCAGTATGAAATAAAACAAGCTAAAATTACAATTCATATCACCACCAGAACTTTTCAATCAAATCTCTGTCTGAACAAGATATAAAGTTGCAAACACGTGTAGCGCACAAGTATATCAAATAATAAAAACCTATATACCAAGTTTTAAATCATTTTCAGGCCCATTCATTTGAGATATATATATATATATATATATATATATAACTATATATATATATAAATATATATATATGTTATAGAAAAGGGAAATAAATCTGATGGTATGTATATTTGAAAATATAAAAAACAAGATATTCAAAGGACATATTCACACATAAATATATATTCATATATAAATACATCCTTTAGATATCTTGTTTTTTCTTATATATTATTATTATTTTCATAAATAAATATATATATATATATATATATATATATGAATGCATGTATATGTATAACAATAAACCTACAAAAACAGCACATCATAGCATGATTTTTATTAGAGCAATAACTTAAGATATTCCAATGAAGCAATTTCTATTTCAATTCATACAGAATCATTATTTAGTAGTGTATATATTTGTACTGAGAGTTAATTTATAACCATTCAAATTCTTGATATGAAAAGACAACTGAAAAATGCTTCCCGAATAGAGGCAACACCATCATCATGGACAACTATTAAAACAGGAACTCAATGAGTTTGTAGGTTGTCTAGTCTATTAGAAAGTTGAGTTATTTGTAAATTAATATAAAAATTTACATTAGTTGCATTAATCTGTCTGTCTCTCTTTCTCTCTCTCTCTCTCTCTATATATATATATACATATATTGAGAACTATTAAAAATGAATAACACAGACAAATATTTATATTCATTTTATCATCTTATCACTTTGGTTCATCTTTTTGGGGGAATAAAAATTTGGGAACTTTATGCATTCAAATTGGGCCACAATGTCACAGAAGCAATCAAAAACAATTGTTGTATGGAAGGTGAAGGTGTAATCTATCATTGTACAGTGACTGGATGATTCAAGAAATTTTGCTTTGGTTGCAAGAACCTTAACCATCAGGCAAGGTCAGATAGGCCTTAAATCATGGATTCTGAGGCTGGGCTCCCTGCCAAAAAGGCAAATCTAGTGAGTAGAATTCAGAGAGTATCAGGCAAGCTCAGCATCTCACTGTCCAGTGTGGTTTGTCATCTTCATGACCTTTGAATCTGAAGCTGCCCAATTGAGCCTCATATTACCAAAATATTGCAAAACATTTTATTAATACCAGTGTATATATATATATATATATATATATGAATACTAAATGCTCCCAGTCAAGAAGAAAAAATACAGAAGTAGAAAGAACATTACAAGAATCTGCTTGTAAACCCTCCTGAAATTACTTACAAACTTGCCAAAAAAATTATTTATAGCTAAATAGACATCAAACTAGAACAGTTTACCCAGGAAGAATTTAAGCAGTACTGAAATGAATTAAAAGTACAAAAGGTGTATACCTTATCAAAATACCTCTAAAGTATGGAAGACAAGAAAATTTGACCACATACTTCTTTGATTATGCAACCGTCAATAAACAAAGCCCAATAGAGAAATAGACAAAAGGCTGCATCCCTCATTTCCCCAAGAAAAGACAACTTCAGAATCAGTAAGAAATACAGAAGCATAACCCTAACTGTTATAGCTGCTTAAGTTTATATAATGCCTTACTTCTCAATTGTATCCTACCTGAAGACAAGAATTCTTAGGAAAAATCAGAATGGCTTTGGGACCAATTGATTCACATCACAGATTGAATCATTGAAGGAGTATGTACAAAAATCTTGAAGCAACACTACTGTTCATAGATTCGATTTCTTACACAAAAGAAAAATCATATTTACCCAACCCCTCTGCTCAGGCATGATATAACACAAGGTCAATTTTTAAGTGGAGTTTAACAGGTTTGAATTCAGAGTTTTCCTTCTAGACTAGTTGCCTCACCAAGGCTGAAGAACCCAGTCTGTCCTACTATTTACCCATAGCTGGAGGGAGAATAATTGGATTCATACCTTTCCCAAGGTTATTAATGCTATGTGAAATGCAATCAGTATTGTCCAGGATTTGAACTTGTGTCACCGTGTCCATTTTCTACGATAGCCATTACACCACAGCACCTCCTTATACCACGGCACAGAAGAAAAATGGAACAAATATTTCTAATATATGGTTTCTCTGAAGAAACTGTCACAGTTTTAATGATACTTTACAAAAACATGAAATCAACAGTCTTCTGAATGGCAATTCCAACTTCTTCAACATTGTCAATGGAATCTTGCAAAGACATATATAAGCACCATGTATGTTTATGGTCTGCCTAAATCATATACCCAGAATATCAATTGATCAAATAAAAGAAAATGATTTCACATTAAAAAAGACAAGTAGCAGATGATATTCCACAGAAACTATGACAGACACAGACTATGCAGATGATCTAGTGCTTCTCGCAAATACACCAGACCAAGCAAAATCCACACTGCATAGCTTGAAGCAAGTAGCAGGAGACATTGGCCTCTACATGAACATAAATAAAACAGAGTTTATGTACTTTAAACAAGAAAGAACCATCTCCACTTTGAGTGACTCTCTAAAATTAATAGTACAGTTCACATATCTTGGCAGCAATATCTTATCTACTGAAAGCAATATCAACATATGCCTTGCAAAGGCATGGACTGCTATTGATATGGCAGTCTGATCTCTCTGACAAAATAAAACTGGATTTCTTCCAAGCTATGTTTGTCAATACCACTGTATGGACGGACTAAGTGGACTTAAAGGAAATCCATGGAGAAAAATCTAGATGGGAACTTCACAAGAATGCTATATGCTGTTTTGAACAAATCTTGGAAGCAACACCCCACAAAACAGTAGTTGTACGTCCACTTACCTCCAATCTAACAAACTATTTAAGTAAGATGAACAAGACATGCTGGGCACTGCTAGAGATGCAAAGATAAAATTATGAATGATGTTCTCCAATGGATTCCTACACATGGACACAGCAATGTTGGCAAACCCACAAGGAGTAACATAGATTAGCCCTGTGCAGACACTTGATACAGTCTAGAGGACCTGCTCGGAGTGATAGATATTAGGGACAGATAAAAAGAGAGAGTAAAAGACTTTGTGTTATCAGCATGACTTGGTGCTGCTGCTGATGATGATAATGGTGTATATATATATATATATATATGTATGAGGTGTGTTGAAAATTTTCCTTCCATTCATAAGACACCATTTATCCCCTGAGTTTCTCTTTCAGTTCTTAAAGGAATTCTTTCAGACATTTTCAGGAATAGTATGCAGATCTCATAGTGCATTTTTTCTATTCCTTTTATTGTTTGAAACTGACAAGATTTTGAAGTAGATTTCTGCTCTGGGAATTTTAAAAAAATGTCTGCAGAAGCCAAATCCAGTGAGTAGGAAGGTTGGCATTAGTGGGAGAGGCTTGTACTGTACATGGTCAAAAATACTCTATGAAACCATCATCCGTTGGCATGAAAGTTTTTCCAGTATTTGGTATCATCTTTGGTAGATTTTCCTCCCAATTTCAAATGTTGGTACCACTTACTGTGTATAGCTTATACAATCCTCTCCATTACTTCTGTTAAAATTTGTTTTTAATTCATTGATCAACTTGGTGAAAAAAGGACATATGTTCATTCTAACATATGTAGCTTCAACATTAATCAATGAGGCTTGCTACAGTTTTGCTTTATATGAAAAAGGTCAAGGTCACTGCTACATAACATTTCAGTCACAAGCAAATTTGGTTTTTTTCTAGGCACACTCCCTATATATATATATATATAAAGAATAAAAGTATGCCATACATATAAAGTGTACAATGTACAAAAATTCTTAAGCAAATATAACAATATTAAAGATCTCACCAGATGTTCAGAGTTGTGTAGTATTAGTTGGGTTTTTTCTTTTAAGTGAGAGAGGAGGGGATAAAAGAAAAGAGAGAGAAAAGAAAGAGAAGGAAAGAAAGAGAAAAGATTAACAACTATATCAAAATGACTTAGAAATGAACCCAACTCCCTCTTTCCTTGTTTACATTACAGGAGGACCTACAGATCCAACATTGAAGTTCATAACTGTTTTACCACTTAAGCTTTGCAAGTGAAGAAAGCATTATCAGAGTAGTGAGATATGTTGGATAGTAACTCAAAGAACCCTTTTGACATGCCGTGTAAATTGTGTGGGTGGCGTGCTTGAAGGAAGTTGCACTGGAATAAAAAATAAACAGGAAATAGACCTGTTTCCTAAAGTAAACAGGACACAGATATTTCCATTGCAGAAGTGCTGCATAAATTACGTGGTTGGCATGCTAGAAGGAGGCATGTCCACATGCAATGTGTAGGCAGCTAGAAGGAGGCATGTCCACACGTAATGTGTAGGCAGCAGACTAGAGGTGTGTGCACAAGAATTTACAAGGGTATCTGGAAAAATTATATAACCAACAGAGATGAGCAGAGATGAGAGGGACTGGAGGACAGCAATTAGATATCCTGTCACTCTGAGCTCTAGTCTTGTGCCAGGCTGACCTGGGTTTGGAGGTGGAGAGGGGCCTGGGATAATGCTAGACCCATGAAAGTAGAGAAACTAAGGTGATTTGATGCCTTGCAATGGCTCTGTACTAGTTCTCATGAAAGTAGAGAACAAAGAAAAAAGGCAGAAGAGGTTTCATCGCAGATTCCTACTTTGGCCCCGGTACATGTGAGAAATCAGTCATTTCCATTATCTCTCATTCTTACCTGTCAATACATTTTGGGTAATAAAAGAAAAAGAAAAGAAGCTGATTATATTCTTATACATAAGCAATGTTGTCTTTCTCTGCTATACAATAGATAGATAGATAGATAGATAATTTGTAAATCAAGGCTTTCATGTAACTACTACTTATTAATTAAGTTAATTTCTAAGCATACTTTGGAAGTTAAATGTTTGAATCCTAGATTAAACAGATGCTGTTACCAAATTATATATCAATATATGTAATTCTATGTATTAATATGTATATACAAGTTAGAGCATTTTAAATATACTTGTATAAAACCCTTTGTACAAACAAGAGGCAAAACAAGGTCAATTTTTTAAGTGGAACAGGTTTGAATTCAAAGTTTCCTATCACCTAAACTGGTTGCCATACCAAGGTTAAAGAATCCAGTTTGCCCTACTATTTACCCATAGCTGGCAGGAGAATAATAAGATTCATACCTTTCCCAAGGGTATTAGCACTATGTGAAATGCAAACAGCCTTGTCCAGGATTTGAACTTGGGTTACCATATCCATTCTCCAATGACAACAACAGTTACACCACAAGCATTTTAAATATATTGCTCTTTTAAAAATCTCTCAGTGATGTGCCTTCATAATGTTATAAAAATTTATGTGGTCAAAAGTGTTGAGAATAAAGCTATATGTACCAAAAAAGAAATGAATACTCAATAAGATATTAATTTTCTTCTGAATAGTCCTCTTGGCATTCAACATATTCCAACGACTTTTTTTATTGGACAATAATATTGATATCATGTATATTCTTTTAAGGCCTTCCATTTCCTCAAATCTTGCGATTAGGATGAAGTTTCAGTTTAGGAAAAAAGAAAAAGTCACATTTTTGTCAAAATTCGACATTTTTGTTATGTCAAAAACAGCTATGTAAAAAGTATCAAAAATTAGCTGAGACTCATCTAGACAGCAGTCTAGATGACTAAACATGATTTTATCATATAACTTGTCCAGCTTTGCAAGATTTAGTTGTCTCAACAGATTCTGATCACACTTCATATACACCAACATAATGAGAATTTTAGTAATATACAAATTTATTTCATGAAATTTTAGTTCTTTACCAAGATAAATGAATTTCTATTAAGTATTATCAAAAAGGGTGAGTCAAAAGTTTTGCTACAATTTGGTACATGCTGGTTTGTGGTGTGTATATCATGTGACCAAAGCACTTCAAACTGTTGAAGGTACTCACTGTAGTTGATAGTATTGTGGTAGTTGGTGCACTGACACATTGTGCAATGCGTGATTTGAAATGTACATAGATAAACATACTATGTACTTTAATTTGGGAACTTATACTTTACAAGTTTGAACAAGGACATAAGGACACAGAAGCCACCAAAAATATTTGTTATGCAAAAGGTGATGGGACAGTAATACAGTAACCAGATGGTTCAAGAAATTTTGCTCGGGTTGTAAGAAACTCAATGATTAAGCAAGGTAAGGTAGGCCTAAAACCATGGGTTCTCAGGATATGCTCCATACCATTGAGGCAAATCTAGTGAGTAGCACTCAGGGAGTATCAGGTGAGCTCAGCATCTCACAGTCCAGTGTGATTTGACTCAATTATGACATTGACAAAAGCATCTGAATTGTATATAACATTACCAAATTATTACAAAACTTTTGACACACCCAAGAACATTTTTCTAAATCCCCTGCTTTATGCAGAAATTGTTGCCACTCAGATTTTAATATTGGAACACAGCCCAACAGTATCAAATGCCTGTCAGTTTTAACACATGATGTAACTATCTGATCAGAGCATAAACCAAAACAACAAGAATACAAACGATCATCCAAGCACGACAAAGTGAACAAAAATCTCGTAATCTTTATTTGAACTTCCTCAGGATCCATACAAAAGAAGACTGCAGAGAGTTAGAGAGATGATTCTGAGCTGAACGAACAAATACTAAACAGGAAAAATCAATAGCATTAGTAAGTGTATATGGCCAAGATCTGTGCTAAAGGTTTCAATGCAAGAGTTGGAGAATACTGATGCATTACGACTTGGAACTGGATCAGAAATGAGAAATATTTTTGGTTAATTTTGTTTTCACTCAACACAGAAGCATTTTAACAAGTTGCTCTGCTTCTTGTAGAATTTACAAATCCGATATTGACTTTTATCTTAAATATTTTCATCTTCTGCTTGTCAGAAAATGTTGCTGACATTTTGGCAGGAAGTCTCTGTTTTGTATGAAGTATAAATATGGGTTATATTTCAGTAATTTTTATATATTCACCAAGAATGGAATAATGTCTAGATCATGAAAAGTATTCACAATTTTGGTAGATTTTTCCTCCATATCTTTCTTAATTACTTTCTTTCTTCCATTCGACACATAGTAGTATGGTAATTTAAGCATAATAATTTTAAAAGAAAATCATTTTTCTAAATTTTTTACCTTTTATTTTGCAAAGATGAAAACATTTTCCTTCTTTTTGTTACATTTTTAAAAAATATGCAAATTTTTACTTATTTTTTAAATCCATATGCAAATCAAACTCATTAATAAAGTTGTGCACCATTCCAATCAATAGAGAGAAGATAAAATGACTAAAAGTGTTGATTGTAAATGCCATTAATAATCTTAATAATCTTGAAGATTTACTTACTGAGTTTAAAACTGAACTTAGAATTAAATCCTGTAAAATACAAAATTTCATTTGATTTCATACACTTCTTCAATGCACTGGTATGGATCATCAGTAATGTTTTTCTTGGGTTCCCAGGGGGTTTTGGGTCTTGCAACATCAGACCTCCTCACCCAACCGACCCAGTTGAACCAGATTTTATATTTCCACCTTAACTGAAAAGTGATGATGTACAAGGAAAAAGAAATGATTCAAGATCATGTCAGATATGAACAATAAAAGGTTCATACTCCCTGTTGGCAGGGCGTAAAATACATATAACTGTATCCTCTACAGAGAGGTTAGACACCCCAGGAAAGGGCATTATGGGTATGATCCTAAACTGTATCTGGTGGTGAGGAGTCAGTTTTGAACTGCTGGGAAGTATGGTATCACCCATTTATAACCAATCACTCCCAACTCCACTCTGACCTGGAATGGTAGTAACTGTTAGGCTCCCATCTATAGGTTAAATTTGATAAGAATACTTAAAACTATATAACTGTGTGGAAATTACTTGTATTAAGAATCATTAATTGAAGTAATAATTTTTTACAAAAGATTATTATTATTAAATTGAAATCATGTTATTTCTTGAAATACTTGAAACACTATAACTGTGTGCAAACAAAATTTGATAGAAATAGTTACTTGATACCATATGGTTATGTGTAAATTATTTGCATTAGATCAGAATACTTAAATCCATATGATTGTGTGCAAGTTATTTGAAACTATAATAGTTTACAAAGGATTATCAGTAACAACTTGAAATTGCTTGACTAAAAGACAGAGTTTGGAATCAAATATTCCAACTAGGTTTGACCGTCTGTTTGAAAGTCAAAACAATCAAGTATACTTCCACAGAGTTTTTTTTCCATAATTTCCAAATGAGTGATTTGGTATTTTTTGTTATTATCTTATTATTTATTGGTATTGTTAACAGTTATATCAACATGACATATACCTTTAAATAGAGCAAGTCTTGTGGACATAGCAAATGTAATATAACATGTACAAGGCCAGCCCAGTCAACTGTGACTGTAGAATACTCTGACTGCATCTCTGCAAAGGGATAAGATTCCTCCAATGAGTATCCTGGATATATGACACTAAACAATCTGATAGTGAAGCCACACTCTGGCCCGAAGTGGTAGCACCTGATAGAGGGCTATCTATGGGTTAAAGAGAACTAAACAGTGTACTTATACAAAACTGAATTGTTTGAAATAGAACTGTTTGATCATTTAACTGAGTGTAAACTAATAACTGTTGTTATGGTTATCATCAAAGGAAATGGACACAGTGATACAAGTTCAAATCCTGGATGACACTGATTGCATTTCACATAGCACTGATACCCTTGGGAAAGGTATGAATCCAATTATTCTCCCTTCAGCTATGGGTAAATTGGAGGACAGACTAGGTTCTTCAGCCTTGGTGAGGCAACTAGTCTAGGAGAAGGAAAACTCTGAATTCAAACTTGTTAAACTCCGCTTAAAAATTGACCTTGTGTCATATCCTACCCGAGCGGAGGGGTTGGTAAATAGGGTAAACTAATAACTGATGTTTAATTGAATTGTTAGTGATACATAGGAATACTTGGAATTATTTAACTTTATTGACTTATGTTTACAAACCATATATATCTAATGTATATGTGTAATGTACTTCAAACAGCGATAGATTTAATGAAGGAAAATGGCTTTACACTAAAAATGGCAAGAAGTAGATGATACCCTGCAGAAACTATTACAGACGTAGACTGCATAGCACTTCTTGTAAATACACCTACCTGAATTGAATCCCTGCTGCAGAGTCTGGAGCAGGCAGCCAGTAGCATTAGCCTCCATGTAAATACAGATAAAATGGAATACTTATGTTTTAATCAAAAAGGAGACATCTCCACTCTAAATGGCAGTTCTCTGAAATTAGTGGACAAATTCACATACCTCAGTAGTTGCTTCTCATCTACTGAAAATGACATCAATACATGCCTAGCAAAGGCATTAAATGCTATCGATAAGTTAATCATCATATGAAAGTTTAACCTATCTAATAAAATAAAATGTGATTTCTTCCAGGCAGCAGTTATATCAATTCTACTCTATGGATGCACCACATGGATGCTGACGAAGCATATAGAGAAAAATCTAAACAGGAGTTGCACAAGAATTTTACAAGTTGTATTCAACAAATCTTGGAAGCAACATCCCACAAAACAACAGTTGTACGGCTACCTACCTCCTATCTCTAAAATCATCCAAATAAGACAAATGAGGTATGTGAACACTGCTGGAGAAGCAAGAACAGTGAACTTCTATAGATCCCTTCACATGGACATGCCAGTGTTGGACGACCAAGAAGAACATATTTACAATAGTTCTGTATGGATACAGGATGTAGACTAGAAGACCTGCCAAAAGCAAGGATGATAGGGGCAATGAACAAGAGACAGTCAGGGAAATCCCTGCCAGTTTCACGATTTGATGATGATGATATATGTATAATCCGGATTTGGCATTAAATAATTTACAATAGTTGATATGCCATGAAACCAAACCAAACCAATTTTCAAACAGATCTATTTGACCCAGAGATGGAACCCTAACAGGTACTAGGATTCAAGGTCAGAGTGGACCTGGGAGTAATAGCAATAAAGGGGTGACTCCACAATGTCCCAGAGCTCCAGAAATGGAGCCTCACCACCAGATGTAGTTTATTGTTATATGCAGAACATTGCTTTTTTTAGATAGTGTCTTACTCCTCTACAGAGGTTATAGTGAGAATATTCTAAGCACAATGTACAAAAATATTTGCACTAAAAATGAAACTATGTGATTTAAACTTTTAAGTTCTTCGTCTCTTGACTCACAGATCTTCTGTAAAAAAAAACTGAGCACAGAAATGTCTTTTTATGTGATCATTCAATTGAAAGAAAGGTTGTGAATGCTTTTAAGTTGGTTGGTTGATTGGTTCAATGAAAAGTCAAACCTAGTTGGGTTATTTTATTCATACCTTTCTCAAGGTATAACATAGGACCAATGTGTTGTGCTGTAAAGAAAGAAGTCCGCAGAAAAAAAAATACTCAAACTCGAAGGTAAGGGACAAAAATATAGCAGTAGTTTATTATTCACTTAGGGCTATGATCACTGCAACTCAAAAAGTTCATTTTAGTTACATTCTTTTTCTCCCTTCCTCTTGGTGGTGACGGCGGTGTGGGTGAGAGCTGGCTATTGACACATGCCTGTCATAGCAGACTCAGTAGGATGGGTTGGGGCTTCGGAACCTTTGACTCACCTGTTTTGAAAGCTGCCTTCAACTCTGCCAAAATCTCCTGACTTGTTTTCTTATATAGAGATTTTGGGGAACAAATCGAAGATCCCCGAATGTTCAATGTCACCAGTGAAACTGTCGTGAAACACATGATAGTTCATCTGTGATTATTTTAAAATCACGTCTAACTTTGCAGGTCATTCTGCCCACACGCGCTAGTCTTGTGACACCTTCACTGATTGACGACAACGCTCGTCCGTAATATTACAAAGGGTATTAGTGCTATGTAAAATACAAACAACCTCATTCAGGAATTGAACTCCGGTGGTTGAGTCAACTTCCCACAACAACAACCATTAGGCCGCAAGTGTTGAGTAAATACATACTCTAAATAAAAATTTATGGTTTAGAATAAATAGGCATAAACCGGCTCATTGGTCTAATGAGTAGAGTGTTCACCAGTGGTTCAGGAGACCGGGGTTCAGTTCCTGGTTGAGTCATACTAAAGACTCAAAAAATGGTACTTGATGCTGCCTTGCTTAACACTTAGTATTATAAAGTAAGGATCAAGGGTAAAGTGGAGCAATCCAGGGAATGGAGTAACGCCCTCCCTTACACCTTGGTATAGTAGCTATTGAAAACGGAGCCTTAGGGTCACCCTCGACAAAGGTCGCCAACTTTACTTACTTTATAAATAGGCATATACCATTCTCTCTAACAGGCTAGTAAATCTTACTGCAGACAGTAGTTTTTGTTCACAAGCCATATAAGGACAAAAGAATTCAAAGTATACAGGTCTCTACAGTATTGGGATAACAAAAAATCTTGTTATAATATATTTGCTGTGTTATGGTAAAATACATACAAAAACTGGATCATTCTAATAAAGATTATATTTATCTCTGTATTTAGAATTCGCTATTAAATATCAGTTGTAGATAACATGGATACTCTAAGAACAGAATGATATTCAAGTCAATAATCTTTAAACAAAAAAGGAAAATGAAAGATTCTAAACATCAAACATGAATATGTTTCTTTAAGTGGATAAACCAAAAATTTAGTGTCAAAGCCTTTATCAAGGGAGTTAACAAAACTTGTCATTTTCCTCTTTTCTTACTATTGTGGCAATTGTAATATTTACTGTATACTTCCAGAGGACATTTAGGTTCATTGGAGAGGGAGTGATTATTTATCAATAAATCATAGTTGCTTTTATTTCTTCTGGTGATATTTATTTGATATATTTTTTTAATCTTTGTTTTGTGATTCATTATTCTTTGAGTCTTTTTGAGATTCTTATAATTTCCTTTTTCTCTCTTGATAGATTTAAAAAGATATAATTTGGTAGGTGGGCATTGTCTTGCTTTGTTAAAAAATAAGAAATGAAAAATTATTATAATTCTTTTCAAATCTTAAGGATCGACACAGAAAGCCTGGAATATGTTTTCTAAATTTAATAAAAATTTGTGAAAAATCAGCTGAGAGAGAAGAGAGTAAAATGAAGCTGTTTAGGTCAAGAAGGAGCAGATGGTCCAAGAACATAATAAAAAACGTTGGGCAGTCAAGGAAAGAATGAAGAGTCAATGAGAAATAACAAAGAGGCAGACATTGAAAGTGATAAGTAACTATCATATTCCATCATAAATATAAAGATAAAGGGTCCTGTTTAAAAATAGGTTATTATTGTTGGCGGTTTATTTCTCTTGACCATCAAACAACAACTATAATTCCTTCTGTAAGAAGTTGTCACCGATATAACATTAAGTTTGTTCCAACAGTAAAAATAAATGGGACCAAAGATTCCAATATATCATTGATTATTTATTGAACTGACCTTTATTTGAAGATCATCACTAACATGAGCTCTTAGATCATATTTAATTCAAATACTTGTGGGGATTTTTTTTAAATTTCAGGTACCCACATTTTTAAAGAATCTAGGGATACTCAAGTCAATTTGGTATTATACAAGGTATAAGATACAATAAGTTTCCAAACTTTTTTCGTATGGGCATTTAAAATTGTCGTAGACTCTTGAACATTCAGTATGTTATTGCTATACATCTTATGAGATGCTATTTACCAACCACTCCGCTCGGGCAGGATATGACACAAGGTCAATTTTTAAGCGGAGTTTCATCATCATCATCATATCGTGCTGGCAGCACGGATATCCCTGACCCTCTCTCGCCACTCCTCTCTATCGTTCATCGCCCTAGGTAGGTCTTCAGGACAACAACCTGTATCCTCACATAGCTGCTGAATGTACGTTCGTGCTGGTCGTCCTGCTTTTGCGCGGCCGTGTGTGGGGATCCATAAGAGTACATCTCTTATGAGTTCATCTCTGCTTCTCCAGCAATGTCCTGCATGTCTGAATTCAGAGTTTTCCTTCTCCTAGACTAGTTGCCTAACCAAGGCTGAAGAACCTAGTCTGTCCTACTATTTCCCCATAGCTGGAGGTAGAATAATTGGATTCATACCTTTCCCAAGGGTATTAGTGCTATGTGAAATGCAATCAGTCTCGTCCAGGATTTGAACTCGTGTCGCCGTGTCCATTTCCTACGACGATAACGACTACACCACGGGCACCTCCTTCCTATACATCTTATGAGATGACTGACCAATTTTTATGATTTCAGCTTCAAATCAACAGCTACAGCAGCAATTGGAATACGCCCTACTAAAACCTGATTGTCACAGCTGGCGAATTTCAAAAATGCAATCTGACATTTTAGAAGAACGATATGCAATAAAATTCTGTTTTAAACTTGGGAAAAATGCCACAGAAAAGTATGGAATGCTTCAGACTGCATTTGGACCATTTTGCATGAATCGAACATCAGTTTTTAAGTGGCATAAGAGATTCAAGGAAGGCAGGGAGTCTGTGAGGGATGATGAGAGGTGTGGGAGGAGTAAGGAAGTCAATACACCACAGTTTATTGGCCCAAGGCTTAGGGTTAGGGTTACTATGTTGAGGTTTTAAGAGAGTTCAGGAAGAGATTCCTAGGGAAGAAGCCAACACTCTTCAAATCGGGTCAGTGGCATTTCCACCAGGACAATGTACCAGTCCACAACTTCATCCTTGTCACAGACTATTTGACCAAGATGGGCATCAAGACAGTTCCTCATCCTCCCTAATGTCCAGACCTTGCTCCCTGTGACTTTTGCTTATTCCCTAAGCTCAGAGGCTGTCGTTATGAGACAATTGAGGAGATGAAAGAGGCTGTGACGAAGGTCATTGACACGCTCACACAAGGACATCCAAGGGGCTTTCTAGAAGTTGTTGGAGCAGTTCAACAAAAGCATTGCAGCCGGAGAAGATTTCTTTGAAGAGTTTCATGTGTGTACTATCAATAAAAGTGCCCATATGAAAAAAAGTCTGGAAACTTATCGTATGCACTTACTTACATAAAAATCAAATCTATTGAATATCATTTCAGTCTTCTTATAGACAAAATTCTATACTTGGCAAATCAAGGATTAAGAAAAAAAACAAGTAACCAAAAAAGAAAAAAATTGAAGAGGTACTCCTGAACCCACTTTTCCTTCTTGATTGCAAATACTGTTCAAGAACTCAATTTTATTTTAGAAGACACAACAGAAAAGTAGGCAATTTATTGCAGTTATAAGAAAAAATACTAAAAATAAAACCCCTGCATTACTTGAGTTAGCCATTTACAATTTGTGAGTCTGTTTCAATGTTAATGTCAAAATGCCTAAATAGATTATCTTACAAATGGTGTAGCTAGAGTGGATGCAGAGTAAAAGCCACTCTAGCAGAACACATATTTCAAGAATGGTACCTTTCCAATAATTTTCAAACTTTTTGCTCATTTGTGCTTGATAAAACTCAAATTCCGTTATTTTTTATGGGTATTTTTTATTTAACTTTATCACATGGCACTGGAAGGAGTTTTGAGATTCATTATTCAATCAACTCGTTTAAATTGTCTTTTGTGATGTATGAGTGCATACTGGCATCTGAGAAACAAAAAAAATTATGATTTAATAATCTACACACTGATTCTTTTTCATGTTACAAATCATTGTCACACGCACACATACACACACACACACACACACATATGCACACTCATATATATAAATACAAATTAAGTCTAAGAATAGACTTATAAGGATCAATCCATACAGAATATATAATATCAATATCGTCTAATAGAGTGTTTAATATATGGTATTTATATAAAAAATATATACAACAAAACTCACATCCAGAGCAATTATATCATTAATGTACCATAGCCATATACATGAATATGCGAAATGTACATGGGACATTCATTACATATATACATAGAATACAGGATCTCGAAATTCGAAAAACACATAACGACTTCTCAGTTCAGGTACGAACCTTTTTATTACCTTTGAGTTTAAAGGTTCTTCGACATAAGGAGAGAGGCACAATCTTTCAATTCTTGCTTTTTCATCTGCCCCCACCCAACACGTGTGGCACCCGCCACAAAGGTCTCCGCGAGCAAGCGAAAGTCAACCATCTCGTTTGGTGTCCAGTTCTCAATTCAGACTTTTTAAAAATCTCCCAAAATCCTCCATGCGCTTCTGGTGCATGACGTCATTCACATTCACCAGCCTCTGTTTCCCCTCTGGGCTATGGTGACATCTCTGAGTGACACGTTCGCTCTGCGCGCACGCGTGAACACCAGTCTTAATGTTGCAACTAAATAACTCATGCACTGAGCCGAAAGGTTCTCAGCCTAACTAAACCCAAAGGCATAAACCGAAATCCCTCGGCCATTATATTACAATTAATATCAAATAAAACTTAACAGATGTAATCCATTATGAATTAGTTTTGTTTTTGTTTTTTGTGACATATCAACTTTTATAGGTTACTTAATGCCAAAGCCATCCTTCTAGAAAAACAGTAGTGGTACTACTTAACTCATAGCTCAGAGGATAAGGGAGTTTACACCTTTCTTAAGGGTATTTGTCCGAAAGTGAACATAATAGCGCGACTGGAGTTCAAACTCACTTACTACGATTCCATGGTCCAGTATTTTAACTCTTACACCATGAGGACGCCACCATTTAAAATTTGTTTCAAGTCTTTCAAGACTGTTTCTTCAGATGGTGGAACAATTCTTGATGAAGTTTTTACCATCATACCTGGGAATACATTATATTTCAAGTTATATCTTAATTCCTTAAATGTATAACTCAAAATATAATGTATTCCCCAGTATGATTTATTAAAAATTGTTCTGCTTTCTCATGAAACAGTCTTGAATGACAGTTGAAATAAATTCATAATGGATTACATCGGTTAAGTTTTATATAATATATATATCTATATATATATATATATATATATATATATATATATTATTTTATTGTATTGTATTTATTTTGAGGGCTATTGCAATGCAAAATAATAATTTTGGCTTATTTAATTTTGAAGTAAAAACTTCATCATCAGAGACTTTTTAAAAAATGAACTTGGAGTTGTATGTTCAAATTTTGCGGGGATGTTGTAAACACGATGCCACATGAGGTGTTTAAATGCCACAATGAAAGAGATGTGACTTCAGTTGTCTTAAACAATTTCATTTTATTTTTTAAGTTTAAATATGTATTTAAAGAATGTGCATGTTAATTAATGATATATTCAGAATTCAATTCTAACCAATTGTTAATCTGAGCGTGTAACATAGCTATTAATAAAGCCTTCTTAATTCTGAGATTACCAACATTACGTACTATTGCTTTTATTTTAATGGAAAAATTATTAACATTATTTTTGCATTTAATTAAATGTTTATGGAATGAGGATGCACGTGTGTTGAGGTGTTCTTTAATTCTGATGTGGAGGGGTCTGGTTGTGCTTCCTATATAAAAATTTATGGCATTTTAAGCAAATTAAAAGATAAGTAGTGTAAGTTTTATAGCATATATTTTGATCTCTTATAGGACAATTGGCGAGAGTGTATTTTGTGACAGTATTGTTATTTTTCTTCATTAGGTATCGGTGTAGTGAGGGTCAGGGATGGGCCAGTTAAATATATGAGAGTCATTTGATAAATCAGGAGAATTTTTTTAAAAAATGGAAAATAATTTCATTTTTCACAATATTATTCAATAGATATAAACTCATTCAATAAATTAAGAGAATTCTTTTAAAAAAGAAGAATAATTATTTCAGAATTTTTTTCCACAAATGCAAACTGTACATTGTTTGGATTTAGTTTGTGGCAAAAATTATTTAAGATTGCAAAAATATTTCTTTTGAGACTATTCAAAATTTCCTCAAATTAAGCAGAGTATTCAGGCTTGAACAGAGGTCTATCATCAAATTTTTGCTGGCTGAGAAGTGCAAACCATGTGAAATTAGCAAAAGAATGTGGGATGGGAACAGAGAAGCTTGTTTAAATTTTTTTAAAAAAAAGTTTACAAAAGGGCTAAACAAAGAGTATAAGTCAAAAAAAAAAGTTCACAGACTCTCTGGGAAAGAAAAAGTTCTTGGTGCAGTTGTCAGTAAAGAAGATGATACTGGCAGTGTTCTGGGACATGAAAGGACCCATTACTATTGATTTCCTCAAAGAAGGTGGAACTATAAACCTTGCTTCCAATTGCCAACTTCTATATATTGAATGACCCTTATATAAGTGATATCCAAAATGTAAGACAGAAATATTTACTAATCCAACATGTTTATTACTATACAAATAAAACCTTGTATATATGTTACCAACACTACAATGTTACTTTTTCACATAGTTGTTATCCAGATAAATGCACTTGTCTCATGATTGCAGAAGTACATAAATATCCTCCTCAAAGAATGCAGTGTAAAGTGACGGGAGATTCCCTTAAATGCTTGCAACAATAGTATCATCTAAGTAGAACTACTTCCTGGATAAATAATTGAGAAGCCCAAACAGATGGTAATCTTAAGGAACCAAGTCAAGACTATGTCATAGATGCTGTAAAATATTCCAACCATTTCAATCCAAGTGCTGGAACCTTCAATTCTTCACTCAGTTGCTTTAGGACCCAAAAAGATGATGTTTGTGATATCAGAATTTCTTATGGGCTATTACATGGCCCATTAATTTTGAGAGATAAAGTTCCATAAGCATATCACAAAATCTTGAATCAAAGTTTCAGTACTCACTGTTGACCATTGTTATATATATATATATATATATATATATATATATATATATATATATATATATATATATATATATATATATATATGAAGTCTAATGGGAGACATGACCGAAACACACTTTATTTGAGGTTAAATGATATCACTTGTGTCATCTACAATAAAATCTACAAGTTTTTATCTGACTTGAAAAAGCCCATGCTGGTACACAAAAATCTTCTCCAAGAACTGAATTAAGTAACATCTACAGTCATCACTCCATTTGTCCATCATTTCTGCTACAAGTTTTGCAAAACTGCTATTGCTGCTGGTTTGAAAATTTATCTGAGAGTTCATCTGAAAAGTTATCAGAGTAGGCATCAACATGGATGATGCTGGAGGATCAAGAGATAGCAATCATCTGTGAAGATGGAGCAATCATCATCACCATCATCATCATCATCATCACCTATATATATATATAAATATATATATATGGGGTGTCCCCAAAAATGTATACACATTAAAAATAAAATATATTTTTGATGTCTATATATCTTTTTGTGACACCCTGTATATATAAGTCAGTAATCAATCCAGTCCATCCAAAGTTGGGAACAATTATAAGCAAGACAATTTAATTTCTAAATATGAAATATTAAAAGTTAAATCATTCCGGTGAAGAACTCAATGCAAATAAAATCTACAGAGCAAATAGTTTTTTATTAAGAAAAAAGAATAAAAAAGATTTAAAAATATATATATATATATATATATATATACATGAATATCTGAGAAAATACAAGTAAATCTGACAGTATTTAAATGTACAATTATGAAAACTAAAGTATTCAAAGGATGATTTTATTTATAGGTGAATTATTTGCCAACGTAAAATGTTTCAGTTTTCACATTAAACCATCATCAATGTTTTTAAATAAATAATGTTGAATCTTCTGAATTACATTTAATTCTAATTTTTTTTTTTAAGAGAACAAGAAAATGAGAAAGTTTTTAACATTCTATTTCTATTAGTCACATTCTGTTTCATAAGTGTGTGATGTGATTAGTGTTCAAATTTTATTTTAAAAATATAACTTATTTCCTCCAAAACAATGTGTGTATATATATATATATATATATACATTGTCATCCACAGACAGACTGTTTCGTTGTATCACAACTCTATAGTGTGGCTAGATATGTAGGACGCTTAAAGCTGTGATCGAAACCTGCCCAACTTTACGTTTAACTTAGTATCTAATCTCTCAGCCATCAGGCAACCTACGTCAGCTCGGAAATTATAACACATTATGTATAAGCTTTCGTTTGTTTACATTTTGCATTGCCAGATACCAAAGTGCTCAAATTATTTAAAGAACTTTGCATTACACAGGTGGCAACCATTAATTCCTTCCCCAGAGTGCTCAACCCCTGAGAGGGGAACATATACATTGTCATCCATAGACAGTTTGTTTCATTTTATCACAACTCTTTAGTGTGACTAGACACATAGGATGCTTCAAGCTGGGATCAAAACCTGCCCAACTTTATGTTAGACTTAGTATCTTACTGCTCAATGAAAACAAACTATTTCAAATAAGAGATAGTGTAACTTTTAACACTAATTTGATTAAATAATGAAAAAATATTGAAAAAGGCACATCTTTATTTCATAGTATTGTCATTAGAAATGATGCTATATTCAATAATCTTCCAGCATTTTTTGTTATGCATATAAACTAACATTTTGGAATCTTTAAAATCCATGTTCTAAATTATAGTGGACAATACCATTAAAAAACGAATTTATGAACCTAAAAGGAACTCCATAAAAGGAAATGTAAATAATGCTATGGTCTGACATAATTTAGAAGCTAATCACAACTGCATCTCTGCAGAAGAGTAAAACGCCCACAATGAGTGTCCTGGATATGACACTAACCAATCTGATGGTAAGACTCCAGTAATGCTGGTGCTTTGGGGAATGCAGGGTACTCCTTTATTGCCATTGCTCCCAGGTCCACTCTGTCCTGGGGAGGTAGCACCTGATAGGGTCATATCTATGGGTCAAACTGAAGTGTTTGACGTTTAAACTGTACTTATGCTAAATTGAATTGTTTGAAATAGAACTCTTTTGACACTTAACTGAGTGTAAACAAAAAAACTGTATTTATGCTAGAATGAATTGTTTGAAATAGAACTGTTTATATGTATAAAATGTATTTGGCATTAGATAACCTACAATGGTTGATATGCCATAAAACCAAATCAAAGCAAATAATTTTAACTTTTTTAATCATCCAAATTTTCTCAATATGTATTTACCTAACCCCTCCATATGAGCAGGACACAATGTCAATTTTTAAGTGGCGTTTAACAGGTTTTAATTCAGAGTTTTCCTTCTTCCAGACCAGTTGCCATACCAAAGTTAAAGAGGGCAGTCTGCTCTATTATTTACCCATAGTTGGAGGGGGAATAGTTGGATGCATACTTTTCCCAAGAATATCAGCCCTATGTGAAATGCAAACTGCCTTATCCAAGATTTGAACTCTGGTCACCCTATCCATTTTCTATAATAACAACTGCTACTCTACAAATTTTCTCTATAAGAAATAAAGAAATTTTATATATACGTGTCCAGTGGCAAAAGCTGCTTGGTAGTGCTAGGAGTGGCGGTACCACCTTCAGTTACCGAAACTGTGTTATCACCCCCGATTGGCGGCTGATGAGGCCAGGGTATTGCACATGCTTGCACACATTGTATAATGAAAATTTGAATATCAAATATATATATATATATATATAATTATTGTTGTAGTACATAAATATATATATATATATATCAGGGGCGGAGACGGGACTAGTGCTACTCGTGCCTGGCACGACCAATAACTCAGTCAATGTTATTCAAAATGGATTAAAAATCATCCATTAATTTCAAGCAAACATACTTAGTCTGATCGCAATTAAATTACGTATTTATTCAAGTTTCGATAACTAAGTAGCTAAAAGTTCATAAATATATCTGGGAATAATACAACGATGCTGTTTTGAACGGATGGTCTTTGTCCGGCGACTGTCAGATTCATTGAACATCCCATAAAATCGGCTATAATGTTGACCACGTGCAATCTGTGCCAGGCACTAGACCCTTATAATAACAGTAATGTTAGAGAAATCCGCTTTTGGCTGTAGCCAATAGCAAGAGCAACTCAAAATACCGTGCTCAAAAATATTAGCACATTGTGACTGCTGACAGCTGTCTTGGGAAGAGGGAGAGGGACCGAGAGAGAGAGAATGTTTCATATATAACATTCTGTAACTAAAATTGTTTATTTGAATACATTTTCAACAAATAATCTTATTTTAAGCAAAATTGAAACTACTTGCTGTGTCTGTGTATATTGTCATCAGTTTCTTTATTCTAATAAACATATTTTTCTCGTCATAGTAATGAACAACTTCTCTTTTCTTCTATACTTTTGAAAGGAAAAAAATTATCTTATCTATTGTATTAACAAGACTATAAATTATATAATATCTTGATTGTTTACAAAAAAACACCATGCAAGGTACGTTTGTCAATCTGTGCTATACAATGGAGAATCACGCAATAGCAACTATGATGACTTACTTTGGGTCCATGGACCACGGGTTGGGAACTGAAGTTGACAGAGGGGGGGGTGGCACGAGTAGCAAAAATAGGCTAGAGTCGCCACTGATATATATATATATATGTAATTTCTTTATCACTTATAAAGAAAACTTGTGATGGAATAGTTATTGTTGTCGTACATATATATATATATATATATATATACACTACAACAATAACTATTCCACAACAAATTTTCTTTATAAGTGATAAAGAAATTGTGTATATATATAAATATATATAACCTACATAAGTGAGTTTGAGTTTCACTTGGTGCCCCATTCATATGGCCTTGTGCCACATATGTTCTCTGACAAAAGCAACAAGCTGGAAACATACACATATGTATGAACAAAATAGATAATTCTTAAAAATACAAATCTCTTAGTGGACCTATTCATTTTGAATACATATGAATATATATATATATATATATAAAGTTGGTGACTTTAGTCGAAGGTAACCTGAAGTGTCCCTTTTCAATAGCAACTACACCAAGGTGTAGGAGAGGGTGCTACTCCATTCCCTTGATTGCTCCACTTTACCTTTGATCCATACCTTATAATGCTGAGTGTTAAGCAGGGCGGCATCAAGTAACAATTTTTCTCTATAAGAGATGTAACTATGAAATGCTTATTAGAATTCTTCATTTTTTCCTCAATAGAAGCATCAATATCATCAGAGATCATTGTTAGAATGGGAAACCTTTGGGTTTGCAGGTCATTGAATCTATTATAAAATTCAGTCCTCAAAATTTGCTTTGGTTTTATTTCCATAATTAATAAGTAGTGTCAGTAATAGGTTTACTACTAATATGCCTATATTAAGGAATGGATATGGTAAAAATCAATGACTTTTGAAAATTGCATCTATACTCCTGGTTAAATAAATTGTTCAGTGCCCTTTCCTTAGTTATGACTTAATTATAGCTTTTATCAAAATATATTATGAGAATATCTACTACACCACATTATAATCAATATAGAATTAAGACATTGCAGCCATTTTTGTTGCAGTCAAAATTAAGAACGACTAGTTGTTACTTTCTTCAGAATCAATGGGAAATTAAGAAAATTACACTTTTGGACTTCCATAATCAATTCATAATCTTATAAATGAAAATTATTGTCAACTTTCTAAAAATATACATGAATAAATATAAAGATTGATTGATAAATAAGATCTACGATGGAGTAAAGATACACACATTTGAACATGTATTTGGTAGTATATAAAGTCCTGTTCATTAGTAGCAATTCATTGTGTGGTGGTATTGAATAATAGTGATTATTAGTCATGAGTACTGTATATGCGTTACATATAAAGCAGTAATCAGGGATAAAATTTTTGGAACTAGAAGATTATATACTGATCAAAAGGCGAAAGCAATTTATATCAAGCAATGTATCAAATGAATTAAGCCCTGTTACACACTCTCTACACAGCCTCAATTTGATAGCATCAGACTTCTAGCTGTTCTTAGAACTGAAAGAAACTTTGAAAGATCAACATTTTTCATTTGATGTCAAAGCTGATGTTGCTATGAAGAATTGGATTAAAAGTAAATCTGAAACTTTTTTTTCATTGAATAGAAAAGGGAATATGACGTTTGGAAAAATATATATATCTATGCTGAAAATCAAAGTTGTCATTTTGAAGAGAACTAAATTTACTTTATTTTGATACCAATTAAATCTTGCCCAGTTGGCTGGGGCTGTAGAATACACCAACTGCTTCTCCGCAGAGGGGTAACACTCCTCCAACGATCTGATGCTGAGGTTCTGGGAATGAGGAGCACCCCTTCATTGCCATTGCTCCCAGGTCCACAATAGCCCAGAATGGTAGCACCTGATAGGGCCCTATTTATGGGTTAAATAGAACTAAACTGCATACTTATGTTAAACTGAATTGAATTAGAATTGTTTTGTTGTTGCAAACAACAAAACTGCTTAATTATTAAGTTGTTGAATGAAGTTTTTATGTGCAGTAAGGCAATCAAGGAAAGAAAAACAGTGAAACAGGAAGCTACAATACCATTTCAATCTTGGTTACAAGTATAGGTATAATTTTCCCTCTAAAGAAAGAAATCATTAATCCTAACATTGTAGATTACATAAGCTCATATTTTTGCACAGAAATTTACACTGATTTATATCAAACTTGAAAAATGTATATAACACAATGTAACAAAAATTTTATTCCTGGATTGTATGTGTTATATCTTAAATGCTAATGTTGTAAAAGTATAGAAAATGGCCATTATTCTCTTCAAACTCTGCTTTTGAGTCTTAAATAACATTATGTAACACAAATTTTCTCCCCGAATAATATGCATTTATTCTTAGTTGCTGTTTATAAAAGAATAGAAAATAGCTATTATTACCTTCAAACTTTTCTTTTTGGACCCTGACTAACACTAACATGTAACACAAATTTTGTTTCTGAATAATACGTTATTTTTGAATTGCTTATATTGTAAAAATATTTTTAAAATGGCTATTATTCTCTTCTGATTTTGCTTTTAGACTCTGGATAATGGAATTTAGAAATTAACCCATTTTCTTGGTAAAAATGGGAAAATTTGCACATTTTCATTTACGTAAGGGCTGAATAAAACCACACATGAAACAAAATTTACATGTATTTATGCTAACTTATATAAAAATTAACACAAATGTTTCATAAGATCTAGAAAATACTCTATCAGCTATTCAGCACTAATTCTACCTAAAGTTTTCTGGAAAATGGGTAAATTTGAAAATTTCATTACTCAGGTCACAGAGAAAAATAGGTTTTTTCCATTTATATAAGCAGTTGGAAAATAAAAATTTTTGCCCAGAAACAAGAACAAGTAAAAAAGTTTGTTGCATAGTGTAATTATAAGTTTAAGGCAAGGATGACTAATCTGATCAGTTTTTACCAATTAATTTACGGTTCACATTTGTGTACAAGAGAATTGTGCTTTATTCATTCTTTGGGAACATTTGTGGATTTGTTCAAATTCATTATTAAAAGTAAAATTTGATTAGCTTCTTTGAACTCAATACCAAATGCTTCTGACATTAATAATTTCTAGCAATCATGACCCTGTGAACATTTTCCAGAACTGAAAAACTTTGCTCAAAATGATATCAACCATTTTTTAACAAGCATTTTCATTTCTGATATTAATTAAAAACAAAACGAGATTATAACTAACAGACAAAAATTCAAATAATTCTCTACTGCTCTCACAAACTAATTTTGCTCCAACCATTGCTGCCCTGTTGGAGAGGTTTCCATTGTATCCCAGCAGAAAGGCACCCACCTACAAAAAAAAATTATCCTGGTTATGACACTAAACTGCATGGTGAGGCTACATTTCTGGAGTACTTCTTTTGCCATTACTCCCAAGTCCACTCTGACAGAGTGGTAGTGTCCCATTAGATAGAAATACTTGATACATTAAAAATAGTCACTTAAGGCTCTATTTTTTCTAAGGATTATTGTTGTTAATTACTTGAAACTAAATCAATGTGAGCAAACAAATGACTATTACATATTAAATAGAAATAATCATTTGAAAGTATATAATTATCAGTATTAGACAGGAATACTTGAAATCATACAACTGTGAGTAAATTATTTTTATTAGATTGAATACTTTCTATATAATTGTAAACTATCTTTGTAAAGAATAGCTACTTGAAACTCTTATTGTTTCCTAAGGATTATCATTAGTTACTTGTAACCATGTAACAATGAGCCAACAAATGACTATTATTAAATAGAAATGATAAATAATTACTTGAAACGATATGATTATCAGTATTAGATGGGTATACTTGAAACCATACAATTGTGTGCAAATTATTTGTATTTGATAGGAATACTTAATCATATATCTGTGAGCAAAAAAATCTTAAAAAACAACTACACAAAAACATTTAAACATTAATGTATGCGAACATAATTGTTTAAACTCTCATCATAAAATAAGCCTAGACTGGTTGATAGGCCATAAAAATCAAAATAGACATTAAATTCTCATTTAGGGAAGTAATCTTCATCTTATTTTGATATAAAATCATTAAATTATATAAAAATGCTAAATAAATTAATATCAGTATCGTTACAAGAATTAATGGCAGTACAAGATTTGCATCATGTATTTGAACTTGTGTAGAAAAATTTACATATAAAATGAAAAAATGTTGGTCATTCCAACTTTAAAATAAACCATTTTGTACTCTATTCTACTTCTTATCATCTTTCTTTGTAAGCAAATTCCATTATTTGTGTGCAATGATTTAATATTCAATGAGAATTATGTTGTTCAAACCTTCTAAACTCTCATTGCACCCAAATGCATTAATTATCAAATAGTGGATTGAGATTGTATTTAAGAATAAGTGATAGCAACCCATCAGTTATTTATAATTTGGCATTGTCTATCTCCTTTCAGGCTATTTTAGGCACATGACAACCGGAATGACTTAGAACTGTTACATGTTGATAGCATACATAAAATGAGGTGAAATATAAGAAAAGCTCAAAGTAGAATATGGGTTCTGTTTCAATAATTTTTTGTTTATTTTACTGGGTCCGGAATGGTCTAGAGAAAAAAAAAATTAGAATATTCCATTAAATTTTCTCAGGATAAAAAAAAAGTCATCAGTTTTATAAAAATAAAAAAAACAAAGAAAATGGAGGAAAAGTGACAAGCATTAATATAAAATCAATAATAATGCATAAATATTTTACTGGGTTTATTTACAAATTCAATGTATATACAGCTTCATATATAGCAAAAGAATTAATTAAACATAATAAAATAATTACATAATAGTTTGTTGTTTTTTTTTACTTTATAAAATTCATAACAATAAGAAGTTTTTAAATTAGTAAGTTCATTATTTAGTTATTTTAAAATATGCCATAAGTCCAATAGTTTGTACTGAACATAAAAACTAGCCCAAGCTTTTATAAGACCCTAAACAGAATTTAATTTCACTCTCACCCCTACCCCATTATCACAAACAATATCTGATCATTTTTACTTCCACTGTGAAAATATTCTAAGCATTTATTATATATGCCATAATCTTTGACAGCATGACATAATAAATCACAACAATAACAAAAAGGAAAAACATTTTCTCTTGGGAATTCTAGCAGTCACTGAATCCTAAGCAACCACTTATATCACTGGCTGTCAATTTGAGCCTGATATATGGGGCAGAGTGCTATTTTACAATACATCATAAACCCAACATTTCACACTGAGTGTCATTTTACACAATAAGTAAAACACATTTAATTTTTCACTCTATAAAATGAATTTAAACATGAAGGATTTCATGGAATTGGTATTTGTTATTTTAAATATAAAACAGCATAAAAATTATAAATGATTTGTAGATTAGACATTTCCATTTCTACAATTGCAAAGAAAACCTGATTAGGATTTGTAAAGTGGATAATATAGCTGCTTTCATAAGCTGTTATTCATAGAACAATATGGGTACATTTTATTTGTTGGAACATATGAATGCATTGTTGTGAATACTTCTTGTGAGGGAGATTGGAGTAAATACTTCTTGTGTATATGATATGTATGTATTTAATGATGACGCTTGTAGCGTAATGGTTATCATCAAAGGAAATGGACATGGTGACCCAAGTTCAAATCCTGGACAAGGCGGTTTGCATTTTATATCATGGTAACATACTAATACCCATGGGAACGGTATGTATCCAACTATTTTCCCTCCAAGCATGAGTAAGTAGTAAGGTTGACTATGCTCTTTAACCCTGGTATAGTAACCACTCTGGGAGAAGAAAAACTCTAAAATCAAACCTGTTAAACTTTACTTAAAAAATTGACCTTGTGTCACATGCTGCATCCACAGAAGTACTGGATAAACACATATGTATTAAGTGTTCTTACTTGTGTAAATGAGTTTATCTTGTTTTTTCTACTATTTATTGAGTGAAATGGAACATTTACAGTCTTTTTTGAATACATACAACTTTCCAATATTTAATATTTGGAAAAGGAAAATGGTTTGAGCTGTACTTATCTTTGATAGGTTTTCAATTTTTAGATTTTCTCTCTTTTTTACAGGTGAGCTATATTCTCCCGGAGTTGATTGAACTCAGCAATCTTGTAGCAACACTGGTTTTGGTTCAAACTGAAGATTCTCCAGCAAATTTCTCTAACGCTTGCTGGCCTTTTTGGTGCGAAGATTCTGTGGACCAACCATTCGACTTCTCCTCTTCCACCACCTCACCGAATCATGCAACCCGATTGACCTTGACTTCTTTAGTTTCAACAGACTAAAGTGCAAAAGGGTAGTTAGCTTACTCTTTCTCTCCCCTACCACTTTAACAGTTGGTCCCTGTAATCCGATCTTTCTTAATGCCTGTTGATTCAAATAAAGAGGGGTAAGGGTATTGACCTCCCTTTCACTCTCTCTCTATAGCATACCACATCACAAAAGATATATTACATGATAACATTTAATAAGATTTAAAAAGAAACATTGAAAATTTCCATGTCCAAATGTTTTACATATGAGGCATAATAAAACAATATGAATTAGATTCAATTTCAATTCCCTCAGTTCTTTAAATTCATCACTGAAACATTATCATCTCTTGTAATTTAAAATATAATACTTATTGTCTGGAAATTTCAAATTTTAATTTCTCTTTTAAAGTAAATAAAAGAAAATTATGATATTCAAACCAGCTGTACTCTACATAAAAATTGATTTTGTGTCACATCCTACTTATGCTGGAAGGGTTAAGTAAATACATATAATGTATGTTATACTCAAAATATTTGATGAAATTGAACAAGTTAAGCAAGATTTCCCACCCAATACCTGGGATATCAAATATCTTATAGTCTGAGTACTTAAATGATAATCTCTTGAAATATGAAACCCCTTATCTCTCCTGGCTATGAATTAAATAGTATCACTGCTGTTTTTCTACAGGGATAATTTCGGCATTAAATAACCCATGAAGGTTGATATGTCATTAAACAAAGAAACCAAACCAAACTAAAGAATCTCTTGATGATGTCAGGAATTTAATCATGTATAAAATACTGACGATCATGGCATTAATTCCCTTTTCTTATTTCTTTACACTGTCTAATAGATCCTATCTACACGCAAGCCCCACCTCTTTCTTCTGAGATGAAAAAAAAAAAACTATTTTTAATTAGAGTAACTTCCATTCTCTCTTTTCTTTAGAGTTTTTGAATCACATTCAGTTTCTAGCCATAAGAAAAGAGTCTGATTCAGTGATGGTCCTCGCTGGTCAATTGCCTTGTCGGCTATCAATTTCTAAAATAAAATCTTTTTTTTCTCTTCACATTTCTTTTTGAATTTGAAATATTGATATAGAATCAGAATTTACTGATATTTTGAGAGTGATTATGCAAGGGTGAGCCAAAGGTTTTGCAATATTTTGGTAGTATGTGCTAGTTTGTTGTATGTACATCATATTGGCCTAGTGGGTAGAGTGTTTGCCAATGGTCCGGGAGACCTGGGTTCAATCCAAGGTCGCGTCATACCAAGGACTATAAAAATGGTACTTGATACCTCCTTGCTTAACACTCAGCAATATCAGGTACGTATCAAGGGTAAACTAGAGCAATCCAGGGAAAGGAGTAGTGCCCTCCCCTACACCTCGGTGTAGAAGCTATTGAAAAAGAAAGCCTTCGGGTCGCCCTCGATTATGATCACCAACTTACTCATATCACATAACTGAAGTAGTTCACATCATTGTAGGTAATCACTGTAATTAGTAATATCATGGTAGTAGGTGTGCTGACATGTTGAAGATAGCTTTACTCAATGTGGGATTTTAAAGCCACATAGATATACTTGAATTTTGGAACTTATGTTTTATGAATATGAATATTAAGCCATGATGTCACAGAAGCAATCAAAAATGATTTGTTACGTGAAAGGTGAAAGAATAATTGATTACCGGAGTATAGGAACCAGAGAGTTCAAAAAGTTTTGCTTGGAATGCAAGAAGCTTAATGATTAGACAACATTTAGTTATGCTCAAAACAATGAATTCTGAGACCAGGTTCCAAGCCAAAGAGGCAAATCTGGCAAGAAGTACTCAGGCTCAACATCTTACAGACCAGCGTGATTTTTCACTTTCATCATGTTGACAAAATTTATCAGAGATGCTGAATTGTGCCTCACATTACCAAAATTAAGGAAAATTTTCGGCTCACGGTCGTGATAATATAAATATTTCATATCTTCATTTTTTTATATTTGTGTTAGTAGGTAGAGTGTTCACCAATGGTCCTTGAGACCGGGGTTCAATCCCAGGTGGAGTCATAGCAAAGACTAAAAAAAATGGTACTTGATACCTCCTTGCTTAACACTCAGCATTATAAGGTATGGGTCAAGGGTAAGTGGAGTATCCAGGGAAAGGAATAATGCCCTCCCTTACATCTTGTCATAATAGCTATTGAAGAGGGAGCCTTCAAGTCACCATCAACTATGACTTATATATATATACTTTTGTTAAGTATTTCTTATTTTACTGTGGAGAATAAAAGAGTTTTAAAAAATGGAAATAATTACTTAAGTATTAGATTACACTTAAAAAGTTTTACAAGCCAGTCCTCCCTTGTATCTCCAGAAATGTTACTGGTTTGGGTAATTCAAAAAAAAAAAAAGAAGATTGAAACTTTTACAAAAGAGAAATGAAATTACATAAATATAAGGATCATTCTATAAACAAGATGAATTTTGCTTGAAAAGTTGGCTATAGGAAGCACTGTTTACAGTTGTACCATTTTTAAGGAAATCAATTGAGATGGATCCTTTTATGTTTCAGTAAACAATCAGCATCACCTTCTTTATTGACAGCTATGCCCAGAACTTCTTCCTTACTGGAGAGTCAGAGTGTTTTCATTCAATGGATTGTCTTAATAGTTCAGAGAATAGGAACAAGAAGCCCAAGTCATAACCATTTAGAGAATGGAAGATGAAAGAGGCTGGATTATGGGATTGTCACATGATCAGTAGACACACCCACCAAATCCAAAGGAGATTATAGATAATTGTATTTTTGTAAACATTCTTTTTATTTTGTGATAATGAAATTTTCCTGCCAGTAATGGTTCCTAAGTTACAGAATAAAACAAAATTGGAGACAATTACAATTATTCATCTTAAACAAAAAGGTTGCTTTTATCTTTAGAAATGTCTCACAACAGAATCAAAACTTATTACCTTATTTTTAAATGTTTCTGCTAATTTTTGAGAGTTTACTGATAACCAGCTCATTGGCCTGGTGGGTAGAGTGTTTGCCAATGGTCCGGCAGACCTGGGTTCAATCTCAGGTCACATCATACCAAAGACTTTTAAAATGGTACTTGATACCTCCTTGCTTACCACTCAGCAATAAAAGGTATGTAACAAGGGTAAAGTGGAGCAATCCAGGGAAAGGAGTAGTACCCTCCCCTACACCTCGGTGTTATAGCTATTGAAAAGGAACCTTTTGGTTGCCCTCAACAAGAGTTGCCAACTTTACTTACTGATCAGATAACGCAAACTTTAAAAGAGATTGTAAGTTTCTAAGACTAACATTAACAGAACCAATGTAAATAAAGAATACATGAGGCTCGTTTGATAAATGAGGTGAATATTGTTTAAGGAGTTGGCAACTGAAAGCACGATTTACAGTTCCAACTTTTTCAAGAAAATCAATCATGGTGGGTCCTTTTAGGTCTCTGAACACTATCAGCATCATCTTCTTTAAATTACTGCTGTGCCTCAAACTTTTTCTTTACCTGAGAGTCAGCATGTTTCTACTCCATAGACTGTCTTTTCAACTCAGGCTTGTCATAGGAAATTCATGTTTAGCCAATTTGTAAACATGTTTTGTCAAAAACAAACTTCTCTGTACACATCACATATTTTTCTGTAAATTTCACATGGTTTGCACTTGTCAGCTTGCAAAAATTTGATGATAGACCTCTGTTCAAGCAAGGAGGACTCAAAATAAAATATTTTTGTAAGATCAAAATGATTTTTGAAGTAAACCAATTCCAAACATTGAAGAGTTTATATTCATTGGAAAAAAAATTCTATTTTAATTTCTTCAAAAGAATTCCCTTTATTTAACTGCTTATGAATGACCTTGTAATTTATAATTGAACTGTATGTTTTTACGATGAATATAATGTTTTTTAGCAAATAATCCTGAAGGAGTTAATTACTGACAAGAAGACAAGAAGTTAGAAAACAGAAAATTGAAGTTTAATGACAAGGTGTAAAAAGTTTTATATTTAGGTATAAAAAAATTTCCTGAAACAAGAATAAAAATACACTTTGTTCTGAATGTTGATTTTTGGATAACTGTCTTTTCAAATTGATAAAGATATGTATACATATACATATCGGGTGATTCTAGGTCATCGGTAGGAGCCCCTAAGGTGTAATGGTTAATATGATGAACTGCTGCCTCAAAGTAAGTGAGTTCAAAATCCAGTCATGCTATCACATTCACTTTTGGACGAATACTTTTGGGAAAGGTATGAACCCTCTTATCTCTCAGCTATGGGTTGAAGAGTATCACTGCTGTTCTTCTACAAGGATGACTTTGGAATTAAATAACCTATGAAGGTTGATATGCCATAAACAAAGAAGTCAAATTTATATCATCAATGTTACTTGGGCTCGTATTTTTAACATAATTTTCTATAGGTATAAATTAGAAAAAGTATTTTAGCATCTAACTACACCTGCCCCAGTCAACTGGGGCTGCAGAATTCACTGACTGCATCTTTGCAGAGGGGTAAGACTATCCCAACAAGTGTCCTGTATATGACACTAAACAATCTGATGGCAAATCTCGAGTAATGCAGGAGCTTTAGGGAATGCAGAGTACCCCTTCATTGTCATCACTCCCAGGTCCACTCTGGCCCAGAGTGGTAGTACCTGATAGGGTCCTATCTATGGGTCAAATAGAATTGTTTGACATTTAAACTGTATACTTATGCTAAAATGAATTGTTTAAAATTGAAGTGTTTGATTATTTACCTGTGTATAAACAAATGACTGATGTTTAATTGAATTTTTAGTGATACTCAGTAATATGTGGAAAACATTAAACTGTGTGCAAACAAATCATTTATAGTAAATAGAATTATTTGTATTAGATAAAAATAACTGTATGAAAAAAATGAGCTCAGGCTCATTTAAAAATGTTATCTACAAAATGTGTTAAGAAATCATATACTTGATATATATGTGTAAAGAGGATTTGGCATTAAATAACCTACAATGGTTGAAATGGCATAAAACCAAACCAAACCAAACCAACTACTTCTTTTTTCTGAATATATTCAATCAAATCTCTGTGTCTGTGCATATTTGCACAGCTGATACTTGACAACTGACCATTCTACAAAAACTAAAATCATATTTTCTCTTTGTATTTTTCAAAAAAATATTTTTGACTCAAGTTAAGAGCCTGCCTCAGTTGCCACTAGAATCTTTCATGTTAAATGCTCAATGCCTGCATCAGCAGAACTGAACACAAACCCATATATGCCCCCCCCCACACACACACAAAATTTAGATAGAGCTCAAATCTTTTGGGCTTAATGTTGTATAATCAAATTTCCTTCATATAATATTACAATAAAGAGAAAAAATTATTTACAGACAAAATTTAATGTTAAGTTGAAACAAAAATATATTCTTTGACAAACAGGGAGTAAAAATGATTTGATATTTTTAAAGATTATTTCAGCCATAAATCTATTTGCCTGGGACGTGTTATTTAAAAGATTTTGTTTATTTTTTAGGACTGATTTTCATGGACCCAAAATAACTGGACTTGTTTTTTTTTTCTTTTCGTAACATTATTATTAGCACAGTCAGCAAAATTTATCTAAATCATCATTTTAAGGCATAAAAATAAAAAAGAAAGCTATAAAAGTTTGAGAGTTAAAATGATTATTCATGATTATTTGAATCAGAATTTTAAATGCAACTAAAGTCAATGACAAATAACTTGTTCTGAGGGAGTTTTTATAGCTTTAAAATAAATAGACTTGAAAGAATCGCTCTTTAGACTTAGCCTTAAAATTCCTACCCAGCATTGGTTCTGATATATATATATATATATATATATATATATATATTTAAAATTTTTATTCTATAATTCTGACAGTGTGAAAAAAACCCAGATGATGCAATTTGTAAATAAAAAAATATTACGCAAACAGATATTGGCCCAGTCAGCTGTGGTTGTAGAATACACTGACTGCATCTTTGCAAAGAGGTTAGACTCCTCTAACAAATGTCCTGTATATGACACTAAATAATCTGATGTTGAGGCTTCAATAATGCTGGAGCTTTGGGGAATGCAGAGTACCCCTTCATTGCCATCACTCCTAGGTTCACACTGGCCCAGAGTGGTAGCACCTGATTAGATCCTATCTACAGGTCAGATAGTTGTTCGCCAATGGTCCAGGAGACCTGGATTCAATCCCAGGTTGCATCATACCAAAGACTTTAAAAATGGTACTTGATACCTCCTTGCTTAACAATTAGCAATAGAAAGTACATATCAAGAGTAAAGTGGAGTAATCCAGGGAAAGGAGTTGCACCCTCCCCAACACCTCGGTGTAGTAGCTATTGAAAAGGGAGCCTTCTGGTTGCCCTCGACTATGGTCACCAACTACTAATTGTTTGAAATAAACCGTTTTTACATTTAACTGTGTGTAAACAAGAAACTGTATGCTAAACTGATAAAGAAAAAACTGTATTTAAACTAAGCTGAAATAGAACTGTTTGATCATTAAACTGTATGTAAACAAATGACTGATGTTTAATTAAATTGTTAGAGATACATTGCAATACTTGGAGCCATTTTACTTAGTTGTCATGCTAAACTGAATTTTTTGAAATAGAACTTTTTGATCATTTAACTGTGTATAAACCAAAAAACTGTGTACTTAAACTAAAGTGAATTCTTTGAAATAGAACTGTTTTTACATTTAGCTGTGTGTAAAAAAAAGACTGTACTTATGCTAAACCGAATTGCTTGAAATTAAGTGAAACCCTATAACTATATATGCAAAAAAAAGTGAACTCTGGCTTGTTTAAAAACGTTATCTTCAAAATGTGTTTAGAAATCAAATATTTAATATATGTATGAAAAGGATTTGGTATTAAATGACTTACAAGGGTCAATATGCCATAAAACCAAACCGAACCAAATCAAACGAAGCAAACAGATATCTGGGGGAAAAAATTCAATAAAAAAAAGAAAAGACTGAAAACATTCATACTGCTTGAAAATAATCAATCAGCACTGCAATGTCTAGTCAAAAGAAAAAACACAGACAGAATCAACTAAGCTGAAATGTAAGTGTGCTCAATACACTAGAGGGAAATTCAAATACCTAAAGAGCCATAAGTAATCTACCAAGATTTCACCAACCAAATCATCAGGATAATTCTGACTAAAGAGGGTTGAAACCTTAGTAGATTACTTCTGGCTCTTTAGTTATTCATATATATATATGCATATATATATATATATATATAGTTTCTTTGTTTAATGACATATCAACCTTTGAAGGCTATTTAATGCCAAAGCTATTCTCCTTGAAGAACAGTAGTGGTACTATTTAACCCATAGCTGGGAGGATAAGGGGTTTCATACCTTTTCCAAGGGTATTTGCTCGAAAGTGAATGTAATAGCTCGACTGGAGTACGAACTCGCTTATTACGATTCCGCAGTCCATCACTTTAACCATTACACCACAAGGACACCCCTCATATATATATATATATATATCCTAATGACTGTGCATACCAAATGAAACTTAAAGTAACAGATTTTGTGTTCTTAATTTGATATTTTTATGAGTTGTGCACACACACACACATACATATTTTCTAATCATCCAAAATCTCTATATAATGGACATAACTATGAAATACAAAATTGAAATCTCCCATTCCTTCCTTCTACAGATAAAATCATCAATACTATCATTGAACTGCCATTATGATGGGAAATAAATGGCTTCAGAGGTCATTTTGAACATTACCAAAATTCTCATTATATTCAGGCTGGTTTCATTAAAAAGAATTTAAAAAATTCAGTTGATTTAACATGTTTTTGTATTTTTTTCTTATTAATCAGATGTCAATTACAAGGGTCATAGGCACGAAGAAACTGTCAAAAGTTCATTTTATTTTGATCAAGTACTTTGAAGTAGTATAACTCATGATCAAGATCAATAATATTTTAACAGATTGTTTATTGTCTTTGTCCAAATAAATAATACTGTTGCTTTGTTGCTGGCATTTCAAACTGCCTGCTCCTGACTTTATAAAAAATCAACATATATATCGGAATAACAACTAACACATCATTCAATAAGTCCAAGGCCAGACATATAGATAGCACCACTAATAAAAAATCTATATAATTTTTATAAAATACTAACCTTCAAACGGCATGTGTCAAAATTTGAGTCAAATCAGATTATCAGTTTACAAATTACAATTATTTAAGTGAAGCTACTGGTGCAAATTTTCAAAACAATGGAAAAATCTGAATTTCGTGTATTGATAAAGCATTGTTTTCTGATGGGAAAAAATACTATTCAAATAAAGCAATAGCTTGTTAAATGTTATTCGGACTCTGCTCCATCAGAAATAACGGTTAAGTGGTGCTATGCTGACTTTAAACACAGTTGTACAAACACAAATGATGCTGAATGCTCAGGTCACCCAAATTCAGCAGTTGTCCCAGAAAACACCAAAAAAAACTCCACAAACTTGTTTTAGCAGATCATAAATTGAAGTTGTGTGAGATGCCAAAGGTGTTGACAATATCAGAAGGCAGTGTATTCACCATTTTGCATGAACATTTGCAAATGAGAAAGCTGTATACAAAGTGGGTGCTGTTTTTACTCACAGTCGATCAAAAACAACGCATTGACGATTCAGAGCATTGTTTGCAACTGTTTCAATGCAACAAAAAGTGACTACTGGCAGCACCTACTGCAGACCTTTAAAGAATGGTCCAGGGAAAGAGATTTGGCTCCAATGAAGAAGTGATATCAGAAACTGAGGCGTATTTTAAGGCCAAAGACAAATCGTTCAACAAAAAGGCATTGAATTGTTAGAGAAGAACATAGAACATAGTCTCCTTCTAGGGTGATACACTGATTGTGTATCACCCTAGAAGGAGACTATGTTGATGAAAAAAGTTGAATATTACCTAAAAGTTGTTGTTTTATTTGTTAGGCCCAGGAGTTACTGAGTGATGTGTTACACCAATTTTCAGATACTTCACCTGCCACTTAACAAAGTTCAATTTGTCAACACTTCCAGCAACAAAACTGCCTTCCATCAAATATTTAGAAAATTCTTCTAGATAATAGGAAAATTTTATGTAACTCTGCAAGAAAAAACAACAAATTATTGAGTCAATCTTCATCAAACCCAAGTTGCCTGCCATTAATAAGATTTACTCTGATGAGAGTGCGAACATTTTGAAATGCTTGAAGTTTGTTTTTAATGAAATCTACCTGAATAAGAAGTCGCTCCTTAGATATTCTTTTTCAGAATATATATATATATATATATGATAGTTTTCAATATTTATGAATAGAAAGTGGTTAATATCAGTGATAGAGAATGCATATGTCAACAAACTAATGACAATATTGGCAAGAAATTGATAGTCACCAAGCTCTACTAAATCTATTTCTAAACTATCCATACTTAGATATACAATTATGATCAAAATTTAATGCTAAAAACAGTTTTAATTGTTAAAATCTTAGCAGTGCTCTATGCATGACATTACAAGGCAATAGTATTTCATCAATAAAAACAGGATAACAATAAAACAGGATAAAAACTCACTTTCACGTTACTGATACCCAGGTGAACAAGTATTAAACATGTCTGACATTTAATATATGTGTGTGTGTGTGTGTATGTGTGTGTGTGTGTGTGTGTGTGTGTGTGTGTATATCTTTTAATCATCAAAATTCTCACTGTAATTGAGATAACATTGAAATATAAATTAGGATTCTTTATTCTTTTATTCCTAAATAAAATCATCATTGAACCATTTGTTTATTCAGTTGAATCTAACAGACATCACATGTGTGAAATACTAGCTCACTTGAGAAGGGCACCTTAAGTGATATAATGGTTAGCAAGCTAGACTAGCAAACCTTCATGAGTGAGTTTGAGTCTCACTGAGTGCTTCATTCATAAGGCCTTGTGTCACATCTGCACAAAAAACAAAATTTCTAGCTCACGTGAGAATCATCAACATGAAACTCAGTTATGAGTTTTTACCCAGTTTTTATAATTATCCTCTGTTGCCTAGTGGGTAGAGTGTTCACCAATGGTCTAGGAGACCTGGGTTCAATCCCAGGTAGCGTCATACCAAAGACTTTAAAAATGGTACTTGATACATCGTGGCTTAACACTCAGCAATATAAGGTATGTATCGAGGGTCAAGTGGAGCAATCCAGGGAAAGGAGTAGCACCCTCCCCTACACCTTGGTGTAGTAGCTATTGAAAAGGAACCTTCTGGTCGTCCTCGACTATGGTCACCAACTTTACTTTTCACTTATATACTTATGTGTGCGTGTGTGTGTGTGGATATAAGTAAAGTCAATTTGGCAACTGTAGTTGAGGGCAACCTGAAGGCTACCTTTTCAATAGCTACTACTCCGAGCTGTAGGAGAGGGCGCTACTCTTTTCCCTGGACTGCTCCACTTAACTCTTAATACGTTATAATGTTGATTGTTAAGCAAGGAAGTATCAAGTACCATTTTTTGTCTTTGGTATGATTCCACCTGAGATTGAACCTCAGTCTTCTGGGTCATTGGTGAACACTCAAACCATTAAGCAAATGGGCCGGGTTTTTTTTTAAACCATCATCAAAAAAGATCCAGCTTATTCAACTAATCTTCTTATTTAGTTAAATTATTGCAAAAAAGTTACAAGATCCCTTTTTTACATTAATTATTTTTTTATTAATTATTTATGTGGATATTTACTTTTTAATGTCTCTTTCCATAATACTTTGAATCATAATTCTTCTTAGTTTACAAACAACAACAAATATATTTTCTAGTATAAATACAAAAACAAAAATATAAATATTGACAAATTTTTCAAATGAAAAATTTTTTAAAGATTTAAAAACTGCAAACGAATTGTTGGAAAAAATCATTTTTTTTAAATTTCTAACAAAATTTCTAAAGATTCTTAAAATCCATAGCAAATATGTTTCTCTTTAAAAGAAAATTTCAAAACTAATTACGTCAAATACTAACTGTTATAGAAAGTAAAGAATTTTCTCATTTTTTCATTTCATTTTTTGTTTAAATATAAATCAGAAGATACAACATTACATGACCCTGATAATGGTTTAATACAAAACTGAAATGTTTAATGTTGGTAGTATATTCAATTATGAATAAACCTATCTTCTGAATATGTTGTTTTTTTTTATATCTGTTTGGTTTGGTTGGGTTTTATGGCATATCAACCATTGTAGGTTATTTAATGCCAAATCCTCTTTATACATAGATATATATGATTTGGTTTGGTTTGGTTTGGTTTTATAGCATATCAATTAATGTAGGTTATTTAATACTAAATCCTATTTATACATATATATTAAATATACATGATTTGGTTTGGTTTGGTTTCATGGTATATCAACCAATTTTGGTTATTTATTGCCAAATCCTGTTTATACACATATATCAAATATATATGATTTGGTTTGGTTGGGTTTTATGGCATATCGACCATTGTAGGTTATTTGATGCCGAATCCATTTTTATGCATATAAACAGTTCTATTCGTACAAACCAGCTTAGAATATATGCACAGTTTTTGCTTACACACAGTTAAATGTAAAAATAGTTCTATTTCAATCAATGCAGTTTAGCATAAGTACTCAGTTTAGTTTTATTTGACCCATAGATAGGACCCTATTAGGTGCTACCACTCTGGGCCAGAGCAGACCTGGGACAGAGCAGACCTGGGACAGATGTCAATGAAGGGGTACTAGACATTCTCCAAAGCTCCAGCATTACTGGAGTCTCACCATCAGATTATTTAGTGTCATAACCAGGACATTCATTGGGAAAGTCTTACCCCTCTGCAGGGATGAATTTGGTGTATTCAACTCTCCCAGCTGCCTGGGCCATTTTATATCTGTATATTTTTATACTGTCAGATTCAATTTCATTTTCTTGGATTAATATATATATATATATATATATATAAATTAAATCACGAGTCGGGACTATCCTACTACAGTTTTGCCTAAAATGGCTCCTCAGGGTACCTAGTCAGTGTTAAGTACCCTGAGGAGCCGTTTTAGGCGAAACTGTAGTAGAATAGTCCCGACTTGTGATTTAATTTTTGTAATTGGCTCTATTTAGTATTGAGCACTTTTTGTAATTGTAGCATTGCAGCATTTTGTGGTGGGTTTTTGTTCTTTTGACCAACTGATTGCATATCCCTTGATTTTTTTCAACTGGTGTGATGAAGTTGGCCTTTTCTTTTTTTTTCTCCTGATAATCTTTTTCTTTTCTCCCAAGCAATGATTCGAGATATTGTTATCTCTGAATTCTGGCGTTTTTTTTTTCTTTTTCTTTGTCACCGTGAATGCTGGTAGATAGTAAATTTATAGGTATATATATATATATATATATATACATGTGTGTGTGTGTGTGTGTGTGTGTGTGTGTGTGTGTGTGTGTGTGTGTGCGAATGTACGTGTCATTTTTAAAACATCCAAATTCTTAATATAACGAAGATGACTATGGAATACTAATTAGAATCTTTCACTCCTTTTTAAATTGGAGCTTCAATCATCATCAGTAGTAGAGTTAAGTAAGTAATATAACAATTTACCTTGGAGACAAATTGTGATGTTACTTGAGCAGGTGTAAGAATTATACTGCATGGTTGGTTCAAGTATTTGCTCATGGCTCATAGCTTAATTGAACACCTGCTTGGTCAGTATTTTCCTTCTCTCCATATAAACATAGCCATTCAAGAACATTCAGGAATAAAAAAAAAAGCATTGGAGGAGATGCAAAATCTACACAATGGAATGCTATGACAATACTTTATATATAACCTAGTATAGTACCCATAAAAAATGATTGGCTTATTTATATGGATTGCTACTTTTGCCTAAAGTTAGATTGATTGAATGACTGATTTTAATGGTATCTCCACTAGTTTTGGGCTATTTTATGATCAGAGGTTAGAGAATCATATTCATTGTACATTCATACTCACATTTTTTTCTGTAGTTGTTTTTTAAGAGATTTTTGCACAGTTATATGCTATCAGTATTTCTATCTGATACAAATAATTTGTACACAGTTGTATGGTTTCAAGTTTTTATATCTAGTACTCATGACTATATGGTTTCAAGTAATTATTTCTGTTTAATAATAGTTGTTTTGTTTTTGCACATAGTTATGTGGTTTATAAATAAAGTTGGCAACCGTAGTCAAAGACGACCTGAAGACTCCCTTTTCAATAGCTACAACACCAAGGTGTAGGGCAGGGTGCCACTCCTTTCCCTGGATTTCTCCTCTTTAGCCTTTATACATACTTTATAATGTAGAGTGTTAAGCAAGGAGGTATCAAGTATTATTTTTTGAGTCTTTGGTATGACTCTAATTGGGATTGAACCCCGGTCTCCCAGGCCATTGGTGAACACTCTAACCACTAAAGCAATGGGCTGGTGTGTAAATAAAGTTGGCAACTGTCTTCAAGGCTGACTCAAGGGCAATTCAAAGGCTCCCTTTCCATTTGCTACGACCACAAGATGTAGAGGAGGATGCTACTCCTTTTTCTGGATTGCTTCCCTTTACCTTTGATCTGTACCGTATAATACTGAGAGTTAAGCAAAGAGGCATCAAGTACCATTTTTGAGTCATTAATATGGCTCAACTTGGTATTGAACCCTGGTCTCCTGGGCCACTACAAGTAATGGCAATTAAGGGAAGCATTCCACACTCCCCAGATCTCCTGAACTGGAGCCTCACTATCAGATGCAGTTTGAGTCATAGTAGGATACCTTCAGTCTATTCAAAGCCCTATTGACTGGTCAGCTAAAATCAGATTATTGGTGCAATCTGTCTAGAATCCAAGAGTAACTATTCAGACCTCTGCTTCGGATCAGCTGAGTATAGGTAGAATCTGGCTAACTCAGCCGTTTGGTTAGCGTCCATGAATGCACTACATAGACGCTAACCAAATGGCTGGAGAAGAAACTAGAAGGCAACTACACAAGAATGTTGAGAGCAATATTGAACAAGTTCTGGCGACAACACCCCACGAGACACCAACTATACGGACACTTGCCTCCCATCACGAAAACTATACAAGTTAGACGAACCAGACACGCAGGACACTGCTGGAGAAGCAAGGATGAGCTCGTAAGTGATGTACTCCTATGGACCCCCACATATGGCCAAGCAAAAGCAGGGCGACCAGCTTGAACTTACATACAGCAGCTATGTGAAGACACAGGATGTAACCCTGAAGACCTGCCGGAGGCGATGAATGATAGGGAGAAGTGGCGAGAGAGGGTCAGGGATATCCATGCTGGCGGCACAACATGATGATGATGATGATGATGATTGTTTGTTTTCATATGCCAGGAGTTACAGACAAAGACAGAAAGGAAAAAGTCACGGTGTACATTATTATATACGAGCATAGCTATACTTACCTAGCATATCCCGGGTTTGTCTGTCATTCATACCACATCGATGATATTAAGATAGCAGGGCTGAGTTTATTACTTGGTACCTGAGGCATTTCAAAAGAGAAATGCCGTGGGGACCGTGCATGAATCTCATTTCATACATACCTCTCTGTCACAATAAAAATGAATTCATGGTGAGAAGTTGAATAAATCCATTCTAGCAGAGTTCCAGTAATTTCTTATTGGATAATTCATGCATGAATTGGTTCTTATTTATTATCACAGGTAAAAATGCAGCCATTGATAGTAACTATTTGGAAAAGTAGTGTTTGGTAGATGAAGTCTTTCTCTATCCGACAGAGCTCTTATGCTTTCTGTATCCTTTGTAGCTTTCATGGAAATTGATAAGGATATTGGATGGTTGGTTGGTTGGTTGGTTGTTTTGTTTTACAGTGTATCAACCTTTTTCGGGTCATTTAATGCGGAATTAAGTCAGTTTGATAAGTTTCAAACAATTCAGTTTAGTAGAATTTTTGTTTACATGCAGTTAAATGTCAAAACAGTTCTATTTCAAACAATTCAGTTTAGCATAAATACACAGGTTCAATGTCAAAAACAGTTCTATTTCAAACAATTCAGTTTAGTATAATTTTTTGTTTACATATAATTAAATGTCAAAACAGTTCTATTTCAAACAATTTAGTTTAGCATAAACACACAGGTTCAATGTCAAAAACAGTTTTATTTTAAACAATTCAGTTTAGCATAAGTACACAGTTTATTTCTATTTGACCCAGAGATAGGACTCTATCAGGCGCTACTACTCTGGGCCAGAGTGGACTCGGATGCAATGGCAATGAAGGGGTACTCCACATTCCCTAATGCTCCAGCATTACTTGAACATCATCATCATATTGTTTAGTGTCATATCTAGGACATTCGTTGGTGGGGTGGGGGGTTTACCCCTCTACAGAGATGCAGTTTAGTGTATTCTACAGCCCCAGCCGACTGGGCCAAAGGGTATTGGAGTGGTTGGTGCTAGGGAAGATGCTTAGTCATGTTCCCAGCTTACCAAAGTCCAATATATCCTATGATACACTAACACTGAATAGACAGACAGAAAGACAAGATAAGCTCATTTACATGTATAGAAACATTTAATTCATAAATAATATATATACAAGGAAATATAAACAAGAAAACACTGATATATGTCAACTGATACTATGTACACATTATTCAATGAATAAGTAACATATGAAAGGAATATGAAAACAGTATAATTCTTACTTGTGTTCTTTGGGTGTTTATAGCCATGTAGGCTGTATTTCATTGGTAAAGTGAATGACAGTCATTTACTAGGTGGTGAAACCAAGTCTGTTCAATCTACAAAGGTAAAAAGGCATATTCACTTTATTTGAAGAACAGGGACTAATGAGGATAAGAAAGGATTCTTGGGGTCTCGTGTGATCATGAGGCATACAAAAGACATGCTTCTAAAATCCAAGGTTGATTATTACAAGGATTATTCAATAAATAAGGAGTTGGCAATAGGAAGCACTGTTTATAGTTGCATTTTTTCAAGGAAATCAATTGTCATGGGCCCCTTTATGTCACCTTCTTTGGTGCCCACCGCACCCTGAACACTTTTCTTTACCAGAGAGTCATATGTTCCCACTTCATAAACTGTCTTTTTGACTCTGGCTTGTTGTGGCAAACCCTATTTATAAAGATTTTTTTATTAAAACATGCTTCTTCATACACATTACATATTCTTCAGTAAATTTCACATGGTTTGCACTTGTCAGCCATCAAAAATTTTATGACAGACCTCTGTTCAAGCCTGGAATATTCATTTTTATTTGTCGCCATTTTGAATAGCCTTAAAACAAAAATTTTTGTGTGATTAAAATAATTTTTGTATAAACCAGTTCCAAACAATTCAGAGTTTATATTTATGGAAAAAAATTCTGAAAAAACAAAAAAAATTTTTATTTTGTTTCTTTTAAAAATTCCCTTTATTCATTTAAGAATCATTGTATTTATTGTCTCCCTATAGTGGAGTTTATTTCCGAGTGTCACTCGTAATTTTGATTTCTCAGTTTTCATTTCATATTTCTCATGAATAAAAGTGAGAAAACTTTGGTTTGTTCAGAATTAGTGCAAATCTTACACTTAAATAATCAGAAGTCATCTTAAAAAGATGTTCATTTTTGACAAGAATGTAACACACACACACACACACACACATACACACACACACATACAAATGTGTAAGTGTGCATGTGCACCTACACACCCTAAATGAGCATATTCACATACAGACATGTATACACATGAACATTTGTACCAGGAGTCCCAAGCTCAGTCGGCTGGGGCTGGAGCTGTCGAATACACCAACTGAATCTCTGCTGAAGGGTAAGACCCCCCACAACTAGTGTCCTGGATATGACATAAAATAATCTGATGTTAAGGCTCCAGTAACATTGGTGGTTTAGGAAATGCAGAATACCCCTGCATTGACATCACTATTTACATGCTATCAACAGAAATAGAATACTTTTTACATAGCGTTTCCTTTTTAAATAGTGTTCCCTTTTTTAAATACATCAGTTACCCTGTTTTTATCCAACCAAGCATTCACATATTTTTGTTATGTTATAAAAAGAACTTTCAAAAACTTTCAAAATTCATTTTTAAAAACAACACACCTTACATAAGCAAGCAACCCCTGATGATGGCCTATGAAAGCACTCGTGACAATTTTGGGAAATTCCTCTACCAATTCCAACCTAAAACTAAGACACTTATCAGGAAACTTGAAATGATCTTAAATGAATTATACTGACAAAATTTGTCTTTATTATTTAATGAAACATATATATATATATTGTGATGCGGTATAAAATATTTATCCCACTCTGGGAGTTTATTTTTCGCACATGTGAAGACGGGGCAGCCTGGCATTTGATCCCTCGCAAAATAAGTTCCAGTTAAGATTCCCTTTTTGGGCGTAGGGAAACTGGCAGATTATGTTGGGGTTAATTTGGGGCTAGACTGACCGCCGCTGACAAGGGGTTTCCAAATTTCATGTTACACACACACCCACCAGACCACTACCTCTTCTTACCCCTAGGATAATGGAAGATATGGGCCTCTAGGTTTAGATATAATAATATTAATTATAGTAGTCAACAATTCCGGTTTCCCATATAATATTTTAAAAGGAAAGAATAGGACAATTTAGGCAAGAATAACATGAGTCGAACAAAGTTGAAAAGGGAGCTTGCAATTGACAACTTGATAGGCAGACAACACAATGAATAAATTTCAACACGTGGGGACATTAAAATATAACAAGGTTTTTACGACACGCGGACACACATATTTAACGTGTCGGCTATATTATCAGTGGATAATACATAAATACAAATGTCTTTCTTCCTTTTTCTTTTCTTTCTTCTTTCTTTAAATTGAGAGGGAGAGAGAATATGTAATTGCAGTACTTAGCTTTTTGACGGGTTCCTTCTGAGAGTATTTTCTCTTGCATGGGCAAGCGGAGTTTTTTTACAGCCTTGGCTAGAAGGCACCAGTTCTTCTTGTCCAAGATTCTATTTCGCTTCTTCACCCAGAGTCTTGGCATGAGATCCCATGTCCTCTCACGGCGACCTCTGTCCTCTAAACTGATTTCCTTATCCCTATTTCCACCGATGAAAAAGGGTGTTACTTCCGCTTTAGGATTCTGGCCAATCATTTAGCCTCTTTCTTCTGTCGGCGATTCATTTGGACTACTATCTCTTTAGTATATCCCTTTCTTTATCCATCCGGTCACAGAATGCAAACATCTGTTGGCTTTCATTCTGACCTAGATTTGTTACTTTGGCCGTGAGGAATTGACCTACATTCCTTACTCCTCTTTTAACGGTCAGTCTTTGGCGGCCTGCTAATTCAAACACGGAGGCGTAGAGGAAGTTTCTTATTTCTTTCCTCTCAGTGGTAGACCATGTGACAATATATATGTATGTATATATATATATCTGTCTGTGGATGACTATATATATATATATATATATCTGTACTCCATCAAAAAAAGCACGTCTTAATAAGATTACTATAAGAGAAATACACTAAAAATGCTCTGACTTTGAGAATAAAAACAATTGTCTGTCTTGTTTACAACTCAATAATAATTTTGTTGTCTGTAGTAATTTTTTTAATCATTCAGTTTATTGATATAATAGGAATAACAGTAAAATACTAATTCTTCACTCCTTTCTAAATTGAAGTATAATTATCATCACAGATTACACCTACAATAGAAACTCATTGTATTCATGTGTCATCCAGTACTTATTTATGTCCTTGGTATGATACTAAACTGCATCTGATGGTGAGGTCTTAGGAATGTGGAGTACCCCTTAATTATCATTACTCCCAGATCCACTCTGACCCACATTGGTAGTACCAGTGAGGATTCCATCTCTAGGTCAAACAGAATTGTTCAATCTTTTACTAAAGATTATTATTAGTTATTTAAAACTGCTGAGTACAAATTATTTTTATTCAATAGGAATACTTGACAAATAGAATTACTAATGTTGTTACAATATATCAAAACATTCAACTGGGTGCAAAGAAGTGATTAATATTAAATAGAATTATTAGTGTTTGATAGGAATACTTAAAACAATTTTCCTGTGTGAAAACATATGAGCTCTAACGACTTTTATAAAAATAGTTATTTGCAAACTATTCTTTTACAAATCAATTGAATAGGTTTTGGCTTTAAATAACCCATAAGGGTTGATATGCCATAAAACTCTAGCTAATATGAGTATACATTTACTGCATTGTTTTACTATAGATGAAAGAGAAATTTTGCTGTTATGTTAACATAATGGGGCATTACTTGATACAACTGGATACAAGAGAGAGAGAGAGAGAGAGAGAGAAATTAGGTAGACTACACTACTTAATTTCTTTCTTTTGCTCTTTCACTTTCTTTTATCTTTTATATTTCCTTTCAATGAATTCTTTGTTTATTTCTTTCTTTCCATCTTTTCTTTGTTTCATCTTTTTACTTCAGTGACTTGAGAGGATTTCAATCAAATGAGTGTTCTGTGCTTAAATTCTGAGACAATCCATAAATAGATAATACAATGATTTACAATGAGAGCAAAGCTGGTCATTTAATAATGATCAAAATACATTAAAAATACATAATTTTATAAAAATTATTTTATTTGTCATGTTAATCTTGTAATAGTTATTATTTTCATTAATAGATTCCTCTATTATAGATGATTAGGAATAATTTCCCAACTGAATAATTTGATTCTGGCCGTTGATCTTTGCGGTACCTCTACTCAGCATTAAGTGAAGTACAGTTGACCCACTATTGGATCCATTCATCTTGTTTCACATCCACCTAGCTTCATCCCATGGTTTCTTATTGCATCTAAGGACTTCAACAAAATGCCTGTCGGAGAAGCTAGATGAGAACTATGCAGGGATGCTGCTTGCAGTTTTAAACAAATTCTGGAAGCAACACACTACAAAACAGCTGCTCTTGGGCCACTTACTTCTCATCTCACAAACCATCCAAGTAAGAATAGCAAGATATGTGGGACACTGATGGAGAAGTAAGGATGAACTGATAAGCAATGTTCTATCCAATGCCTCGACACACCAATGTTAGCTGACCAGCAAGAACTTACATTCATCAGCTCAGCATGGACACTGGGTACCGTCTAGAGGACTTATCAAGAATGATGGTTCATATAGATGGCGAGTGAGTACCAAGGTAATTCATGCTATCAGCACACCTTGATAAGGATACTGATTTTCTAAAGACTTATGTGTGTCAAATGATTGATATTTTCTCCCTCATTTAATATTTGCTGTATATTTCTTTAAACATTGAGCTACTCCTATTTTTACTTATGAGAGTTGACCAAAAAGTTCATAGTCTGACCAAGATATTTGGAGTCTGCTTGGAGGTGTGATTTTGTTTGCAATTGTGTTCTTCTCTGTAAGGCTGGATGCAGCAATCATAGGAAGTCTCATATGAGATGTGAACAGAATACATTTCTTTTGAGTCTAGGTGATAACGCTTGCATCATTTTCTATAAATTCTACAAGTCTTTGTCTGGTTTGAATATAAATATAAAGATTGACAGGTACGACTTGGGCATCTAAGGGCATAAAGAGCACAGTAAAGGGATCAAATCTATTACTGGAATCCTTGGTAACCATGGTTTTCCATTCGACCAAGTACAGTCTGTAATTAGAATTAAAATCTCTAATTTTAATAAAATCAAACCAGACTCTGTACAAGGGTGTCTTACCTTCCCCTACTCAGTAAAACTAGTGATAGGTTCACTCCCTGAATTTCATCAGTCATACAACAGAATTATTTTTCAGCTAACGTAAAAGTTGTATATTCTACTAAACAGATCCTAACATTTGCATGAAAAGACATTCTTCCTCCTCATCATAATAGCTCTATTATTTACTTGTTTAATTGTAGTTGTGGCTTGCACTGGATCGGCAGAAGTTGTCAAAGGCGAGATGTTAGAATCAAGCAATATATACCTACTAAAATTTGGAATTTTACCGGTTCATTGGCCTAGTGGGTAAAGTGTTCATCAATGGTCCGGGAGACCTGTGTTCAATCCCAGTTCGTGTCATACCAAAGATTTTAAAAATGGTAACTGATATCTCCTTGCTTAACACTCAGCATTATAAGGTACGTATCAAGGGTAAAGTGGAGCAACCCAGGGAAAGCAGTAGTGGCCTCCCCTACACCTCGGAGTAGTTGCTATTGAAAAGGGAGCCTTCTGGTAGCCCTCGACTATGGTCGCCAACTTTACTTACTTATATAAACAAATCTAGTTTTGACTTATTTTCCATTTTAAGCTGGATAAACTCTCTATTTCATCTAAAAATTCTAGAAATAATCTTTATTAGGTCAAGACAGCCTATAAACAAAAGGAATGTTTTCTTAGACATAATGTAGTTTCTATCAAATCCCCCCTCTTTTTCCACCATCTTTATTACATATCTTCACTGCTTACATATAATTGCTATTTTTTTTATTGAAGAATTTCTTTGGTAATAGCTCTGATGAGCAAGGCATGAAACAAGTTAACTAACGTTTTATTTTCATCTTTTATATTCTAATTTTTATCATGACCAATGAATATGGTCTTTTTAAAGCTATTATAAAATTCTGAACCACAAGTAAAATCTTCAAATATATATATATATATATATATATATTTTTTTTCATCATACAACATGTGAAAGCACGTGCGATACCCTGCCTTCATCAGCTGCTAACCAGGGTGATAACACAGTTTCGGTAGCTCAAAGCGGTACTGCCACTCCTGGCACTACCAAGCAGCTTTTGCCACTGGACAGGGCATTAAAGAATTATATATATATGTATATATACATATGCCAGATCAATCAATAGCAGAGACTACATTGGACATTTATCTTCATTCTTAATGGGCAGATTGTGATTTAAAAAAACAAAAAACAAAAAAAATACATTTACTTTTGGGCGTTGACATCATTACACATTCATATATATATATATATATATAAATGTGATTGTTGCTTTGGGGTTGCCATTAAACGTTGCGGCCATCATCCTAGGTTGTATTCTCTCAATGCTATTAAGTGTTTTTAACGCTCTTGGTCCTATAAGCATTTCTACCCCTCCTACAGTGGCATTGACAGAGTTTTTCCATGCCGATACAGTGACCAGCATCCATCCATTGCCAGTTTCATAATATTTGATATTTTCGGTGTGAGTGTATCGGTGTTCTTGTATGCAAATTATGTCTATCTTATGTTCTATGGCTGATGCAGTTAGCTCTGGTAGTTGACCTATTCTATTTAGGGTTCTAACGTTAAATGTCGCTATTTGTATTGTTTGTTTGCATTTTAGTAGTTTTTGTTTGAGCTCTGTAGCTGATTTTTCGAACACTGAGGCCAGGGCTCCAACCTTAGCAGGACGCGCCCCTTTTTTACCTGCGCAAAGAGCGATGCGGTTTATGCATGTGGTTTGAGTGCGAGTCATGGTTATCTTTCGATGGCTGTTTTTATTCTCCTCTATAGAAGCCTTGGCGTTACTGGCGAATATGCCTAATCAAGCAGAGACACTACTGCATAGTTTGGAACGAGCCGCAGCCGGCATTGGCCTCCATGTCAATGCACACAAAACTGAATATATGTGTTACAACTAAACGGGCAACATTACCACACTAGACGGAGCCTCTCTGAAACTAGTAGACAAATTCACCTACCTAGGAAGTAGCGTCTCATCAACCGAAAAAGACATCGACACACGACTAACGAAAGCATGGACAGCTATCGATAGGCTCTCAATCATATGGAAATCAGACCTGACTGATAAAATGAAACGCAGTTTCTTCCAGGCAGCAGTTGTATCGATACTGCTATATGGATGCACTACATGGACGCTAACTAAACAGCTGGAGAAGAAACTAGACGGTAATTACACAAGAATATTGAGAGCAATATTGAATAAGTCCAGGTGACAACACCCCACAAGACACCAACTATACGGCCACTTGCCTCCCATCACAAAAACTATACAAGTTAGATGAACCAGACACGCAGGACACTGCTGGAGAAGCAAGGACGAGCTCATAAGTGATGTACTCCTATGGACCCCCACATATGGCCAAGCAAAAGCAGGACGACCAGCTCGAACTTACATACAGCAGCTATGTGAGGACACAGGATGTAACCCTGAAGACCTGCCAGAGGCGATGAATAATTGGGAGAAGTGGCGAGAGAGGGTCAGGGATATCCGTGCTGGCGGCACAACATGATGATAATGATATAAATGTATAAACAGGATTTAACATTAAATAACCGACTAGAGTTGATATACCACAAAAAACAACCAACCAACCAACTATCAACTAAATACAGGTTTTTATTCATGAGCAAGGCATCTGAGTAACCATGCAAGAATTTAGCTGGTCACTGCAGAGTCATAGACATAGTGAAACACATTTCTTTTGTCCTGGAAAAAGGGACCTCAATCAGGTTATATACTGTGACAGATCATTAGCCACAAAGCATCAATCAATATTCATTAATCTTTCATTGTGGAAGTGTATATTTTGCATATGTTGAGAATATATTAGTATTTGAAAGAGTTTTGAATGTTTACAAAGGGGGATAAAAAGCAATTATTAGTTCTTGCAAGTTTATTGGTTCTGAGTAAACAGAATACTTCACTACAGTAATATAGTATACAGCATTTATGAAACTTGTATAGTTGAGCTGTTCAATTTGATCAGAGAAATTAAAATATCATGTATAAATATCTGTAGTAATATTCATAATTATCAGATGTATTTGTTCGGTCAGAGGTCAAGATTAAAAGAGTAACAAGCAAATACCTTCACTTTGTTCCTTTTTTTGAAACAGTCTATTTTAAAATCTTTGCTATCGATTAAAAGTTTACTCTGAATTGTTACAAATGCTAGTTTTCACGCAATTTTTAAATGTACATATGACTGCTGATAATACATGAGGATGTAGTTAAGAATAGATCACAGGATAACTAAAGAACCAATCACAATTCATTACAATTCACCAATTCTTTCTTCATTTTAGAACTGAGTTGAGCTATTAGACATAAATACAAAAGCAAATGAACCCAAAATTCAATTGTGACTGATGTCAGCGTAAAAAATATGTTCAAAACCAACTGGTAAAATTCTTCCTCTCTTTTCCCACTCATGTCATATCTGCAATCTTTTAAGATCTACATAAGAGACAACTACTACTATGTAAATCACATAAATACATATATACATCTTGTCATCTAACATATTTTTCTGATCAAACATTTGACTTCCTTTAGATTTTGACAATTGGTCTAGTGGGTAGAGTGTTTGCCAATGGTCCAGGAGACCTGGGTTCAATCCCAAGTAGCGTCATACCAAAGACTTTAAAAATGGTACTTGATACCGCCTTGCTTAACACTTGGCAATATAAGGTACGTATCAAGGGTGAAGTGGATCAATTCAGGAAAAGGAGTAGCGCCCTCCTCTACAGTAGTAGTAGCTATTGAAAAGGGAGCCATCTGGTGGTCCTCAACCACGGTTGCCTACTTTGCCAACAAGTACTGTTTAATATTTTCCCTTAAGTTATTTGTTCTTATTTTTTCATTGCAATGTTATACGTGCATATATATATTAGTAAAACTAAAGTTAACTTAATATTTACATTGTGCTTTGATTTTAAACGTATTGTGGAAATTGTAATCACAACAGAATGTTTAGAAAAATGACTTATTTCAAATAAGCAATTCCATATGACCTTTAAAATACTTTACCTTAATTACTTGTGTTAATCCAATGGAGTAATCCCCCTTGAATATTCTCCCGGCAGTGAGGCGGCTTCCAACTGGAAGTTATGAGACCGCCATTATTGTTAATACCGTAGTTAGAGGAAGACGAATAAATATTCTCTCTCCATATATCCACTGTTGTTGTAGTTTTGTAATTAATATTCTGCTCTATTATTTTTAAATTAACAACTTGTGTATAAAACACATGTTTGGACTATGAAATTCTGGAAAAATAAATTTTCACCTCTAATACACACTGATTTTTTAGAATTTGCAGCAACTAAATTTAACTTAAATTTTGCATTTTTTCAGCTTTTATCTGTTCATACTGACTAAAAATGACAATTTATATAGCTTGTATTATGCCTTAAAACACAAAATTTACACAGCATTTAGAGCAAACACAAGTACATGTGTGATCAAAAATGTAACAAATTTGCAATAAAAAAACCCTCATAGTTGAAGAAAATAAATATTAAACAAATATTCCAGAGAATATTTCACTGTAATGGCATAAAACACATTAGCTTTGATAATAGATATAACTTACTTTTCATCCTCTCGTCCAGAATATGAAAAGGTATGTGGCCAGAAAAAAAATTAAAAATAAACTTTTCATGTATAATATGAACTCTTAAACTTTTGGTTGAGAAATCTGGAAAAAAGTGCATCTTATACACAAAATTATTACGGCAATAACAAATAACTTACTTGTAGGTGATTAACACAAAGATACTGAAAAGTCCTTAGCTCAACCAAGGAGAGAAGGATATTTTTTCAAATTTTCATTGAATAATTTTGTAGCAGCTAAACACTTTAGAAATAATGCACCTCGTGTGTTTAAAATTTGGAGGAGCATGTATGTTTCATGACACAAAGAGAGGGACACCTCAAGGTATTTTGTAGCAGCTAAGACATTGACAAATGATGCACCTAGTGTGTTAATATGTGGTGCATTCAATAGGTTTCCAAACTTTCTTGTTCAGGCATTTAAAATTGTCGTAGATTCTTGAATATTCAGTATGTTATTGCTATACATCTTATGAGATGACTGACCAATTTTTATGATTTCAGGTTCAAATGAACAGTTACAGCAGCAATTGGAATACACCCTACTAAAGCCTGATTGTCACAGCTGGTGAATTTCAAAAATGCAATCTGGACATGAGGACACTTTAGAAGAATGATATGGAATAAAATCCTGTTTTAAACTTGGAAAAAATGCCACAGAAATGTATGGAATGCTTCAGACTGCTTTTGGAGCATCTTGCATGAATCGAACATCAGTTTTTGAGTGGCATAAGAGATTCAAGGAAAGCAGGGAGTCGGAGAGGGATGATGAGAGGTGTGGGAGGAGTAAGGAAGTCAATACACCACAGTTGATTGTCCAAAGGGTTAGGGTTATGGTTAGGGTTACTATGTTGAGGTTTTAAGGGAGTTCAGGAAGAGATTTCATCGGAAGAGGCCAGGACTCTTCAAATTGGGTCAGTGGCATTTTCCACCAGGACAATGCACCAGTCCACAACTTCATCCTTGTCACAGACTATTTGAGCAAGATGGGCATCAAGACAGTTCCTCAGCCTCCCTGTGACTTTTGCTTATTCCCTCAGCTCAAAGGCTGTCATTATGAGACGTTATGTGATGGAGGTCATTGACGTGCTCACACAAGAGGACTTCCATGGGGCCTTCCAGATGTTGTTGGAATGGTGCAACAAGTGCATTGCAGCTGGAGGAGATTACTTTGAAGAGGACTAGAGTTTCATGTGTGTACTATCAATAAAAGTGCCCATACGAAAAAAAATCTGGAAACTTATTTAATGATTCTCATATATTGAATAGCATATAGGTTTCATGACAAAGAGAGGGAGACCTCGAGGTATAATGGCTAATGTTCTAGACTACAGCCTCAGAGTGAGCAAGTTCAAAATCAACACAATAACCTTATGCTTCCAAGCTATGTGTTGAATAGTAGCACTACTGTCCTTCAAAGATGGTATTGGCATAAAATAACCCACAAAAGTTAATATGCTAGTATTTGTTCAGCATCCCACAATTCCAAAATGTGGCACAAAGCCTTTTTTAACATGGATGCTGGGCGCTGGGCTATAACTCAAACATGCTCAGCAGTTCCAAAAATGCCTTGGTTCTCATCGGCATTCCCCTAAAAAGGACCGCCTCAGGCACCAGGCAATAAACCAACCCCAGCTGAAGCAGATGAGAGCCTGAGGGATGGCGCTCTAAAGTGTGAGGAGTGTTGGCTTTAGCCATGTAACACAAATGCTGGACTTCCTCACCATTCATGTCTGGCAACGTTGACTGATTGTCACAGCTACAAAAACCAAGACACACCTGACCTGATCTGCATACCAGGAAACATTGCCGGTTGAAGTGTGCTATGACTGAAGTGGTTAATAAGAGTTAATATGCTTTTAAACAAATAAATCAAACCATAATAGCACTAAGGAATTACAAACTTGGTTGAGCTGAGAACTTTTCAATACCTTCTCTCAAATTTGACAAACAAATGATATCATCATCATGTCATGCTGCTAGAACAGATTTCCCTGACTCTCTCTTGCCATTCATCTTTCATCACTTTCAACAGGTCCTCTAGACATCCTATGTCTGTGCAGAGCTTTTGTTGATAAGTTCTCGTTAGTCATTCAATACTTGCATATCCATGTAGAGGGGCCCATGGGAAAAACGTTGCTTATAAGTTCATTCTTACATCTCCCCACTTTTGTCCCATATGTCTTGTTTGTCTTATTTGGATGGTTTTAGAGATTGGAGGTAGGTGGCTGTAGATCTACTGCTTTCTGGGAAGTTGCTTCCAGGATTTGTTCAATATAACGTGTAACATTCTTGTGCAATTTCCATCTAGTGTTTTCTCTATACGCTTAGTCAGCATCAATGTGGTGTATCCATAAAGTAAAATTGTCATGACTGCTGCTTAGAAAAATTGTGCTTTATCAGATAGGTTAGATATATATATAATCAATAACCTGCCGATAGCAGTTGCACATTGATATCATTTTTTGTTGATGTGATGCTACTTCCAAGGTAGGGGAATTGTCCTTTAATTTCAGAGAGCCACCATTTAAGAGCCACTCAAACAAATGATATAAAGCATTTTACATTTTAGAATAATCAGATGAAAACAAAAATTAATCATTCCAACCTGGATACTGCTATGTTTGTGAGGCTTAAAATCCACTGACTGTATTTCCTGTAGAGGCATAAGATCCCTACTCAAAAAAAAAAGGGTGTCCTAGATATAACACTAAATGGCATAGGATGGTGAGACTCTAGTTTTGAAGATCTTGTGGATGTGGAGTACCTCTTCATTGCCATTAATCCCAGGTCCACTCTGACCCATAGTGATGGTACTTGTTAGGATCCTATCTATGAGTCAAATACAGTGTGTAGAAGCAAAATAAGAAATAATTTTAAAAACTTTTTTTTAGTCTGATTCATCCAATTTTTGAAAAAAAACCCAATAAATCTAAATTTTCATGATTAACTCTATTATTCAAGCACCTTTTTTTTTAAATTAAAATTCAGCCCAATACGAGTGAGCAAGAAAAGAAATGACATAAAATCTGTGATTTGCTTAAAGCCCAAACCTAGCCAAAAACAATTTTCCGAATAATTGGAGTTTCTTTATGGCCTCCATCAAGCCAAGACCTCAACCCCTTTGATTACGCTTATTGGGGCATTTTAGAAAACAAAACAAATGCAACTTCTCATCCAAATATTGGTTTGCAAAAGACTGCTATTGAGAAGCAATGCAATAGAATGTCTGAAGAGTTTATTCTGAAGGCATGCAAATTGTTTCAAAGGCATGTTGACTCAATAATTGAAAAAAAATGGCAGCCATATTGAGCAAATTTACTGTTTTGAGTCTATCTTCTTATTTTCTTGTTTATTATTAAAGTTAAAATTAATCTTGTTTTCTAATAGAGTCGTTTATTATTATACTTGAATATTCCTAATTTTGCTTCTGCAGCCTGTAGATCTATTCAAAAATCCTTCATATTCAATAGGACCATGGGCACAAAAAAGAAAAAAAAACTCTTAACAAAAAATAACTACATTTTAAATAGTACTTGATATCATATAGAGCCATGTGTTAAAAGTCTTAAGAAACAACTAAAAAACTGTAAATATAAAAATGTACAAAGAATGCAATTCCCTAACCTCTTGTCATACAATAACCTTAAATGTGTTGACATACCATTAAAATCAATCAACAACCAATCTATCAATCAAGCTGGGATTAAAGCATGATCATCTCCTACAACTATATTCTTTTCTTCAAACAGGATACGGAAAAAAAAAGAACAAAAAATAAGATGAATCTGATCCTGGGGATTCCAATCCTACAGCAGTACCTCCACCATTGTACCAAAATGAAACAACTGCATACTACTGGTTATAGGGATGGGAAATTTTTTGCCCTAGTCTATATGTATGCATGGGCCTCATTATTAAACTAATCAAATTTTACATATTACAACTAGTAGGATTTAGGTAAATACTGAAAAAAGAAAAATAACATCAATTATTGATAAGAAACCTTTAAATGTCTCATTATCATCATCATGTCATGCCACCAACACAGATATCCCTCACCCTCTCTCACCACTTTTCCCTATCGTTCATCGCCTCTGGCAGGTCTTCGGGGCTACATCCCCTATCCTCACATAGCTGCTGTATGTATGTTCTAGCTGGTCATCCTACTTTTGCTAGGCCATATATGGGGGTCCATAGGAGTACATCACTTATGAGCTCGTCCCTGCTTCTCCAGCAGTGTCCTGCATGTCTAGTTTGTCTAACTTGGATAGTTTTCGTGATGGGAGGCAGGTGGCCATATAGTTGGTGCCTTGTGGGGTGTTGCCGTCAGGACTTATTCAATATTGCTCGCAACATTCTTGTGTAATTGCCGTCTAGCTTCTTCTCCAGCCGTTTTGTTAGCGTCCAAGTGGTGCATCCATACAGCAGTATCGACACTACCGCTGCCTGGAAGAAACTGTTTCATTTTATCGGTCAGGTCTGATTTCCATATGATCGATAGCTTGCTGATATCAGCCTCATCAGTTGGGGCAGTAGAATACACCAACTGCATCTTTGCAGTGGAATAAGTCCTCGCCAATTAGTGTTCTGGATTTGACATTGAACCATCTGATAGTGAAATTCCAGTCCTGGAACTGTAGGGGATGTGGAGTATCCCATTATTACCATTACTCTCAGATCCACCCTGCCTGAAGTGGTAGTATCTGTTAGGGTTCTATTTATGGATCAAATAGAACTGTTCAATCTTTTACTAGGGATTATTATCAATATTTTTTACTTTGGATTTTTACTAGGGATTGGCTTAGTGGTAGAGTGTACACCAATGACCCAGGAGACCAGGGTTCAATCTCAGGTCAAGTCATACCAAAGACTCAAAAAGTGGTACATGATACCTCCTAGCTTAACACTCAGCATTATAAGGCACGTTTCAAGGGTAAAGTGGAACAATACAGAGAAAGGAGTACTGGCCTCCCCTACAGCTCGGTGTTGTAGCTATTGAAAAGGGAGCTTTCGGGTAGCCCTCGACTATGGTCGCCAACTTTACTTTCTTATTATTTATACTAAATATTTGGAGGTGCCCGTGGAGTAATGGTTATTGTCATAGGAAATGGACACGGCAATACAAGTTCAAATCCTGGACGAGACTGATTGCATTTCACATAGCACTAATACCCTTGGGAAAGGTATGAATCCAATTATTCTCCCTCCAGCTATGGGTAAATAGTAGGGCAGACTATGTTCTTCAGCCTTGGTAAGGCAACTAGTCTAGGAGAAGGAAAACTCTGAATTCAAACCTGTTAAACTCCACTTAAAAAAAATCGACCTTGTGTCATATCCTGCCCGAAAGGAGGGGTTAGGTAAATATCATTATTTATATTAGATAAAATAATTTGTGTAAAATAGCAATATTTGAAACTATTTAACTGTGAGCAAAGAAATGATTATAAAATTAGATATGAATTTTTGATGAATAGAATTACTAATGTTAAATAGCAATACTTGAAACCATTTAACTGAGTGCAAACAATAAATAGCAATACTTGAAACTATGTACAAACAAATGAGCTCTGGCTTGTTTAAAAATATTGTTACCCACAAACAATTCATTTACAAATCATATATATTTAATATATTTATGTATAAACAGGATTTGTCATTACAAGGATTGAAATGCTATAAAACACAACCCACTAACTATCTGCCAATTGCAAATGTTTTTTTTTCCAAATAAAATCTGTGACATAGTAAATCTTGAATTGAACCAAATATTGTGTGCCTCAGGTATCAGACAATAAACCTTACCCTACCCCTTTTCGAGGAGCGTATAGGTGTTATCTGTGGGGAGAGTCTCCTGAAGCCAAGTTTACCTGATATATTTTGTCAGGCATGAATGCAATAAGATCTTTTCAATATTCTGGTTTGACAATTAATTGATGAAGATTAAATCTATATCAAAATCTATATTTGAATGGAATGAATTATAAATTATTAATAAGAGGGTCACTCAATAAAGGGAATTTTTTGAAAAAATGCAAAATATAATTTTAAAAAAATTTTCTTTTCCATAAATGTAAACTCTGAATTATTTGAAATTGGTTTATTGCAAAAATCATTTTAATCTTGCAAAAATATTTCTTTTGAGACTATTCAAAATGGTGGCAAATCAACAGACTTGAACAGAGGTCTGTCATTAATTTCTTGCTGGCTGAGAAGTGCAAAACATCTGAAATTTACAGATGAATATGTGATTTTTAGTCAAAAATGTTTACAAAGGGGCTAAAATAAGTTTGCCACAAAGAGTCTGAGTCGAAAAGACAGTCTTTAGAGTGGAAACATACTCTCAGGTAGAGAAAAAATTACAAGCATTGTCGTTAGTAAAGAAGGTGATGCTGACAGTCTGGTGAGACATGAAAGGACCTACGACAATCGATTTCCTTGGAAAAGGTGTGTTAAGGTTGATAAAATGGCGATTGGCGAGTGTTCTAAAAATAAAAAAATGTAGACACACTGACGCCAAGAATTCAAAATTGGGCGGCAAAAATAAGGAACCGTTTCTTTTGGAAGGAGGAGATGAAGAAAAGGAATAGGAGTTAGGGATAGTAGTTTTGTAGTAGGTTCCCAAAAGGAAGATTCAAGGAAGAAGTCAGTTGACTACTACAGTCCACGAGGGACAAGCAAGTGGACGATTAGAATCAATGGTGAACATCACTCAGTGATTTCCGCTCCTGTATCCATAAAAATTAAGAGGTTACAACAAAGCTTAATTACAACTTGAGGTAAAAGCCTGATTTTCTCGCCCCAAAATAGAAGTTTTGTGTTTTCTTCAATAATTTCAACATCGAAGAAATACAACAGGTGCAACTGTAAGCAGTACTTGCTATTATCAACTTTTAAGACGAAATTCACCTTATTTAATGAATGACTCATGTATACAAATATGTGTGAGAGTGTGTGTGTGTGTGTGTGTGGTATGGGTTGTATTAGTTTGTAATTATGATACCCACATTGATGGTTATATGGTCTCAAAACAGATCTGAAACAGGTTATATTATTTTTTTTTTAAAGTTCCTCAGGAGCACCGGCATTACAAAATGACTTCGCTCATATAGATCATTCTGTGATCCCTGAGAGTAAATCCTAAATATTGCCAAACCAAAAATTTATTAACCAAAACCCATAACCATCACTGCCACTGATAGAACCTTCTAAAACTACACACTTAGTAAGACTGGTGATGTTTTCTGGGAAAAATAAACATTATTATGATTACATAATTACAAATCATATATAAAGCTTGAGTTCTTGATAGAGATGAACCAGAGGTGTTGAAAAATATGAATTTAAAAGATATCCAAAATGTTTACAATTTCATTTAAGTTTGTTGGAATTCTGGTAGCCGTCTTGTTTTCCATTGTGTGATATAAAAAGTTATGCTTTCTAAGTAACAAGGCTGGAACATGAACCAAGTCTAGGCTTGTAGCTTGCCGTTGTTCATATATGCTTTAGTCATCTCTGATTGGCCAATCTCCTGCTGATGGGTGAGGTTATAAATATTTTCTAGCAATTTGTAGACAACTGATACACCTTACTAGCCCCCCCCCCCATAATCCAACAAAGTTATTGGTATCTATTAATTCATTTATCCGTGTTTAAAGAGTTCCAATTTATTCAAGAAATGGTATTGCTCAAAACTATACAAAAACTTGCATATAAATATATAACTGCAACTTTGGTTGTAATTACCAAGTTATTTAAAGGGACTCCAACAATGACTAATTAGTTTTATATAACCTAATTCCTTGTTTTAGCAGAAAATATCTGTTATAAAACCCAGAGCCTCTCACAACCATAGGCCTCTCGACACTGGTTCTCTGGCTTGAAAAATAGCCAAAAATGTCAAATTTTGTGATGTTATTCAACTGCTTTATTGAAAAATAAAAAAATTGTATATAAGAAACGGATGGAGAAAAAGCTTGATGGCAACTACACAATGCTGTGAGTCCTGGAGGCAACACCCCACAAAGCAGCAGCTATATGACCACCTACCACCAATCACGAAAACTGTCAAAGTTAGACAAACCAGACATGCAGGACACTGCTGGAGAAGCAAGGACAAGCTCATAAGTGATGTTCTCCTATGGACCCCCTTACATGGCCAAGCAAAAGCAGGGCAACCAGCTCAAACCTACAAACAGCAGCTCTGTGAGGATACGAGATGTAGCCCTGAGGACCTACCAGAAGCGATGAACGATTGAGAGGAGTGGCGAGAGAGGGTCAGGGATACCCGTGCTGGTGGCACGACATGATGATGATGATGATGATATAAGAAAATTGTATATAGAATACAAAATTGCAACATTTTAGTATCAATAGTGATGTTGAAGTGGGGAATCCACAGCTGAAATTTCGGTCACTCAGGTTTTCGTACTCCTAATTAGTGGCACAAGTATTGGTTGCTCAGGTTCAAAGGGTTAAATAATGAAAAGAGGATATCATGATTTAAATGGATAATTTGAAATTATTACAAAGTATAATTTTACTCACATTGAATATGTATTCAGTAAATACATAACCTTCATCATCATCATCACACTGACAGCATAGAGTTCCCTGATGATCAACTGCTATCTGTCCCTATCACTTCTGGTAGGTACTCTAAGCTGCATCCAGTGTCTGTACAGAGCTGATGAATGTAAGTCTTTGCTGGTGTGTCCATGAAGAGGATTCGATAAGAGAAGTTTTGCTTATGAGGTCATCCTTACTGTTGGGAATTTATGAACTTAATTCAGCATAAAAATATGATATACCGTTTTAAGTGCAGGTATTCACCTTCATATATTCCAGGTAGGATACTTTAACTCAATCAACAAGGCAAAAACATGAGGATGACCTTTTAAAACACATACAGTGGTTTTTTTAAAAATCTATTTACACAGAGTAACAATAAACTAGGATCAGAAAACCTGACCCTTATTCAATGAGGGATTCAAGGCAGATAACTTTGACTCGACAATTACTATTATCAGTAGTTCTATCAAGTACTGACTCGAGTGATAATTTCGACACTTACTTCTCAAACTATCTTGTATGAAATTATCAATCTCAATTTTGATTATTTTTTATTCAAAATATTTAAATATTTACACAGCATATTGGTAGAATGGTTATTGTCATATGAAATGGAGTTGACAAACCAAGTTCAAATCCTAGATGGGACTGTTTGTATTTCAGTTTATGCTAATGCCCTTCCCCAGCTAAGAGTAAATAGTAAGGTAGACTGAGCTCTTTAAGTAAGGTAACCAGTCAAACAGAAGGAAAAACTCAGAAACCAATAGGTGTAGGGCTGGCAACTCCCTACCAATAAACAATCTATTCCTAAAACTGTAGTACTATCACATGTTTTACCTGTAGCCCTGTACACTCCTCAGGGAGTTTACTAGATTTTCATTTTTTTTTTGTCGGAAGCTGAGCTATAATAACAATGAGTGACTTGATAAGGATCAAATTCACAGCAGATATAAATTGTCAGTAAGACTAACTTGTTGATCATTACTCTATGACCAGTGTTTTTCTTATTTGATATGAATTTTAAAAAGACATTTTGGTTCAAATGTATGCAAAGGTTGGTTGGTTGGTTGTTTAGGTTTTATGGCATATCAACCTTTGTGGGTTATTTAACACCAAATCCATTTTTATGAAAATAGTTCTATTTCAAACAATTCAGTTTAGCATGAGTGTACAGTTTAATTGTCAAAAACATTTCTATTTCAGCCTACTCAGTTTTGTCAAACAGTTCTAATTCAGCCAAGTATAAGTACAGATTTTGTTTTCACACAGTTAAATATCAAACTAGTTCTATATTAAACAATTCAGTTTAGTGTAAGTAGACTTTCAATGTCAAAAATAGTTCAATTTCAAACAATTCGGTTTAGCATAAGCATGCAGTTTAAATGTAAGTATAGTTTATTTGTCAAAAACATTTCTGTTTTGAGCTATTCAGTTTAGTCAAACAGTTCTAATTCAAACAATTCAGTTTAGCATAAGTATGCAGTTAGTTCTATTTAACCCATAGATAGGGCTCTACTTGGTGCAACCTTTCTGGGCTAGAGTGGACCTGAGAGCAATGGCAATGAAGGGGTGCTCTGCATTCCCCAAAGCTCCAGCATCACTGGAACCTCATCATCAGATTGTTTAGTGTCATATCAGGACACTCATTGGGTGGGTTGGGTCTTACCCCTCTGCAGAGAAGCAGTTGGTGTATTTTACAGCCCCAGCCGACTGGGCAAGTATGCAAAGGAAAACTGGAAATCAGTATTAATAATTAGGAAGAATTTATCTGTTTGTCTTCTATAAATGGACAAATCATTTGATATGGAGTTACCAAATTTGGTATACTTACTTACTGGATCCAAAGGAAGGTTTTGATATAAGAGAAAAAAAATGCTATTCCTCATTTGAAAGAAGAGTTCTCATTAAAAAGGGTCTCTAACAATGATTAATAACCAGCTGGAAGCTATGTTGTTGCAAGTTGTAATTAACCATATGAAATAATGAAAAAAAAAGAATTCAAAATTATTTATCTTTCTAGAATAATCATTCATATTCAATTAAATATTACTAATTAGGTTTATAAGTAGTTTCTCAAGCTAGAATTATAAAATCATTACTTGTAATTATTACTTAAGACTAAGAATCCAGACAAGAAATAATAATATTTAAATCAATGAATAACCAGCTGCAATCCAAGTCATTATTTTTTACCTTGAGTAGATGGGTACTCCAGTTAGTATCTATTTCTCTGTGATTTGGATGAATATTTATTCCCCCCTTGCTCCCATGATGCTGGAAGCAAGCCTCCTGGGGAAGGGGGCGGTGCCAAAAATAGCCCTGCTTCATCGGCATTCCCTTTTGGGATGCCTCAGATGACAAGCAATAAAGTCAGCTCTTACGCCCTTTTAGATGAGGGGTAGGTGCTTTTGAGGAGGGGGCTAAGGCCCCCTGAAGCTAAGCAGGTTTATTTTATTTGATGTGCCAGGTGAATGAATTCATGACAAAAAGCTCAAAAAAGACAGAAGAGTCTGTTGCATATTTATATACTATATGTGTGTGTGTGTGTGTGTGTGTGTGTGTGTGTGTGTGTGTGTGTGTGTGTGTGTGTGTGTGTGTGTGAATAATTTGTGGGTGGTTATTTTTTGCAGCTGCAATTTCAAACAGCCCAAGCAGGAGCAGTGATTGTATAGGAACATATCAACTCCCACAGATGCACATAATGAATATATCTGATTTTTGTTCCTGGTATAGATACAGGAAGTTAAGTCAGTATATAAACAAGTGTGTATAAATATCTATATGAACAAGTCAACATGTCTGCATATATGTTGTATGTACATGCCATGTAATATGTGATTTATTGAAAAATAGGATTTTCTGGCCTTTAGAATTAACAGATTGGCATGCTGTCACAAAACAAAACAAAAAAAAATGTGCATACATTAAATATTGAGGTGTTTCATATATGTGGCTTTATAGGTTTGAAATAATTAAGTATAATATTAATGTACTTACAAAAAATATTTTAAATCTTACAGATGGGTTAAAAAAAAGAAAAGAAAAGAAAAGAAAAGAAAGCAAGAAACAAAAAGAAAAACACCCTTCATCACTTGTAGTAAAGAATTCTGCAATAGACCATACTAGCATGCTCCCTTATGATTTCAACTATTGTTATAAGTTTAGAAATGTGTGTTCGCTGTTGATGTGGGAATAACAAACAAACAAACAAACAAATAAAAACAGATAAAACAACCAACAACTTCTATCTCTAATCATCATCATCATCATCATCATTATCTGACAATCAATCTACTGCAGTAGGGCTGCAGCTTGCAGTAGACTACTTCCGGCCAAGTTAACGCATGCGTATGTCTAAGGCGAGGCTAGAGACGTGGCGACATTACTAGCCAAGGCGTTTACCGTGGTACAATTACAGATCTTTTTTTTCTGTTAAATCTTTTCTGTGGCTCCCTGCCTAATTTAACTGCTACACCAACCTACCGGGAGGTACAATGAGTTCTTCGGGAGAGTTCGGCAATCCGCTGCGGAAATTCAAGCTTGTCTTCTTAGGAGAACAAAGCGGTATGTTATGTATGCATACTGTTGAGTGTTGATGTATTGTATGATTATGTGAAATTAGAGAAATGTTATGTACGCTGGTCTTAAAGTGGGGGTCTGTTATGTAATGCAAATTCAGTTTGAAACTGAACCCCCACTTTTTTGTTTGTAGTTATGTATGTAAATTTAATGTGATGGCCACATAAACTGGTCATAAAGTGACTGACCGATTACTTATGATCATTATATTATAAATTGATCCCTCCATTCGTTGTAATCGTTGTTGGTATTTTTGTTAAAATAATTTGTAACTCGTTTTTATAATCGAATTTTTGTAGCTTGTAGATAGTAATTATCCGTCTGGTTTATATGTCTTTAATTTTACAGGAAAAAAAAAATCAATTGGCATTTTGAAGTAATACACCCAAATTGAGCTACTTAGAATAAACCTCGGTTTATACCGACACACAGAACAAGTGGTGTTTTAATTTAAACTAAATTTCTTAACGTGTTTACTGTAAATTGTAAATTATTTTTAGCTTCATGGTGACATTCTACTTTCTTTATAATCGTTTTAACTAAGAATTAAAATCAAAATTATTGCCACTAATTAGTATTTGACAATTGAATCGGAACATGGTATAATAATAATGATTATTTATTTTTATTTTTGATTCTATAAAGAAAATTATCTAACTTCACAGTTAAAATATTAGCAATTTCTTTTCTTTCATGATTATTTAAAACTAAAATAAATTGCAACCTCTGAAATATTTTTAAAGCTCTGATAATAGAAGAAGTTGACATTTAGACTTTTTTTGCCGATCACTTCATTAAAATTGAAATGACGTGTGGGTTGAGAGACAATATGAAATTTAAAAAAACCAAACAAACTTTGAATTATTTTCCAAGTAAGAATTAAACTGATAATTTACTTAAAAGACAAAACAATCCGTCTTGTTACCAGGAATAGTTTAATGACAGTATTCAGGGTTTTTTTTTTTTTTTTTTTTTTTTTTTTTTAGAGCATCCACTAGCAAATTCTTTAAAATCTGCTAACTCTTCGAAAATAAAGTAAAAGTATATAAGTAAAATAAAAGTACCTCTTATTTTACGTTAACTATGTCACATGAATATGATTAATGATGGTTTAGCCGAATTTTAGTTAATGATAGTTATTATTTACTTTTAAAATTTTGATTTTTCGACTAACAATTTGGTTATTTCCAGCACTTTGTTATATCTATGTTATGACTCATTTCTATTGGTGTCCTCTCCAGTTTCTTGCTTCTTTTCAGACCTCAACTGGGCGTGTTTCGAATGAATTTGTCAAAAAATTAAAATAAAAAGAAATCATAAATTACTTTTTTTTTAATTATCTATTTTGATGAGAAGAAGTCTTTTGAGGAAATTTTCCATTATTCCGTTTTTTTTTTGTTTTTGTTTTAAAAATCTGATGAAACATTCTCTTTAAATTTTTATTGATAATTAAAAACTCGTCTTTTGTAGGAAGTAAAACGAACGAGAGAGAATGAATTAATATTTTGACCTTTTTGATTGTAGTAGCCAGTGGTCTGTAACAAATGCCTTGTCATGTCATTTTAACCATATGATGTAAAAAAGGAAAAAAGATGAATGATAACGGAAATTATCATTTGCATCCATAAGTGAACTAACTTCTATTGCCAAGGAGGCGGATCGTCTTATCAGACGTAATCATTTTTCTTATAACTTCATATAAAGATTTATATTTTTACTGTTTAAAATGTTGGAAATATAATATCTTACACACAGTTATCTTTTATTTTAAAGAAATATCTGGATGATGATAATTAAGATTCAAATTAAGGATCAATTTAATACAAACTGACTTTTTTTTCAATTTTTTTAATGAATGAAGAAAAGATGATAATAATTATTTTCGTATTTTCTTTCGACATTTTTGATAATTTATGATTGTATGTTTATGTTAAATTTGTGTTATCCGTAATGATCGATTCATTTGTCTATCATCGGAAAGCAGCTGTATCTGATCACGGGTTCGAAATACGCCGGAATTTATTTTTTTACATTATTTGTTTATTATAATTAATGCATGCTTTTCTTCAGTTAAGAATAAGAAGAAAATTCAAATTTACATTGAAATATCTTGTGAATGAAATGAACATAACAATGAATGGATGTAAGATGCAAGCTTCTCTAAGACCTATTGGTACTTTTAAAGATAATTTTCTAATAATTTAGAATTCATTAGATCTAATTTCAAATATAAACGAATAACTATTGTATATATTTCGATAATGGGAACTAAACACATTTGAAAAGATTGTTTTAAGTTTAATTTTCTCGTGATTTTTTTGTTCGGGAAATATTTTTGTCTAAGTTTTGATTGTCTTTTGCCTTCTTTACTGTTAAGATGCACAAAATTGTTATTTTAATCTATGAACAACACTTGACAACATAATTCTTGTCTTTTTTTTTGTTTTTTTTTGCTCGACCATAGATGTCATGTAGTAAGCTGAATGAAATGCTACTGCTTGTAGTTATTGCCTTAAGTGGTATTTATTTCTCACACTACTATATGGCTTTTTTTCTCTTTCTCTAAAAGCCGACAACTGTGTCAGTCAGTAGTATTATATGAATTAGTGGTTCTTAATGTCGTTGTAAAATTACTTCTCCATTTTAATGATGCTTCAAACTATATCTTCACTACGTCTGCCACTTTTAGTGCTCGAAAAAGGTGAGCATTTTTAATGAGTGAATTTTACTAAGGTTCGCTGCTTCTATTTTTACTACTACTTGTGTTATGACGTAGGTTAGTAGACATTTTTTAAGCTTGATTTAGTCTGGCATAAGGTCATGATAATAGACCATCCTGTGTGGATCGAACTCATTAGCTAATGGTCTACGAGTCTTACTTGTTAACCATTGCTCTTTAGTAGGCGCCCTTCAGGTCAATAGTAGCACGACTACAGCGACTGATTCTACTCATTAACTACTACTACTACTGTTACTACTGATTCTAGTTGTTGGTTACATAGCAGTGGCAGTTTGTAGAGGTTAACCATGACGTTCTAGACTAGTCTATACCTGACGACAGGTTCTCCATAATTGGCATTATGACCTCTGGTTTGATCTGATCTTTAATGGATAAAATATATCTTTTTTAGTTGTGACCACATGGATTTATCTTTTATATCTGTGTGCTTGTAAAATCTACCTTTACTGTTTTGGGGGGTTATTTCTTTAAATCTAAATATTTGGCTAGCTCGTAAACTAGTGCTTACTGTCATTTCATTTATTTTAATAATGTTATATTTGAAACCATCTGGTAACACCTGACCAAGCTGTCAAATTTCCTTTTTTTTTTTCTTCGTTCACTTCCAGTATGGCTAGCATACCACGTGACATAGTCTTATGTTCACTTTCTTGTGAAGGTGAGCATTTTTAATGAGTGAACCATGACAATAACTATTACTACTACTATTAGTCTATTATATTTAAGTAGCAACAACAACAACCGGCTATTGCAGTTGTTATAGACGAACCACCTCCTTGACATCTAGTATTTACCCTTTTTAAATATTCTTTGTTGGTTCTTCTCTTGTCATTATCATTTTCGATCATTATCTGATGTCTGAAGAAATATCAGTTAATCACTTCTGTAGTGACTTCAACTCAAGTTGATTCTTGTTAGAATCATAGGAAAACCATTGGTTTGGGGAATTTTGAGTGGGAGTAGTGCATTATCAGTGGTTTTAAGTGCTTTTTAAATTCTACAATAAACGAATACTTTCATGTTTAAGCTTCTTTACCTTTTAATTTAAAGCAAAAGCGTGCTCTACGTTTGGGATAGGTTTTTTTTTTGTACGTTCATGTTGACTTTTTCATAATTATTTTTGTTAAGGAATGCTTTACTTTTTTTTTCTTCTTTTTTTTTCACATTTTAGCTTTAATACTTCAATCTCGGTTTCATTTGGTTTCCTAAAATAAAAAATACTTGACATTTTTTCACTTATCTTTTTAAGGTCACTCTTGAAGCTTCTAATATGAATTATACATTTTTATATTTATTACAAAGTTTACCGTCACAAGGCCAGAATTAGATGTCACCCAGTGATAATCGTATTTATTAGTAATGGTCTGCTAACCTAACTAGCTAACTATTCCATCCAAGGTGCCTATGACTTAGATTGGCGTGTGGAATCACGATTATTAAAAAGTTGATACTGTGAATGTGCGAGAATCAACAGTTTTTCTTTTGTGGGTTGACAGATTTTAGGACATTTTTTTTTCTTAATGGATTTGATGGTGTTTTTTTTAATGTTCCACTCGTTTTAGAAATGTTCATTATTGTGTGTTGCTATGATGTCCCGATGAAACAATATCTTTGTTCCAAAAGAAACTGATATCCCAGTCGGCTTGTGTTGTAGAATATACCAATTGTATTTCTGCGGAGGGGTTAGACTTCCCTCTCCTAAACGAGTGCCCTGGATATAACATTAAACCATTTCACGGAGATTGGAGGAATGTGGAGTATCCCTTGATTACTATTACTCTCAGGTTCACTTTGATCCGTTGTGGAAGTACTTTTTAGAGTCCTATCTATATGTTAAATAGAACTGTTCGATTATTTACTATGCTTGAAGCCATTTAAGTGTATGCAAACAAATGATAAATATCCAACTAGATTATTAGTTTTAGATAGCAATACTTAAAACCATTTAAATATCTGCCAACAAATTATTAATATTGAATAGAATTATTAGTGTTAGCAATACTTAAAACCATTTAACTGAGTGCTAACAATCAATAGCAATACTTGAAGCCATATAACTGTGTGCAAACAAATGAGCTCTAACTCATTTAAAAATGTTACCTACGAACTATTCATTTTTAAATAATTATATATATAAAAATAAGAGGATTTGGCATTTAAATAACCTATAAGGGTTAATGTGCCATAAAACGCAACCAACCGATTGTATCATAAACTAATTAACAACTGATGTTAAACATGTTTCAAATTTGACTGTTTATGTTAGTTGACTTTTGGCAAATTTAAAAAATAATAATTAAACATTCTGTGTTAGAATAAGCTCAACTAAAAATTCTTGCATTTCCTTTATTTAGGACATGAGTACATGAAAATAGAAATGTTTTGATTGACTTGGCTTATAAAGTTAGCTGTATTATTCTTTCTTGAAGCAGTAAATTATTTACAAGGTGAGAACATCAGTTTCATAATGATATGCTTAAAAATGGGGAAAAAAGATATATATATATATATATCTTTATTTTTCAAGAATACAGCAATAGTATCACTTAAAAGTTCTTTTTTTTTCTTATTTGTTTTTAAAGAATTGTTGAAATATATTAGAATATTATAAACTTATTAACTTTTGTCCCAATTCCCCCCTCCCCCCCGTACAGTCCTTGTTACAATTATTGGCACTCATGAAATTTCAGTACATGATCTAGGATATCTCCTGAAGAAATGAATCTAGGGAAACAGCGTTTGTCTCTTGACAACTCATGATTGATAGAGAATAGCAAATGATGAAATAAGTTTATATAAAATTTGGTTATTTTCCATTTATTTCTGAAGATATAGCAAATATAGGGAAAGGTGCCAATAATAATAATCAGGATTACATTTCTATAAAATCTTTAACTAGACTTTACTGTCTTGTATTTCTATTTTGGGCAGGACAGACAATACAAATCTGTATGTAGCCTTTATCACATCTGAAGTTTTAGCTGTTGTTTTCATGTTTGTGTGTATATGATACAGAAATATGAAAATCCAGAATATCAATGAAAAACTGATTGACTTATTGTAACTCAACAAGTAATTTTTGTTTTTCTTGATAATCTAATTGAACCTTTTTTGAAAATTCTAAGGATAGGGAATAATCACCAATCAGTATATGTTTCCTGAAATTCTTGAAGGTTAAATTTAAGATTTTGGGATATTACAAGGCATATGTAACTTGTTACATTACATAGTAGTTCACTTGTAGCTTTTCTTTTTTTTTTAAATCCTTGCTCAATACTGATTCAGATATCTACAGATTCATAATCAAATGTTACTTTCAGGGAAATCTGGATGCAAAATTGTAATATTTTAAATTTATCATTGTTTTTCTTTAATGTATGGTAACTGGAAAACCAGATGACTAGTTATTCCCTGAAATCAATGCAGGAAAAGAAGATTGCTTTTATTGATTACATCTTGTACAGACACTCATCATTTGTAGATATGAAATCTCACTTAAGATCCATGATTAAAAATGCAAAGCATATGATTTCTCAACACAAAATCATACATAATAAATGTACATCATTTGACTTCTAACTTTGTTTTCTATTATTACCTTCAGCTAAATATTTTTCTTTTTATAGATAAAAAATTTAAAGTGTTCTTTTTATGTGTATATATTATTGGTACACTTAAATGATGCTCATATCCTGGGTATTGACACTAAAGTTCATATGTTGGTAGAGCTCCAGTTCTGAAGCTCTTGAGAGTGTGGATAATGGTTATGCTAAGTATGCCTTGAACCATATAACTTGTATACAGTTCCAAGTGCAATTCCTGGAATTGTATAACTGTGCCAATAAATGATTATTGTTTACCTATAAAAAAAAAACTGGTTAAAAAAATGATTGCTGTGGAATGTTGAAAATATAGTTATGATTATAATCAAATATTTACAAATTAATCAAATGTTGGCTTTAAATAACCCATAAAGGATTAATATGCCATTAAATATACCAAATCAAATCACGTGATGTGCTATCAGCTTGTAGTCAGTAACTGATTTAAATTTTCATGCAGTGTTAATAAATAAAACATCTTTTAATTCCTGGTTTGTATTGCTATAAAAAGACAAATTCCTTTCCAAATCATTTGCAAAGACTGTATTCTTCAGTAAAACAGTTTAAAGATATTAATAGCTTTCCATTCATTAAAAGTTTTCCTTTTCTCACTTAAAACATTATTGTGCAGTGAACATGATAGAATATGATTATGCAGTACCTATGAATTTTGCCCAGTTGGCTGGGGCTGTAGGATACACCAATTGCATCTCAGGTGGTGTAATGGTTTGCAAGCTAGACTAGCAAACCTTCATGAGTGAGTTCAATTCTCATTGGGTGCCCCATTCATATGGCCTTGTGCCACATCTAAGCAAAAAGCTATGTAAATTACTACACCAATTGCATCTCTGAAGAGGACTAAGCCCCCACCTCCTACACAAGTGTTCTGGATCTGACATTAAACAATCTGATGGTGAGGCTCCAGCCTTGGAACTTTGGGGAATATGGAATACTTCTTCATTGCCATTGCTCCCAGGTCCACTCTGATCTGCTGTGGTAGCACCTGATATGGGTCGAATAGAACAAACAAATAACTGATGTTAAATTGTGACTGTTGTATAGCAATAGTAGAAACCATTTAACTTTGTGTAAAGATGAGTTCAGGCTTGCTTAAGAATGTTATCAATAAAATGTTTACAAATCATATATATATATATATATATATATATATATATATATATATATATATGACTATTTGGCATTAAATAATCTACAATGGTTGATATGCCATAAACCCAAATCAATGAATCAAAATTAAGTTGAAGTAAATTTTTGAATTTCTGAAACATTCCTGCTTTATACACATTATTTCATGATGTTAATTTTTCAAAATAGTTTTTAATCTATCATGAAATGTGAAAAATAGGAATGTAAAAAATGTGATAGTGTTGATTCAAATTTAATCATGTCATTAAAAGTAAAGAACAGTGAAAAGATCCATGTTGTAACCATGTTCACAATTTCCTTTAAAGTTCATCATAACCTTAAATTGAATCTAATTTTGGATTTTTCTCTCTTTTTACAACTGAGTAATTGTTTGAAAAAATAAATGAGATGTCTAATGACATAGTGGCTAAATGAAAATATTAACTTGGTAAATTTTTCAAATGTCTGAGTTATCAAATGAAATTTTGATAGTATCTTTAAACATTGACACCTTGACAGTAGGGCTTAGACTATGCTAACTGTATCCCTCCCCTGCAGAGGGGTAAGATTGCCTCCCCTCACCAAAAAAGGGATCCTGGGTATAACATTTAACTTTGTTGGATGATGAGGCTCCAATTCTGGAAATCTAAGGAGTGTGGAATGCCCCTTCATTGCCATTACTCCCAAGTCCACTCTGACTTGGAATGGTAATAGCTGTTGGGGTTCTATCTATGGATGAAGTAGATCTGTTTAAAAATTATTCATATTCAATTGGACTGTCTTAAAAAAACAACTACTCAAAAAATGTGAATATGAATGTACAATGAACACGGTTCCCTAACCTCTAAGCATGAAATAACCCTAAACAGGTTGATATGTGGATAAAAATGTTGAAGATTATTTTGTACTTTTAATGAATTCAAAACACTTTGGCCAAATTAATCATTTCAGATTAAATTGTTTTTAAACGGTTAACTTTGGTTTAAATTTCTCTTTGTATTAAGGAAAAAACCTGATGCTTACTTTGAAGATTTTTACTGTTCTCTTCTTAAAAGAAAATTTTGTGAATCATTTTTTGAAAATTTTTCATCATAATTATTCTTCAATATTTTTTTTTATTTAGAAACATTTGTAAATCTTATTAGTTGCCACTTTTTATAAATTGATGGTTAGAGGAAAAAACCCTATTTACTCATAATTTGAAACCAGAATTTTCCTTCTCCAAAGTAAATTTTTTGTAATGGTGTTTTACATTTTGCTACTTAACATTATATGTTAGACCTTCCAACCTTTAATTTTTTGACTAATGTGTCAAGTCTGCTATTGCTCTATGTAATATATATATTATTATACCTTTGTTTATTGTCTTGATATTTAACAAAGCAGTCATATTTTGGGATCTTGTTAGAAGATGCCCCTTTAAGTAGTATCTTTTTTTTTTTTTGTTTGCTTTTAAGAGCAAAAATAACAAGAGATGCTTGGGGTGAAATCTGGATGCTATTTTGACTTTGATTTTAGTATTCCTAAATAAATGCTCAGTACAGACTTTGAAAAATATTTAATTCTAGTGAATTAGTAGAAAATGGTAAAATAATTAATCTACAGCTGTAAGTATCATTTAAAAATTTAGTTATTTTGGAACAGTATAAAAAGATTGTTAAAACAAATTTACCAATTTACAATTTCTTTAACATTATTGAAATGAAAATTGTCTTAAAATAAAGCAAAAATAGACTTTTTTCATTCAAAAATAAGGGCTTAGTGATGATCCTTTTAGAAATTTTAATTGTATGTGTCAACTACTAATAATAAATCTTCAGATAATTTGAATAAAACAAACAATTTAGTTGCCCAGTCAGCTGGGGCTTTAGAATACACTGACTGCACCTCTGCAGAGAGGTAAGACCCCCCCTCCCCCACGAGTATCCTGGATATGACACTAAACAATCTGATGGTGAAGTTCCAGTGATGCTGATGCTTTGGAGAATGCAGAGTACCCATTCATTGCCATCGCTCCCTTGTCCTCTCTGGCCTGGAGTGGTAGCACCTGATAGGGTCCTATCTATGGGTCAAATAGAACTAAACTGCATAGTTATGCTAAACTGAATTACTTGAAATAGAACTGTTTTGACTTTTAACTGTGTGTGGACAAAAACTATATTTATACTAAACTGAACTGTTTGAATTAGAATTGTTTGACTAAACGGAATAGCTTGAAATAGGAATGTTTTTGACAATTAAACTGTACTCATGTTAAACTGAATTGTTTGAAATAGAACTGTTCATTTGGATAAAAATGGATTTGGCATTAAATAACCTACAAAGGTTGATATGCCATAAAACTCAAACAACCAACTAAACAACTTCACTAACCTTTAGTAGATTAATCTAATTAACCTTTTTAATTTCCTAATATTCTTTTATTGTTTCTAAAATCCAATTCTTAATTCTTTCAGTCTTTCTTAACACATTCTGTCGACTTTTTCTTTCTGAATTGTATGAGATTTAGCTTAAAAGTTCTTAGGCTGACCAAGATACTCTCATGGAATATGATCAAATGATGTTTATTTTTCAACCTAGTCTTTCTTACAGTCCACTGATGACTTCCATTGGTGTTGCAGTACTTGGATCTCATGAATCAAAAAATCATCTACAGCAGAAATGATGTTGCTATCTGAACTCTTCAGTCCATCCTCATAATAATCAGAGTACTTATAATCTTTGAAATGTAAAATTATTTGCTCTTCTAGGGAGGGGGGGAGCTTATCATTTATCACCAGTCTCGATCTATCTGATACTACCATAAGAGAAAAAAAAAAGATACCTTATTATATTTAAATCTTCAAGCTGTAGGATTATGAACTATTATACTGATAAGATTTTTATATTTATTTCAATGAACACAAAAGTATCTGAATGAAAAACACATTATATCTCCAAGATGTAGGCTTATCTACTATATTGAAAAGATATTTGGCATTACTTCAATAGACACAATCGTATCTAGATGAAGGAAAAAGTCAAAATTTTAACCAGCTAAATGTATAGGCCATTGATTAGAATATACCTCATCCTCATTTATATTGTGGATTGTTTATTTCCTTCTATCTTTGTGATTCATGGATATTGCTGTAAAGTTTGTAGAGTGATATGTAAATTTTATACTTTTCAAGTCTCACTTACAAGAGTTCATCATGAACACTATATAAACTTTGTGGTATGTTTTCATTTGTTTATTTGCTATAACATTTCTCTGAGTTGCAGATCTATAGTTGTAGAAAATGATTTTTGTATTCCTGCTCAATATTCAAAGGGTTTTTCAAAAATGATATTTGCTTATTTTGTGTATGAGAGACAGTTTACATTCTTCAATTTTAATCTATCTAAATATTACTAAAAATCGTGTGTGTGTGTAAAACCATACCAGCCTAAAAAAAAAGCACATCATGACTTTTTATTTGAGCAATATACTTACAATGCTCTTAGACTGGAGTTGCTTTATATTCTAATTTGGAAATGAATGATAATTTATTTTGGTCTTTGTGCTCTATGCCATTTTTTTAATCATTCTTAATATAATGAAGATAACAATGAAATATTAGAATCTGTTCCACCTTCCACAATTGAAGCATAAGTGTTGTCATTGAACCACTGTTACAACTAAAAATCATTGGGTTTATAAGTCATCTTATAGGTGATAAAATTTCATATCCATAAACTTTTCAGAGTGGAATTTTTTTTTTTTTTTTTTTAGTAGTTTGTTTTATATTTCAATCTCTATTTTGTATTAAGCTTACACACTAAAAAGGCATTAAACTCATTTTAATTAGATTTGAAACCTTTGATACGAATAATATGAACAGTTACATTCTCTGTGCTGCTAACTGTTAATATTAAATTAAAAAGGAAGAATTCAAATTTGTTCTTCATATTTTTTCTTCATCAAAGCTGTTTTATACTTAATATTAAGATGATTTATATTATTTTTACCTGTTGCTATTATCTGATGGTTGCCTGCTTATGAGATGTTTTAATAATTTGATTTTCTCTTTTATATTAGATCAATGCAAATGTTTCAAAATTCTTTTTGTATGAATTTATAAAATCCTTATTCACTTCTTAAAATCTTTTCATTGGTTTCCTATGACAACACACATCTTTTTAGGTAAATTATATATTCCATCATAAAAAATTGATCCCAGTTTTGACTATGAATTTTTGGATACCTCGACCAAAATAGACAAGGATCAAACAAAGAATGTTGTCTGAAAAGATTGAGTAATTGTTTGTGAGTGACAGGTCTGGGTTAAGGCCAAGCTGAAATAGCTCAGTTAGGAGAATGTTAGACTGATGTTCTAAAGGTTCTTGATTTAATCCTGGGTTTCGGTATCATATGTCTGGTAAATAGTCTGTATGTTAAAGAACTTCAAAGTCCAACTTTATGATTATTTACTGCACTGCATTTACAACCCAAGTTGTCTTTTTTGTTCAGAAAATAGTTTTCTTTTTCAATTGATCATTCAAATAAGCCAGTTACTTGGTAATGATTTGTTTTGACTCCTTTTCAATTTAATCAAACACAAAGAAAAAAAAAATTTTTTCACCTGCAGATTCCATTTGGCATGAGATACAGAAAACTTTCTTGAATCTTGAAATGATTTTCAAAAATGTTGGATTTTCATCATTTGCCAATGACTTTCCCCCAAAAAGGACATTTTTTATGCCAAACAAGAAGAGAAAAACACTTGTTTAAATCCTGACCAATCTTCCTTTTTTATGGTTTCAAATGGAAGCCACTTTCTTAGATTCTGAATTTTTCCTAAGGCTTGTTAATGATATTATGTCAACAAATTGCTGAGTAAACTTCAGACATTCATAAGATTTCCTTTACATTCTGTAAAATATGTTTCTGTTAAGTTTGCATCAAAACCTCAAACAAAACATTTAACTACATTTAGACTTAAAATTAGTTTTTCCTTTGTGGTTTAATATTTGAAACACTTGTTCAACATTTATAGGTTGACTCTATTTATCATTCTTATCTTGGTATTTTTTCTATTATTTTTCTGTTTATTTTTAGTTATATTTGTTACTTTCTATGGATACAGATTTATATCAGTTATTTGGTGCTATCAAAAAGGGTCAGATATGACTGATCAAATTTTATAATATCAGATAGAGAATATTGGATGGATGGATGATTCTTATAACCTATTTGGTCATTAGGGGTATTATTTTGCTAAAGAATTCACTTTTATGGCATGTCTCAAGGCAAATGGGCCTTACTTGGTACTGTTCAGGTTGTACTAGGTTACATGGTACCAGTAACAAGGAATGATCCCTAACCTGACCAATTGTCAAACATTCAAAATTGATTACATTTGTACAAAACTAAAGGGCCACAACTATCCTGTCATTTACTCTTAGTTGGGAGTGGAGTAAAAGTATTAATTATGCCTTTCTCAAGAGAATTCATGTAAATGGAACCAAAATTGTCTTAACTGGAGTTTGAAAAAGTCCATTTTCTCTGTTGATTGCTATTAGGCAATTACCACAAAAATATCCAGATTAAAAAAAAATGTTATCAAATGAATTTCTATTTTGACTTCAAACTTTTTAGATTTTAAATTAATGAAAGCCATTCCAATAAGTTAGTGTTAATGAAAAGAATGATTCTATTTTTTTTTTTTTTTTTTTGATTTTGTTGCAAATGAATGATACCTAACGACTCTTTAACCCAATTTGATTTTCAAGTGACGACAAATTTCTACTAATAAAACTTATATACTAGATTTTTTAAATTTCTCACAGCAAAAATTAATATTCACAAAAAAGTTATCTAAATTACATATGAATTTAAAAAAAAATTTGTGTTAAGATGTCTTTTAAATCCTATTATTTAGGCTTTTCTTTTGTAATTTTGTTCCTATTTAGGTCAGTGTGAGATTTTTAGGTATATCAGTTATTACCTTGACCTTCTTCTCTATGCTCTTAGTGACTCAGATTATTTCTGAAGCATTTGGAATATAAATGAAAATAGCATGTTTTGTTTTAAATTGAAATTTAAATGTATATTAATATCTAGTTTCTCCCTGTATTAGATGAAAAAGAAAATTATCCTCAGTTGTAGAGGTTAAACTGTTTGCAGCTATAATATAGTTTTTTTAATCTAAAAAGTCGTTCTTTAGATTCAACTCAACATAAAGTTGGAATGAGGATTAATTTTCATGTTCAGTTTTAATCTGTCTAATGAATAAAATAAATTATTTAATAATCAAAATCAATATTAATAGTTCTCTTTTGTTTCTTTTGATATTGTGTTTTTTTTTGTTATTAATTGTCCTGTTTTATATGTCCCATTAACATCCTTAACAAGCTTCTCTATTCATTTTAAGAATTTACAGCATAGTGATATTTTCTTTTAAAATTTTGTTTTTTTAGATGTTTTCTAAATTTTACAGTAATCAAAATCTTATCTTTTAGAGATGTATATTAAGATTGATTATAACATCTTATTACAGTTTTGTATTTTTCTTATATTGTTTTATTTCTATTTAAAAATCTCAGTATATATATTCATCCAACCCCTTCACCATGAGCAGGATGTGATACATAGTCAACTTTTAAGTGAAGTAAAGCTGGTTTGAATTCTGTGTTTTCCTTCTCCTAGACTGGTTGCCTAATAAAAGCTAAAGAACTCAGTCTACCCTACTATTTATCCATAGCTGGGAAAAAGAATAGATGGATCCATGTCTTTTCTAAGGGCATTAGCACAAAGTGAAATGCAAACAGCTTTGTCCAGGATTTGAACTTGAGTTGTTGATTCAGTTGTTTTTCATGATAACTGTTACACTAATTGCACCACCACAAATGTAATTTTAAAATTTATGGCATACATTCTTTTACTATTAATCTTTATTTGCTGTTCCAGTTTGATTCATTTTGTTCTTACAATCTATCTTTACATTCACAACATTTATTACATTCTTCTTATTTGTTAGCTTCATTGTGATTGGTTGTATTTACTTTGTTGCTATGTTGAATTCTATTCAATCAAATGTCTTGGCTTTCATCATATTCTTGTTTGCATCTGTTCACTTTCTTAATTGGAAGATCAGTGTCAAACCAGAAGAAAAAAGAAAAAAAACCTACTTTCTTTACTTCAATGTCTACTTAAAAATAAATTATGTATACAGTTCCTAATGTTTTTTGTTTTTTTTTATTCACATATTTTGTTTAGACCAACAAAAATCACCTTATATAAACATGTTAAAATTCAATAGCAAATGGATTGGCCATTTCTGTTATGTACTATCTTATCAATTTTTTTATCTTTTATAAATTCTAAAATTTATTTAAATAATCTATTAAAAATAACTTCTGTTAAAAAACAAAAACTCTTGAAGTCACAGCCTACTGATGCTTGCAACATGAATGTTTTGATTTCAGTTTTAATTAGAAATTGTATATATCAATAAATCTAATGAAAGAAAATGGTTTCTCTCTAAGAATGGCAAGAAGCAGATGATATCTCACAGAAAATTGTAGTCTTAAGTGGACCATTTCGCATACCCCGGTAGCAATATCACATCTATTGAAAGCAATGTTAACATTTGCATAGATAAAGCATGGACTGGTTAATGACCATACCGAAATCAGATCTCGGATAAAATAAAACAGGAATTCTTTTTAGCTGGAGTCATATCAGTATTATTGTTTGATTGCACCACTTGGGCTTTGACAAAATGCCTGGAGAAAAAGCTAGATGGGAATTATACAATGATTCTGTATATTATTTTCAACAAATCCTGGAAACAGCCCCTTACAAAACCGTAGCTGTATGGCCATTTACCTCCCATCTCACAAACCATCCAAGATGAGCAAGACATGCTGGGCACTGCTAGAGAAGTAAGGATAAACTCATAAGCAATGTTCACCTATAGACCTTTACACTCATCAGTGTTGGCTAACAAACAAAAATTTACATTCATCTGCTCTGTGTGAACACTGGGTGCTATCTAGAGGACTTAACAAGAGTGATAGTCACTAAAGATCAATGGCAGGAGAGTCAAAGGAATCTGTGCTCTCGGCATGCCATCATGATGATGGCAATATAGTTTTAAAGATATGTATGAATAATAAAGAAATAAAAATGTTTTTGTCAATTATAGATGAAACTTTTTATAATTTCATTTGATGGTTTTGCATTTTATAGATTTTTTTTTGTTTAGGTTTTACTGCTAAAACAAATTGACATCTGGCCTGTATAAATTTCATTTTCCTGGATCAACATTCTGGCAATTAATGGAAATATTTTTGTCATCTGGTAACCTGAAATATAAACAATTTCTAAAGTTGTTTTTTTTTTAATTACTTAAATCATTTATTATTGCCTATATATGTTTAAGAATCATCTTTTAAAATATATTGTTGTTTAATGTAAAACTAAATCAGTTTCCTTGACCATTACCCTTAAGGATAACTTATCTATCTGTTATATGAATAAAGTTTTTCTTTTTTTTTTTTTTTTTACCAGATTGTTTTATTGAATTCTGCTAAAGACAAAGTATGTCCACAGTTAAATTTCTAAATTGAATAGATAGAATGAATAGCTTGCTTGATTTTATATGAAATTTTGTAAAATATCTTGGTAATAGCACATATTAGTTAATTTTAAGAATCTGTTTTCACCAGATGTTAAGCTGATGGTTTAACACAAAATGTACAATGAAAGTGATATAGTCAAACTGATAAACAAATATTGAATGAAGTTGTTTGATTTTTAAATTGAATTTACTGAATAAAAAGGGAAATGGTGTTAAGAAAAGTTTAATATTAGCCTAGATCCCTCCCCCCAATGAGTGTCCTGGTTATGACACTAAACGATCTGATGGTGAGGTTCCAGAAATGCTGGAGCTTTGGGAAATGTGGAATACCCCTTTGTAATCGCTCCCAGGTCTACTTTGGCCCGGAGTGGTAGCTCCTAATAGGGTCCTATAGAACTAAACTGTGTACTTATGTTAAACTGAATTGCTTGAAATAGGACTGTTTTGACATTTAACTGTTTGTAAACAAAAACTATACTTATATTAAACTGAATTGTTTGGAATATAATTCAATGTTAAATGACCTGAAAAGGGTTGATACGCCGTAAAACAAAACAATCAAGCTTTGTAAACTCTGTGTCTACATTATCCTCATTCATATACAACATCATCTTGTTTCCTCAACACTCTCTATAAAACCATTTCAAAATACTTAAGGAAACCACTTTAATACAAAAAAGTTCCTTTACATAAACTTAATATTGTAGACTAATATAAATTATATTTCATCATCATCAAGGTATGCTAACAACATGGATTTCCTTGACTCTCTCTCTCTCTCACCATCTGTCCCTATAGATCATCTCTCTTGGTAAGTCCTTTAGACGGTATCCAGTGTCTACACAGCTGACAAATGTAAGTTTTTGTTAGTCTGCCAACACTGTAGTGTCCATGGGAGAATATTGCTTATGAGTTCATCCTTATTTCTCTAGCAGTTCCCAGCATATCTTGGTCATCTTACTTGAATAGTTTTTGAGATGGGAAGTAAATGGCCATACAGCAGCTGTTTTGTAGGGTGCTGCTTCAAGGGTTTGTTCAAAACAACAAGTACCATACTTGTGTAGTTCCTATCTAGTTTTTTTTTTCTCTATGCACTTAGTTGTTAAAGTTCAAGTTGTGCAACCATATAGTAGTACTAACATGGTTACAGCTTGAAAGGATAATCATCTTATTTCATTAGATTTCTATCCAATTGTTAACTTGTCAATAGTAGTCCATGCACTTGCCTTTAAATATTTTGTGCAAGAAATCACTTGCTGTACAATAATTGTAAACTCTGGTTAGAAATTCAAAAGTATATTTAGTAATATTTCTATTACAAGTTTGTCAACAAAGTACTTTTGAGAGCTACTATTGTATAAACTAATGCAAACTGTTCATTGGAAGTTAAACAAGTTGGTAGATACAGTTAAAAGGTGGTGGGTGAGGTTTCAACAACAACAAAACTAATAATGAGAAAACTAGCCCCTGCTGCTTTACTGAATATCATTTGTTGAACCTTTGTTTTTGTATTGGTTCAATTATTGACCTGTAATGCAGCCAGCTTTTATTAGTATATGGGGAAGAGTGGAAGAGAGCCTGATCCTGAATAGTGAACACTATGATTCAGTAATTGGTTTGTTTTATACATCTTATGATGGGAGTGTATTGATGCTGAGCATAGACTGAATAACATTTTGCTGATCATCCTATTAGTCCAGGAAATGGTTAATGGCAATATTGAACATACTTGCTATATTTTGCTGCTGCTTTTCACCATAGGTCATCATTTATCATTATGAAATCTTTTTAGATTTTCTTGAACATGTTTCATTCATTCATCATCATCTAAAAATTTATTTTAACTGTTCAGCAATATTTTTTCCCAGTAAGATCACATTTAATTTTTCTTTCTCTAAAATCAAAATTTTTTTGTTTTGTTTGTTTGTTTGCATTTTACATCCTACAGTGTGTTTGTATTTGCATATACACACATACACTGAGCCAAAACCTTACGGCTGCCTGTGAAATAAGGAGTTGGTCTTCCATGTACGTATTTAGTCAACCCCTCAGCCATGGGCAGGATGTGATACAAAGTCAATTAAGTGGAATGTTTTCTTTCTCTTAGACTTGCTGTTTCACCTAAGCTAAAGAGCCCAGTCTGTCCTTCATGTATCACAAAACAATTCTTACTCCCAATAAAGCACAAACTCTATAAAAGGTTTCTTATAGTATATAGTGCCAGGATATTAACAGCAAGTCCTTTAACTGTACAGTGAAGGGTCTGCAGAGCAAACTTGTTGGTCCAATATTACCCATAAGTTGAGTTCTTTATAGGATTGAGATTTGGTGCATCTATCCTGGTGCCATTGCTTCCTCAGGATAATGATGTTATTGAATTTATTCAAGAGGAAGACTCCTTAAAACAGTTAATTATCTTCCATTTATATATGGGCCATTTCAAGGACTTGTGAGCCACCTGAAGACTCTTTAGTAGATGGACATTGTTTAACATGGATACTCCTATTGGTCTGTGGCTATGCATGCAGCCTCATACAATTGTTAAGACAGTGGCTGACATTCTTGCTATATATTGCTGGTCATAATGTTTTAGTTTTTGTTATATATATATAATTATCGATGACTGGTTGTGCCTGAGTAGTACTTAAAAATGTTTTGTTTTTTCTTATGATTTTAAGAATAATGAATATTCAAATATTTCAAGCATAAATTATCATTTTAAGGAAATTATTTTAGATGATACATATTGAAATCTAAAAGTTCTAAGATTTATTGATTATCTATAACTTCTTAAAAAAAGAAATTTTCTTTTTTCCTTACAGATTATTCACCTGATAAGGTTTAAAGAATGGATTAATCAAAATGTGTTTATGGCATCAAAGATTCAAATAAGGTGTTCTATTATCTGGACAATATTTGATAATATTTGAGTTGATTCTCAAGTACAAAATATTAGGAACCAATAGTGAATATATACAACTACTTCATTTTTTGTTGCTGAAGTGGTTATTTACTTTCTGTCATATCAGCTGGTGTTGAGGTGCATGTAAAGTTGGATAATTGGCTGAAATTTCCTTCATTGATTTGTTTGATGGTCTGATTTTTATAAGTATGACTCATCAATGCAAGAATTTCAGTTATAGCACTCGGGCTTTGAGATTAATTACTAGGTGAATTCAATAAGTTTCCAGACTTTTTTGTACAGGCATTCAAATTGTCATGAACTCTTGAAAATTAAGTATGTTATTGCTATACATCTTATGAGATGACTGACCAATTTTTATGATTTCAACTTCAAATGAACAGCTACAGCAGGAATTGGAATACACCCTACTAAAACCTGATTGTCACAGCTGGTGAATTTCAAAAATGCAATCTGACACTTTAGAAGAACAATATGCAATAAAATTCTGTTTTAAACTTGGAAAAAATGCCACAGAAATGCATGGGATGCTTCAGACTACTTTTCGACCATCTTGCATGAATTGAGCATCAGTTTTTGAGTGGCATAAGAGATCCAAGGAAGACAGGGAGTCTGTGAGGGATGATGAGATGTGTGGGAGGAGTAAGGAAGTCAACACACCACAGTTGATTGGCCAAAGGGTTATGGTTAGGGTTACTATGTTGAGGTTTTAAGGGAGTTCAGGAAGAGATTTCATCAGAAGAGGCCAGGACTCTTCAAATTGGGTCAGTGGCATTTTCCACCATGACAATGCACCAGTCCACAACTCCATCCTTGTCACAGACTATTTGAGCAAGATGGGCATCAAGACAGTTCCTCAGCCTCCCTATAGTCCAGACCTTGCTCCCTGTGACTTTTGGTTATTCTCTAAGCTCAGAGGCTGTCGTTATGAGACAATTGAGATGAAAGAGGCTGTGATGAAGCTCATTGACACGCTCACACAAGAGGACTTCCATGGGGCCTTCTAGAAGTTGTTGGAACGGTACAGTGAGTGCATTGTAGCCAGAGGAGATTACTTCAAAGGGGACTAGAATTTCATGTGTGTACTATCAATAAAAGTGCCCATATGAAAAAAGTCTGGAAATTTATCGTATGCACCTCGTACCATTTATCATTTATATTAGCAAGTTTTGAATAAAAAAACACCACCAAACTTATTTTATGATTTTCATGCTTATATAAATACACTTGATAACTTCATTGCCTCTGTTATGTAACTAACTTATTTACTACTTGCGTTTTCTTTAAATATTGTCCTTATAGTGATCCACTACTTTGTTTTTCATCTTATGAATATATAAGTTTTCAAGTGTTTTGTGCTGTGGTGACCCTAGCATAGGTATCCCTGAGAAAGGGCATATTTCATAAATGTTATCATCTTCTTTGTAATTATCAAGACCTTTCACATTTCATACAATGTTTGCTCAATAATTTTAATGAGTTCATGATATCAAATTCATTATTTTAAAACTAGAATTACTTTTTTATATGGTGGAATTTACTTGAAAGATGGCATTTCCAGAGAAAGCAAAGGGGAATATATTTTGCTGTTTTAATAATAATACTATGAGTAAAATAGTTTTTTGAAATAGGCTGGAAATATTTGTATTGATATAATTACATCATTGTCATATTGCATTAATTAGTACCTGTAGCATAATGGTTATCATCCTTCCGCTTAGGTTGGAGCTGTGGCCCCCAACAAACCAACTTACACACACACACACACACAAGTTCATATATGTATGTAATATCCATTCATTTTGAAGCTGGGTGAAAAGAAGACATTATTTTTATATGGTTGCCAAATATTGTATTAATAGTTAATGTTCTTTCTTATCAAATTGTTTATTACTACAACCTTTTGATTTTATTCTCTCTTCTATTGGCCCATTTTAAAGAGGAAAAAATAAGAAACAAAACTGTCAAATTGGCTAGAAATTTGAAAAAAAAAAAACCCCAAATACCCCACAAATGTAAGATCAAAATCTTAACTATGATTGAGATAAAAAGGCACAGTTTAAATTTAAAGTTTAAAAGCGTAAGCATAAACCTTTTTTCTGATCCACTAGAGTGTCTTTTTTTTTTTTTTTTCTCCTTGGAAGAATACCGAGTCTCATCTGTGACTGGGGCACAGTTAACAATCAACCAACCTCATCTCTAAGAGTGACATCTATTAAAAAAAAACCCCAGCCATTTTTCCATGATTTTTTTGTCTGAGAAGTCTATGCTATCAGCACAATTTGATGATGATGATCAGCATGTTTAAAATTGATTTTAATAAGTTAATTTTAACTTTCTATGCAGTTTTTCATTTTTGAATGTGATTCATTTGTTGCTTACAAGAGTGGCATGGTTCATTTACAACCATCTAGTTTGAGTAAATAAAGAAAAAACTAAGTTATCAATTATGTTCTTACAAGATTAGTTTCACTTATAAAGATTGAGTAGACCAATTCCTATACTTTGGTAGCAATATCTCATCTACTGAAAGCAATATCAACATTTGCATAGAAAAAGCATGGACTGCTATGACAAGTTCATGACCATATGGAAATCTGATGTCTCTGATAAAGTAATGTGGGAATTCTAAGCTGTGGCTATGTCAGTACTATTGTATGGTTGTACTGCTTGAACATAAATAAAACACCTGGAGAAAAAACTTGATGGAAACTACGCAAGGATGTTGTGTGTTATTTCAAAAAAGTCCTGAAAGCAACATTATACAAAACAGTAACTTAGTTATGAAAATTTACTATCAAGTCATGCTGAAACCCTGGTTCCTGCAAGATCATTCAAGTTAAGTTGTAATGAGCTCATTCAATATTTAAGGGAGTGACAATTTAGTAACAGTAGGTACTGTAAATAACTTGAGACCTGTGTGTCAGATTAAGCAAAGCTAATAAATAACAAGGAAACTAAGTAGCTGATGATAATAAAAGAAAAAAAGAAAGTTATGCTTGGAATTCTGTTTTATTATTACAACTTTTGTTTATAGCCAAACCACTTAATCTGTGCTAATACCTTTTGTAAAATAACTGTGCATATAAATATTAACATTTTTACTATCCCTGTATAATCATATTAGAAATTCCATGTTTCTCTTATTGTGGAAATTTATTTCATTTTGATTATTTCATTAATTATCTGCTTTGGTATATGACTTATCTTGTAACTTGGTTTGGTCTTGGGGCATTACTCATAGTATGTCTTGGACTGGAACAACCTGGTGGAGAACATCCCTCTCCAGGCCTGATTTTTCTTCTCTTAGATTGGTTGCCATACCAAGATTACGGACCTCAGTCTGTCCTACTATTTACCCATAGATAGAAGGAGAATAGTTAGATTTATACCTTTCCTAGGAGTATTAATGTTATGTGAAATGCAAACAGATTTATTCAGGAGATGAACTCTAGTCGCAGAGGCCACTTCCTATGACTTTAACTGTTATGCTATGAGTGCCTCCTAGCCTTGTCATAATATTTCATTAATAATTCAAGTTATGATCCCCAACTATTGTTGTTGAAAGTATCAATAAAGTGTTATGTGATAAAGATAAGAATCTGTTATTGAATGTTAAAAAAAAGCTAATGAATAAAAAGTATATCAATTGGTGGTTAGATCACTTGAAAATGTCTATCAGCAAACTGATATTATGACTCTATCCCAGTATAAAATGTTCTATTTAGTGCTTTCTTTGTTATATATGAAAGATAATAGTGAGATAAAATAAATTACATGTCGCATATAATGAGCAAGACACGCAAGACACATCAGTGACATTCTTTGATGGGCCTCTACACATGGATGTGCCAATGTTAACTGACCAGAAAGAACTAACTTACATCAGTTCTGTGCAGACACTGGATGTAGTTTAAATACCTGCCGGGAGCGATGGATGATAGGAACAGAGAGAAAGAGAAATCTGTGCTGTTGACTCAACTTGATGATGATATATCACATCATAAAATCTGAGTAAAAACAATTTTGTTATGTTCAGTTTATAATTGAAAGAAACCTACAAATAAAAAGAAAATTGCTTAAAACGAATTTAACTCTTTTGCAGGCAGATATTTTTAAAAAATTGTTGTAGAGTTTGTGAATTATTTTCAGAAAATTTGCAAAATAGATAGTATGTTCAATCAAATCAATTAATCATATGTAACAAAACAAACAAAACATGATAAATAGCGTGAAAACAGTAAAGCACTCATTTTCATGTATGATATTTTGAAAAAAAAAAAAAAAAAAAAAGAAAAAATTACGCAATCCTCTACCAACAGTGTAATAATGTTTCTGTACATTAGCAGTGAATTGGTCAATGAGCAGCTTGTAGAAAAATGCCTTACATTGAGATTCTGCAAAAAAAAAAAAAAAAAAAAAAAAAGAAAAAAAAAAAAGAAAGAAAAATGTCACTTTGCCTGTGTCCTATTAGTGACAAAAATGTTGCTCTGCCTGTAAAAGGGTTAATAAAGTCCAAGTCTAACCAATAATTGATTTTATATGAAGGGAAAAATTCATCTGAACATTTGAAAATCTTTGTTTTGTGTCAAAAATCTTGTAACTGATGAAAAGTTTTAAGATGACTCAAAGAATAATTATATGGTAACATATCTGTGAATAAAATGATACATTTATGTTGATTATTCAAGCATGTTTTCATTTCAAAAATCACTTCATAGCCTTTTTGATTTCTTTTTTTTTTTTTTTTTTCCTTTCATTTAAAAATGAATTTACTAAATAAAGAATTGATAAAAATACAAGATGATATTTGGAGTTGGTATTATTGATATTATATAATAATGAGAAGAAATGAATATATTTATAAAATGATACAGGAGAGAAAATTGGAATGAGTTAATATATTTTAAGTTTTTATAAATCAAGAAACATCATGAAATATAGTTGGATGACTTTAAGGGCATGTCTCTAGTCTATAATATACTTAAGTTCTCACTAACAATCCACAGAATACAAGTATACAATTTAATAGTTATTTAAAAAATAATCTATCAGTGGTATAAATTTCTTTCTATTCAGCTAGCAATGTTAACATGAATCGGCTATTGTCAATAATCTAATCTAATTTTATATATATATATATATATATATATATATATATATATATAAATTTCATTTTAAGATTTTCCTTTGATGTTTCTTGTGTTTTTTTTTTTTTTTTTTTTTTTTTAAGCATTAAGTGAAAATTCCTTCCATTGTTATCCACCCACCTATCTACCTGCTTAATGGCTGTGATACTTACTGTTTGCTTGAAAAAAAAAAGCTAGTTATTCCAGACAACAATTTATTTAGGTGTGTTGGAATGAGCTAGAGAAAATAATAACTTACATTCTGTAATTATAGATTTCAGTATTGGGGATTTTCATCCATACCTGCATTGCAACAAGATTTTGACAGACTTTATTCTCTCTCTCTCTCTCCAATTTATTACTCTTATCTACTACATTCAAGTCTACTTGTATTTACTCAGCAACATCTATGATTTTAATTCATAATCTGTTAAGGAAGACTTGTGTGAAAAACCAGCTTTTAATTTATCATCAGATTGTCTTTTTTCTATTCAATTTTATACAGCTAAACAGTAACACAAAAGTTTAACATCTTATAAGTTGAATTATTTGTTTAAAGTGAAGAAAATCTTTGAATTTATATTTTTAGTTTTTTTATTAGATGATTGTGCTTCTTTTTGTTTTCGCCGGAATTCTGAAAAGTGTACATTCCACTATTATTTTATTATTACTAGCTGAAGTACTCTTCTACACAAGGCAAAAAGTCAAAACTTTGATTACATCTGGTTGTTTTACAATCTGTGTAATTAATTAAAAATCTATACTGAAAAGATATGAATGGTGATAGTCATTATAAAAGATGAATACACATACCATTTATGTTTTGGTGAAATTATTATTGTTCTGTGAAAACTTTTGGTTTTATTGAGAAATGTGTTGTTTTTTTTTCTTTCTTTTTTTTTTTTTTTAAATTTCAGTGAGTGACCATTGAGAGATTTGTCAATTTAAACAGATTTTGTCAAGATGGTTAATATTTACTAATTAGTAATTCTTGGTTTCTACAAAAGTGAAAGTACGTTCACCAGATGGAGACACGGAATACTTCGACATTGTTGCAGGAGTACTACAAGGAGACATGCTAGCCCCATACCTCTTTATCATTTGTCTAGACTACGTGCTTAGAACGTTGATCGACAAAATCAGAGAAAATGGCTTCGAGCTGACTAAGAAAAGAAGCAAAAGGTACCCTGTAAAAACAATCACAGACGCCGACTACGCTGATGACTTGGCGTTACTGGCGAATACGCCTAATCAAGCAGACACTACTGCATAGTTTGGAACGAGCCGCAGCAGGCATTGGCCTCCATGTCAATGCACACAAAACTGAATATATGTGTTACAACCAAACGGGCAACATCACCACACTAGACGGAGCCTCTCTGAAACTAGTTGACAAATTCACCTACCTAGGAAGTAGCGTCTCATCAACCGAAAACGACATCGACACACGACTGACGAAAGCATGGACGGCTATCGATAGGCTCTCGATCATATGGAAATCAGACCTGACCGATAAAATGAAACGCAGTTTCTTCCAGGCAGCGGTTGTATCGATACTGCTATATGGATGCACTACATGGACGCTAACTAAACGGCTGGAGAAGAAGCTAGACGGCAACTACACAAGAATGTTGAGAGCAATATTGAACAAGTCCTGGCGACAACACTCCACAAGACACCAACTATACGGCCACTTGCCTCCCATCACGAAAACTATACAAGTTAGACGAACCAGACACGCAGGACACTGCTGGAGAAGCAAGGACGAGCTCATAAGTGATGTGCTCCTATGGACCCCCACATATGGCCAAACAAAAGCAGGACGACCAGTTCGAACCTACATACAGCAGCTATGTGAAGACACAGGATGTAACTCTGAAGACCTGCCGGAGGCGATGAATGATAGGGAGAAGTGGCGAGAGATGGTCAGGGATATCCGTGCTGGCGGCACAACATGATGATGATGATGATGATGAATTCTTGGTAATTATTTGCATCTCTGTCTTAAAGAATTGCCTGTAAACCTTATTAGTAATGTTTAATTAAATGTGAATAATTATTTTAGACAAATGATATTTTTTTCTTTTGAAGTTCTGTATAATCAGTTATGTCTTGTGGAAATATAGCTTCTGATTAGAGACTGTTTCTTAATAAGAGTTCCTATTTCCCTTTGTGGAACAATTTTTTTTTTTAATGTTAAAACCTGTCTCTAAGTTCAGTAATAGATCCCATCATTTTTTTGAAGGCAACAAAAATGTTTTATTCCTAATAAAATAATCATCCTGTTTCTATGGAAAAAAAACAAAATATTGGGATTATGGAGATCAGAATATTTTGCTAAACCTTTCTTTAAACTTTTTGGCTTAGATCAAAGTATGCTGTTCTTAATATCAGTGTCATTAGGACTAAATTGTGATTAGATTTTATGATTTTTTTAGTCTTTTATTGTCCTCAAATGCATGCACAGTTTATTCATAAACTTATTGTTGTTTAGATATTGAAATATCATCTGATGATGGTCAGAAAACACACTGGTCAAAATGTGACTCAACAATTCTTTACCATTGAAATTTTAATGCATTCAAGTTAGAGATAGCTGTTCAATTATCAGTGGCCAAAAATGTCAGCTGTAAGATAATAGCTTTATATTAATGTGCTATTTGTTTTTATTCTTTGGAAAAGTTTTAGTCTTACCAGATCTCCACATGGTGTGTGTGTGTATATATATATATATATATATATATATATATATATATATATATATATATATATATATATATATATATAACCACTCAAAGCAACTAAAAGTTTATTCATATTGTTTGATGAAAATATTTCAGGGTAAAATTGAACAAATCTGAGTAAAAGGTTTTAACGATAAATTTATTGGCCTGAAGTTGATTTAGATATGATTATTCATAAAATTAGCATATTTTGGTGGGGGTGCTAAGAATGAATTATGAATATTATACATTGATGTACTCTGATTAGTACCCTCATCTTAGTTGTTTTAATCACAATGTTTACCCTTCAAGTGTTTGTCATTGTAGGTAATTTGTTTATTTTGAACCAAGCCCTTCATTCAATCCACTAGGATAGATTATTCTCATTCTGCTATCCATCTCGAGAAGATATCTCGTCAATTAATTCTTCCTTGGGATATCTCTTCTACTGAGAACAGATTATGCTTTACTATCTGATGAAAGAATTGAACTCATACCTGGCAGATAATGAAATATATTTTAACCAACGCTCTTATTCAATAGGCCATATGTCCCACTGGTGATGGTAACTTGGAACCTTAAGCCTCTAGGACACTTGGCCTAGTGGATAAAAGTATTGGTTAAAATACACTTACTATATTGCTCTCGCTCTCTCTCTCTCTTTTTATATATATATATATATAGTGTGTGTGGTTACTTTAGTTACTGAATCAAAAAATGATCCAGGAAATTTGTCTACTGTAGCATTTGATTCTTCTATGATCACCTTATTCAGCTATTTTTTTTATTGCAAGTAGTGAAGATCCTTACCTTTATTGAGTTGGTGATTATGTAGGAGTAATCTTTTAAACTCTATATTTTCTATGTTTTATCTCTGATATTTAATTTTCAATTAATGTCTCTTTTTTTAAACTTCATATTCTTTCTCTCATAAACAACATAGCTTGGTTAAGTAGAAACTATTGCAATTTTTATATACATAATACCCATGATGTGTGTAAGAAATAGTTAAATACAAGAATAGTCTGTGTATGAATTTCCTGCAAGTTACATTTTCTCTTAGTGTGTGTGTGTGTATATATATATATATATATACACACACACACCAGTTTGATGGTAAATATGACTTCTAATCTGACAATAATACTTCTTTTTATACTTCAAAAGCCATTTATATAATTATATGTTGATGTTATTTTTGTAGTTAAAAGAAAAATACTTTCAAATGATTAGGATTGATATTTTTAAAACTAAGATTATATATTGTTTGTATTTACCCAGCCCCTTCATCATGGGCGGGAGGTGAGACAATTTCTAAGCAGAGTAAAGCTACTTTGAATTCATTTTTTTCCTCCTCCTAGACTTGTTGTCGAACCTAGTCTGCCCTACTGTCTATCCCCTATAGCTGGGGGGAGATCAGATGGATTTATGCTATTCTCAATGGCATTAGTACAAAGTGAAAAGCAAATAACCCCATTCAGAATTTGAACTTTGATTGCTGATTTTAATTCCCATTAAGATGATTGATATATTAAGTCTACCTCCTGATTACGACTTATTTAAACTTTTCAAGAATATTTCAATGAATTTATTTAAGATTGATAATTACTGTTCTGATAAAAGATAAAACCTTTGTATAAATCTATTTAGAATTTTAATACATCTTCTCTCTTTTAGCCACTTTTATAGCAGATGGTTTATATGGCAGAATCTGTAATAAGTGAAGAATTATATAACATTATTCTTAGCAGAAATTATTTGAACAGATAACCCCCATCCTGTCTTCTTCATATTTTTGATCTGCTTCACAACATTTTAGTCAATCCATTCTTCAGTTCCTGGATTTTTATTCTTGATGAAGGCTGAAGAATTGATCAGCTGAAAAGTGTTAACAATATCAAGAATATGATGAAGAGATTCAACTTTTTGAACAATTTCTGGTATGTTAAGTACTGTATTTAATAGCTTATTCGAAGCATCTCAATTTCAGCAAGCATTTGAAATAAAATAGATAAATGGCTTTAAACTATGAATGTCAGGTAAAGGGTTTTTGCCTGACATTTGTAACCCTTCCCACAATCAGGTCATCTTTAAAGTTTCATATGTATTCAAACTTTGTTAACATTTGCAGAGATGTTTGCAGTTTAATTTAAGAGCCACTGCTGCATTTGAGTCCTACTAACTATTGATTAAAGCTGACCTTTGAATGGGTGATTTATTTATTTATTTTTTTTTTTTTTGACAATTTTTGGGGAAGAAAAGTGTCTCTTATAAGCTGTCTAATATGATACTTTTCACGAAGTTATTGGCATAAGCATTATTTTTATTGTTTGATTGAAATAATATAGCCTGTTAAAGTCAAAGTTTATTCAAATTGATTACATTGAAGATCTATTTAGTTACTTTTTCTTTTTATCGACGTAAGTGAATTATAAGTACATTTTTAAAACAGTATCTTTTGATATACAGGGTTAAATCAGTGTAGATCTTAAAAATTATTGGTTTATTATATTCTATAGAAGAATAAATTTTTTTAGTTATCTGTTTAAAACTTCTTATAAATTTTGTGAACTGGTTAATGTTGTTCAGTTTTTCTATGATGAAAACATCTGACTTACAAATAAAAACTTTTGATGCATATACTTATAACTTTATCTATATAAAAAGCTTTGTATTCATATTGATATATTGCTAGATAGTATTTAACAATTTCTTAGTGTAAAATCTTAATTTTCAGAATATATTGTTAAACCTTTTTCAAAACCTTTTGGCTAATGTCAAAGTATTCTGTTCTTTTCTAGTTGAATGATTAAAAAAGTTTATATTTATTCATATCAATGAAAAAAATATCCATACCTGTGTAGATTTGGTATGTGATTAAATTTTGAAGTCCTTTTATTATTCCAGTTAAAAATGCATCGCTCTTGTCCTCCATTAAACATTTTATATTTCAAGCTTTTAACTTTGGAATAATAATCTACAATTTATTAACTTAAATGTTTCTAACAAACTATTTTTCAGCTTTCATATTTGTAAAATTCTGTTGCAAACTGATTTTCCCATTTTATACATATCCACATTATTCTACTTTATAGTGTGGGCAATGTATTGCTTATAACAACATTCTTTGTGCTTGCATGGTTGCCAAGATATTTTTGTTAATATTACCTAAATCATCTACTATGTATAAAGAGACTTTTGTAGTGGCTTTACCATTATTATGGTCATTGCAACAGCAGCCACCTTTGGTCATCTCTTATTGCCTAAAGCTATGATTTAAAACTGTTCAATGAACTTGTTACAGACCTGTTGTTAGTCGCTTGTTTTCTGTTGCATTGGACTAAATATTTAGGTGTGGCATTTTCCTTTAGTGCTTGCCAAACCAAAACCAATTAGATTTTGCCAGACACTGCATTATGTAACTGCTAAGATATTACAATTCAAGGCTATTTTATTGGTATCTTATAGTATTTTGTGGAAATGTGATATGTATCTCAATTATCACAAGAAAATATTTTTTATTTTGCCAATATAATCAACCCTTTTGTTGGCTGATAATTTTTTTGAATCTTTGTAGAATGGGCAAATTATTTTCAGAAAATTCTCAAGATAGAGGCTATGTTTGAGCAATTCAGTTAATCATATATAAAATACAAAAAAAATATGATAATTTAATCAGCAAGAGTGTGTCATAGTACAATTGTATGAAAACAATATGGTACTCACTTTTTATATGATATTTTGCAAACACCTTTTACATGATCCTATATCATAGTGGGCCTCTTAGAGATGTTTCTATGCATCAACGCTGAATTGGTCAATGAACAGCCAATAGAAAATGCCTTACATTGAGCTACTTCAAGAGATAAGAATGTCACTCTCTGTACTGTTAGCAACAAAAATATCACTGCATGCAAAAGAGTTAAGAGACTAATTCAATATTAATATCTTAAAATTAGCATAGAATTTAATACTGTTTTCAAATATTGTAAGTTATTTTGAAATAGATTTTGTCCAATTAATATAATGAATAACAAATATTAAGCGTGCTAGAAAACGGTCTTGACTATAAAATTACTTTTGTATGATTGTGTGTGTGTGTGTATATATATATATATATATATATATATATATATATATATATATATATATATATATATATATAGGCAATTTTTGATATGAATATGTTTGTTATATTGGCAATTATGAGTGTACAACTGTAAAAAAGTTGTTACTCTTATTGTGAACCTTGATTGGAGCCAACAAACCAAATACTTCCTATATCATATACCTTTTTTTGCATTTGTATAATTATGTTTTATTTTAATTAAAAGAAAACTACTGCACATCAATTTCTTAACTAATCATAGTTATTGATATTTGTAATAAAGGGATTGACAGTCGAGATGATATGATTGCTTTTTTTGACAACTATACTCTTTGGTTACAATGGATTATGTATTTATAAATGTAAATACAATTGAAGAAAAAAAGTAACCAACTTAAATGTACTTAATGAAAAAGTAACCAACTTAAATGTACTTAATGAAAATATTTTTGAATATTTTCTATTTATTCATACTGAAGTATTGCATTTTCTTAGTTAAGTCTCATCTGAATTTTAATATTTTATGATAATGCCAACAAACTATTTTCATTTGTAGAAAACAGTGTAGCTACTAATACTATTTAACCCATAATTGTGAATGATTAGATTCAATTTCTGGCTCAAAAAATCTTTATAAAAAAATGTATGTTTATCTTTTTAATTATTTGATATTAACTTTTATAAAAGGTATAGTATTGGATAAAAAAACAGATTCATTTTTTATCATCGTCTCAAGTTTTAATGAAACTTCAATAGCTTTGATACACATAGGAAGTGATTATTTTCCTTGATTGTTGTTATCAAAATTCCATTAGTTGTTGCAAAAGGTCCTAATTTTCCCTAAAAGAAAATCCCCAGAAATATGAAAAAAAAGAAATTTATTAGAATTTTTTTTTCCCTTGATTTGATATTCTAATTTAGGATTAATCCTTTTGCTAATGGCTAGTAAGCAGTTTTCAGGGCAGTTTGTAATAAAGCAAAGAAATTGAATCACCATCATTCATCAATTGATGTTTTTCTCAAAATTTATAAGAAAACTGGAAATCATCAACAAAAAAAGAAAAAGACCATGGCTGCAAGAGAAAAATCACTAAATTGGAAGATACAAGATTCTTAGAGCAGCAGAGATAAATTGAAATTAAATGTTTCACCAAAAACTATTATGTCAGCTGTCTTTTTTTTATGCAATGTAATTTGATATTTTCACTGATAATTTTACTTGTTTTTCTTTTAAATTTTCTAAATAAAATGATTTTAATTTCAACCTTTTTGGACTTATTGATTTCTTGATGAATTCTAATTAGGTTTTGGAGATTTAGAAATTAAAGGAGATAAGGCTTGAAGAATATATGATTACATTTATGTTGTAACAAATTTGTGTTTTCAGATATTTGAAAAATATATCTAATATAAAAACAGTTTGAATAAATGAGTTATATATGAATGATGGATACACTATAACATCCAAATTCAACTTAATGATTATATTTTCACTAAGCTATGTTTTCTAGTGATGTAGTTATAAAATAATTGTATATCTGTTAACACTTTTTAAAATGTTAACTGCTCTGCTTAGCATTTTTATTTTTTTTTTTGTATTGATTTTTGAGGATAATAATTTGAAAATAATCATTGTTATGTTGTCTCATTTTAACAAAGATTAAAAAAAAAATGATTTTTTGAACAAAAATGATCTTTTCTAATTTTTGTTTTATAATGCATTAATAATAGCAATAATGGCATTTTTCTAAATTTTTGCAATTAGATATTTTCAGTATTCCATATTTTAAAAACTAGCTGCTATCTTTTTGTTTTTAAATATTTTAGTTTATATATTTTCTGTCTTTAGGTGCATGTCTTGTGATTCCATTGGATTGTTTAGTTGAGCTAAAAAGGAGAAAAAATAAACTATGACCTCTAAAGATTGCATACAGCATAGAAAAGCTGAAGACTATATTGGCTGTAATACTGTTAAAAAAACAGCAGTTGAAGACAATAGTCCAAATAATATGTGGAGGAGAAAGCAATAATAATGTCTTTAATTTTCCTGGCCTCTTATGAGACATGACTTTTATGTTTCCTTTGAATTTGTATTGATAATTCTGCTTATAAGGTTTTAGTTTTCTATATTTGTAGTTTTTATTCTATTTTTTAAGATTTAGCTTTAATTTGTGAGAGAAGAGATGTCAAGGATATTTTCTTTTTATTTCTGTTTTTTTTTTTTTCTTCCTTTCTTTTCTCATATACTTTTCAACTTTTGGTTGCTGTCATTTTCTCAGTTTCCAAAGCTCTGAGTAAAATCAATATTGTTGACAAAAGATTCTCATCTATCTGCAACTGAAGAGGAAGCTTTCTTATTTGATAGGTATGTTGTAGAATGATATTTTGTACTCCTTTATGCTCAATCTTCTCTATTCTTTTCATACATTCTTCTCTTTATTTTTTTAATCTTTCCTATAAGAAATGTTGATTGAAAATTGCTCAAGTGGTAAAATACAGATAAGAATGAAAGAAAAATATTAAAATTGGTTCCTAAATGTTGGCCATTAGAAAAGCTTTTATTTATAGTAGTTATTTCTACAGTAACTTTACAAAGTGCCTTTTTTTTTTCTTTTTAGAATACCGATTACAATTTTATTTTAATTGTAAATATATTTAAGTGACAATGGAGAAACCACTTCACTATCTCTCAGTAACAGTAATTTACAATTTATTAATAAAGGAGGCTGTAAAAAGGCATGATCCTGAAAGGACATCACATGCTGCAATCCATTCTAATATGGTTGATCTTATGTTTTGATTTTTTTTATTGCCATGTTAATGGGGCTTTGAATATGCTGATTGTATTCACTGTTGTGAGGTAAGATCCCCCTTCCCCTGCTCCTCAAAGATGTGTTCTGGGTATGACACTAAATTGCATCTGATGATGAAGCTCCGTTTCTAAAGCTTTGGGAAGTATCGAGTATCCCCTTCATTGCCATTACTCTCAGGACCACTCTGATGTAGAGTGGTAGTACCTGTTAGGATACCTTGCAAATTATTTGTATTGGATAAGAATACTTGATCACTATGTGCAAAAAATCATAAGAAAAAATGAAAATATAAATGTACAATGTATACAACTGTCTAACCTCTAAGCATAAAATAACCCCAACAAGTTGACATGACATTAAAAGCAATCAATCATTGATTTGTGTAATTTTTAATGATTTTAGATGCAATTTTGCAGATTTGTGGCATTGAATAATAAATGAGTCTTGTCTTATATATTCTATTTCAATTTTTATCTCTAGAAATAAAGTAAATAAAAAATTTTCTTTGAATTGATTGTCAACAACAATAAAAAAAACAAACAAACAAAAAACAATAGTTCTATTCACTATGTATTTGTTAATGCAAATCAAATATAGATGTTGTGTTACAAAGCAGAACTATAAAAGTGTTTTGAACAACAAATTTCGTATGGGTTAAACAAATTATTTTAGTTTTCATTAATAGAATAATTTTGTATCAACTTATTTCTAGTGATTTCATAACAAATAAATCCTAATCAAAATAGCAATTCTTTTTGGAAAAAATCCACTCATTTTGAAACTTAAGAGTAGTGATAAACTAATAAATATTGCTGTGCTATAGAATTATTACATATTTAACTGATATCCTGAAAGATACTTTGATTAGAATAAAGATTTTTTAATAATCATTTTTTTCTAATGGAATGTCTGAAGATTAAGTGAATACTGTTTGTAAACAATGAACATTTTTGTATAAGGGAATGCTTAACATTTATTGGCATAACCAAGGAGTGAATAACTTTATATAAAAAAAATGTTGTTTTTTTTAATTAAAAATAAAATTAAAATTATTATTTAAATTTTTTTTTTTTTTTTTTACTCAAGAAAGGGTTAAAGAAATTTGAGAAACTCTGTCAGATATGTTGAACTGCTGGATGAATATATAAAATAGCATGTATATTAAGTCATTCACTTCTTGGTCCAGCAAAGAACTTTTCAATCCTCTCATACATTTGTTTTGTGTCCAATATTTTAAATATTCTGTTGACAAAACTTTACATATTTTCTGTTCACATATTACTTTCAGTACATACATAGGACAACATTATATAAAAATATATCATTGTTGTAGAAATGATTCTGATTGCAAATCAAAACTTGATTAAAAAAACCCACTAAATCACATTGTGGTGTAATAGTTATTATTGTTGGGAATGGACATGGAAGCCCAAGTTCAAATCATGGACAAAACTGTTTGCATTTCACATATCACACTAATGTCCTTTGAGAAAGGTATGAATCCAACTACTCTCCCTCCAGCTTGGGATGAACAGTAGGGCGGACTGGGCTCTTTAACCTTGGTATGGCCACCAATCTAGGAGAAGGGAAACACTGAATTCGAACCTAACAAATTCCACTTGACCTACTCATGCAGAGGATTTTGGTGTGTTTTTAAAAAATCTAATTGTTGTATTTAAATTTTTCTGCTTGTTTTATACAAACTTAAAATTGTGAAGTGTTAAGGAAACACCTTTTTCTGAATACTATTTAGGTGACTGTAGTAGCAACTTTGATTGGAGGAAGAGGAGGTGCCTAGCAATTAGTCTATGTCATTCTTGTTGAATTCAACCTGCTGATCAATATATGATTCAGGATGAAATAAGAAAATCCACTTGTCAGTACTTTAAATCTCTCCTTCTTGCCAGCAGATTTTTTTCTTGACCTTATCATCTGTCATGACACCAATGTCTGTATTAATTGATCATTAGCTTTTTTTTAAAAAATTTTTTTTTTCTATCTTCTGTTTTAACATTGAATCAATATTTTTAATTCACTGATTACTATTTAGGATTTAATTTTCTAATAAAACTGAAGCCTTCTTGATGGAGTTCTGTAATCACAGATATAAGGCACTATTGGAATGTATGTCAATGGCTTCATTAAAGTGTATGCATAACTGAGAATTGCAGCTTGTGTGTTCATAGCTGCTTACCTGTCCTGTACCATTTTACCAATCGTTTACTCACCTGCTCATTTACTTGCTGTCTATGACATAATCTGTAGATCTAAAATAAACCAGACAATTTGAAGTATTTCAATACATCAAAGTAAATTAAATACTTCTTTGTTTTTTTTAAAAAAAATTATTTGCCTAATGAGTAGAATGTTCGCCAATGGTCCAGGAGACCGGGGTTCAATCCCAGGTCAAGTCATACCAAAGACTCAAAAAATAGTACTTGATGCCAACTTGCTTAACACTCAGCTTTATCAGGTGAGGATCAAGGGTAAAGTCAAGCAATCCTGGGAATGGAGTAGCACCCTCCCCTACTCCTCGGTGTAGTAGCTATGGAAAAGGGAGCCTTCGGGTCATCCTTGACTAAGGTTGTCAACTTATTTGGTTTTACACATTGCTTTAATTTTCAACATTTTTTTTTCCATTTTAGCAATGTATAAGAAAAATATTTAATATTTTCAGTTGATTTTCAATTAGTTTCTTATGAAAATGAAAAGATATTGAATGTTTTGAATTGTAAGCAAAAGAATGCTTTTTCAATCAGAATATTCATGCCTTTTTATTTTGCTAGTTATGATTTGATATATTCTCTTTGAAGTTTTATTTATTGAAAGCTTACAAGAAAATTAATGTGTTAAAATGATTTTAAACTTCCACTACCAGTTGCACTTTGTGTAATTGTTGTCATCAGAGGAAATGGAATCAGTGACCTGAGTTCAAATCTCTTCATGCTTTTGGGGAAAAGAATGAATCTTTTTATTCTCCCCCAGAACTATGGGTAAATAGTAGGGTAGACTTGGTTCTTTAGCCTTGGTAAGGCAATCAATTTAGGAGAAGGAAAATGTCGAATTTAAACCAGTTGTACTATAGGCCTCCATGTCAATGCAGACAAGGTGGAATACATGTGCTTTAATCAAAGAGGGGACATCTACACACTAAACGGTAGTTCTCTGAAACAAGTAGACAAGTTCACCTACCTAGGAAGCAGTGTCTCATCAACCGAGACAGACATCAACATGTGACTAGCAAAGGCATGGACAGTTATTGATTGGCTATTGGTCATATGGAAGTCAGACCTGACCGATAAAATAAAATGCAGTTTTTTTCCAAGCAGCGGTTGTGTCGATACTGCTATATGGATGCACTACATGGATGCTAACTAAACGTATGGAGAAAAAGCTTGATAGCAATTACACAAGAATGCTGCTAGCAATATTGAACAAGTCCTGGAGGCAGCACCCCACAAAGCAGCAGCTGTATGGCCACTTACCATCCATCACGAAAACTATCCAAGTTAGACAAACCAGACGTGCAGGACACTGCTGGAGAAGTAGGAACAAGCTCATGAGTGATGTACTCATGTGAACCCCTGCACATGGACGAGCAAAGGCAGGATGTCCAGCTAGAAGCTACATACAACAGCTCTGTGCTGATACAGGATGTAACTTTGAAGACCTACTGGGAGCATTGAACGATAGAGAGGGGTGGTGGGAGAGGGTTAGGGAGATCTGTGCTGGTGGCATGACATCATGATGATGATGATGTTGCTTAAAAATTAACTTTGTGTTACATCCTGCTCATGGTGGAGGGTTGGGTAAATACATGTATTACAAAGTTAACAAAGAAAATGTAATAATTCTGTCTTAAAATTGAATATTTGCTTATTTATTCTAGTTTCTGTGGGATAACTGCAATAGCATATTGAATTAATGTTGAAGTTTACATATTCTATCTAGTTTACATTGAAATGACTCTGTTTGCATTCAAAATGAACTTGTATAACATTTTCATCATTGATGGTTATTTATTCTTAGAACTCTTCTTCATTCATGGTACTAGTTTATCTTTTGAAAAGAAATTTGGAATCAGCTGAAAAATAGATCCTAATTACGAAATGAATTTGTTTTTACTTGAAACAAGAAATTTTCTACAGTTGATGCAATATCAAGGTAGCTTTTTATAGTTAAAATGCATTATACAATCTACACACAGAAAAGTATGACAAAAGATTACTGCATTTATGAAATTCCAAATGATTATGGTAAAGAATATAAAGGAGATACAAACTACCATGTATAAGATCAGATTTGAGAAACACTTTGAAATCATTTACCAATATTAAACTATAAAATCAAGCCAAGCTAAGAATGTGTGGAAAGAAAAGGAAACGTTTTTTTTTTTTTTTTGCTATGAAATGAGGCTAAGAGACTAGATATGGAAAAATGACCAAATATCTGAAAGCTGAAAGAAGCTGTATGTATGTTTCTCTGAAAGTTAATTTGTAAGTAAACCAACTGTAGATTGATTAATCTTAATTACATGTCAACCTGTCTAGACTGCCTTAAATTTAGGAAATCACGTTCATTGTACATTTATATTCATATTTTTTGTATATCTGTTTTTTAAAGATTTTTTTGTATGATATCAAGTATTCCTATCTAATACAAATAATTTGCACATAGTTGTATGGTTTCAAGTAACAAATTAATACAAATAATTTGCAGTTATGTGATCTCAAGCCATATTTCTATTTAATACTAATAATTTTCAAACAAATCTATTTGACTCATAGATGGGGGCCATCAGAGTTACTACCAAACATGTGTAGACTTTAAAATTATATATAAACCTGTACTTGGAACTAATTTTAGCAGTTAGTCTTCTGTAAAGGATTAAAAAAGCAGGTTAAAGTTTTATTTATTCTTGTATTAATTGTACTAACATGTAATCTTTAAGCTTGAACTTGGTATTTTATTGTTGTTTTGAGGGTATGAAAAATAGGAAGAAAAAAGTACTAAGTGAATTCTAAAGACTGGATAAAACATAACTGAAAATGGTTGAAATAAGTCATAATAATATCTGAATCTGTGACCATTTTGAACATACCCGAAGCTGTGGAGGAGCACCAATGGTTATTATCTTAGGAAATAAACATGATGACCTCAGTTCAAATTCTAGATGAAGCTATTTGCATCTTACTTTACACTAATGCTCTTGAGAAAGGCATGAATCCATCTCTTCCCCCCCCCCAGCTATGGATAAATAAGACTGGGTTCTTTGACCTTAGTAAAGCAACCAGTCTAGGAGAAATAAAATTCTGAATTCAAATTAGTTGTGATCCACTGAAAAATTGACCTTGTGTTGCATCCTGCTCATAGTAAAAGTGTTGGAAAAATACATACCTGAGGCTTGTATGGTCTGAGCTCTCTTAGGCTCTTAGCCTTTACCAAAATTTCTAGTTCTGGTGTGAAATCATTAAATGTTCATTGTGAAACTTTTATCTACTGAAACCATTTTATGTCTGGTGCTTCCTCTTAAGACAGCTTTCATCATCTACAATTAATGGATTTTCATAAGCTGAGCACATTTCATAATCTAAGATAATTTCAACTTTACTTTTATCATAATTTTGAAAGTAATAGAACAAAGCCTCAAACGGTTGATAAATTTTGTTTAAAAAAAAAAAAAAAAAAAGACCTATTAATACTTATATTTGAATTTTTCATAGCTTGATTTGGTGCATATATTTGCTGATATATGATACCTGCATGAAATATAAAAGAGGTGATCTTAAAATATAATAGAAGAATGTTTTGCATCCTTTTTTTTTTTTTTTTTTTTTTTAAGTTGTGTTACCTAAAATGCTTTATACATATTCTTAGATTCCATTAGTGAAAAAAGTTCTGTTGTTGCTCAATGATGATATGATAAGAATGTTTGAAATTTTGCTGATAACTTCAGGAGTGTCTGATGTCTGCAAAGTGTAGTCAGTCTGAGCAAGCAAGAATACTTGGGAATCCACAGATATGGTAATGATGGCTGCTTGCCTGCTACTTGCTCTTTGAACAATAAAGTCTACTTCATCTTCATCTACTGACATAGGTTTTCTTCTCTCTTTCTACTGCCATTATTCATCTGTTAATTATTATTTCATTTATACTAGATACAGAAATTAGACATTTTCAAGTCATTTTGTGTGAAAATCCTTCCTTGAATATTTTAATCTATTACGTTTAAGTTAACTGGCATTGGTTAAAACTCTTGTATGCTATGATATTTATTTTTACTTCTTAAAACCCAATCAAACCTCTATACAATTAAAGCAACTATAAAATTTATTCAAGATTTCATTATTTGATAAGAAAGAAAAATATTTCTAATTGATTTAAGAAATGAAAACAAGAATTTTGCTGAGTATATATATTTTTTTCAGTCAAATATACTAACAGCACAAATCATTTAATCCCCAAAAATATACTTAGGGTAAAATTATTTTTTTGTTGCAATATTTGAATATTTTCCTTTAATTTTTAATATTTTTTATTTTCCATTTCTTTTAATTTTTAATGTTTAATCCTTTATAGCTTACTAGTTATTAACTGTGAAAAATTTTTTGCTGCTTTTGTAAAACAATAGATTTTTCTTATTCAGTTTGCTCATCTCTTTGTGATGAAATATTCAAGTGACATAAAAATGTTTTATACACTGTGTATATTTATTTATCTGTCTGTCTCTCTATGTATGTGTGTGAAGTATTTAAAAAAAATTCTTAGAAATAGCAAAGCAGCTTCTATAAGATTGGAATAACTCCAATGAATTCTTGCAAAAATATTATCTATACAATTGTTTTGTTTCTTTAGTACTTTCAGAATTTTGAAAGCTCTGATTACCATCTTTTAATTTTCGACTCTAAATTAGAATAATTAAAAAAAGTCTTTCATATGAAATAATATTTGAAATATTGCCAAGACTAAACTTAAGGAAATAAGAAGCATTCTTTACTAGTTTTCTTATGTGATAAGTTTCATGAGAGTTTTGTTAGTATGAATAATCATAATTTATTATGTCACATTTATGAAAGCATCATCATCATCAAGGCATGCTGATAGCATTGATTCCTTTGACTCTCTCTCTCTCTCTCTCTTATCTTCTAACCCTGTTGATTATTACTCTTGACAAGTCCTCTAGACTGCATCCAGTGTCCACACAGAACTGATGAATGTAAGTTTTTGCTAGTTGCCCTACACTGGTGTGTCCATGTTTAGGAGTCCATTGAACATTACTTATGAATTCTATTATATAAGAGCTAATTATATTTTGAAAAAGATTTTGATGTTTTATTTCTTAAATTAAAAGTATTGCACAATTTATAAGTATTTTTATAGTTTTATAACTATAAGTTCTCTCATTATTTGTCAAGTGTGTAAATTTTTAATTTTTTTAATTGAAATAATAGGTTAATTTTTGGTATTATATATTGAACAAGCAGAATGTGTAGAATTACGACAGAATGAAAAAATATCATGAGGATCTATTTAACCAAAAAAGAATGATTTGCAGTTTTAGTACATATAAATCTTATTGTTGACTTGGTTATTATATATTTTTGTATTATCTAATGCAATCTATATAATAATTAACACACATTATTTATTAGTATTTAATTCTTCTGAACCTACAAGAATAAATAGTTGCATATTCTATTTTGTGGATAACTGTATTGCTGCTATTGAGGAATCTTTTGCACTCTTTTTCTTTTTCAACCTTTGATAGCATGTTATTGGAGCTTATTAGATCTTCAGGAAACCAATATACAATTATTTATGTTTACTATTCTACAGAATGAGGATAGATGAAATTAGCACAGTGCTTGATCTGAAGATGCAACATCTATGTAGAAGAATATCCCTATTGATTGAGGAGGAGGGTGAAAGAATATCCCACTTGGCTGTAAGGATAAGCTGTAGAAAAATATCTCACTTGGTTGAGAGGGAAAGTGAAAAGATATCTAACTTGGTTGTGGATAACATGGGCAAACGAATAAGTCAAATTATAATATAGATGTTTAAAATCATCAAAGTTTGGACGATTGTTTATTTCCATGTTGTTTATTTTATATCTTAAAAGTGACAGAACTTATCCCCCTTCAACTATGGGTTAAATAGTACCACTACCATTTTTCTTCTACAAGGATGACTTTAATGTCAAATAATCCACCAAGGTTGATATGCCATTAAACGAAGAAACCAAACAAAAATGATAGATTGTCACACTTTTATTATTCTATTTATTTGTTTTGATTAGGTCAAAATCTAACTTTTAAACAACGAGGATATTTATTTTGTTCTTTGTATGAAATTCATACAAGACGGACTAAAAATTATGATTATATTGCATAACTTTTGATTTCCCCACAATGCATTTTTCTAGCTTCTTATTGAATAAACTTAGCATTTATCATAAAAAAAATTTTGTTGCTTCTTTTGAATATTTTATGGTTTTTACTTTTAGAAATTAAATTTTTTTTGTTACTTATGCTAACTTTGTTAAAATTAATATTATTCATATATTTGTTCTCAATTATTTATTACATGCATTTATTTTGAGATCACAAGTACAAAAACACAAGACTAAGAAAATAATTAAAATATAACTTACTATAATTTCTAACAACTCTCTCATAAAAATGAACTAACCTAATTTAAGCTACTATACACTTCTATACAGTATAACAGGAATACTCTGAAAAAACTTCCCCTATTAAAAGAAAAAGGTGACTGATTTAGAAAAGTACTTAGACTGTATGTAACTTTGGATGTATATAATTAAATTGCAAATCAGTAGGTAATGATCATAGATATTGAGGAAAAACAACTCTACATGAAGTAAGGACTTGACAGTTCATTGTACATGTCACTTTATTCAGTCAACCCTGTTCCCTGTTTTTATTTTTGTTTCCTCAAGATGCCTAAGCAATAACTGTCCATTTACCTTGCACTTAAGAGTTCTGTAAAAAAAATAAGGGAGATAACAGACCTTAATCACTTAAGATAGAAATCATTTTCATTACCTAATACAGTGTGAATGGGAACTAAATATTAGGAATTACCATGCATTATATCACCATTTAGCTGGAAAAAGAAAAAGAACTAAATTATTTGAGATCAATTTTTCATTTTGTTGTATATTTGTTTATTATAATCACTTATTCTAACTTAGTTAATATTTATTAAATTCACTAAATAATTCAGAAATCTTAGCGTCTTACATTTATATTATTAGTCACCATAATTGGTATCCTTTTATTTATTTATTTGTTATATCTTCCGAAATAAACAGAAAATGACCAAATTTCTATTTACTTGTTTTGTTTTACTTTATCAACTGTTGTCAGGAGACCAAAGCTTTTCTTTTATTTTTAGAAGATATTATAAATCATGTACTGAAATTTCATTAGTGCTCATAATTGTTACCAGGGCTGTATATATTTTGTTATATTAATTTTTCTGTGATATTTTCATCTCATGTTTTTAGCAATACTATTTTTTAATTTTTCAAATCTTCTATCTGTTGAAGTATTTTGTTAATAAATATTATTTGCCATGTCTATGAACATGTGAAATCTGACTTTCCAATAGTTGATTTAAGTCAGTCTGATGTTATGTGTATGATGTGAGAAGCTGTACAGAATTATTCAAGCCATATGTACAACTAAAATGAAAAGCTCTGCAATGTGTACGGAATTCATTACAAAAATAATGCAACAAACTGTATTGAATCTTTTATGATGTAATAAAGTTTTCTTTTCTCTAAATTAAAAATAAAAACAAGTTTCTTTGCTTTTTATTGCAATTCCCAGATTATTAATTTTTGATCTTTAAGAAGTGTAGATTAGAATTTAGGAAAAAAATTTGATAAGATTTGAATTAACATCCATTATTCTTGGAGGCTTCCCTCCTTGTGGCAGTACCTTACCAATTATGTTTCATAGGCCAACCATCAAGTGTCATCCAAATTTAGACATAGATCTATATTCTTTACAACTTTGAACACTATATACCACTATCTTGTATATTTACATTTTACACTAGTGATATTAAATATGAAACCTTGTTGATGCTTTTATCTATTTTTATTGTATTTTTTGCAACTCCCAGGCTGTTATACTATCATTGTTCAGTAATAAATGGTTTTTATGGGGATGAGAAACCTTGTAAACCTGAGATATAGCAATAGCAAACCTTACACCATGAATTTTGAATGTATTTTGAAAACTTTTACATTTATGGAATCAGATTTTATATTTAAAAATCCTAATTGGTTCTTTGGTTGGGTTGGGTTTTATGGCATATCAACCTTTGTAGGTTAATTATTGCCTAATCCTCTTTATATATATATATATATTAAATATATATCATTTGTAAACACATTTTGTAGATAACATTTTTAAACAAGCCTGAGCTAATTTTTTGCACACTGTTAAATGGCTTCAAGTATTGCTATGTAACAGTCACTATTTAACATCAGTAATTTGTTTGTACAAAGTTATTTCATTTTTAAATGAGTTAGAACTAATTTGTTTGAACACTATTATTGCTATCTAACACTTATAATTCCATTCAATATTAATTATTTGTTTGCACACAGTAAAGTGGTTACAAATATTGCTATTTAACACTAATAATTCTATTCGACATTACTAATGAAGTGGTTACAAGTATTGTTATTTAACATTAATCATTCAACACTATTCATTCATTTGTACACAGTTAAATAGTTCCAAGTATTGTTATGTATCACTAACAATTCAATTAAACATCAGACATTTGTTTACACACAGTTAAATGATCAAACAGTTCTATTTCTAACAATTCAATTTAACATAAGTTATTTGTTTGCACTCAGTTTAAATGTCACACAGTTCTATTTGACCCATAGATAGGACCCTATCAGGTGCTACCATTTCGGGTTAGAGTGGACTTAGGAGCAATGATAATGAAGGAGTACTCACATTCTCTAAAGCTCCAGGACTGGAACCTCACACTCTGATTGTTTGATGTCATCTCTGGTACACATGTTGGTGGGGTCTTACTTCTCTACAGAGGTGCAGTCAGTGTATTTTACAGTCCCAGCCAACCGGGCTATTGATTCTTTGTATGTCTTAAAATGTTTATAGAGAATTTGAACATGTATATCAAGATAGGATTTCATTGAAAGAGAATGAGATTTGACATGTCCATTGTACAAAAAACTTGGAACAAAATTCTCTTTTTAATGCATAAACTAGTCTATTTTTATCAGATACTTAGTTTTTTCCCCTTGAGATGTACATTAAGTTCCTTTATTTTTGTGTGATTTTTTTTGAACACCCAATTACCATCTGGTTTTCTACTTTGATTCTATCTTTGCTGATGGTCAGATATGTTTTTATAATTAATTCCTTCTACCAAAACTAAATTTTCTCTAGTTTTGTTTTTGTAGTATTTTGTTAATCTAAATTTCCTTACAATCTCTGCTAAATTAGTCATCAGTTTACTCCCAGTTTCCAACACTGCAACTTTGTCATTGTTTGTAAGAAGCTATATAATATGGCTTCTTTCCAGAACCATTTAAAAAATATTTCCTTAGATTTAATCTTGGTATCATTTTTTTCTATTTATTCTGATGGAATTTATTTTAATGTCTTGGAATTTTATCTCTGTTCCAATAATGTTTTCAATCGATTGTATTGAAAGATTTTGTTGATGTTTCTTTTTTATACTCGATTAGAAAATTTTAAGTATGTCTCTGAATCTCTTCATAAAATAATTTTGTAATGGGAAGTGATTTTCATGAGGAACTGTATTCTTGGTAACTTGATGGAGGGACTTATTCCATTTTTTGATATGGAAAGTATTTTAGTAGGAGAGTACTGTCCCTTTGATAGATCCAGTGTTTCTACTTTCATTTTTTTCTAAATGTCAGTATAATTAAAATGCACTGACACATAAAAGCTATTTCCATGATTATTATTTTTGGATGCATTAACATTGAAATCATCTAAAATGAAAAATCTTGACACTTAAGTTAAAATAAATAATGAACCTAAAAAAATCTCAAATCCTAACAAACAAAATCACTCTCTCAGTAGCTTTATATAGTGTTTTCTTTTTTTTGACATGTGTGATGTGATATTTCACATAACATGGCACCCAAACTAATAGGTTAAGTATATCGCTTTATAGCATCTCTGAACAGTATGAGGAGCACTTGGTGTAATGGTTATTGTCTTAAGAAATGGGATCAGCAGCCTAAATTCAAATTCTAGATGAGGCTGAATGCATTCCGCTTTATCTTTGTGGAAAGTGATGAATCCATCTGTATTCCTTCCATTTATAGATAAACAGTTGGGCAGACTCTGTTCTTTAGTCTTGTTATGGTAACCAGTCTTGGAGAAGGAAAACTCTGAATTCAAACCAGCTATACTCTGCTTAACTATTCAATCTTGTATCACATCCTGGTTGTGGTAAATACCTACTTGGCAGTGCCTAATTCTCCTCCAAGTAACATGCAACAAGTGGTATTGGGTTAAATGCTACTTGCAATAAGTAATGATTCATGACCTCACCTATTTGACATGTCAGCCCAGTTGGTGCACCTCTACAGAGGGGTAGAACCCCCTACCCTACCTCAATGATTGTCCTGGATATGACACTAAACCATCTAATGGTGAGGCTCCAGTCCTGTCATTTTAGGGAATGTGGAGTACCCCTTCATTGCCATTATTCTCAGGTTCACTCTGACCTGGGGTGTTAGTACCTGTTAGAGTTCCATCTACGGGTCAAATAGAACTGTTTAATTATTCACTATACTTTAAAACATTTAAGTATGAACAAATAAATGATTGATATTGCATTGATATTTGATGTCAATGCTTGAAACCATTTATCTATGTGCAAACAAATGAGCTCTGGATTATTAAAAATGTTACCTACTATTTGTTTACAAATTTATATATATATATATATATATATATATATATATATATATATATATATATATATATATATATATATAAAACAAAATTCTGTTGCTTTTTGTGCTTGTTTAATGTTAGCTTTTTTTGTTTGTTTTAGAAACTTCTTTAAAATAAAGTTGGCCACTTTTTTTCTAATTTCTAGTCTGATCCTGAAATTCTTGGTATTGTATATATATATAGAAATTGTTATTCATAATTTTGGAATAAGTCATTTTCAGAAGTATCTCTTGTATAAAGTATCACTCTGATATAAAAGATTAAATGTAAATAATGTAAAATAATAATCTAATATTGAATACCAATTTTAGGCTCTGGTTATTAAAATAATGTGTAATAATATTAAACTTTATCCTATTAAACATCCTAACAACAACAGATTAGTATAATTTTTCATGATATTCTACACAAAGAACAGTGTTAAAAAAAATGTTAAATATACTTTTTGGAGTTAGTGCTCATCATTTTTGATCAAGTTAAAAAGATTTTGTTTATTTTAAAATGACTTCATGGACTATTTTTAACTAATTTAGATTTAAATCTCATTGATAAATTCAATATTTGACATATTTATCATATTTTTATATATCAAAAATAAGAATCAATAAAAATATCTATGTATAGTTGATAGCATACTTGTAATAATGATTTTTTTTCTATGTTAAAGTTGTTTTCATTGGAATTCATCTCTTAGTATCAATTGTTTCCCTAGTTTTATTATTGGTTGTTTTCTGATTCTCCTAAATCTATACATTTGCAAACTCTTGTGATCATAGATATTCAAAATATGTTGAGGAAATAGTTTTTTCCTGGTATTTGAAATGTTTTTCCTCTCTTTTTCACTGTTTAATTGAACAATATAGTATTCTTATTCATATACATGTCAGGAAGTTCATTTCTTTTCAGTGTGTGATTTTTAATCATCAATCTTTCCTTAAAAAGTATATGTAGTGTTAAAAATATATCTTAAGAGTATCAGACATTGCATGAATTTCATCTATGAAGTGTTCTTGATTTTTATTAATTTTTAACTGTTTTTTTTATCTTTCATCTATTTCTGCAGTTTTATTCTAATAATTTGATTATTATTTTGTGATTTTTAAATAAGTAACAAAAATCAAAAAAATCATTGTAAGACATGAACTTGCATTCCCCTCATTTTTGGAAGTATGTTTTACTGTGACAGTGCCTTTACCTGTTTGGCTACAGGCTTTAATAATTGTAAAGTTAGGATTTGAGAGTTGGAAGAAAAATTGATCATACACTTTTTACATAGTGTTGTGGCCTGTTTGGGACCAGAAAGAAGAGAAAGTAAGTTGAACAAGTATATTGAATAAACAGAACTTATATACAAAATAAGAGTGTTAGTACAGCAGATAGAAGTATCTGTCTAAACTGTCAGGTTTGACTGCTGGGAGGAAGTCACAGTGAGAGTAAAATAGGGTTACTATTTATGAAGGAAGAAGAGTTTAATATCAACTAGGTAGGTCTCCATAACACATAGCATGTTTATAATATATTCTGTCAATTCAAAACAATTTTGAAATCATTATTTTCCAAAGTATAAACATGTAGATTTTCATATTTCTATTTTCATTTTTTTCTTTAGTAATTTATAGTGAATAAGAAGATATCTGAAATGAAAATTTATCAACTCTTCTTTGAAAGGATTTTCTGTAATCATGTGAAATCTCTAAATATTGCTCTAAATGGACATGTTTTGACAGACATTTTTGACCCTGTTATGGCATTGTAATGTCATAAGAAAAAATACTTTAGATTTTAAATTTCATTTCTTTGATTACCAAATCAATTTGAAGCTAATTATTGTTTTGATATTTGTTATGTCTCTGTTAGAAGATATATTTTATCATTAAGCATTTTGTTGTTTGTATTGCCAATCATTTTGGAGTCTGTAGGAGAATCTGTGAAAGAATTTATCTGTATTTTTATGGACCCCGACTATTTAATGTTTAGTTTGATATATTTAGAATAAGGGTTTAGTAGTTAGGCTTCTCCACAAGTTTAATGTTGAAGATAGGTTTTGAATAGGGCATAATACAGGCACATGGAAAAAGTGGTAAATGAAGGGAGCCAGTGAAATAAATGAGTGAAGATATGAAACAAATAAAAGTTGTAAAACGGCGCAGACAAAATGAACATTTAAAACAAGGCGACGAACAAAAACAAATTTATATTCTATAATAACAAAACTTACATTAATACATAAAAATATTACTGACTCATCTAACAAAATAATAGTGTGTATATGTGTGAGCTCGCGTGTGTGTGTGTGTAACACAACTAAGCCACAAAAAGAATTGCAAGTTTAAATTGTTCTTTTTCTATGGTTTGAAACAGGCAGTTTCTCAGAGATGGGAAAGCGTTTCATAGTCCTTGTATATGAATGTCTACAAGGCCCATTCATGGTGTTGCTGCTGTGGAGAAATTTGGTCAAAGAGAAAGAGGGTGTTTGAAGACGACATATTTATAGAAAATACGCGTCTTGTAAGTGGCTCAAAGACGCAGGACTTGAATTTACGCGCGCCGACGTAGTTGTAAGCATATCACGTGGTCCTCCTGGCCAATGGTTTCCCGAGACTGAATATTGAGCGTCTGCCATCTATGTGGGAACAAGTGGCATACCGCCCAAAATAATTTATAGGAGTGTAAAGTCTTATAAGTCTACTAGATGTGATTGAATTTATAAACTTTATCATAAAAGTCTTAGAAATATTTTTGTGTGCATGTCTTTCAATTACTGACTTTAAATTTGGCTTATTTTCAATAAATTAAATTGAAAATTCTGCATCATATTAAGAATTTATATTTTTTAATTAATCAGTAAACTCACATTTTCTTCAGAAACTGTATATCATTACATTTTTAAAGATAATAAAATTAGTTTTGGATAGATATATCTAACATATTTTTTTTTTTTTTAAATTCACTTTTATAAGGAGATTAGATGCCCTATTGACTTGTTGAGCTCACATCGTAACAATGGTCTATGATAATATTGATGCTTTTATTTAGAAAAGAGTGAAAGTTTTTAATTAATATTTCATAGTTATCTTCATCTTTTTGAGAATTTAGATGCTTAAAAATGATATTCAGCATAAACACAGACCCCCCCCCCACAAAATTGTCATTTAGTTCCAAATTGGATTGAAAATGGCTTTATTTTCTAAAAGTATTTTAAGTATTTTGCTCTAATGAAAATATCAATATGATGTGCTTTTTTGCCTAGTTACAGTTATATACATATACCGCCCCCCACACAAGCATTAAGAGAAATTTAGTAATATATGGATAATTATGGAACATGACTATATTTTTGAAAGTTTAACTTTTATTGATATATATTTTAATATGTTAGGTTTTTTACTATATTCTGAGATGAAGATAAGAATACATTCAACTATTGAAGTTGAAAAAAAAATGTTTTTGTTAAAATAAAAAACAACAAAGAATTTCTTTGCTATTCAAACAAATGATGCTGTACCAGACTTTATTTAGTGCACTGATTCCAAATCTCTTCTCAGAATTGTTCTAACATGTCATATTTTTAAAATATGCATATAATCATATATTAATTATATATTAGTATATAGTATATTAATGTCCAGGGGAAAAATATATTCATGTTCAAAGTAAATATTATATTGATTGTATATTTATATTCTAGGCAAATAGTATATTTCTGTTTACTTTAAATATGTGACCAATATATTTATATTCCTGTAAAATTGAGATGACAATGGGAACTGAATAAATATTAACTTTTATTTCTGAGACACTCCTGTACTTGTGCATTGAGCTGGTCTCTCATTGTAGGAACCAGTAGTAATCATTCATCATGTTTTGAGATGAACTGGTCTTGATACTTCATTTCCATCTCGGATATGTCCTGGTTAAACCTCTTCCTATGCTTATCACTTACATTACCTACAACCATAGGACCCCCCACACACACAAAAAACAGATAAGAATACAAGAACATTTTAAGAGACATTGGCATATAATTCTTTGATATGATGTTAGTATATACTTTATGAAATCAGTATATTTTTGTGTTCAAATAAAGTTCCTTACAAACACAAATTAATCCCATGCTACAAACTCAAATGGAATTAATTTACCTCTGAATTTACTATTAGACATCAATTCTCTGAACTTGGGTACAATGAAAACATTTGATTTCAATAGTACATCAGTTTTCTCTGTGTCAAATTTTATTTTTAGGTACTGGAATCAACAATGATTGTGTCATTTTGACATTTTGAGTTTGTGGTAAGGTGTGTGTGTGTGTGTGTGTGTGTGTGTGTGTGTGTGTGTAGGGGGGATGATTTGTGGCTAATACTAGCCGCATAGACGTTGTACAAAATCCTGACTTGCTATAACAATTCTGAGCATGGATTTAAAATCACCATATTTAATTTAGTTTAAAATATCAATCATTATCATTGTTTTTACATTTATTTGAATGCAATAAATGTTATATAAATTAAAAAGTTAACTTGAAATCCTTATTCTATTTGTATTCATTTCTCTTTTCTGTAGTTTCACTTGGTTTTAAGGATATTTTTATAGGTCTGTGTGTATGTATGTATATATATATATATATATACACACACATACTCAGAGGCTTCTGGTGAGATTGACACCTATGATTGAAAATCCATTTAAAAGTTAATTCAATTTTCATAAACTTTATGCAATTAGAAAAATTGGAGAATATTCAGATTTATAAATCATTTCTATTCAATATATAGAAACAGATGTTTATTCCTTTTTTTTTTTTTTTTACCCCAGTCATAAAATTTAACTTGAAAATCAATAGAATGTGAATGCCTGATGCATTGAATCAATGATTGGTTATATTCAAAGGTTTTCAAAATATTGCTGGGCCAGATTGTTAACTTGGAAAATTTAGAGCTGCAAAATATTTCTTTGTTTGACAATTTTGTAAATTTATGGTTGATCAAAAGAAGGAAATGTACTCGGGTATTTTTTCATAAGAATGTTCACAATTTAATCCTTTTTTTTATAATTAAAAAGAAATGTTTCAAAATGCTCATTTTATTTTTTCTATTGTTGATCACACCTGAAATGTTGGTTTTGGATAAATGTTTTAATAATTGAAATAAAGTAAGTCATTAATACTCATATCTATTATAATTTTGATACAATTTTTTTAAAAATAAGAAGTTATGAATTTTAGACATACATAGCTTTGTATAAACTGTTAAGACATTTTTTGCCTAGTTCAAGTCATTTTGAATAATTACTGTTTGAGAAGATATTTGTAATTTTATGTCTATTTAGATAACCATACTATGGAATAGAGAAATATCACTGGCCTGCAGTAAAAGGAACCAAATAATTTTCTAAATTCAAAAGGATTTATATTTGCTGCTAAATGGTTTATATTGTTATCAATGTAAGAAGAAAGTTTTTTTTGTTTTTTAACTCTCAAATGAAATTCTAAAATCTTTTGAAAATTGTGCCTAAACTGGAATCTTTTTATTCATATAATTTGTGAGCTTGGAGCTTTTTAGCCAATAAACTTCCATTACTCTACCTCATAGTTTTTTCTAATTTCTTGAATTTATAAAATAAATATTCGTTACCCTTTTTTTTTTTTTTTTTTTTTTTTTAGAATAACTTTTCCTTGACTTGAAGAATAGATGTATACTATAATTTTTTAATTTAATTTTTGTTAATTTTCATCAAAATACTTTCATCTACAAAATATTATTTTATTTCTATTGTTAAAATGATTATTTTCGCAAATAAAAAATTTGTCTGACTTCTTAGCAAGACAGTATTTTTTTTCATATGTATAATATTAAAAAAAATACTTAATTGAATTCTTTTGATATATATTCTTATCAGGATTGTAGCAATTATTTCCATTAACCATTTCCCTAATCTAAAATGTATTCCTGGTTTATTGTTTTTTTTTATTGCCAGAAAACTTCAGTTGAGTAATATAATCTTATTTATTTTAGTTGATATAACTGATTCTAAGTAAATTCATTGCATCAGGTTATTGCACTTATAGGGGTATCCTTAACTCTAACCCTAACCCTTTTGCTCTTTTGATTAAATTCTTTTAAGTATGATTGAATTCTGAATTTAACTGTGAATAATTTACTTATGATAAGTTTATCATACAATAAATTGACTGGTGATAAACTTACCACAATGATGAATTTACCATAGATGTGAATATATCTATGGAGGTGCCCGTGGTGTAATTGTTATCGTCGTAGGAAATGAACACGGCGATACGAGTTCAAATCCTGGACAAGACTGATTGCATTTCACATAGCACTAATATCCTTGGGAAAGGTATGAATCCAATTATTCTCTCTCCAGCTATGGGTAAATAGTAGGACAGACTAGGTTCTTCAGCCTTGGTTAGGTAACTAGTCTAGGAGAAGGAAAACTCTGAATTCAAACCTGTTAAACTCTGCTTAAAAAAAATTGACCTTGTGTCATATCCTGCCCGAGCGGAGGGGTTGGGTAAATAGGATAGATGTGAATATATCTGAAACTTTTTTGTAATATTAATTTATTAATGCAATAGTATTAGGCTTTCAAATAAGGTTTGTGTTTTAGATAAGTGTCTCTAAAACTGGGTTCTGCATTGAATATATATTTTTTTTTTTTTTTCCATTTCTGATTTTGAGAAATAAACCATTTAGTTTTTTTGAATGAAATACTATACAGTATTGATGTAAAAAAATCCAAACATTTCCATTGCTCTAGATTTCAGTTATTGATCTCTGCTAAGTAAGCTTTACTTAAAGCACTATTATAACTAACTTTATAAATAAACATAGTCATATATTTTAAAAATTCTGTTTTTAAAAAAACTATATCATTCTGTCAAATATGTACCTAACTTGTAAACAAAATGCATTTGGTTGTTATGACTCTTGTACACCTTATACTGTGTAGGTCTCCAATTATCTATATCTTGATTCTGCTTCTTGATTCCCATGTCATGCTCATCCACATATTCTTCCTGCAGCTAAGTGGGATATTCTTCCACTTTCCTCTTTGACCAAGTGAGATAATCTTCTACATCATCTCTCTACAGCTAAATAGAATTTTCTTCTACCCTCCTTTTTAATCAATTGGGATATTCATCTACATAGATATTGCTTCTTCAGATCAAACACTGTGTTGTATGTACAAGTTTTTTATATTTCAAAATTCATGCACAAAAGTTAATTACCTGATAATTTAAAAAAAAATTTTGGGCTTAGCTCATGACTTCACAAGATAGTTGCAAGGTGTTTAAGAAAGCTTCACTCTCATCTTATTGATATGAAGGAATTAAAATAATAATAAAAAGATTAATATAGATTTCTCTCTCCTCTCCACTTCTTCCATAGTAGTATAGCATAGAATAGAGAAAATATCAAGTCTGTGAATAATTTATTAGAATAGTATAAATCAAATTATAATTTGACTTAAAACTTCTTGTACTCATTGAACCTCTAAGAGAGATCAAAAATATTTTGGAAGCTTAACTATATATTAGGACACTTTTATTAAGCATAGAATCAAAAAGAAAGTCCTGAAGTCAACATAGCAGCCATAGAGTGTGTGTAAATGATAGACAAATCATATATGCAGTATTAAAGCTATTACATTGAAGAAAGTTTTGTGAAAAATAACGTTACAATTATATAAATCTTTTTTGATATATTTTTTTAAATTTGGAGTTAACTTTGAAACATATGCATTATAAAATGAACAATTTTTTCTACTCCACAAAACAAAAGAAAATCAAATGATTTTGCCAATCAACAAGTAAAACAAATTTCATTTGAGTTGTGGGTTGATTTAACAAAAAAAAATTCTCCAAACAACTCATTTGTTTTGGATTTTTTTGGTGCCAAGGTGGGGGTGTGTGTAAGCATCTATGTATAACCCAGTCCAATCAATGCAACTACATTCATTTTTATACATATGTATGCTCAAAAAACATACCACCCATATACCTGTAGGGGAAGTGGGTAAAAGAGAGGCCTATATTGATTTTGTTTTTGTTTTAATTTAAAAAAGAATTAAAATCCACTAAAGATTTGTTAGATTCATCAACTGGAAAAGTTTGAGAAAAAAGCAAAAAAAAAAACAGAACAATATGATAAACGATGTTCTTGTTCACAATAAATGGGAATCTAAATGTGAATTTATCCCAATGCTTGACAACCTGTGAACTTATTGAGGATAGGTTACAACAATGGTCTGTGTTGATATTGAAGTGACTTGACATTAAATATGGATTCTTCTAATTCAAAAAGAGTGAAGGATTATAATTAGCCTTTTATAGTTAACTGCTGTCCATGTTGATATTAATACTTCTATTTAGAAAAGAATAAAGGATTCTAATTAAGCCTTTTATAGTTATCTTCATTTTATCAAGAATTTCGATGATTAAAAATTAGATGCAGCGTAAATGCAGACCCCCTATCCAATTATCATTCACTAAAAAATTGGACTGGTAATTGCTTTTAAGTTCTAATAAAAATCTTGCTATGATGTGCCATTTTTGCTAAGTTACAGACATGAGGATTTTAATAACATTGATAGATATGTCAACCTTTTAAATATAGCCATAGAATTCATTATACCCCCACAAAAATCATAACTATTATTTCAAGAAAAATAGATCGTTAGTTTCTTCAAAAACCTGTTATAAGTAAATTAAAGAATTTTTTTATTGTTGGGGGGGGGCAGAACTTGATGAAAGCTCATATACAATTTCAGTAATTAATAGAAAAAAAGCTGTTGGCAATGTCAAGATTTTTTTTTTTATATGCCAGTTCTGTCAGCAGGTAGATCATTATTTTAAAGAAAGATAATGATGACATAACTTGACTAGCATCTCAATTCATTTTTGTACAAACATTAAAATGTTTTAAATTATTTGCAAAAACATGTAAACAAAGTCTTTGCAGCCATTAAATTTATCTTATCTGAAAGATACAGAGCAGTACTACACTGAATATTTTGTTTCAGGCTATTTTATTAACTCTAAAATTAAAATAGATGCTTTTACTGGTTTACCTCTACTACATTGATACTATGATGGAACAATGTATTGTAATACTGTTCAACACCTTAAAGAATAAATGAATCCTTATCAAAGGCTTAATAGTAGTTGTTCACTGAAATTGTTTAAATTTTTGTTTTTACTAATATAATATTTAAAAGGATCATTTGAAAAATTTTCAATGAACCAGGAAGGTAATAAAAAGAAGTAGGAGAAAAGTAATTAAGAGTTAATTAATTGAAAGGAGTAAAATTGGTTTTTCAACAGTTTACTCCTCCCCACTGAATCGACTCTGAATCAGATAATGGGTTTTTGACAGCTGAAAGATGACTTCCTACAAAGGGTAAGACAAAAGTAGTTCGTTCAGATAAGATATATATCAGTATATTTTTGGGGGGTTCTATATTTTTTTTAAAGTTCAGTCTGACAAGAGCAGAGAAAGTAAAATTCAAAAACAATTCGTTGAACAACAATTATACCACATCATTTCACCTCCCTGAAAGAATATAAGCCCAGATCTTTATTGCAACCACTGTTTAAGGACTAAGAATTGTAGTAAAACAGGAAGGGGTTAAATCCAGCTGTCTGTAATTCCAATGTAATAAAACATTTTTTTGATATTTTAATTGGCTTCATCTTATTTGTTTTAATTTAGTTTTTCCGGGAGACTTACTTGTAATTAAACATTTCTGTTTGCTGACATTTTGATTAGTTCCTCTGTCAGTCTTGCTTGGATCAAAATCAACATGGGTCAGATAACAAGTTGGACAGAGGTATGCATGTTACAGTACCTATAAACTGTACTAAGGGTTCAATAGGTTAAGATTATTACTTGTGTGCTTTTTTTTTTTTTTTTTTTTTTTTCAAGAAAAAAAAAAGTGCTGCTTTTGTACAGTTGCATTATGATTTCTTCACTTACTTGTATTTTTACTTTTTTTTTTTTCATTTCCTTTATTGATGCTTTTGAGGTTTCTACTCAACTCCTCAACCATTAGCAGGATGTGACACAAGGTCACTTTTTCAGCAGTGTACAATTGGTTTGAATTCAATTTTCTTTCTCTTAGACCAGTTGCCATACCAGTGTTATAGCTGAGGAGAGAATAGTTGGATTCATATCTTTTCTAAGGATATTAGCTATGTATAATGCAAACAGCCTCATTCAGGATTTTGAACTCTTCTTGTTGTATCCATTTCCTTCAATGATAACTATTATGTCATTAGTGTATCCATGCTTTTGATGTAAATTACTTGGTATAGTGCTATCCTAGTGAATTCTTGTAGTTTTTCTCATAAGGATGTTGAATTTTTTACTAGGTTTGCAATAGGTTTCATTCAAATTTTCAAGTTTTATCTTGAGTACAATAATTTGTATATAAGACTAGGAGTTATTTTTTAGCTTTTTTTTTTTTTTTTTTTTAACTGGGTGCAACTTATGCCATCAAATATAATTTCACAAATGTAAATATATTTTTTCAAATTGTACTTAATTTTTTTGAAATGAGGAATTATTATCATACACTGATTTACAGGCTGGAATTTCAAACTGAACACTTAATCCAATAAACAGAAATCAGTTGTTCTCATTCAGTTGTCCATGTATTGAGGATATCTCATTTCAGTTCATTTTTCCTCATCATCATATCCTTTGGTTGCCATATCTCTGCCACTGAATATATGACTTACTACACTATCTGTAGTGTAATAAACTGGTGAAATTTTTGTGTTTAAGAAAGAAATAAGATTGTTGCTTAAAACTACAAAGATTACACTATTGGTAGGACAAAGAGTAATATACTTTGGTTCAGTAGAAGCAACAGATAAGCGATATCTATTTAAGGCTCCAAGTTACTACCTCTAGATAATCCTGAGGTACAAAAATATTAGTTAGATATAACTTGTTGCCTGGTGGTCATTTGTCATATCCTCATGCAAAAGTCATCAGTTGAAGAGACAAATAAATGAACTTACATCAAGGATAAATTATCTGAGAATAATAAGCAGAAACAAAATATTTTGCTTGTATGAATAGTGGAAGGTGGAATAAGAACCATCTAACCTTGTTGATTGAATAAAGAGTTTGATTCAGAATTCCCAGAAAATTACTAAAGAAGGTTGGAGAGTATAATGACCTCATGTGACTATCACAACCAAGATAAGTTCAAGTAAATCAGTGTATAATGAAATATTTTTGCCTTTCATGATTTTGTCTACTGATTTAGGACTACTGATTGTCTTAATAGGCAGTAGATTCTGACATTTCCATTTATGTATTTACCCAAATCCTCCGCTATAAGATGAATGCGACTCAAGGTTATTTTCAATTGGAGTATACCTGATTTGAATTCATTTTCCTTCTCTTCGACTGGTTGCCTTACTAAAGTTAAAGAACCCATTCTATCTTACTCTTCCATGTCTTGACAAAATGTTTCAATATTGAGTTAATTTTATGGGTTTAATATTGGTAGATAATCAGACTTATTGTTGAGTATTTTTTTAAGGTTCCTACTCCTTTCTCTTTCAAGATTCAAATACTAAATTTCTTTTACATTTATATTATCTTCCATCTTTGATAAATTGTTAATTTCTTTCTCTGTTTAAGATTTTAATTTTCATTTGTTCTTAATTACTTAGCTGTATGATTGTCAACTTTCCACCATAATGTGCAGCTGTCTACTCTTTTTTTCTTCTTTTCAAAATATCAGTAGGTTATCATTTGTTCTTTCTTTGCTTAATCAAGTTGAAATTTGATGAAGCTTCATTGGAGGAAGTTGGCAAATAAAATACAAAATAGCATGATTATATGTTGATATTTTATCCCACTGAAAAAAGATTTTCCTCTTATAAAAATTGTTTATTAATTTTCTTTTTACTAGTAAACAAGTATACTTGTGTTGTCAAAATAATGGCAATCCATCCAAATAAAATGTAATAATATTTTTGGTGCAACATCTGTTAATCATCTATCTAACGATGCCAGTGAGGCTTAGAATATGATGACTGCATCCTCTACAGTGGGCTAAGACCTCCTTCTTCACTTAAAATAGGTGTCATGGGTATAGCACTAAACTGCATCTGATGATGAGGCTCCAGTTCTGAGGAATGTGGAGTCACTCTTTTATTGCCATTGCTCCTGTGTCCACTCTGACCCACAATGGTTATATATGTTTGGGTCTAATCTATGGATCAAATAGATCTAATAAAAATTATCTGTGTTTGATAGGACTGCTGTGTGCCACAAAAACAAAAAACCATTAAGAAATGACTACACAAAAATATAAATGTACAATGAATGAGATTCCCTAACCTCTAAGCATAAAATAATTCTAGTCAGGTTGACATGTCATTAAAATTACTCAATTATCTTCTCTGGTAGCTAAAAATAATCTAAAACAAATTAATGATAATGTTTTATTTTTCAAGTTTCAAATAGCAAAAAAATCTGTTTTTAAAGTTTTTCTGGAGCATTCCATGTTCACCATTTGAATAGTGATAGTTTTATTTATCAAATTTAACATAAGATTCCAATTCTGATGTATCATTGTAAACAAAGAAAGGCAATTTAGAAAATGACATAGGAAACTGTTATGCATTTTCCATTACACACGCTGGGAGTGCCCCATACTGTAATGGCTAAAGTGATGGACTGCTGCCTCAAGTGAGTTTGAATTTCAGCCGTACTGTTACATTCACTTTCAGACTAATACTGTTGGGGAAGTTATAAACCTCTTTTATCCTTCCAGCTATGGGTTAAATAGTTTTACTTCTCTTCTTTGACAAGTATGGCTTTGGTATTTAATAATCGACAATGATTGGTATGCCATTTAACAAAGAAACTAAATCAAACCATCACACATAATGGGAATTATGAGACTGCATATACAGGTGATTTGTTTCTAGTGGTTAGGCTAGACATATTTTCTGGATGAGCTTGACAGCAGAAAAATGGTGACTCTGTGTGGCACAAATTTTCTGAACATTCCTCAGGTTTTAAATCCAGAGTTTCTTCTAGACCAGATACTCTTTCAGAGCTAGAGAACCTAGTTTGCCATACCGTTTACCCATAGCTGCAAGATGTGGATTCATGCCTTTCCCAAGAGCATTATTGTTAATTGAAATGCACACTTGTTAATAATTTGAACTTCAGACTTATTTCTTTTAAACTTTTCACTACCAAGTTTGTCTTTTGAAGTTGGATATGCAAAATTAGGCTTTGAGTACAATGTTTTTTTTAGGGTTATAATGAAAATGAAATTCATCTGGAACGCTAGTGTCCCAGTGAGAGTGAAAAGGTTAAGACAATAATTGTTATGCCATTGGGGCTTCTCTCTCTCAAACTAGTAGACAAATTCATTTACCTAGGAAGCAGCGTTGCATCAACCGAAAAGGACATCAACACGAGGTTAACGAAGGCATGGACAGCTATCAATAGGCTATCGATTATATGGAAATCAGACCTAACCAATAAAATGAAACGCAGTTTCTTCCAGGCAGCGGTCGCATCGATACTGCTATATGGATGCACTACATGGACTCTAACAAAACGACTGGAGAAGAAGCTAGATGGCAATTACACAAGAATGCTGCGAGCAATCTTGAACAAGTCCTGGCGGCAACACCCCACGAGACACCAACTGTACGGCCACCTGCCTCCTATCACGAAAACTATTCAAGTTAGACGAACCAGACCTGCTGGAGAAGCAGGGACAAACTCATAAGTGATGTACTCTTATGGACCCCCACACATGGCCGAGCAAAAGCAGGATGACCAGCACGAACATACATTCAGCAACTATGTGAGGATACGGGATGTAGTCCAGAAGACCTGCCAGAGGCGATGAACGATAGGGAAAAGTGGCGAGAGAGGGTCAGGGATATCCGTGCTACCAGCACGACATGATGATGATATATATATATATATATATATATATATATATATTCTACTTGCATTTCAGCTCTTGTAATTCTGTGTTATTTCTTTTCACTAGGCATTTTGGTGCTAGTTGATTATTTTCAAGCAGTATGAATGTTTTTTGTCTTTTTAAAAAAAATTTTTTAATTGAATTTTTTTTCTCAGATATCAGTTTGTGAAATATTTTTTTTAATATCATCTGGGTTTTTTCACACTATCAGAATTATAAAATCGGTATAAAATATATATAGTTAGTCCACAATGTGCAATAAAGTTTATAAGTTGTTTTCTGGTCTCCAGAGACATACATTGTTGCACAGGCATCAAATTCCACAATCTGATCTGACTGATTGATCTAATAGGGAGGGCATCTTTCCTGTGTCACATTTGCTTCAGACTTGGTGGATCGGCACCAGGTCTGATGAGTCACTTGAAGGGACATGAGCAAAGCGATGTTAATCATGGGAATGTGAAATTATGAGAGATGACAGTGGTCTGTAAAAGATTATGCAGTTGCCATATAGTTGGTTAATTATTTGTAATTATTTTCAATGAGTTGATATGAAGGTCAAAGTTTTTAAAAAAATGGTTGATATTAAAAATTAGAGGTACTATATATGTAAAAATGGGTATTTTTAAAATACAAATTTGTCATAATAAAGTTTTGTGCTTAATTGTTGATCCTCAGATTATATATATATATATATATATATATATATATATATAATTTTACGTAGGTAGATCTTGGTAGAAGAAATTGGAATACTCTCTTTATTTCTCTAAATCATTTTTGATTTCTGGTTTATTGAAATAATTTGAGTGTTTTTCTCTTTCTCAATTAAGTTGGCAAACACTTTGCTGCTAGTTTATAAGCCAACTTAAGAAAATCATTTGGAATGAATTCTTAAACGGAAAGACACCAAGTTAAAATAACTGAATTCTAATGGCAAACATTCAATAAGCAATCAGAATTGGTTAGTTTTTATTGATCAGTTTACAATAGTGAAAAAGTATCTACTTGTCTTGAAACATTGGCACATTCTCATGTGCATTTATAATTAAGTGCTGTATCATAGAAAAACATGCTCATTCTATATGTGGTATATAAATATATTCTCTAATTACTCCTGCTATTAATCTTTTTATTTTTATTTTTTATTTTTTGTATCAATCTTTATAATATATGTAAAAATATAAGAATTTATATAATTTTATACTGTTTTATATGGTGTTATTGTACTTGGACTTTAACAAGAAAAAGCTAGATGGAGACTGCATAAAGATACTACATGCTCTTTTGAATATATCCTGGTAGCAGCACCCTGGAAAAACAGCTGCTGTTGAGCCACTTACCTCCAATCTCACAAACCATCCAAGTAAGACAGGCAAGACATGTTGGGCACTGTTGGAGAAGTAAGGATGAACTCATAAGCAATCTTCTTCTATGGACTCCTATGCATAGATGTACCAGTGTTGGCTGACCGGCAAAAGCTTACTTTCACCAGTTCTGTGTGGACACTGGATGCTGGTTCATAGGGATGTATGATGAGAGCGTCGAGGGAATTCAACAAGAAACACCTGAAGAAGGCAGGAGGACATTGACTGAAATGTGAATTTAATAAAGATGAAAAAAAATAGTCCAAAAACCCTGAATGATAAAAATTATCAAGCTTCGTCTCAGAAATTCAGACAACTAATACTTTTATTTTTACTTATAAGAGTTGGCTGAAAAGTTGATATTCTCATGGAATGTGACCAAATAAGCTCTATTTTTCAACATAGCCCCCCTTGTGGTCCATACTCTTCTCCATAAGTGTTGCAGTGCTTGCATCTCATTGGTAAAAAATGTCATTAACAGTAGATATGTCATCATATGAACTTTTCAACCCACTATTGTATTTATCCTTTTGAAATCAGAAATTAATGTTGAATCTAATTATAAATATACCTTTTGTGATAATGTCCATATTTTTTTATGATTTTACTTATAAACTGAGTATTTTTGTTACTATTTTTGAATTATTTTCTTATGAAATTGGTTTTCTTAAATATTTTAATTAGAATATTTTTCTAATTTTTTTTCTTTTTTTTTTATTGCAGGTAAGTTTGGAACATGAATCAATTTTTCCTGATATGGTAATGTCACTTATTTGATTCTTTTTATTTTGAGAATGTTAATTTTCTGTCACCTATGCCAATTTAGAATTCTTCAGTTATATATTGCTCTTTTCTCTTTAATCTTTTTGATTTATAAAATAGAATTATCTTTTTTGTTTGTTTAAATATGAAAAATTAGATTGTCTTTTGATCTTACTAAGAGTCAAGGTAATCAATTGGATTATTTGACATCAAAGTTAAAACACTATTGACATTCATTATTGTTTATGGCTTTTGAAATATGATGAAGCAAATTGTAGCATATTGATACCAGATGACTTAGAGAGCAACCATTAAAATCCTGATACTGAAAGACTGAGGGCTTTTAAAATCTTGTTATAAAGAAAGAATTTTTCTTTTCAAAATGAAAGTGGATTACACACTTTAACAAACACTATCATTTAGTTGTAAGATTCTTAGTAGATGAGATATTCCTACTGAGGTATATGAAAAGTTCTTATTTCAGATGTTTGCCATTTTAATACTACCAAGGTATATATACTGGTCTACTATTTTCAGAGGCTTACCATTTAATGAGGTGATTGCACCGTCTTAAAACAGATGAACTCTGTTTTATTTGAATTCACATAGAGGCCAATGTCTTTTGCTGCCTGCTCCAGGCTATGTAGCAGAGATTTGGTCAACATATGCATAGTTAAAGTATGGACTGTTATCGATAACCACCATATGGAAATCTTATCTCTGATGAAATAAGACAGGAATTCATCCAAACTGTAGTCATATCAATATTACAGTATGGTTGCACCGCTTGAACTCTAACAAAATATTCTGGGGAAAAAGCTAGATGAAAACTACACAAGGATGCTGTGTGCTGTTTTGAACAAATCCTGGAAGCAACATCTTCCCAATCAGTAGTAGTATGGCCACTTACCTCTCATCTCATAAACCATCCAAGTAAGATGAGCAAGACATGTTGGGTACTGATAGAGAAGCAAAGAGAAACTCATAAGCAACATTCTCTTTTGGACTCCTACACATGGACATACCAATATTGACTGACCAGCAAAAAGTTCCATTCAGCAGCTGTGTGCAGATCTTGAATGCTGTTTTGAAGACTTATCAAAAGTGATGGCCTATAGAAATGGATGGCAAGAGAGATAGTCAAGGAAATTATTCTTTTTATCATGCCTTAATACTGCGGAAGATTCTTAGAAAAACAATATCAACTGTGTTGAAATACTATATTATTAGGTAATGCAGTTATCAGCTGATCTTAGCCCAATCAGCTGTAGATATACTGACTGTATCTATACAAATGGGGAAGATCTCCCACCAACTAGTTCTGGATATAACACTAAACCATCTGATGGTGAAGCTCTAGTCTTGGAGCTTTGGGGAATGTGGAGTACCCCTTTATTATTATTCCTCTCAGGTCCATTTGAAACCATTTGTGTACAAATAGAACTATTAGTAATAAATAGCTATGCTTGAAACTATTTAACTGTGCAAACAAATGAGCTTTGGCTTGTTTTAAAATAATATTACCTGCAAACTATTCACTTAAAAATCATTTATATGTATAAACAGGATTTGGCATTGAATAACCATCAAGGGTTCATATGCTATTAAAACTAATAACCTAACCTTTTAGCTGATCTTATAAGCTTGTGTTTATAACAGAAAAGTATGGCAAAGCCACCCTCTGAAGTTATCTGAAAAAATGTATTGTCCATAAACAGTAAAAGTGATCATCTTGTTTTTTTTTGTTTTTTTTTTAAGTCATTCACCTATAGTCTTTATTTATTCACTAGTTGCATGTGTGTATGACAACATTCACTCAGTGTGAGTTACACTGGATCCACATGTGTATTTATGTGTGTAATTTTTCAGGGATTGGTGGTCCCTAAGCTTATTCATGTTACAGGTTTGACTTCAGAGTTTTTTCTCTTAGAGTAGTTGCCATAACAATGTTATAGAGCCCATCCTGCCCTATTATTTACCCATAGCTGGAGGGAAAATAGTTGAGTGCATTACCAAGAGTATCAGCACGATGTGAAATACAAACAGCTTTGTCCCGGATTTTAACTTGGGCTGCCGTGTCCATTTCACCACAGGCACCGCCACTAGTTGTCTGTGGTCCATCTTGAATTATTTCAATGAACTGAAGAGTATTTGAAAGGTTGTTTCCAATTTGTATTTCCGAGTGAAAACATCCTTGGCTACTAAGTCTACTTTCTGGAAAATATCATTAAATGTTTTGAAAATTGTGTCAATTATATTAAACATCATTTGTCATCTTGATGATTTTGCTAATACTTCATTCTACTTATTTCCTTTAGGTAAGTGCTATAAGATTCTTTTCAATTACACTGGATGATGTAAAACTGATTTTTTTTGTCTGGTTGTATCCCATCAATCTATGAAACTAAAAGGGCTAGTATATGACATGATATGAAAGACTGAATACACAAGGAGAAACTGTTAGTAAGATATTTTTAACTTGAGGAATGACTCAGTGAATTTTGCAGAGTGAGTGATTTGATCTTTGGTTTAGTCAAGCTAATTATTGTGAATCTCACCAATTGTGTGTCTATTTGGATTGTGTATTCACATAAAATAAATTCCAGTAAAAGTGATTGTAACCTAGTGTGAGTCATCATTTACATTCTACTAAAGGCGACCACAAGTAAATTGTCTCTTGTTCTTTAGTGCCACTAACATCAGTGACTTCTAACTTGAAATACCAACTTTCTAATTATAGCATAACTACTATTTACAGTTTTTTTTTTTTTTTTTTTTTTTTTTTTTTTTGCATTTTTGCTTTGGCTTGGAGAAGTGTTGACCTTTTTGTTCTTTTTGTTTCTTTTTCAAGGTCTTTTTTTTTTTTTTTAAATTAAAGTAAAACAAATTTCTTTTGCTGATATAAATTGTGTCAATGAATACAATTATCCTCGACATTATTGCATCCTTCATGAGCTCAGGACTGTTTAGTAACCTTCAATTGACTCTGTTATCTAAAACAAGTTTGTGTTTGTGACACAATATTAAATAGATAAACTCCCCTGCTTAAACCTTTTGCACCTTATCTCAATATTGACAAAATTATGTAAATGAACGAGAATCATTTTAAACTTCCAACAGGAAATTCTATGTCATAACAATAAGTATGCAATTTGGCATATCATGTGTCTGTAAAATATTTATGACTTTGTCACTTTAGCTGATTCATTTTATCCTTCATGTCTGTTGTAAGGATTCAGCAATTAGCTTTTGATTATATTTAAATCACTGCTTTGTTTTTCATGGTATATAAATTTATTTTTGATGTTTGATTCAGATTTCAGTTTCAGTGTATTTTTCTGAGGGTTTCTGGGTCATGATTAGTTTAAAGCTAATTTTTTGATGTTTTAATTTTATTGATAATTCTAACTCCCAAATTGTATCGATCAGAGTTTCTCAAACTTTATACTTGATGCACAACACCCAAATAAATTAATGGGCCTTTGTCAGGGTATTCTAAGCCTTGTATTCCCGGCCGAGGAGTAAGAGTAAAAATGATCCTCTGTCTAAAAAGGAAGATACAAATTCAGATATATTTGAAGATCTTTTAAATGACTTTTAGAAATTAGTACATTATGTATTATTGGATATATCTTTGCATTACTATGAAAATGTTTTTATTAGTCAATTTTCCTGTTTGTAATGGAATATTCTAGCAATTTAGAAGAGTATTAAGCACAAATTTGTGTGTGTATGTATATATATATATATATATATATATATATATATATATATATATATAAAATATCCACACACACCCACACATTGTATTTTATATACATGTATTTTTTGTCTTGCTGATTATTTTGAATTAAATTTTTAGGTTTTCTGCTGAACTTTCTTATCTGTTAGAAGTTTTCTCATTTTTTTATTGTTTTTTTAATTTCAAATTTTGTCTCTTTATTTTGATTTTAAGTGTGTATTTTTTCCTATAGGTGAATGGATTATACAGCGGTTAGATTTAATGAATATAAGATGGTTGTTCTTATTAATCTTTAGACATATAAGTTAATCCAAATTATCTGTTGGTAACAGGCTAGTCTTTTAGGATTAGTCTTCCATTAAATGAATCCTAATATGACTAATTCAAATAGGAAATTATAATACTTAGATTTTTATTGTTATTTCTAGTATTATAATTTTTTCTTTATTCAGAAACCAGAGTTATAAATTTAGACCTCTGCTCATTTCTTGTTTTTAATTATAACCCTATGGCAAGCTTCATTAATAATTATATTTTAGAAGCAGAAATGTATCATTATTTGACTGTGTTGTTTATATCTTCTATAAAGGAAAATATTTTAATGCAGTTTAAGATGATTATATTTATTCAAACATCAAATCTATCTCACTTCGTAGATATTATCAGTAATTGTTGTTTTTTTTGTTTTTTTTTATGACATAAAGCAAGCAAATAGTTTTTAAAATTATAGTATGTAAATCAAAAACTGAATAAAGAAATAACTATTTGTATAATGAAATTATGTTATAATGATGGATAAATTTAAGAATAGAAACAACTGCAATATATTTCTATAATTCAAGATAATTTTAATCATTTTTTTGTTTTAAATTTATCCAACTTACTTGATTTAAAACAAAAAAATTGACAATAGTATATTAGGTGGTGAATTTATGGTGTTGAACTTATTTGAATAACATGCTAGTATTTTGAAAAAGAAATGTGAGAGACTCTTTTAGTTATGATTTCATTCTACTCACCAACTTCATATTTTTTCATATCTTAGAGTTCTTTAACTACTGTAACTAGTTTGATAAATCAAAAGGTTTGCAATATTTGGGTAATGTAAAGCACAATTCAGTATCTCCTGATACTTTTGCTAAGGTCATAAAAGTGACAAACTACACTTGTCTGTGAGATACTGAGCTCGCCAGATACTCTTCAAATGTTACACACCAGATTTGCCTTGGACTTGAAACACAGCTTTGAAATTTTAGGTCTACCTGACCTTGGCTGACTTGAGTTTCTTGCAACCTAAGTGAAATTTCTCGGTGACATCTGTTTATTGTGATCAACTGCGCCTCCCCCTTTTGCACAGAAAATGTTTTTGATTGCTTCTAGTTATATTTTAGGAGTTCAAATTGGGCCATAACACTATGGCCCAGTTCAAACTCAAATCCTAAGTTCCTGAATTAGACTAGATTACATGTTGGCTTGAAATATTATTTCCTCTCTCTGTATTGCTGATTTCCTTGGAAATAAAAAGCAATTATCTGTCTCTTCAGACTTGTTATAAATGTTTTAAACAGTACTGCTGTTTAACTTATCTAGTATTTATACAGCCCCATTATTAAACAATCAATTATCACTAAAGTTTAAAAATGAAAAAAAAAGAAATGAACCGTTTGGGCTATAAATCATTTCTCAATTTTATTGATATATTTTTGTAAAAAATAATCCTTATAATTGAAAGAATTGTCATGTTAAGTGCTTTTGTTCTTAAACAGTTTCTGAATTTTTATGAGTTTCAATCCGACATTCACTTTAAAAATGCATCTAATTTTCCTGACATGTTTTCTGATTTTTAACATTTTGCACTCTAATTCCACTTTTGTGTATTGAAAGAAGAACATAAAATTTTTTGAACCATTTGCCAAATGGCAGTATCAACTTTCTCTTTTCTTCAGAAAATTCATATCTGTATTTTGTATATAATGTACTAGCTCAACTTTCAGATTTATATTAATAGTAAAGTTTTTCTCTATCTATGTATATAATATAGTGGTGTTTTAAGCATGTTTTATTGGTCTTACTTATTATATTACTCTTTCTTATAATTTTAGAATTTAAAAGAAACCTTTAAAGACTCTGTGCATGTCTATAGTGAGATTGTTTACTCAACCGGCAGGATTGTGATAATGTTCATGACTAGCTAAATCAATAGGCTGGAATATTTGATCAATGTGGCTGGCATTTACCATGCTCACTAGTGCTATCATTGTGTGTGTGTGTATATATATATATATATATATATATATATAGTGTGTGTGTGTTTTTTGGACAGAACCTCTGCCTCTGGTCTACCCTATCTTCATTAACCTACATATGTACAGAATAATTGAATAGACCACCAGTGGAACTTGTTCAGAGATGCTTGATGTTGGCATAATTGTTTGTTGTATTCATTCACAACTTTTCTTTTTGCTGCATTTTTGTTTTTTCCCTTGGCTGAGGCACTGGTAGCATCAATACTGATAGCTGCTATGACAGAAGCACTTGGAAAGAATTGGTTGGCTTACTTAGCATTGTTTAATAATGCACCAATCACAAAACTGCTAGTTATTGTGCTCAGGGGGCAGCCTACTCTTCTGTTGGATTCCACTCAGTCCCATACAAAATCCATCATCACTCTACCTTTACTGTTACTGCTGTTGCATTATCCTCAAGTTATCTATGAGTGACATATCTGCATTATTCTATTTCTGGTTGTTCACATTTGCAGTTTAGTTAACTTTATTTTAGGCATTGCAATGATAAACATGAATGAAAATACTATTTTTCATTTCCTTACATTCATATATGTTAATATATGGAAGTGTGTGTCTGGAAAAAAAAATGTGTGTGTGTGTGTGTATATATATATATATATATATATATATAAGTGATTAGACAAGAATTTTTCATTTATTTATTTTTTTGATTGTTTTCAATTAGAATTGAGCTTAGATTATCTTCAGGAGGAAAATTATAATGAAAAATGAACTGGTGATGTAGCATATTTTATTTTCTGAATATATATATATACATATATGTGTGTGTGTGTGTGTCATATGCTCAAAATATGTATAACTTTGTTATATACATCAGCCTTATTTTCACCTCATTATCTATATAGATTATGTAGAAAGTTGCTTTAATTTCTATGATAATTATTTCCAAAGTAGCTGTTATTTGTAAATTTATAAAAGTATGCAAGCACTGAACCTAAAAAAAATAATGTCATAAAAAATTGTACACATGTTTTAGCTTATAAACATTTGTCTGCATACATTTATGGAAGTGATGACCATTTTTATAGATGATAGTTATTTATTATAATGAATCAATAAAAGAATACCAATTTCTAGTGCTAAAGCCTGTTGCTATATGCATGTGAGTGATTTTTGTATTCTTACTTGGATGACTCATTCTCTTGGTTTCTAACTGCCATGAATGGATCTGAGATGTAGTAGGGTTTCATGTGTTTGCTTTGTGCATCAAAATCAAACTTGATTTTATTATTGTAACTTACATTTAGTTGGACATTTTGCTTATTTTACAATGTCCTTTCCCTCTCTCTTATATATATATGTATAAATATTCTTAAAATATATAATTAGCTGTGTCTATAAGTTAATGTCTAGTTTTCTGAATTTAAATCTAATAGGTTTAAAGAACCATTTATTGGTATGATAAAATAATAAAGGAACCTGAAAAGTCTTGTTGTCAGTGTAAGGTAGAATTAGAAAAAAAGGGAACCTTGAAAAAGAAAAAAAATGTCTAGTAATACTGCAAATAACAAGGATACTAAGAAACATGATAGAGCTTTGAAGAGACAGTTTTATTTTTAATCAAGAAATATTCAACAAAGAATTTTGGGGGGAAGTAATTCAGCATTCTATAAATGCACACTTTTCTCTCTTCTAAAAATGTTGCTTCAAAAATCTTTCTGCGCATTATACCATTAAAGTTTATGATTGAAGGTAGGTCTCCAGAATGAACTTTCTGGTACCAAATCGTTCCTATTTACTTGAACATTTCTTGCATAGATAGGCCTCAGTTTCATTCTAAATGACAAAAGTTACCTGTACCCAACAAGCTGTTACCAAAACCTTCTTGAGAGGTAGAGATAAATGTTATGATTTAAAAATGATTTTATTTTTCCAATCATGGCAGCATATTGAATAATGGAAAATAGTCTGATAAAAAGAAATTTTTATTATATAAACTGAAATGGAATGTTTCAACAGGAAGTAGTATGCATAAAAATGTCTTTAAGTATTTAACATTTCTATTATAAATTTTTGTTTCAGTTCAACTTTTAAGTTGAAATCTTTAGTGTGATCATCATTTACTTGATATCTTCATTGTTACCATTAAAAAAAAAAAATTAAATTATGTAAATAGAAATTGTTGGTTAGAAGCATGCTGGGCCTATAAACATATTATATGTAGATTGGAACTATCTTCTACTACCAATGTTGGTTGGAATATGTAAGTATGCACTGCAGCAGTAATATTAACAGCAAAATCCAAAGGGCTGAAAAATTCCTTCTTACTCTAACATTGTATCTCCAGGCAATTGATACTAAATTTAGTCACAAAGAAATATATAGAGCTTTAAAGGAGATCCAAGGTAGAGCTATCTTAAAGTTTGATTGGTTGTTACATGTATATGCTATATGCTATATAAATCTAACAAAAAGGTTTCTGAATTTTTCTCAGTTGGGTTATAATTTTTTCATAATCTTTTTAATAATTTAACCATTCCACAATGCATATCAAAGTATCTTTAAAATTATCATTAAGTTGTGCTGATAGCATGGAGTTCCCTGACTCTTTCTCTTGCTATCTGTCCCTATTGTCAACCATTATAATTCAGAATGAGGGAATGAGTCACAAAATATTAAAAAGCAAAAAATAATTTGTGAATAGCATCTTTTCTTTGATTTACTTTATTTTCATAGAGAGGAATATGTATAACTGGAGAAATAAAATCTAAGGGAATCAGACTGTATTTAAACAAATTAAAATCATTTTGACTACTTGAGCATTTTTGATTTTCATTCTTGTTTTTTTTTTTAACTAATCAATAGTTTGGTTTAATTTCTTTCTTGTATTGTCAATTTTCTTAAAACTTTAATCTGACTGAACTATAATATTACAAAATCATTTATGAGTAATTGTTTTCTTTTTAAGTGTATTAGATTTAAAATTTGTATAACAAGTGGTAAAAATTGATGACTGAGAAAAAAATGTAACTACATAAAAGTTGTTGGTGGTTATTTCAGTTGTTTTGTTTTATTTTTTATTTTTTCAAGATCTTTTTAAATGAGAAAATATTGTTATTAGAAGCTGCAGTTTGAATGATAAGCTTGGAGTTGTGAATATTTTTTTGCCAATTGATTATCTTTGCTTATTGTTCTAATATGTAAGAATTTTTTTCCTTTTTAACAAAAATTTCAGTTTTCGACTCTTACTGTGGAAATGTGCTATTTTCTGTAAAATTTATATTTCATGTTCTTTTTGTTGTATAATGATTAATGATAAATTATTAAATGTATGTGTAATTGGACATATTGAAGTTGATTTTTATAAAACGTACTTGCACAGATTCATCCATTTATATATAAAATGTAATTATATAATTACATGCTTGTATATAGTCATACAAAATTATATTTGGAGTATAGGTGTAAATACTTTGCTAGTATGACTTGTCCCCTCCCCATACTGTGTTTCAAAAACCTGAAAATATATAAAGTATTGCAGATAAAGTTAAAGGTTTTATTATCTATTCTATATGAATAGTAAATTAATTGTAATTTTTAAGCATTCTACAATGGATATTACAGAGAAAATAATGAACTTTTAGAAAAGCATTAGCAAGTTGATTACTGTTTTCATCATGTTTATGCTTGTGTATGTAAGAAAAAAAAGTACTTCAAAACTAGAAGCCTCTTTGCTACTTGGTTTTTGCACTTATTTAACCTTCCTTGGTTATTGCTTGCAGATTATTTAAAACCCAAAACACTTGACAGCTTTGGTTACATATTTCCATAGATACTCCTTATTATTTTGCATATCAAAATTGGTCTTATTCATTATTAAATCTTCTGTTCTTTTTGTTTTGATTTTTGTGGAAAGATAAATTTCATTTTGAATATTTATCATATGGAATGCATATGACAAAAATTAATTTTGTTAGTAACTATAAACCTATCTAGTTTTGTTTTGTTTAATTTTGCTTGCAGTTTTGGAATTGGTTTTTTTTTTAATTTAAAATCTTAGAATTAGACTTGGATGTTGCTCAGTTGGAAGAGCAAATAATGCTGCCCTTGAACTGTTATGTATTTACCCCAACCCTTTAGCATGGGTAGCATGTGACATAAGGTCAATTTTTAAGTGGAATAACATTGGTTTGAATTTAGAGTTTTCCTTCTTATAGACTGGTTGCCTAACCAAAACTAAAGAACCTAGTCTGCTTTACTATTTACTTAGAGTTTGGTGGATAACAGGTGGATTCATGCCTTTCCCAAGGGCATTAGCACAAAATAAAATACTAACAACCCGATCTAGGATTTGAACTTGGATTATCAATTCCATTTCCTATGACAATAACCATTATGCTAAGCATATTTTAAAATGTAGCTACATTACCAAAAGTCTTTTTTGCATTGCATTGTTTAGGTAATAAATACAAACTTTGTTAATTTCAAAATTATATTTACTGAGCTTTTTTCTATTCATGTTGATTGCAAGATTTTAAACTATAGAAGTTTTTTTTTACTTGTAATTGTTATAATTTTGAATATTAATTCATATAATCCTATGATTTGCATTATTGTGAGACTTATTTCTAAATTTACAGATTTATTTTATCAGAGACAGCTTGTGTGTGTGTACATAATTTTGATAATTTATTAGCCCATTATTAATCAAGAAGCATCTATAGAGTAAAGCCTACAATTGCTTTTTTTTTCTTTTTTTTTTCTTGTACATTATGAGCAGAACTGTAGAGGTGGAAGCAATTATTGGGTTACTGAAGTTAATCTGTAAAAAATTTGCCAATTCTGTCTCCTAATAAATTTAGATTGTATTATAAATGTTATTTCCTATTTCATAGATAATAATTTGATTAAACTTTTTTTCTGCTTATATTTTCAGACAATATTTTAATTAACATGATTTGAAAATTTTACAATGTAATATATGATTTATATATATGATATATTAGTGAAAGGGAAACTATGAAAAAATTGACAATGGCAATAAAGTATCAACTGAGTCATCAGTTTTTGAACACAGTAACAACTGATAGGAAGTATATCTGTCAGAACATCATAGAAGATGATTGTTAAAAAAGCATCTGGTGCAAAAATTAGTAGTTTTTGTTGTACTAAATAAAATAAAATATGCAGTGTCATGCTTTCAATCAGTTTAGGAAGCAGATGATTAGTACATAGATTATTTCTTATATTGATAGATAAATATTGGAGTTAGATTTGGAGGTACCAAAAACTCATAAGTTAGAGCCACAGTCTTTTATGTAAAGACTACGTATGTGGCATAAGAGTTAACTTCAAATCTGCTCCTGTTTATTGAATTAACTTCCTGTACCTGGTGGGGAAAAAAAAACTAATGGCTAGATTCTAGAGGACCTTCCCTTCAGGTAGCACCTGTCTTATCACTTAAGTGTAAGAGCTAGGTTTATTGCCTTGTGTCTCTCAAGGGGAGTGCTGATGGAACTTGGTAATTTTTAAATAATGGCATCTCGCATTAAAAAATGACCGTGTATGTATTTACCAACCCTTCCACACGGGCAAGATGTGACACAAGTTCAATTTTTAAGCAGAGTTTAACAGGTTTGAATTCAGGGTTTTCCTTCTCGTAGACTAGTTACCTAACTAAGGCTAGAGAAACAGTCTGCCCTACTATTTACCCATAGCTGGAGGGAGAATAATTGGATTCATATCTTTCCCAAGGGTATTGGTATTAGGTGAAATGCAATTAACCTTGTCCAGGATTTGAACTTGCGTTGCAGTATCTGTTTCATATGATGATAACCATGACACCACCAAAAAAATCAAACAAACAAATAACCTTGTATCTATTTTAGTTTGGTGGGGAGCTAAAAAAAACATTATCTGGATGTGGGTAGCAAAACCATTGAATCCTGAGACTAAAAATAGTCTATAAAGATAACTTGTGGATAAACATTGGAGAAGTAGCACTGACCTTCAAAATCACCACAGGTCAATTTAGGTTCAAAATGTCTATTTGTAGCCAAATAGAAAGACATAATGAGTTTACAATGGAATTAATTGTTCAAGAATTGGATCTAAAAAAAACAAACTATTTTTATGTTAAAAGTGAAGACTGCTGTTTATTGAGAATCTTCTTTTTACATTTTGTCTCAATATTGTTTGCCATGTTATTATCATTTGTTTTCTTTTTAATTATATGTTAGAATTTATTCAATAACCTTTAGGTTTGATTACTGTTTTCCCTGAATTAGCTATAATGACTATGAAATCACAGATCCCAAGACTGTGAATTATCATGTCTGTAGTACTATGCATCTGTGTTAGATGTATTTAAGTATTCCAGCTCCTATGCTAAAAGCGCCAATGGAATATGCAGTTAAACATGACGTCAGCTGCATGTAAAGAATGATCTTATTCAAGAAATTTATTGATCACAGAAAACAACTTTAACTCCTTAACATAGTTGTACTCATGTCCTCTCAACAATGACCAACAATAGTTGATTGTACACGTTCTTGGATTATAACATCAGATATCGGACAATTTTTAAACTGCCTTTATTTACAGTTGCGACATCTCGCATGAAAAGGTCAATAAAAAATACAACTTCAAATATTTGTTATCTTTAATGAAATATGCCTGTAAGAAAATCTGCTGCCTAGTTACACATTCTCTCTCTCTCATATATATATATATATATATATATATATATATATATATATATGATCTATTTTAATTTAATGCACATAGAAACATTAATATATAAAGTTTTATAAATTTCTCTTTTTCATATTTGAAACAAATAATTGATCAAAACATAATAAATGGCTTTTTCTTACTTAAAACAAATTTGCTATATTCTCCTGATATATTACATTGTTAAACTCTATTAAGCACTTAAAAAATGTTTACAAGTTTGTGGAATTTTGTTTCTTGATAGTTAATTTACTCTTAAATAAATATGCACAATGTGCTTTTATTATTCATTGATATTGAGACTAATGTTCTTATCTTGTTTGATGTATTCACCATGTTTTAACTGTTGTAGCTAATATATATATTTCTTTTTTAATAAATACAAGCAAAAAACATTTTTTAAACAAAACGAACCGGAGGAAAAAACAAATATAAAAAACAAAAGTAACATTAAACCAAAAATTATAAACTTATCTACACACAAGTTAAATAAAGACCAAATAAACTTACTCAAACTAGGTCTTAAATTTTGCCCCACTCCAAGAAGCAACACAGGAGAACTTAAAAAAGAATTTGAAAGAAAATTTAGGCTAATAAAAAAATTCAAAAATAAAAAAGATATAGATGACTCCCTAGTAAAGAATAAGACCAAATTCTTCCCAGACAAAAACAACAATAGTCAACTAAACACATTCTTCGAGAAATTATAAAATATCAAACTAAAAGAAAAAATAACCTCTTACAAAAACAAAAACAAGCCTGTAAAATATACAGGAAAATGAAAACATAATTATAAAAGAAGCAGACAAAGGAAGTGCCATAGTCATCTTAAATAAACGTACTACAAAACAAAAATCCAAGAAGTATTGAAATAACAAAGCAACTACAAACTCAAAAATCACAAAATTTTGCAAAATACACTAACTAAAAATCACTATAAGACTAAACAAACTATATCTCCATAACCAGTAACTTCTATGGACTACCAAAAATTCACGAGTCCAAACAAATAAAAAACACCATAGAAACACAAAAATTCAAATATATAGAAATCCCAAACCCCAGTGACCTCAAATTTAGATCCATTGTAGCAGGCCCGTCATGCCTGACTAGCAGAATTAGCAAACTAATAGACATTTTACTATAACCTTTCCTTGATAAAATAAAAAGCTATATTAAAGACATAGATTTTTTAAACTCCATACCAAAAAAGAAAAAATTGATCCTAACACACTCACAGTCACATTCGACAGCACAAACCTATATAGCAATATCCCCGATGAATTAGGAAAACAAGCCATCTCATTTTGGATAAATAAATAAATACCCAGACAGATTACACCCAAAATTTAACAAAAAATTTATCATAGAGAGTATAGAAATAATCCTTAATGATACCTCTTTCCAATTCAATAACATTAACTATATCCAGACCCTAGGAACAGCTATGGGAACTAAAATGGCACCAACATACACTACCCTAACACTAGTGTATTTAGAAGAAAACCTATGTGAAATAATAGGTAAAAAAAAATGACATAAAAGAAGAATTTACCAAATAATGGAAAAGATATTTGGATGATTGCTTCATATTCTGGAAATGACCATGGGGGAACATCAATGAATTGCACGACCCACTACAAAACCTACACCCCAAAATAAAATTTACTGTGAAACACAGCTCAAAAGAACTCTCATTTGTAGACATCCTTATAAAAAATGTAAATGGCCAAATCATAACAGATATCTACCACAACCCAACAATACCTCCACTTCAAAAGCCACCACCCAAAAAAACTGTTTAAAATCCATCCCTTACACTCTAGCATGTAGAATACACACAATAATCATAGATAAAAACCTAAAAAAAAACTTACCTTAAAGAACTATACACAACCCTAAACCAGAGAGGATACCCAACAGCACTAATAAATAAGGGATTTGAATTAGCAGAAAAAATTCCACAAAGAGAATTAAAGAACCTGAAAAAATACAAAGAGAAACCCCTACCATACGTTGCAACCTACAACAAAAACAACCCAGAACTTCATAGAAATAATGAAAAATCTAGGACTTAAAAACAATGACAAAATCAAAGAAGTACTAGACACAACAAAAATCATTAAAAGCCAGAGAAAACCCAAACATCTTAAAATAATACTCACCTCTTCTACATTCAGAGAAAACACAACACAAGGGGTTAAATGCAATAATAAATGATGTAAAATATGTGATATAATTATCCTATTTACCAACCCCTCCGCTCGGGCAGGATATGACACAAGGTCAATTTTTAAGCGGAGTTTAACAGGTTTTGAATTCAGAGTTTTCCTTCTCCTAGACTAGTTGCCTCACCAAGGCTGCAGAACCCAGTCTGTCTTACTATTTACCCATAGCTGGAGGGAGAATTATTGGATTCATACCTTTCCCAAGGGTATTAGTGCTATGTGAAATGCAATCATTCTCGTCCAGGATTTGAACTCAAGTCGCCGTGTTCATTTCCTACGATGATAACCATTTCACCACGGGCACCTCCAAATATGTGATATAATTATAGAAGAAAAATCCTATACCTTTAACCCCCCCGCTCCACCGGAAACAAAATTCAAAATAAATAAGGACTTAAGCTGTAACTCAAAAAAACTTAGTCTACATAATTGAATGTAGCAAAATTGAATAAAACATGAATCACACACACACACACACACAAATGGAAACAAACACACACACATACACACACATGGAAACAAACATACACACACACACACACACACAAAATCTCAAGACACACATACACAGAGAAAAAATAACTATAAGTGAAATCCAAAACCACTGTAACACACACACACTGTATCAAATATCAAAAGCAAATGAGGGGTAAAGTAGGCTAAGAGAAAAACATTCTTTGAAAAAGAAAGGAACAACCTTCATAAAAAAAAACAACTCATAACCAACTGAAAACCTGAGTGAGTTCAAATCTCTTTGAAAACCCCCATTAACAAGGCCTTGTGCCCTACATGTTCTCTGACGAAAGCATCACGCTGGAAACATACACGTATGTAAGAACAAAATAAATCAATAAATCCTAAAAAATAGAAATCTCTTTGTAGACCTACTCATTTTAAAATATTTTTATTCTCTCTTTGGACGTACAAAACAAAAAAATTTATATATATATATATATATATATATATATGTGTGTGTGTACTATTTAGACCCCGAAACTCCCTGCAATAATTTAATGTAGAATGGTTACTCATTTCTGGATCAGTTAGCATTGGAAAAGGCAAATAACCAGTCTGGTTGAATTATTTAGATGGGGGGGGGCTTTGTTTTTTCTACTTGTTCTGAAAATGAGTGATCCTTCTACGTTGAATTATAATGTGAAAGTGAGTCTACTTATGAAATCTTAAATTATTAGTTTTTGGAAAAAAAAAAAAAATTGTGTGTTTGAGTTCAAACCACAAAAAAAAACTATTTGAAAAAATGTTCCTTATGAACTTGAATAGGTACACATGTAGAATAATACTGTTCTTTCTTTATCTTTTTTAGATGTTTTAAAACCTGAATTAGTTGATTGAACATATAATTTTTTTTGCTTTAAAACATCTTGTCATCATTCATATTTTATTATGAACAAGAATGGAAATATTTTTATTTTTTCCTTTTAATGTTTTATGCTATGATTCAGCTGTTTTGGATTTGTTTACTTACACAACATTATGATCAATGATTCAAATTCTTTTCTGGAAATGAAATGCCTATTCATAAAATACATTAATAATCATGTATACAAAATGAAACTAGTACATGCTACATGCAAACACGCTTGCTCTTACTCTTTGCAAAGGATTAATTTTTTAAAAATATTTTTCAGAAATTGGTAATAGTGTTTAGTTTTTTGTTTGTCGAGCTGTTTTCTCTGTTTTTTAATACTAGTGCGAGTCAAAGGTTTTCCAAAATTTTGGTAATGTGGAGCATAATTTGGCTGCTCTGGATACTTTTGTCAACACCATAAATATAATGAACACCATTGGACCTGATTTTCTCTGAGTGCTACTTGCCAGATTTGCATCTATGGCTTGGAGCACAGCCTCAGAATCTATGCTTTTAGGCCTAACTAACTTTGCTTGATAGTTGAGGTTCTTACAACCTAAGTGAAGTTTCTTGAACCATCTGGTTACCAAATTGTGATCGCCTGCACCATTACTTTTTGTACTACAAATGTTTTGGGGTTAATTCCATGGCATTATGGCTCATTTCAAATATGTAAAGCATAAGTTCCTAAATTAGACTACACTGCATATTCACTTGTATAGCTTTCAAATCACACATGAAGTGAAACAATGCACCAACTACCTCAACACTACCAACAACAGCATGTACCTTCCATGTGATATACATGCTGCAAACTAGCACGTACTAACAATATATTGTAAAACTTTTGGCTCACCCTAGTATAATGTATTTTATACATTTATAATTATTACTTATCTGCTTATATTGCCCAGTTGGACGGAGCTGTAGAATACACTAACTGCTTTTCTGCAGTGGGGTAAGACACCCCCCACTCCCACCAATGAGTGTCCTGATATGACACCAAACAATCTGATGGTAAAGTTCTAGTGATGCTGGAACTTTGGGGAATGCGGAGCACCCCTTCATTGGCATTGCTCCCAGGTCCACTCTGGCCCAGAATGGTAGCACCTGATATCTATGAGTTAAATAGAACTAAACTGTATACTTATACTAAACTGAATTATTTGAATTAGAACTGTTTAACTAAACTAAGTATCTTGAAATAGAAATGTTTTTGACAATTGAACTGTGTACTTAGGCTAAACCGAACTGCTTGAAATAGAACTGATTTTAATATTGAAACTGTACTTATGCTAAACTGAATTGTTTGAAATAGAACTGTTTTAACATTTAACTGTCTGTGGAAAAAATGTATACTTATACTAAACTGAATTGTTTGAATAAACTAAATAGCTTGAAATAGAAATGTTTTTGACAATTAAACTGTGTACTCATACTAAACTGAATTGTTTGAAATAGAACTATTTGTATAAAAATGGATTTGGGATTAAATAACCTACAAAGATTGGTTGGGTTTTATGGCATATCAATCAACTTATCTCCTTATAGTTATGTTGTTCTCTTTGGTGAAAAAAATCAAGTAATTATTGAGTTTCCTTTTTCTTCTTATTACTAGCTTTATTCTTATTGTTGTTGTTTTTTTTATCTAAACATCCTAGGCTGATACACTTTTTAAAAACACAGTACTGAATCAGAAAATACAGAAGTAGATTTCACTGAAACTTGAATTTGCATCCCTCATCTTGAGAAATTGTCTTTCTATGATGAGTTTACCAACTTTAAATATTATGATAATCCCTCCTCATCAAAGCATGCTGACAGAATGGGTTCTCTTGACTCTCTTTCACCATCCTTCCCAGTATGTCCTTTGAATGGCATTTAGTGTCTGCATAGAGCTGGTGGATGTAAGTTTTTGCTGGTTATCCAACACAGGTATGTCCATGTGTAGAAGTCCATTGGAGGCCATCTTATGAGTTCATCCTTGCTTCTCCAGCAGTGTTCTGCTCATCTTATTTCAATGACTTGTGAAATAGGAGGTAAGAGGCTGTACAGCTGCCATTTTGTAGGTTGCTGTTTCCAGAATTAGTTCAAAACAGCATGCAGCAACATATGTCATTCATTTCCATCTAGCTTTTTTCCAGGCGTTTTGTTAAAGTCCAAGTGGTGCAATCATACTGACACAGCTACAGCTTGGAAGAAGTCTCATTTTATTTTCTTAGTAAGATGATGAAAACCAGAGATAACATGGAATAAAGCTAGTAATAAAATAATAATAATAATAGTGAAAATGCTTACTTAAAAGAAAAGATTGTGAACGCTGAATACAATACTAATCTTTGACTGTTTACTTAAAATTGAACTGAATTTTAGAACAATACTCAAATTATTGAATCAAATTCATCTACATATATAAGTAAATTGTTTTCATATTATCTTGTTAATAACTTTATTAGATATCATGAATTTTCCTTTAGAATTTGAATATGCACTTAGTTGAAAGCTGTTTCAAATGAATAAACTTAAAATTATTTGGCAGCATAATTGTGATGCAATCACATGATAATGATGATTATATTAAAAATAAAGTTGACATAGATTCTTTAAAAAAAGTGATTATTGAAAATTAAATTTCTCTGTAAAAGTAATGGAAAATTGAAATTTATATATTATCTGTTTTTCAACTAGCAACATCTTTTTGAATTTTTAAAAAATTCCATTTTTCAAGTATTTTTATCTAGCTTATATGTATGATTCTTTATAATTCAGCAGATTCATTATATTCAACTAATTTACCTGTGCTATCAAAAAAAATGAAAATATTTCAGTTTTTGATATTTCATAATTGCAAAATTACTCTTCATTTATTTGTGAGCCTCTAATATCATTTTTGTAATAACTGAAGGTTTTATTAATGTTTTTTTCCTCTCTTTCTTCCAACTTCTGCTTTTGCACCATGAAGTCATTCATTGAAATGTGCAGGGAATACTTAGTATTTAATAATTCTTTTCTTTGTCCATTTTTCTCTTAACTTTCATCTAATGATTGTATCTTAGTCGATACATGAAACTTTTCGTTTTGAGACCAACATAAAAAAAAGTGAGATCTTAATTTTGTTTTGGATTTTATTCTCTCCTGGTGGCCAACATTTGAGCACTTTTTTTGATTTAAAAAACATTTTGAAACTGTTTGTTTGTTCAACTGTTATATATATATATATACATGCACACACATACTGTATATTATATATGTAGATAGTCATTATTCAGAGTTCATTAAATCAAGTTCTTCATATTTTTTATTTTATGATACAGAATAATTATTTTACAACTGTAGAAGCCTTCTCATCCTGCAAGATAGTCAAGGATGTTGATCTATATTATTGGTTTCCTTTAATTAGTCCATTCAAAAATGTGCTGTTCATTAGCTTTTCCTAGCAACTCTATCCAAATATTAATTCATCCAATTTTTTTTATACTTCTAACCATTTATCTCTCCTATCTTTCAATCTTTTTACAATTGGACCCTATCTACCAAATGTATGTTAAATCTGACTCTATTTCCCTACTACCTAATTATAAAGTGTTACTTTGCTGATGAAAAAAACTGCTGCCCAATTAAGTCATCTCTAAATAGCAGTGTCACTTTGCTTTCTTTTTGTTATTTTGTAATATTGCAATCTTGTTGGGGTTTATTTACAGCCAGAACAACTTTAAATATTTGAGGATATTTAGGCATTCTTATTGGCACTGTTGTTTTTCCAAAGAAAGAAGAAAAAGCAAAAAGACTAGTTAAACAGTAAAATCTTTCCTTCATCAATATTATCTTCAAAATGATTTAAAAACCCTATCAAAGTATACTTGTAAGACAATTGTTTTGAACTTAAATTCAAGAGATATCTGCATTCAGATTATTTAAAATTAAAAAAAAAAATCTTATGTCAATGAAATAATGGGATTCCAAAGGTTACCAGTCCAATATAGAAAAATAGGAAATTCTAAACCTTTAAATAGTATTACCTATTTGATATATATATATATATAAAACTGATAACAATAATCCAAGTGGAAGGAATGATTTATTAACTGGTCGACACTATAGCGTTTCAGCTCTACTGAACTATCATCAGGACCATGAGGGGTGATATTAATAATTTTAAGTTAACGATGGATGAGTAGAAATGTGAAATACAAAAACCTAGTGGAAAATATGTATAGTAAGAAAAAGTTGGCCGTTTAACTGGTAAATCAGCGTTTGGTGTTTAAATTACGTCATTTGACTTATTAGGAATATTGTATAGAATTTATGCACATTGTTTAACAAGAAAGATATATATATATATATCTCACTCTGTGCTCTTTACCAAATTATTTGCCTGCTTAATCCTCAAATGGAACCAGTGATTCGAGTTCAAATCTTAGATGAGGCTGTTTGCATTTCACTTATGAAAAGCATGAATCCAGCTGGCTATTGGAAAATAATTGGGCTTACTGGGTTCTTTAGCCTTGATATGGCAACTGGTCTAAGAGAAGGAAAACTCTGAATTCAAACCAGCTTTATTCCACTTAAAAATTGACCTTGTTTCACACCTAGCCGTGGCAAAAGGTTTGGGTAAATATATTCTTAATTCAAACTTTTAAGCCAGCTATTTCAGTCTGAGTGCTATCTTATACACTGTAAGTCCAATATTTTTAGTTGAGTTCTATTTCATAATACATTGTAAGTCAAATATTTCAAAGTGAGGTTGGTTGGGTTTTATGGCATCTCAAAATTTGTAGCTTATTTAATGCCAAATCCTGTTTATACATAGTGAATTTATATCATTTGTAAACATATAGTTTATAGAGAACATTTTTAAATGAACCAGAGCTCATTTGTTTGCACACAATTAAGTATTGCTATTGCTTGCAATCATGAAATGGTTTCAAGTGATGCTATCTAACACTAATAGTCTTATTTAATATTAATCATTTGTTTGCACACAGTGAAGTGGTTTCAAGTATTGTTCACACTAATAGTTTTAAGAATAGAATTATTTAACACTAATAATTCATTTGCACACAGTTAAATGGTTCCAAGTACTGCTATCTAACATGAATAATTTTATCTAATATTAATCATTTGTTTACTCACAATTTAATAGTTCCAAGTATTCCTATCTAACACAAATAATTCTATTGAGTATTAATCATTTGTTTGTACACACTTAAATGGCTTTAAGTATTGCTAACGCTAAAAAATCTTATCTACACATGCAGTTAAATGATTTCAAGCGTCACTATGTAATACTAACAATTCAATTTAACATCAGACATTTGTTTACATACATAGGACTCTAATAGTTACAAACACTCTGGGCTTGAGTGGACCTGGGAGTAATGTCAGTGAAGTGGTATTCCATAATCCCCAGACCTCCAGAACTGGAACCTTGACATCAGATGGTTTTGTGTCATTTGTGACAAATATATTAAGAAATTAAAATTTTTTTCCTCTCTTTCTTCCAACTTCTGCTCTTGTACCATGCAGTCATTCGTTGAATTGTGCAGGGAATACTTAGTATTTAAAAAAAAAGTGAGATCTTAATTTCTTTTGGATTTTATTCTCTCCTGGTGGCCAACATTTGAGCACTTTTTTGGATTTTAAAAAACATTTTGAAACAGTTTGTTTGCTCAACTGTTATATATATATATATATATATATATATATACACACTGTATTTTATATATGTAGATAGTCATTATTCAGAGTTCATTAAATCAAGTTCTTCATATTTTTAATTCTATGATACAGAATAATTATTTTGCCACTGTAAAAGCCTTCTCATCCTGCAGGAAAGTCAAGGATGTTGATCTATATTATTGGTTTCCTTTAATTAGTCCATTCAAAAATGTGCTGATCATTAGCTTTTCCTAGCAACTCTATCCAAATATTAATTCATCCAGTTGAGGTGTTGAAGTCTGAAAAGTATATAAAACAGCAAAATTCAGTATTTTATAGTTTTGAAATTTTATTGATAAAAGAAAATATTGATATTTTTTGTTGTTGGTTAAATAAGGGCGTGCTATTAGATTAACTGGTAGTAGGATTATGGTGTACACTTGATTAAAAAAGAAAAAAAAAAAAGATTTCAAGATGAAGGTTTTTAAAATGTATTGAATGTCATTTGTATTTAGAATTAATGGAAATAGGATTTAAGAATAAAGGAAAAAAAGCTGATATTAATGTATCTATATAAAGTGTTACTCATTTAGTAAATACCAGGTTCTCTATAGTATAAGATTTATATATAAATATTAAATATCAATAAGCAAAAACTTTTTCCTTTGTAATGAATAATCACTGTTAAAAGATATCACACACTTTTCAAAACATAATTAAGTTATCATTAAATTTACTGAAACCAACAACCCCTCCCCCAAAAAAATTTAAGAATTTTTTCTTTTTCATATGTGAGGGAGGGAATCCCTGTGATGTAGTAGCTAACATGCAGTGACTGTGGCATTTATATAAAACAAGTTTAAACTCCAGTTGTGCGCTATTATGTTAACTTTATATCAGGCTACAGATTTATTGATTTACCTATGTACCTATAAATTCATACGTTTGATATGTTTAGGTTTAAAGAGATACCTGTGATGCTGGAGTTAGATAGAATATGTTGACTATCCCCACTACTGAGGGGTAAGGCCCCCTCTCAAGAGGTCTCCTGGTTATGACACTGTTATATACCCTACCTTAGAACATTAATAGGTATGTCCTATTCCTCATAAAAATGTTGGACACTATTGTGAGGGGGTGAAAATATACTAAGCAGTCACCTTTAGCAGTAGTTACCTTCTTCATGCCACTGGCAAGTATCATATTTTGTTAATGTTATAAAAATTTCCATTTCATTTCCAACCTCTATTTTGGTTATTTCTCTTTCAGTAACCTTTTTGTTCAGTTAGAACAGACACTAAACTGCATCTGATGGTGAGGCTCCAGTTCCAGACCTCTGGGGAGTGTGGAGCCTTCCTTCATTGCCATAACTCTCAGGTCCACCCTAACCTGATGTTGGAGTACCTGTTAGGATCCAACTATTGGTCAAATAGATATGTTTAAAAAATTATTCATATTCAATTGGACTTTGTGGGGGGGAAAAACCTATTAAGAAATAACCACACAATAGATGTAAATATGAATGTAATTTCTTAACCACGAGGCATAAAATAACTGTAGATGGGTTGGCATGCCTTTAAAAAATCTATCTAATTATGATACTTAGAAGAAATGACAAGGGACAAAATGTTTTAATAAAAAAGTCTGATATTTTAACAATATTCTATAGATATAGAATGAACATTATATCAATACACAACACATAATTTTATGTATAAAGAGAATTTTTTCATTGGTTTCTGAGAGCCTCTTTGTATACAATATTTTAAATGTTCATGCTTCTATTTTGTATAGAATATTTCTTTTACATACACACATACACAGAAATAGAGTTGCATGTTTTCCTTTTATTGACTAGAGGAATGAGAAAAAAAATCCTATTTTCCGCCTAGAAATAATTCTATTGTTCTGTGAATACACTCTGTCAAAAGGAAACATGTTTAGTATAACAGTTATCATAATTGGAAATGGAATTGTCAACCCAAGATCAAATCATGGATGAGGTTTTATGCATTTCACATTGTGCTAATGTTCTGGGGAAAGGCATGAATCCAACTGTTCACCTCCCAACTATGGGTAAATTGTGGGACAGATTTCCCCCCCCCTTTTTTTTGTTGTTTTTTTTTTTTAACTTTGTTTAGGCAACCACTCTAAGAAAAGGAAAATTTTGAATTTAGACTAGCTTTACCCTGCTTAAGAATTGACCTTGTGTTGCAATTTCCTTATGGCAGAAGGGTTGGATAAATACTACGCATGCTGTCAAATGGGGAAAGTATAAGGCAAAAATGAAATTTTGGTGTTTAATGTCTTATACTGAGCATCATTTTTATCATTTTCCAGTAGCTCAGTGTAAGACATTTTCCAATTGGTTGCTCATTGACCAATTCAGTGTTAATGTATAGAAACATCGCTTAGAGGCTCCATTATGGTGTAAGATTGTGTAAAGGTTGTTTTGAAAAATATAAATTAAAGTGAGTGTTTTGTTTTCATGCTATTGTACTATAAAACACAATTGTTGATCAAATGATCATATTTTGTTTGTTCTATATAATTAAGGGGAGTACCTGTTGCATAATAACTAAAGTGCTAGATTGCAGCCTCAAAGTGAGTGAGTTCTAACTTCAGTCGTGCAGTTACACTCACTTTCAGACTAATATCCTTTGGAAAGATATGAACCCCTTTATTCCCCCATCTATGAGTTAAATAGTATTCCTGCTATTCTTCTCTAAGGATGGCTTTTGCATTAAATAACCCTCAAAGGTTGATATGCCGTTAAACAAAGAAATCAAACTATATATAATTAATTGACTTGTTTAAACATAACCTCTCTTTTGCAAATTTTCTGAAAATAATTTGCCCTCTCTACAAGGATTAAAAAGAAATTATCTGTCTATGAAAGGGTTAATCTTTTCATTCTCTCTATAATCAAGATCTTTTTGAAGCTTGTTTTAGAATTATCTATTTTTTCTAGTCTTGCATGTTGTGTGCTGGGATTTTTTTCCCTTTCTAGTTAAGTAAACAGTGAAATGATGGTACTATCAAGAACCTTTTTATATTTCGATTACTATATTTGTTTAAAAAAAGAAAGACATCAGTGACATCTAAATGTTATTTTTAAAAATTTTGTTTATTGTTAATGCATTGGCAATATTTTTGATTCACTGAAAACAATCCAAATTGTTTTTTTTGGGGGGGTTGATTAGGATTTTCATAGTTTATTATTCATATTTTGATGATGGCTATGTATAAAAAATTCTTGTCTGAGTTTTCTTGCTATTGAATTGTTCTTTTCATAAATTTTATTCATAATTACTGGAATTATTGTTTCATTTTAGTGGACTGTATGATTTTATGAGAGAGATCAGTTTTCCATACTTTTCCTATGGATATGTTCACATCAGTTTCAGTAAATGAGATATTGCTACCAAGGTATATGAACTGGCCTCCAAATTTCAGAGGCTTACCATTTAATGAGGAGATAGTACCATTTTGATTATAAAACATGAACTCTGCTTTATCTAAATTAATGTAGAGACTGATGCCTCTTGCTGCTTGCTTCAGGCTATGCAGCAAGATATCCTAACCGCTGCTGGAGAAGCAAGGATGAACTTATCAGTAACATTCCTCTAGGATTCCTACACATGGAAATGTTGTCAAACCGTCTAGACAATGAGTCAAAGGAATCCATGCTGTTAGCACACCTTAATGATGATGATATCCTTACTCTGAAAACTGTGATATCAGTTGTATATGAAATGTCACAGTCACTTGTGAATCCACAATATGTCAGACTTAATGGATTTTTATTGTCTTATTCAAATTTTTAATGATTATTACATAACTTTCAAACCCAGTTGGCCAGGGTTGTAGAATACACCAACTGCATTTTTTCAGAGGGGTAAGACCACCCCAACACTTGTTCTGGATATGACACTAAACAATCTGATAGTGAGGCTCTAACACATCACTCAATAAGTCTCGGGCCTAACTAATAAAACAACAACTTTGAGGCAAAATTTGAATTTATTCATCAACATAGTCTCCTTCTCGGGTGATACACTGATTCCAACGCTTCTCTAACAATTTGATGCCTTTTTTGTTAAATGATATGTCTTTGACCTCAAAATACACCTCAGTTTCCGATATCACTTCTATATTGGAGCCAAATCTCTTTCCCTGAAGCATTCTTTTGAGGTCTGCAATAGTTGCTGGGGGCCAGATCTAGAGAAGAGGGTGGGTGCAGAAGCAATTCGAAATGCAATTCTCATAGTTTTTTGATTGTTGCAATCTATTTATGACATAGTGCATTGTCTTAGGGAAAGGGTATTTTTTCTTCTTCATTTGTGGCCATTTTTTGTTGATTTCTTCCTTCAAATGCACCAATAATGCTATATAATATTCGTTATTGATAGTTCTTCCTTTTCTCAAGGTAACTGATGAACAAAACACCTTGCAAATTCCAAAATAGAGAGGCCAAAACCTTGCCTGCTGATGTTTGTCTTTAGTTACTTTGGATGGCTTTCACCTGCTGCTGTCCACTCAGCTGACTGCCACTTTGACTCCGGGGTGAAGTGGTGGATCCATGTTTCATCTATTGTTACATATTTATGCAAAAACTCCTTTTTGTTGCGTTGAAACAGTTGCAAACAACGCTCGTAATTGTCAATGCATTGTTGCTTTTGATCAACTGTGAGCAAACGCAGCATCACCTTTGAACACAGCTTTATCATTGACAAATGTTCATACAAAATGGTGAATACACTGCTTTCTGATATCTTCAACTCCTCTGCCATCTCGCACAACTTCAATTTATGATTGGCTAAAACGAGTTTGTGGAATTTTTTGGTGTTTTCCAGGACAACTGTTGAATTTGGGTTACCTGAGTGTTCAGCACAATTTGTGTCTGTATGACCATGTTTAAAGTCAGCTTACCACCTCTTAACTGTTGTTTCCAAAAGAGCAGAGTCTGAATAACACTTATCAAGCCATTGCTTTGCTTGAACAGTATTTTTCCCATCAGAAAGCAACACATGAAATTCAGACTTTTCCATTGTTTTTAAAAATTTGCAAGCTTCACTTGAATAACTGTAATTTGTGAACTAATAATCTGATTGAGTTCAAATTTTGACATGTGCCATTTGAAGGTTGGTACTTTATAAAAAATCATATGGATTTTTTACTCGTGGCGCCATCTATTTGTCAGGGTTGGGACTTATTGAGAGATATCTTAGTAATGCTGGTGCTTTGGGAAATGCAGAGTACCCCTTCATTGCCATCGCTCTGTCCATTCTGGCTTGGAGTAGTGGGACCTGAAAGAGTCCTATCTATGTGTCAAATAGAACTGTTTGACATTTAACTGTGTGCAAGCAAATAACTTATGTTAAGTTGAATCATTTGAAATAGAACTGTTTTCACATTCAATTGTGTGTAAACAAATGACTGATGTTTAATTGAATTGTTTGTGATACATAGCAATAATTGGAACCATTTTACTGTTTGCAAAAGAATGATCTTAGGCTCATTTAAAAATGTTATAAACAAAATGTGTTTACAAATCATATATATTTAATATATATATATATATATATATATATATATATATATATATATATATATAAAGAGGATTTGGCATTAAATAACCAACAATGGTTTATATGCCATAAAACCAAACCATCAAACCATAATTTTCTATGAACTAGTTAACTACAAAAATATCACCAACTTGACAGAATGAGATAATTTAGTATACAGAGTAGGGCAGGTTTAATGAGGTTGTAGATAATCATGCATTGTCACCGTTCTTTTTTTTTTGTCTTGCTCTAGAAACCCATTGGTGACTCTGCATTCAACTTTGAAGTAAATTTATTTCCTTTTTATATTTTTATATTTGTGTGTGTGTGTGTGTGTGTGTGTGTGTGTATATATATGTATATGTATATATATATATATATATATATATATATATATATATAATATGCGTGTGTTTGTTTTGTGGTGATATTTTTTTTTTTTTAATGAAATTCCTATTTATATTGATCATGAAATTTTGAGCAAAAATATTTGTCTTTTGTGTTAGACTTGTAAGAAGCAATAAAAGTTGTATTAGCAGAATATTCTTTGATTACTATTATCATTATATTCATTTATTAACAGAGTAAGATTAGAGGTTTTGGAAGTATGTAAAAGTAATCTTGGTGACCGTAGTTGAGGGCGACCAGAAGGCTCCCTTTTCAATAGCTACTACACCGAGTTGTAGGAGAGGGCACTACTCTTTTCCCTGAATTGCTCCACTTTACCCTTGATACATACCTTATACTGCTGAGTGTTAAGGAGGTATCAAGTACCATCTTTAAAGTCTTTGGTTAGATGTGACCTGGAACTGAACCCAGGTCTCCCAGACTATTGGCGAAACACAGTCATTTTCTGTATTGTAATTGAGAAGCACTTGTGGCATAACAAGTATTATCATAGGAAACTGACTCAATTACCTGAGTTCAAATCCTGAACAAGGCTCTATGCATTTCACATAGTGCTAATACCCTTGGGAAAGGTATGAATTGAATTATTCTCCTTTTAGCTATGGATAAGTTGAGCAGACTATATTTTTAACTTTGGTATGACAGCTAGAAGAAAGAAAACACTGAATTGAAACCAGTTGTAGATTTGGAAAAGGATTGGCTCTACCAGGTTTTTTGAGTCCATGACAAAGTAGCACCCATACTACCAAACCATGTAATGGGATATGTTTTTTAGCATTGTTTTTACTCATATATATATATATATATATATATATATATATATATGGTAAAAAAAAAAAAAATTGGCATGAGGTAAACCAAGTAAGTATCAGTACGCTACAATCTTTATATTTTACAATCTTTTTGTCATTCTTATTGTTTCATTGAGTAGTTTTCTTTTCACTGTTGTCTGCTTGATTCTTTTCAGTTTGTTGTTTGCACTAAATAGTAAATTCTGTTGCCATCAATAATAATGTAGTAATTAGATGGCTGATAGCAATGGAGTTTTCTGAAAGGATGTTGATGTTAGAATGAAATTGTATCTGGACTTTCGGGAGAAGAGAATTTCAGAAGCAGTTACTTCCACAACTGTAATTAAAGATAGTTGTTTTCAGAATGTACACTTTTGTTTTAAAAAAAAAAAAAAAAAATGTCCTTTTAAGTATGTCAAACAATACACTTCTTGTTAATACTGTCTGAGTTTTCTCTTAGTGAAGTACACAGGCCACATGTAATGTGGGTGCAGTAGACTGCCTTTAAATAACCACAGCAGTTATCAGACAGCTTTGGGAATGGAATCAATATGTATTATTATTAAAATAAGCCTTAGGTTAGATGCTTGTACAAGAGTAGCTCTGTGCCTATTTATATGTAACTCTGTAATGTTTCAATATAGCTGTCTCCTCCCACTTTTACTCTTTTTCTACTTACATGCACTAATATAACTGCCAACCCACAAGAAGACATTAATCCACTTACCTGATTCTATTGAACATTACACTGCAATTTGTTCTTATTTTGTTAATCTAGTATTTATGATTGTAACCAATTTGTAAATGAAATGAATGAAATAATAACCTTGTCCGTTATCACTCTTCTAAGTGCTTTCTTTTTTGTTTGTACCTACTCTCATCTGAAACAGAATATTAGAAACCAGTTTTACTTGCTACATGAGCATCTTGACTCTAAAATGTTACCATAACAATCATGGTGACCATTTTAGTTTAAATTATTCATCATATTCATATTAGTTCTTGCAAATATCATAGTCCTTAGCTTAATATTAGTTTTGAACATGGTCACCTGGTTTGAAACCTATTGATTCAAGTTTTTTGGCTTATTGGCATTATGGTTAGAGAGTTCACCAATGGTCTGGGAGACTGGGTTTCAAGCCCAGGTTGAGTCATACCAAAGACTCAGAAAATGGTACTTGATGCATCCTTGCTAAGGTATGGCTCAACAGTAAGTGGAGCAATCCAGGGAATGGAGTAGTGCCCTCACTAACACCTCAATGTAGTAGCTGTTGAAAAGGGAGCCTTCAAGTCACCTTTGATTACGGTTAGCCAACTTACTAACTTATATATATAATTAATTAATATTAATAATATATTTTGCTTTATTTGTAAATGAAGAGTGCTCAGTATCAATGAGAGATCATATATAAGATAGCATGGACATATTCAGTGCCACTTGGTCACTGTCAATTTCTCACTTGTGAGATCATTGGATCAAGTGTGTGTTTGTCTGTTTATATTCTCTTATGCATGGTAAAAAGCTATATAGATGCTTATATCAATTGTACAACAAGCAACTGTTGATTTAGTTGATAACAAAGATTTCCATGATTTAGCCAATTTGTAATTGAATAGAAGATACATTGTATGTGTATGAACATATATACAGACAAAACAAAATCAGAATTATATTACAAGCCAGTTTTAAATTAGTTCAACTCTAAATCGTAGTTTTAGTGTATTCCACAAAAAAAGTTACTATTGACAGTTAGGTTATAGCTACAATATGATATAAAATAAAGATGGATGGAGTGTTTTAGCAAATGAGTATTTGTGCCATATAGGAAATAGTAAAATACTATCAAAAAACAAAAATAAGAGGAACATGTTACAATGTTATTGAATTATGTAATGGTGAATAACCTTCATTGCCTTTTAGCAATTGATGAACCTGTCTTAACAGGTGACTGAATTAAATTTATTTGATATTTCTCACATTGAATTTTGTTTTTAGATTGATGTCTTGATGAGAAACACCAATTTAGTTCTAAGTGATAAATAGCTAACAATAAAATTTTAAGGAGGAAGTTAAAATGCCTATAACCATTTAGATTTCTAAACCTTTTATTATGAAACTTTTTATTGATTTAATTACTTGAAGATTAGTAAATATTTCTCCCTTTAAGATTATAGTTGTATCTACTACCTTTTGTTCTATTTCCAGCCTTGACATAATTGCATATGACTAAATCATTAACATATACACTAATCTCTAATTCACTGTAAATTATGAGTATTCAGTTTTGTATAGATTATTGAAGAAGAAAAAACACATTGGTGACTAGAAAATGTAACAATTTTATGATACATTTTTGAATTGAGGACAAGGAAAGACATTCAACAAACACTAAAAAAGGTTTTTTAATGTTTAAGAATTGATGTCTAAAGTTATTTGCTTCCCTTTCTTATATAAATGAATTGTCTCAGTTGATAATTTTAAATGTTATTGATATGCAAGTATTTTTGTAGTTGGTTTAAATTGATTTATAATTTTTGAATATATTTTCTTTTGATTTCACTTTCATTATTGTTGATAACTTTTCTCATTAAAGTTTTTCTAATTATCTACTCATTATCTATGAAATATTTTAGACAAAATCAAACTACTTATTGATGTTTACTAAGATTAGTTTTGAATAGTATCTAATGAGGGGAAATCTATGGTCAGAACATTTTGTTGCATCAGTCTCTAAATTCAGAAGAGTCTGCTTGCCTTGAAAAGCAATGTTTTTTTGTTTTTTTTTCCTAATATTTTATGTGGGCCTCAATCCTGGAACCAACTGGAAATATACCATTACTTCAATGATAATATGAACTCAGTTCTTATAGATTAGTTTAATAATTTTCAAGATTTTACTATCAGTTTGAAACTTGATCTCTAAGGTACTAAAATTTGAACTTGAGAGACAATAGATGTGGAATTACCGTTTATTTAGTGAATTTATTCTATAATTTCTTCTATTTTTATTCATTTTTCCCAGATTATGTAGTAATCTACATAACTAATATTTATATTCAATTTTCTTTGTAAATCTTAAAATCCAAATGTTTTTATCATTATTCTTCCTAATACATTAACCGACTTTATATATCATGGAATCTAGATTAGTTCATAAAAAAGTTTGCCTCATTTTATAATAATCTGAATATTGTTTTATATATTAGATAATGAAGAAAGTTATTATTCATGTTACTATGTTTGTTTCAAGAAGAAGTAAGGGATAGTTGCTGTTTTCTTTTTTTTTTTTTTAAATATTTTCAGCAATTCTTTTGTTTGGAAATCATAAATATTCTTACTATATATATTGCAGAGTGGTGAGACTATGTTGTTTTTGGCCATTAAAGTAAATTTTAGGAATTTGGATTGAAATATAGATCCGAATATTTTTTAAAGCAAGATACAGATGAAAAATTTGGTTAGGATATTTGTAATGATGGTTTTTAAAAGATAAAAAAAATTTCTGAATATTTTTGAATAGAAATATGTTACAACCAACTACTTCATAGCAAATTGAATAGGATATAAATTTAGTTTAAGGTTAAAAAGACAGGGAATTCCTATGGTTATGTACCAATTGTTTATATTCTGGAATTATATATATAAGGAAGAGGTACTTTACAGTAGATCCAACTGAATCTTTAATGAACGACTATGGACAATGCTGAATCAAAATTTGTAAGGATGTTTGAAGTTGGTTTTAAAGAATTTTTTTTTTTAATAATAAAAGGTACCCTATATGAATAAAAGGAAATTTAGATAGAAGAAAGATTTTTTTTAAATGGTTGTCTTTTTTGCAATTTCTCATTTAAAAAAGATGATTACTTTTTGTTTTCTTAAAGATAACATTTGATCTGCCATTCATGAAGGCTTCTGCTGGATTTTATTTGATGAAGAATATGCTAAAATAGCTTGTATTGATGTACGAGGTAGAACAATCTGTCTGAAAGTGAATGGTTATTTTAGAGTGAGTTAAGTTTTACAATATTTCAAGTTACCTAGTTTTTTTCAGATTTTCACAGATGATTTTTAGCGACTTGTTATCCAATCATTACTGAATTGTGTATTCTTTATTTTTATATATAAACATTGTTCATTGTATACCTTTGATAATGAGTGTTGAAAAAAATTGCTTTTAGAGCCATTTTACATTACCTGTGGGGAAAAAACTGAATGCAAGAACAGCAGCAAAAGAAATTATTGATGTGGAAGGCTCAGGAACAGTCAATGAACATGTTGCACAAAAATAATTCGAATGTTTCAAGTTTGTTTTTTCTGCTGTTTCAGGAGATCATCAATAAATGCTAATCATTCCATATATTTAACAAGAATTTAAACTTCAATTTTTTATATTTTAATTTGGAAATTAGAAAAAAATTTCCAAATGAACTCTACACAATCAGATCATGTAAAGAGTTTATATTATGGCATAACATTTGATAGATATAAGGAAAGTAAAATGTTTTGGTAATATATTTTTTTTTTTTGTTTTATTTTGTAACCAATTTTAAGTTTGGGCAAATACTGTGATTTTATTATTATTATTATTATTATTATTATTATTATTCATTCATTCATTCATTCATTTATTTATTTATTTAAGGTTTTTCTGTAAAGTCTATTTTTATTTTTCAAGGTCTTACCCTTCTGCAATAAAAATGTATCACTTGTGATTTAAGACTTATTTTAATCCTTATTTTAATATCAGACAGTATAGGTCAGCCTGTTGAGTAGTATTGTTATTAAGCATAGGTGCTACCTAAATTAGCTTAAAATTTTAAAATACAAATCTCCTATAATGAACTAGTGAGACAGCTGAATCTTAAGTTGAAATTAATTCTATCTACTTTTACAATCTCTTTTGGACACAGTAAATATTTAGAAACTAAAGGATAATAGAAGTTAACATAAAATGTATATATTGCAAGAAACTATTCTTTGAGAAATAGTTATGAGAGTAAAAATATGACCATCTTTATACAATTATGCTAATGTTGGTGTATTTAACAAAATATTCTACAAACTCAATGTATAAAATGTAATAAAAATGAAAAAAAAAACAATGTAGTTACTTATGAAGCTGGTCCTGTCAGCACATTCAACTTGTTTAAATCTTTTGAAAGTAGATTTTAAAGTTATTTGATTCACTTCTTTTAAAAACTTTTTTCCTTTTTAGGCTTATCTTTTGGTCCTATTTTATTCAAAACATTTTCCTGTATTATGTATTTACGGCACTAAAATTTTTATATTACTACCACTGTCCCATAATAGTTGTTTGATTTGCATATACATTTCATACATTAAATGTAACAAGTATCATAGGATATAGTTAGTATTTCTTAATATAGTACTTTTTATAATAAAAAGGAATTGGTTATTTAAAAGATGTCTGTGGTTTTATTTAACAAATTTCTATTCTGAATTTTAATTATAATTAAATTTAGCTACAATCTTAAAATTGCAATTCTGTTTGAATTCTGTTGATGTGACAATAGTTTCTCATTCTTCTTTGTTTATCTGGTTAGCAATTATTCATTTCTTAAAGTTGAAATATTTATTTTGGACATTCTTCTTACAAATCCTACATATGAATTGAGAAAAAAAAATCAATCTATTTTTTTTTTCCTGAATTACTTGAAAAAGGCAGTTATTTTTTATTTTGGGTATTATCATTTCAGTTTACAATTTAATATTTTTTGTTTCTTAGGACATTTTCTGCTAAACTTCCGTTTTATAGATAAGTTCTTTACACATCTTGTTTTATTTTTTGAGTCACTCAAATAACATATTGTTTTTATTACACTGGTGGACAACAAAGATTGTACTACTGGTGTAAATTTACATGTTTTACGTTAAATGGAATATACTGATACTAAATTCATGTTCAAAATTATAAGATGTAGGAATTTTGTACAATGCTCATCATATACCACTGGTAGGCCCCTTCATATTAAACTCTGTTACATGAAGAACCACATAAAACCAATAGCATTGTTTTTTGGTTTTCTTCTTTTTTTAAATATTCATGGAAATCCAGAAGAGTTGTATTTTTCTATATCAGAGAAAATTGACTTTGTATATTAATTTGTAATTAGAAACAAATTCAGTGCTAATTTCTAATAGTCTTCAAGTACCAAAAAAGGAAATAGAAAAGAAGGTAAATAGAGATCATTCAGTAATTCTACAAAACTATGAATAATTTACCTTGATTTGATATTATCTTGATTTGTCATTAGTTTACCATAATTTGTACTTGAGGATTGGAGCAGATAACAACCCAATTTTTTATATATCACTAATGATTATTTCTTTTAATATCAAGTTGATTTGGACAGCTTTTAATTCAGCAGTAAAGTTTCAAAACTTTTACATCTTTATTTATTAACTCTATTATAATTTTGTATTTTTTGTTTCTTGTCCCTTAATTTTTAGAGGTTATTATTATTTGCTAAAATAATCCATTTGTACCAATTATATTTTTTATTTATTCATTATTTTGAAGTTTAGAACTGATCAGATTATTGCTAAATGATTTCCTCTTCATATGCATCATTTTGCCTTGAACCAATTTTCTTCAATGAAAAAGAAGTCATCATTTGCTTTTTTTATAATCTTAAACAAGTTTAGTTGTATCGCTTTATAAAAACAATCTTATACAAGTTATATTAACACTTCTCATATTAGATTATCTTTTTTGCTAATAACTTAAGCTTAGTTTTTAATTGTAGATTAAAATAGAGAAGCTCAATGAAACCTTCACACAAATAGGGCAGTCTTCTTATGAACAGGCATCCAAGATGCTTTCTGATCAACTCACCAAACCTCCAACACTCATTTTATAGACCATGATGAGGCAGCTGATTGTTTAAGCAGCAGAGTTTTACATTTACATCATATTAATTTGCATCGGCACACTTAATAAATTTTGTGAATGACGTTGCATATCTTGCTCATGACAATCACACTCATTAAGTTTAATTTTTTCTATTTCCAGAAAGTAAGATATCAAAAAGAATAAATATATACTAACAGATTCTTTAGGTTCATTTTTACCTGTGTTATTTCTGTATTGTTGTATATTTTAGTTATAATATTTTGATAATATCATTTTTTTTAAGCTTCAGGCTGCATAAGTTGGTTAATTTAGTTATTTAGAAATAATTACTCCTTAAAACTTTCTATAAAAAATTTCCCTCTGTTAATAGGACAATCTGTTGTAATGAAATCAATTGGACAGGTTCTACACAAAGTAGTTCATTTAGTGGTAAGCACCATGAGTTGTCATTTACTGAAGCTCATTTGACACAAACCTAGAAATAGGGGACATCCAGTTAGAATTGAACTCCCTAACAGTAGTCTGCAAGTTGAGCTAGCTAACCATTATCTTATTGGAGATGCCTACCAAGAGTTACCCGCCAAATGGAAAGGAATTCTTTCCTTTCAGCTATGGCCTCCAAAAATCATCCAGTAGTAAACCTGTTGATTCTTATGTTTCCTTTCTTTTTAAATAATAAATCTATAATTAGCTATTTAATTTCAAAAGAGAGGGAGGTGCTAGAACATGAACGGTAAAAACAATAGAAAAAAATCCTGAGCTTACCGAAATAAAAGGCTACTATCTGTAATCTGTTGTTGCTTTTCAGAAAACTATTTAAAAAAAACATTTAAACCATGCAATGTTCAGTTTGAGGTATTGCATATATATTTGGTTGAAGAATGATTTAATAGCACTCTCTATGTTTCCTCTTAAAATGATAATTATGGTTTTCTATATAAAGCATAAATTTAATAGCAGATTTACTTATTGATTGAACAGAATCAAATAATATAACACATTTTCAAGGGAATGATAAGATATTCAAGATAGTATTTATTTATTGTTTCTTGAATAACGTCTTCATAAAATATAAATGGTAACATTATGATTATGTACTAATATATATATATACACACACACTCATATGAATCTAAAAATTAAGGGAATTGAGTGATAAGAATATCTTTTTCTGTGACACTTGTAAAATAAGAATGAGCTTGTGAGTTTGGTACTTTCTGGATGTTCTATAATACATTTTGCCAAATTTGGTACCCCCAAATAAATTTTAAAATATATTTTGAGGGTGCAAAAATTTATCTGGATTACTAAATACAAAAGTACTTATATATTCCACACACACACACACACACACACACACACACATAAACTGGATTTTCTATGTAAAATGTTTTTCAGTTCATATAAATTTACAAAAACATGGGCCATTTTGTTTCAGATGTAATCGTATAGTAAAGAAATTCATTTGTTATTCTTACATGAATTCTTATAAACAATGTTTTGGTTATATTAAAGCTAGTTGTTTGTTCATAAAATGTTAGCTGCTTACTAGCTATCTTGTTGATGCAACTCATTTTGCAGATGATATTAATATTTTTTTCTTCTTAAAAAAATGCTTCTACAATTTTTTATCTTTGTCTTGCTGGTTTTTTTTTGGGGGGGGGGTTGTTTTTTTGGAGTAGTTAATCCCAGCATATGATTTAGTGCATTTCTTTCTCATTTAATGTAGATATATAAGATATGTTATATGAAACCTAATCTGATTCTCTTGTCTATGTTAACTGTTCTACTTAAATGGTTGTTGATTTAAAATAAATTAAAGAATATGGATTTTGTTTTAGTGTCATTACTCTTCTTTCAAATTGTCTCAAAGATGGACAATAACAAGTTACCAAACAATTGATGAACATTTGTCTCTTGGTTATAAATTTACTTCAATGTTTGAATTTAGTCATATTTGTGATTTAAATATTAACCCTTAAAATAGTCCTCTCCACCCTGAACTCCCAATTGAAAATATAAAATGTAAGTTACTGAATAACAGGTTACCACAATCTATAAGTGAAGGAAAGTTGGCGACTGTAGTTGAGGGTGACCCAAATGCTCCCTTTTCAACAGCTACTACACCAAGGTGTAGGGAAGGGTCCTACACAATTCCTTGGATTGCTCCACTTTACCCTTCATCCCTACCTTACAATGCTGAGTATTAAGCAAGGTGGCATAAAGTACCATTTTTTGAGTTTTTGGTATGACTCAACCTGGAATTGAACCCCAGTCTCTCAGACCATTGGTGAACACTCTACACATTAATTGTAATATTTTATTGGCAATAGCAATGTTGAAGTGGGGAATTCACAGCTGAAATTCCAGCCACCTAGGTTTATGTACTTCTTGTTAGCAGCACAAATACTGGCTGTTTAGATTCAAAGGGTTACAACTAAATTGTTGAGTAACTTCTTTTTAAATGCATTATTGCACATAGCATATTTCTTAACAATCTGTCACTTTTATGATATATTTTAGTTATTGGTAAACAATGAGAAATGCATAAATGCTTAGTACTACACAACCTTTGCCAGTGTGATACTGAATCATATTAAAACATTAGAAAGGTTAAAACTTTATATTCAGTTGTTGTTTGAAGAAGCCACTGTCCTAACATGCAGGATAAAATATTAACTTACTGGTTCAGTAGCCCAGTCAGCGTCCAGCTTGTGGACAAAAATATGTCATTGAGCAGGGCAGTATATATATATATGCATGCTAGCATAGCCACTCCTGGGCTGGCAGCCAATCACTGCCCAGGTAATGGACATGGAATGCCCCAATGCACATGTAATCTTCCCTTCCTCAAACTCAAACCGGCATTTATCTCGACATGAAATTCAACACAGGTGAACAATATTCAAGTGCAAGTACAATATACAACAGAACTTCGACACTGCTTAAAAGATTGATGATATTTAAAACAGGTGATGCTTGATTCAATCTTTTGGTGGCTACTTTGGAAAATGCATTCACATATTTCAACTAATATATAAGAATTATTTTATTAATGATATCAATATAACAGAAATTCTTCCAAGCTGTGGCCATGTCAGTACTACTGTATGGTTGCATCGCTTGAATTCTAACATAACTCCTGGAGAAAAAACTGAATGGTGGTTGCGCAAGAATACTTCATGCTGTTTTGAACAAATCCTAGAAGTAGCACCTTACAAAATGGCAGCTGTACAGCCACTTACCTCCCATCTCACAAGCCATCTAAGTAAGACAAACATGACATTGCTGGAGAAAGGACAATAAGTGCTGTTCTTTTATGGATACACCAGTTTTGACTTGCAAAAAACTTACTGCATGCAGACACTGGATGCCATCTAGACTGATGGAGATGGATGGTAAAAGAAAGTTGAGAGAATCTATCGACATACCCTGATTTTGATGCTGAATATATTTGATGTATAAGAATTATTTATCTATCTTTTTAATAACAAACTCTTAGAAGGGATTTGATTCTTTATAACTTTAGAAGTAGATGCTTATAATGTTGTATAGTGTTTTTCCCTTTTCAAGAAAGAAATATTTAAGAATGCTGCAAGATAGGCTATACAGTGAATTATTGTTTGAGTTTGCTCTGGAACTTGGGGAATGTTTTAAAGTAATTGTTAAACACTTCCTAATTTGATTGGTTGTTTTCTTTTATCAACCATTTGTTTAGTGAGAAACCATCTTGAATAAGTGAGCTTTCTAGAGGAAATGGTGACTCATACTTATTTTAGCTGTTACCAGTCAGACTATTTGAAATATTTAGTAGTATGCAAACACTCTTTATAGTTGTGCTACTGTATATTTGCTTTTTTCACTTTGAACTTCTTGTGAAAAAAAAAATTCATACTAGATACAATTACTAGTTATTGCTTTATATTTTACTGTCTTGTTAGCTTTAATTTTATCTTCTTGTTGAAAATAGAGTTAATATGCAAAGTTATTCTATTCATTTTCTACTGAATCTAAAGTTTGGCAAAGGAATTTTTGGTTTGTAATTTTCATTTAAGGTTTTGAAATTAATAAATAAGATCTAATATTTTTTTTTTTTTCTTCAGTGTCATAATTAATTTGACATTTTAACATTATTTTAAAAAATCTATTTATAACATTGGGGAATATATTTTTTCTTATTTTCTGTTGCAAGGTTTTCAATCAATCCTATGTATTTTTCAATGCTAATTTCAAATTTGAAATCAGTTTTCCTGTAAAAAAAGGACACCCGTTAATCTTTACGCTAAGGATAGCTTGAGAACTAGGCTTAGATCTACCCTAACTTTAAACTAATTCAGCTAATCTTTTGTGCAAATATCAATTTTCTTCATTTTTGTTGTTAATTTTAGATTTCAGGTATTTATCTGATTTACTGCCAATATATCCCAGGATTTCTCAGACAATTAGGTGTTACCTCATATTGCCTTTTATACTGTTTATCAAGAATATATGTATATAATCTTTTAACCATTCAGTTCTAATGTATATTCTAGATAAAAAGCAGTTATTTATAATTTTGCTTTTTTTTTAATTAGAAAAATCCGTAAAATCAGTTGGAATTTTGCTCAAACTACATATTTTTAGCCACCTCACTATTAAAGTACACAAGAATATGAATCTACTTCTACTTTTTGAGGAGTTTGAGTTGACATTAAAGTATTGGTTGGTGTATTGATAAAAAAAAGTATTGAGCCAAATTACCTTACTTCACATTGGATAATAACGTTTTTTTTCTAAACATTTGCTTAGAAATCATATCTGCTAATTGAACTTGTATCAGAATAAAATATGTAAAGAATAATTAAAGCTTGGATTTCTTTATTGTTCCAAAATGGTTAAAACATGATTTGCAGACTCATTGGTGGAATGTGAGTTTGGTAATATGTAAACATATAATTTTTCAACATCTATTGATACTTCAAACTGATCATAATTTACAAGGTGCACCATTAAAATACAAGAAATGCTAGATATATATTTACCTAACTCTTCCACCACTAGCAGGATGTGACACAAAGTCAATTTGTTAAGCATTATACAGCTAATTTGAATTCAGTTTTCCTTCTCTTAGACTGGTTGTCTAACCAGTACTAAAAAACCTTTGCTCTAATATTTACCCATAGCTGGAGTGGTGGTGAAGAAGAGATGTATTCATGCCTTTCCCAAAAGTATCAGTGTCAAGTGAAGGGGAAGCGACTTCATCCAGGATTTTAACTTGGGTTGCCAATTTCCTATGGTAATGACGATTATATTAAGTATGCCTCCTACATTTATATAACCTATCCGATTAAAAAATATTTTCAAAACTGCTTTAAGAAAATTCCCTGGTAATATATCCATCTTAGATTTTATTTTTATTATCACATCAAAAATAATGATTGAATAAAAAAAAAAAGTCACTTTCATTATCGGTAATAAATTGAGAGGAGAAAAAACCCAAAACAGGATGAACAGCTTTATTTCAGTCTCTTTATTACTTGTAAACATTTATGAGTATCATTGATTAAAAACAAAATAAATCCTGGCTTCATGGCTTAGGAAAACGAGTCTAAAAAGGAAGGAAGGATTAAAGAAAAAAAACATAAAATTAGAAATTGAATTTCAGTCAATATCATTCATGTCTTCTCCTTTCACTCTTTTGTTTCCATATAGAGAGCAAAACCTTTATCAGATTACAATTGGAAGATCAGTTTTTCCCTGCAGAAGATCCAACTGAAAACTATCTTCAAAGCAAGTGGTGTCAGGATAGTGCAACAATAACTGCAACTACTTTCTCATTCAGTTGATTGTATTAGTCAAACAGATAATATATTGCCTAACAGAAAGAGTAATTGATACATCAAATGGACAAAATGCAAAAGTTGATTCATAAAATGCTGAAGGTTTATTTTAATACTAATAGTACTTCCAATCATTTTCAGATTTTAACATGGAATCAATAAAGCAAATGAATTTAGAAAAAAAAATTTTTGTTTTGCTTAGTAGTGGTACAAGGCTGCATGTGTGGCACACCCAATGAAGCAGGGGTGTCCTTGTGGTGTAATGGTTAAAGTGATGGACTGCGGAATCATAGTAAGCAAGTTTGTACTCCAGTCGCGCTATTACATTCACTTTCAGGCAAATACCCTTGGGAAAGGTATGAACCCCCTTATCCTCCCAGCTATGGATTAAATAGTACCACTACTGTTCTTCTTGGAGAATGGCTTTGGCATTAAATAACCTACATAGGTTGATATTCCATTAAACCAAACCAAACCAAAGCTCCAATTCTGGAGAGTGTGGAGTAATATGACAATTTAACTAAAGAATTGTGAGGTGATAGTGAATATCTTAGTTTTTTATCTCGCGTTTATAAATAGCAACAAAAGAAAAAAGTTTCCATTAGCCTCCCTCTCCATATATATATATATATATATGTGTGTGTCTGATATAAGTAATGAAATGGGTATAGAATATATATCTAAAGTGTACTCACCAAAGAGAAATGTAACTGCAAGTCAAAGGTTAATGATGCTGTTGTTAAAAATCAAGTGTCTGAAGAGAGATAATGACAATGCTTAGGAATAGAAATGATAAATATTTCTCAAATTTAAAAAAAAAAAAAAAAGATGAGAAAAAAATAGAAATTTCAGTTAAGATTAAAAATTTAGTTCTCATTGTCAATGAAGTATTATCGTTTGTACTAAATTTGGTTTTGTTGAAATGAGTTAATTCTCTCCTGAAGGTGAAAAACCTTCTTGGATTAACATAATGAAATTGAATATAAAGAAAAATCAAGTATATCTTAAAAGAGTAATATATAGCTCTTTGAATATAAATAGATTTGACTTCAAGGCAAAATAATTATTACCTGTCTGGTTGGATAGGATAAGAATAGGTGTATCTATCCTGATCTTTATTTTATAATATTTTTGTAAAGAACAAATTTATTTCATGTAAATGATAAAACTGTTCTTTACATTTTCCTCTTCTGAAATAAATGTAAATGATTTATTTTGCAGCCAGTTTTTATTCTTTCTGTTAAGATTTTTATAAATTTCTTAATAAGTAAATAAAGATATTTAGTGAATTATATTTGTTACATTGTATATTGGTTCATTCAATAATTTTAAGTAAGTTCATTACAGATTAATTGCTCTTATAATTTAGGGTTTTCTTAATCTTGACACTTTAGCACGTTTTATTAAATTCTGAATTTAGTCATGAATAATTGATGATTATAATGAATTCAGAGAATTAATTTTTTTATTTATTGCGGACTTTTTGTCCTCATCTTGGTAGTTTTTATGTTGTTTCTTCTTTCACTACGTTTCGGCCAAATTTCACCTCTGGCCTTCTTCAGGTGATTTACCGCGACCTCAGATAAGAATGCTGAGTCTTGTAACCGTATCCCCAGTAATTACTGCCTTCCATAGTTGTTGTCTATCGCACCACATTTTTGACCAAGTAAACCTCTGGCCTGCTTGGGTAGGATTTGAAACCACTATCTTCTGACAATGCTCACCTGGAATTGTAGAGACTCAATGCCTCTATCCGCTGCGCCACGGGCCCTGAAGGCCAGAGGTGAAATTTGGCTGATGGTTATGACCCCCCCCTCCTTATTCCCTTCCCCTAGCTATGAGGGAAATAGTGTCACTGCTGTTCTTCTACAAAGCTGGTTTTGGTATTAAATAACCCATGAAAATTGATATGCCATTAAACAAAAACCCAAACCAGCCAAGTATGATATAAAATCATATCAAACTAATGTTAGAAAATTTTATATTCAATTACAACTTAAAATATTAATGGAAATTCAAGGCAGATGATGCTTGATTTAAGATATTTCTTCAAGTAATAAATGAATATTATTTCTCAAGTTAGAACTAAAACTCTTAAGACTGTGAATCAATAGTTTTTAAAGTTTAAAGAAAAGTAAAAATTTACAAATATGTAATTTTTTTTATAAAATTTCATTTTCTTTCTCCTATGCTTAACGTCTCATCTTTCATGCTTATGATTCATCTGCAGTCCCAAACATTTTTCTCTTTAAAAAAAATATCAAATGTGTGTAATTATTGTAGACCATTGTTATGGAAACATATAATGTACCAAATTTGTTTGTTTATTTCAGAGCCCATTTGACATTAATACATTTATTCATTTCAAGAGATGAGGTAACATCTGGTATGCCTAGCTTAATGATCATTGGCTAACAATGAAGAAATTGTTTAGTATTATCCCATCTGGGTCCTCTGGCTATTCATTCTGCTTGTTTGCCTTTTTTGGCTTTCAAAAGTGTTGCCTCATAATCCTCAAATATCTGTGACTGTTCTATTAATAAGTATCTTATTTCCATTTTTTTTTTTTTTTTTTTTTTTTTTAAATCTTAAAATGACACACTTGTTATAGTTGTGAACACGGCAAAACATTTTGTAAACAGGATAAAGCCTGGCTCGTTGACCAAAACTTTTCTTATTCCCCAATGATATCTGCATTGGAAAAATAAGATCTAAAATACGTTTTTAACCTGAACTAATTAGGAAATGGGAACAGAGAGAAAGTATATATGCTTCAATTATTTCACTTGATCACATGAAAACATTTGGAATCAAATTTTTAGTAACTTTGTTATTTTTCCTCTCTATAACTTTTTCTTTTTTAAGCGAGGGAAATTTCAGTGTATTTTAACTTTTTACCATAGTCACCTTTATTAAGCTTACTTTTAATCTTCAATGAAAATTTAAAAACGTTCTTTCTCTTATAAAATTTTTTAAAATTATACTCTTTGCTTTCTATTTTGTTTTTTTTAATTTTGCATTTGCATGATTTGAATAATTCATTTTTTTAATCTTCTATTCTATTATCACTTTGACAAAATGTTAATTTAAAGAGAAGAAATTTTTTTTTAGCTTTTACTCGGTCTACTACTTGTTTTCACACACTAGGAAAAAATATCTGTGGGAATGAGGTCTGCTGTACTTGTCTTTAATGAAATTACCATTGTATTATAATTTAAAGTATGCTATTTTTCATGTTCTGGCATACAAAGGAGTATATTTTTCAACCTACATGTTTGGTTGTAAAGATGTATTAGTTACCCACATGCTTGATAGATAAAGAGTTAACTTATCTCATTAACCAAAAGAAAGAAAAAAAAAAAAAAAACTATATCAGCTTTAATAGGTGTAATAGATTGAGTTAAATATTAAAAATTTAGTTGTATTGACAAAAAAGAACATTAAAGAAGGTACACCTTAGCAAATATTGAGGGAATCATCAAATAAAGGTTTTCAGGATGATTGATAAAAATTTTCCCCGAGAACCTCTACTCTTTCAATCAAGTTTCAGAAATTAAAGATGTTCCAGATATGAAATACGAGTTTGAAAGTTTACCAGATGTTATTCTGTGGCAGATAGAACAAAAGCTATCAATCACTCACTCACAAAAAAGAGAAGGTATCAGATAATATTACCACCGAGCTACTACTCGAAAGAAACTAGCTTAAATTTTTTAGTACCTCAAGTAGTGCAAAGTTCCAGAAAACTGGAATAATGTAATTATCATACTTCCGCTGCATAAAAAGAGAAACTTCAAAGACCTTGAAAACTACAGGTCAATTAGTCTACTCAACTGTATATAAAAGGTGATTACCAATCAAATCACCAACACGTTAGAAGAAAACCATCTCTGGGTACAACAAGCTGGCTTCAGGAAGTGTTAATCAACCATTGATCGGTTCCATTCAATGAATCAACTCAAAAAAAAAAAAAGAAATGGCAGAATATAAAATGTCTCTTGCTATTGCATTTGTTGACTATCAAAGAACTTTTGATTTGGTGTAAATTTTGTATGTATTTATTCAACCTTTTTGCTTCAAGATGTGATATATCATAATGTTTAAGTAGAGAATAGCTAGTTTGAATTCAAAGTTTTCCTTCTAAACTGGTTGCCTTACTGGAGAAAGTAGATCAACTTATCTCCCTTGGATAATGAATCTCTATGGAATCATTAAATAAGAGAATCAAACAAAAATTACTCAAGGTTGGCAAACTTTTAGCAGAGGAAATTCAGTTTTTAAAAACAAGAAGAACCCATCAGTCTTAAAAGAAATGTTTATGATTAATGAGTCATCCCAACAATCATTTATGGAGCTGTAACATGAAAAAAAAAATCAGGCTTGGTGATTAAGGTGCTACTCATGTAGCGTGTCAAATAGGAATAGCCTGACAAAACCTATACCTTTCCAATTGGTTTAAATTCAGAGTTTTTCTTCTAGACTGGTTGCCATACCAAGATTAAAGTCTTAACTGTTTACCCATTGGTGGAGGGAAAATAGTTGGATTCTTACCATTCCCAAAAATATTAATGTTATGTGAAGTGCAAACAGCTTTGCTCAGGATTTGAACTCTGTTAGCCAAGTTCACTTCCCATGACAATAACTGTTATACCATGAGAACTTAATGCAAAACCAACCTCTCAGTGTGTAAAGAAAATATCATATTAAACATCACCTTGAAAGATTACAAAACATCTTAGAAAACAAATGGATGTCAGTTATATACTAAAATCTATTCATAAATCTAAATGTCTATTAGCAGACCATATTGCAAGAATAGCAACCATTGGACATGATGACTCGTAATGTGGATGGCCTAAGGTCATAGGTAAAAAAATGGAATGATGATTTTGATAAGTTCAGATGTTGTTTTGACATCATAATACTCAAATGAAAAAAACTGGCAGACTTTAGGGGGAAGGCTTATATTAACAATAGACTATAAAAGGCTTTGTAGTACTGTATTGTCAAAAAGAGTTATATAAAATTGATATTAATTGTTTATGATGAAACAAAAAGCTATTATAATTTTAACAATTCTAATTGTAATTTAATTCTTTTTATATTGTCAATTTTATATGAACTGGTTCTGCAAATCACAATTTATTAAGTGTATAATTGAACTCTCAAAGCTAACAATCTTATCTAAAAGATGTATGAACAGAAATTTCCACTTAATCTAATTTTTAGTGATTTTAATAATTAATACAACAAAAATTGAGACAAGTACCAGTCAACTTGAGTGATAACATGAAAATATTACTATCAGAAAAAGTAATTGAAAGTTGCAGTTAGTGCAAGGTTTATTGATGTGGAAAATAGGATTATTAAGTTCAGTTTAAATTCCAGTTAGAATGGCATTTATTTTCCACTGTTAGCCTAGGAAAAGGCATAAATACATCTCTTCTCCCCCTCCTAGCTATGCTTAAGATAGGGCAAAAAAGACTCTCAAGTCTTTGTTGGCAACTAGACTAGGAGAATTAAAAATCAGCTGCTGTAGTTCCTTAGTCTGTCTAGTAATAACATTAAAGTAAAAAAAAAAAATACAAATGCAGCCTTGATAGAGAAGAATGTGTGTCCAGGAAAGCAGTTATGTGACACTAACAGGTTCTGAGTGATGAACATAATGATAATGAAAAAATAATTAGGAAACATTTTGTTAATTATAAAGCATAGTATTCATTCTTATATTTATTTAAATATAAAAGTTTAAAATGAAGATTGAATCATGGAGATTTTACTTTTTCCACATGAAATATTAAGTTTGTGGAAAATGACTACATCAAGAAATATCTTTCTATTCAATCATTTGATCATCTGACCTTATTATTTGACCCCAAAATTGATTTTTTTTTTTTTTAAGGAAGATATCTTTTTCTTTCTTTGTCTGTTGTGCATATCTTGTATTCTTATTAATCAGATTCAGAAGAATACAGTGAATATTTCTACAATACATTAACCATAAAAGTAAATATAGTTGAACAACTGTGATATATCAACAATATTGCTCAATGAGTAATCTGTGCGTGTATGTGTGTATATATATATATATATATATATATATATATATATATATATAGAGAGAGAGAGAGAGAGATATGGAGAGCAAATGGAATTGAAATAACAACAACAATAATTATAATAAATACCTACTGCTGCTGATGGATAGAAAGAGGAAGTAGATGAGGAAAATAAAACTAATTGAACCTGAATAGCTAATTGATGTGTGATTTGATTATATTGATTCTTTTCCCTTCTACCATACTGCTACTATCTCTTTTCTTTCTTGTCGCATATAGTAAAAGGAAATTAAAATGCTTTGTAGGAGTAATATGATTAACATTTTCTTATATCTGATATTAGACTGCAGTTGGCTCTTAGCATTAATCTGAGGGTTTCTTGTAACTAGTTGACTCTTACAATTCTCTCTCTCTCTAGTTTTTCTAATACTGGCCTTGCTCTTTTTTTTTTTTTACTTTAATTAAAAATTACTTTGGAAATGTAATTAACTTCTATTTTTTCTTAACATCCTTTAAATAGCACCAAGTTATTTAAAGTTCTGATTAATGACTTAAAGCAGACAAAATAGGATTCAGTTTTGATTCGCTTCTACACTGAAGTTGGAATGTTTTCATATAAAATTTATTCAAGTAACAGAATTTTCTCTTCTTCTTTTTTTTTCTTAATGAGTGAGATTATTACTAATGATATTGTGTTTCTATTGCTGTAATTGCGACTAGATTATGTAACAAAATAAAAATAGATGTCATAATAATGTCATTACTTTTTTCTTTTCATTACTCATAACTTGTAAAATTTTATATAAAGTTCAGAGATTAATCATTATTCTCTGATGTGCTTGGACAAATATCCTCAGCTTGGTTTTTATAGACACATTTTCACTGTTGTACCCACCAGCCTTCTTTAACGGCTAGAATGTTGTAACTTGTAAAAAAAAAAAACAAGATGAGGACACTCGTCAAAGTATTTATTCACCTAACCCCTCTACCACAGGCTAGGTGTGGCACAAGGTTAAATCAGAGTAAAGCTGGTTTGACTTTAGTTTTCTTTCTCTTAGACCAGTTACTTAACTAAGGCTCAAGAATTGAGCCTATTATTTAAACATAGCTGAATGGATTCATGCCTTTCCCAAAGGCATTAACACAAATTGAAACACTAACAGCCTTGTCCAAGATTTGAACTTGTCATCTATTCCATTTCCTATGATGATAACTGTTACACTATACACACTTGCTAGACACGAGTCTTACAATAAGTTTTGTTGTTATTCCATTGACTAATTTCCTTCACTAGTATCCTCATCTTTGTTGGTTTGATAACTATTGTTTGGTCACTAGTATCCTTATTTTTAGATATTGTTCAGTCAAACTTTCTTTAGGTGTATGTTGCATTTTGTTATTTTCTAGGAGATTTGAATAAAATCCTTTACCCTGTTTGTAATTTTTCAATTAACTTTTCCTCTTGTTTCTATTAAAACAACTTGTTAATCCGAGCTAAAAAGTTGTTAGATTTATAATTTCTTTTATTGATTTTTAAAAGTCCCAATTAGAAGTATCAGCATTTACACTAATTATTGTGTAGTTAATCTTTGTGGTTAGAATGAGAGTAGTGATCAATTATTACGACATATATGGAAAACCTTAGAAACTACTTTCTCTCTTTGTATGTTATTTGCCCTGCTTGATTTCATGATATCATTTAAAAAAATCTTTTTAATACTCTAATTTAGAAAACATTTTTCTTATAGAGTTATTAAATCCATTATTTGAAGCTAAATGATTTGAAATTATGAAATTTAATTTTTCTGTCCATTACTTTGATGAATCTACTTGCTGTAACAGTGGTAGTATCTGTTAGGGTCACATCTCTGGGTCAAATAGATCTGTTTAAAAATTATTTGAATCTAATTGGACTGTCTAAAAAAAATCTCAAGGTAAAACCATGCCAAAAAAAGTAAATATGAATGTACAATGAACACAATTCCTTAACCTATAGGCATAGAATAACCCTAGACAGGTTGACATGTCATGAAAATCAGTCAGTGTAGCAAAATAACTTTGGTGGCTAAAATCTTGACAAAAGCTGCAGTTGCATTTATATAGTAGAAAAAAACAACTAATAAACAAGTTGTACAACATCATTTTAGTTTAGTATATAAATGAACTCTGTGGAAAAATATATAATTGCTTTATAAGTAGAAAGTAAAGCCATGATTAATAAAAACACCAAACCCTGGTATGAGTAAAAAAAAAAATTTTAAAAACATTTTTTAAATCAATTATAGTGATTGTTATCTTGCAGTGTAGTGTAAAATGTTTAAAACCACAGCAGTATATGTTTTTACACATTTTGCCCACCCCAATACTTGATTAAGTGACAATGTTTTCCTGTTTGAGAATTGCAAACTTGTTTTTCTCATTCATTATTCTCAAGAGAAACTATGGAATACTTGAATCAAGCATGTCTTTGATATCTTAAAAATTACTAATTTCTGGTTTACATATTCCTCATGATCAATTTTACTACTACTACTCCTATATTATGCCAGTAAATTTAGAAAAATGCTTATTTTTTCATTTATTGCTTCTATAATTTTGTATGTAAATCAAAAATAAATAGTACATGATACATATAACAAATGTACAATAAAACCCCTCAAAATATATGAAATTATTTAAATGTGTGTGTTATATTTTCTTCCGTTTTAGTAAAGTTTATACATTGCGTAATTTATTTTTCTGCTGATGGTTTTTATAAAAGCACTTGACATCGGTGGAGCTTTCAATATGTTGACTATATCCCCTGCAGAGAGGTAATACCTTCCCAAAAAGGGATGCCCTGATATTGAAACTCCTGTCCTGGAGCTCTGGGGAGTGTGGAGTACTCTTTCTTTGCCATTACTCTCAAGTCCACTCTGACCTGAAGTGATAGTATGTTAGGGTCCTTTCTCTGGATCAAATAGATCTGTTTGAAAATAATTAGTATTAGGAATACTCAATATCACATAATCATGTGCAAATTATTTGTATTACATAGGAATATTTGATATCACATAATCATATACAAAAAAAAACCCTTATGAAACTACTTAAAAACATAAATATAAATGTACAATGTACATGATTCCCTAACCTCTCTGCATAAAATACTCCAGACAGGTTGACATGCTGTTAAAATTGTTCAACCCATCAACAAGCATTTATTATATTTTCAACTATTATTGTTAAAATAACTTTTAATTGCAATATTTATCAACTTTTAGATAGAAACATATGAATTCATGAATGAAGATATTTTTAATTCTTTAAAAGTTCAAGTTGATTTTTTTCTTATTAATTGTAGGCACTGATATAAACATGTAATGCTTGAATGTTGAGTTTGTAAAAAGCTTAGAAATCTACCTCAAAGTACTTAGTAGTTTTTTTTGTTTTTTTGGTTTTTTTTTTAACTCTTTTAACCTCAGTTACTAATAATTGCTTTAGAGATAATGTATGGACTTTGGTTGATATAAATAGTCATAATTGATAGATATCACCAGACAATGTTACTTTTGTTTTATCTCCCTTAATGTTACCATTGTAGACTGAGGAACTGAACTTCAGTTTAATGAAATATGATAAAACTGAGGTTTTCCCAAAAATGTAAAAGAGGAATTTTATAAATACTGATGACTCTTTAAGATTAATGGTGATCAAATCAAGACATTACTTGAAAATAATCAACATTATACAGTGGTTGAGATAGACATCAAGTCTTGAAAATCATTTGTATCACTTTTGGTTATATTGACCACTTTAATGTGTGTCTTTCTCATAATTTAATATAAAACTTACTGAACTGTATTTCCATGTATGATTCACTTCTTAAATATGATAAAAATATTTTATTCTTAAAACAAATTGCGATGGATGTTAAAATGTGTCTACTTTATGACAACTAAAATAGAGGAGACTTTGGGGAAAGTGAAATGAAGCACTACCAGCTCTACCAAAAATTGCTCTTTATTCAAAGAAGATGGTGATATATATATATTTTTTTATATATATATATATATATATATATATGGTATAATTGGAAGAAGTCCTCTACTCTACTTTGAGTTTCTTCTGGAAAAGCAAATGATTAGAACAAGTATTGCTTTCACTTAGACTAATTAAAAATTACAGTTGATGAAAAATATCTGAACTTAGGAATGAATATCTATGGTAGACAACATGTTTTCTTTTGATTATCATGCAAAAATTGTTTCAGTTTGACTGAGATGTTTTCACTCATCTGCTATATTCTGCAGATATTGCAATTTTGTATTACTATTTATTTTAATCTCTATTGAATTCTCTTAATAAAATTTAAATTCCCTTGAAGATTGCAAAGGGCAACTGAAGCAATTCATTGCAGAGAATAATCATCATCATCATATCGCGCTGGTAGCACGGATATCACTGACTCTCTCTCGCCACTCCTCCCTATCGTTCATCACCTTAGGTAGGTCTTCAGGACAACATCCCGTATCGTCACATAGCTGCTGAATGTATGTTCGTGGTGGTCGTCCTGCTTTTGCATGGCCATGTGTGGGGGTCCATAAGAGTACATCACTTATGAGTTCGTCCCTGCTTCTCCAGCAGTGTCCTGCATGTCTGGTTCTTCTAACTTGAATAGTTTTTGTGATAGGGAGCAGGTGGCCGTACAGTTGGTGTCTTGTGGGGTGTTGCCGCCAGGACTTATTTAAGATTGCACGTAGCATTCTTGTGTAATTGCCGTCTAGCTTCTTCTCCAGCCGTTTTGTTAGCGTCCATGTAGTGCAGCCATATAGCAGTATCGATGTGACCGCTGCCTGGAAGAAACTGCGTTTCATTTTATCGGTTAGGTCTGATTTCCATATAATCGATAGCCTATTGATAGCTGTCCATGCTTTCGCTAACCTCGTTTCGATGTCCTTTTCAGTTGATTCGACGCTGCTTCCTAGGTAAGTGAATTTGTCTACTAGTTTAAGAGGGGTTCCTTCTAGAGTGGAGATGTCCCCCGTTTGATTATAGCACATATATTCCGTTTTGTGTGCATTAACATAGAGGCCTATGCTTGCTGCTGCTCGTTCCAAACTATGCAGTAGTGTTTTGGCTTGGTCAGGTGTATTTTCCAATATTGCTATGTCATCGGCGTAGTCGGCGTCGGTAATTGTTGTTGCGGGGTACCTTCTGCTTCTTTTCTTCGTCAGTTCGAAGCCATTCTCTTTGATTTTGTCAATCGATGTTCTAAGTACGTAGTCTAGACAAATGATAAAGAGGTACGGAGCCAGCGTGTCCCCTTGTAGTACTCCTGCTACAATGTCGAAGTATTCTGTGTCTCCATCTGGTGATTGTACTTTTACTTTAGTGTTTCTATAGAGAATCGTTATTGCCGCTACGGTTGGATAAATAGAATTATGAAGCTGCATGAAACATGTTAACAGAAGATAGTAGAATAAAATGGTAAATATGATGTTCAATAAAGTTAATATTGAAAAATAGAATTATTTTTACTTAATAAACTGAATGAACTTTTTGGCCAGCCCAATAACAAGCACATACAAACTAAGGCTCACTTGCTTATCAAAGTTGTTGAAAGATTTGTTGCTTATTTTTTCATAACTGGTGTCTTTACTTTTGGATATTGTAGAAAAAGTATGTAAACCAATAGAATTAGATAATGGGATCATAAAATTTTGATTGATATGAATGTCTGTAAATCATAAAGATGTGTAATAAAATTTAAATCTATTTATTTATGTTAATATCCTTAAAACATTTCTTCTGTATTGGATAATTTTTCACTTTTTTTTTTTTTATATCAATGCACTTTTCAGCATATTATTAAGTATTATTAAGATCAATATACAAATACAATTTAATGATACATCTTTTATTAAAACAATGTGCATTTTAACTTCAAAATTTCATTGAAAAGTTTGTAAAACTTATACAAGTATGAAGTTTCTGTTGTTTCTAATGATATGGAGTTGTTAAAGCTCATTAAGGATTAAGATATTTTTTATTTTTGGCTGAAATAGGATGTTATGAAAAGAGTAGGATGTCTAGTATTTTAGTTCTTTTTGAGAGCTGATGTTTATGTTCTACTTGGGTTAAACTATTTGTTGTCATTTGGTTTTCTTGGACATTTCATTTTCAAATTCTATATTATAAGATTAGTTTAATATTCTTTTTAAATATAGTTTTTATTCTATTCATAAAATAAAATTACAATGGTGAATCAAAAGATCTGCAACATCTTAGTAATGAGTGGTACAACTAGGCAGCACCAGATGTTTTTGCTGAGATCTTGAAAGTGACAAACCACACTGAACTCGGGGTTACTAAGCTTGCCTGATACTCTCCAAGGTCTACTCACTGGATTTACCTCTATGCTTTAGAGCACAGTTCTGGAATCCATGATTGTAAACCTACCTGAACTTGCCTGATTGTTGAGGTTCTTGCAATTCAAGTGATATTTCTTGAACCATCTGGTTACTATACTGTAATCAATTGTCTCTTCACCTTTTGCACAACAAATTTTTTTGGTTGCTTCCACGGCTTTGTGGTCCAGTTTGAACTCCTAAAGGACAAGTTCACTAATGAAACTGTGTTGCACATTCATTTGTGCAGCTTTCAAATCCCACACACAGTGAAGCAATGCCCAACTTATTCGTACAACAACTACCACAGTACCATCAACCACTACAAGTGCCTACCATGGTTTGAACTGCTTTGTTCACATGATATAGATGGTAAAAAAAGTAAAGTTAGCGACTGTATTCGAGAGTGACCCGAATGCTTCTTTTTCAATTGCTACTGCACCAAGATGTAGGGAGGGCATTACTCCTTTCCCTTGGATTGAACCTAGGTCTCCTGGGCCATTGGTGAACAGTCTAACCATTATGCCAATGGGCCAGTTATATAAATGGTAGCATACCAAAATATTGCCAAATTTTTCACTCAATTCAGTATCTATTAGACAAGTAATTTAAAAGAATTTTCATTCAACTCAGCCATTCTTTCTAATGGTATCATAAATTTAAACATATTAGTTTATTAATTCTATCTTAAAATTCAATTGTACTTATCATTTTTGCTGAATGTCTTATTTAATATCTGAACTTTAAAAGAAAATTATTTTACAAAATTATAGTGAAAATCCAAGATTTGCATAGCTAATTTGAACTGGAAAATTTCAACTTATAATGTTTATAATTTCCTCTTTTTACTCACTACCTTGTTTTCAGGGCATAGAATATGTTGATTGTATCCCCTGCTGGGAGTTAAGACCTTCTCACCACAAAGGTGTGTCTTATGACTGTAAACTGTATTTGATGGTGAGGCTCCAGTTCTGGAGCTCTGGGAAATGTGGAGTGTCCTTTCCGGGTCCATTCTATCTTAGAGTGGTAGTACCTATTAGGGTCCCATCTACAGGTTGAATTGATCTGTTTAAAAATTGTTCACATTCAATAGGATTGTCTGCAAAAAAATAAAAGAACAACTATGCAAAACATATAAATATGAATGTACAATGAACATGATTCCTTAACCTCTAGGCATTAAATAACTCCAGATGGGTTTACATGCTGTTAAAATTAATCAAAATCAAACCATCTTTTTACTTAAAAATTGTTTTATCTTTAAGTATTTTCCTCATAAAGGAAGTATATAAAATATTTCTCAAGTGTCAATTTAGATTCTAATTTTGTTTGAAGAAAAATTCAGTTAAATTCCACGAGTATTTTATTTAATTTTCCTGTTTATGTTTTTAAGTTTTTTCCCCACTTTTAGAAATGAGAAAATATTAATTTCCTCTTTCATTATTAACTCATGTTTTTTAAATTATTGAATTCTTCTTAAATTAAATTACAAAGAATATTTAAATGTATCAAATAAAGATTTGATATCTCTGCTACTGGAAATATTTGATCAACTCCTGAGTTAATCAAAAAGCATATCCAAGCTGTAGTTATAGTTTTTTAAATTTTTCTTATTTTCATTCTAATAGAAAAGATTTGATGTTATAAACAGAAAGCATTCTGATTAAAATTGGTACTATGGAACCTATGGTAACAAAAGAACTGGTGAAAAATAATATATAGAATAGAGACTCTAAACTAGTGACATTAGGATTCAGACTTGAATCTTTATATTTGCAGCATCAATAGTTGGTTTGATGCTAAGAATCAACTACATTGATATAATCTCTATAATTGTTGAATTTTAAAAATTTTAAGTTCTTTTTACTCAAGTGAAAATTAAGATAACATGTCAATTTAGATGTCTACATAAATAGAATGAATATTTAGTGTAAGACTTTTTTAATGTGTACAGTTTTTATATTAAAAAAAGCAGATAAGATCAATACATGTAGCTACTTTTTAAATAATAGGCTCTATTGCTGCATCCGGTGATGAGATTCCATTTTCTGAACTTTGGGGAAAGTTGATTACTCCTTTATTGCCATTACTCCCAAAACCACTCTGATCAGGAATGGTAGTACCTGTTAGGGTCCTACCTATGGATCAACTAGATTCATTAAAAAATTATTAGTATTTGATTGGAATACTTGATACCATATTATGGGCAAACAAATGATTAGGAACAAGTGCAGTTTTAAAAAATGCAATTGAACATTAAAAATATACTTATGATTACAATTAAACATTTACACATAAATCAAATTTTAGCATTAAATAACCCATAAGGAGTTGATATGCCATTAAACAAAGCATACTATTATTGCTTAATGGCTAAAAGATCAAGTGGCAAACTGATAATTTATATGATCTCATAATAAATGTAATAAAATCTTTAGTTGAATGAAGTTACCTAAGAGTAAAATTATTATCACTTGATTAAGAATTGTTAAAAAAGTTAAGTTTATGCAAATTTATTGAAAGAATAACTTGGCTATAACTTTACATCCAATAGTAAAAACTTAAATGGGATAAATCTGAATTAAAGATGTCATAATCAAACTGAGAAAAATATTATCTGTATAAATAAGATTATCATCTTAGTAATCTGAAACATTTTGATTTGCTTTTTAAATTTTGTTGACTTAAATGTAACATAATTTTATCTAAGTACTTGCAATTATTATTTAAGAGAACATTTGAAAAATCTTTTTTTAACTTAAATATATATTAGAAGGAATATTTTTATGATTTACATCAATATTTTACTTTTAACATCTTGTACATACTATTGTTTTTATTTAATAATAGTAATAAATTCCCCATGGATAAATATAAAAAAAAAGCTGCATATAAATGATTAAGACATAATAATGAATGTTTTTTGTCTGAATAGAAGTAAACAATCTTAAAGTATTTTCAAGTTGGTTGAAAGTATTATTAATTTTGACAGGGTGATAACAGGCTAAGAAATAAATGCACATTTTCTTTCCTCCAATCCCCAATAAACTAACTTTAGTGAATGGCTTCACAAGTGAATCAATGTTGGATTAAATCTAATACAATGTTAATCAGTCAGCAAGTTATTTTAGCAGTTTTTAGCCTTCATAAGATGACAAATCTTGGTTATAAAAACAAATATCTTAAAATTTTAAATTGACTATAAAGAACATAAAATATTAGTATTTTTGTAAAATATAAAAAGTTCTTTCTCATTACCATTTTTTTTTTTTTTTTCTATCCACCCAACCATCCAATTTAAAAAAATCCCTCCTCTCTGAAGAAATTCCAATAAACTCTTCATTTATTTTTTATCTGGATTAATGCTTTTACCATTATTTATTAATAGTCTGTGCTAATTTTTCTTTCACTTGCATTTTATCTTTTCTCTTTTTCATCTTTTTCCTTTATTTCTGTCTAAATCATTTTTTTAAATAAAACCAATGGACTGAGCTGTTAAATTTCTGAAATAATTATCACCCCGCCATACCAGCATGTAAATGGAGAGAAGGATCTTAAGTTATTTGATTATAATTTGAAAATAGTCTCTGTTCACTTATTCAATCATAAGCTTTATCTGCTTGGAAAAAAAAATAGTTAAAATATTGAGAAAATGAATTATTTCTAAACAATAAAAATGGATACATTTTTTTTTTCAAGATGATTATGGCTTTCTACAATCATTTTTCAATTTGAATTACAATGTCTGGCATAAATTTTGCTTTTTACTGAGGCAGAGAGGAAAAAAGAAGATGGATTTTCAAACTATATGCTTATATGGTCTAACCATAATTCAGTACTTCCTCTTTTAATTATTTTTCTCAGTGTAAATGTATAAACTAATGTCACTGTGTATCACCCACTTTGTAAGATGAGAATTTTCAATCTGATAAATCGTAAGCACATGAGATCTTTAGCCATTCATGTTACAAATACATTAATGATTAATTTATTTGGCCTTCAATAGCTTGCCTAATGTTAATTTGGATATTGAAAAGAAGCATAAAAATAGTTTTTATTTTTAATATAGATTATCATTTATAAGATAAAAATAGATATCTAATGATAAACTACCTTTTTGCATTTGATAAGAAAAATAATAGTTTGCTATCCAAACAAGAAATGAAATACTCATTGATTGCATTTGGTTTAGTTTATTGAAATATTTGAAGTTTTTTGTTTTGTTTATTAACCCATCTTTATCTGTTTCTTTTATGAAGGAGTTTTTCAAGATGATGTAATTACTGAAATTTTACATCAAAGTTGTAAACTAAGTCTCAACTTTAATCTGCATACAACAGGAATAAGGTTGGTTGGTTGGTCTTACTAAATGTAGTTTTATTATTATTCCTTTGGAGACAGCTAGGTTTGGCATCTTCTGGTTTGCTGCTAAGAGGGTTGTTTCTTCATCATATATTATTACATATGGATATTTGTACTACTTTTCATTATTTTGATTATGTATTTCTAACCTAAAATAAAATGATGTCTGATCTGTGTGTGATATAAAAGTTAAATCATAAAGTTGATGCTAACATTAAATAATACCAGAAGAATTTTTAGGTTATTTTGTGAGTTGTTGAGAAAACATTGTTTGTTTGTTGTTTTGTTTTTTTTGTTTTTTTTTTTGCTTAGGTGGAGTGGGGGGGCTTTATTCTATTCCAGTATTCTCTTCACTTAACACTTTCCTTTGTTGATCAATTCTTATCAATGTTTTCCCTAGGAAGAATCTGAATCAGTTGCTTCCTAATGACTTTTGTATGAGCTAAACTCCTTTAGAAAAATCTTCCATTTGAAATTGTTTTTATGTTGACATATTGACTGGCATGTTGTTACTTAACAACCACTTTCTGTTTCCATACCTAATTACTGTTCAGTAGAATAACCTTTTTGCTAATTACTAGGGTCACTTAATAGTCAATATATGAAATGGCCTTTTCTATTTACTGGTAGGTTAGATTCAGCCTAAAAGTTTGTGGAAATCTCAGATACTCTTGTTGATTAAGTATCCTAATGATTTATGTGTGTGTATGTATGAATGCACCAAAAAGAATTTATAACATATATATATATATATCAAGGGTTTATTTGATTATTCTCAAAATTTGCATTTAGTCAATAGACTTGGATCTTATTTTAATATTATATAACTATGATACCATGTCAGTTTTAACTTGATGAAATGTATGCAGAAAAGTAGAAAAACAAACTTAATATAGTGTTTACTTCAGAATGTATGCAATGCACCCAATCTTAAGATACTGTTTAAAACAATTGAAATCCTGAAAAGAATAGTAATCTTTAAACCCTTAATATTTGAGATTAAATGAAACGCAAGGAAAAAAAAAAAAAAAAACACAAATCTATGAAACAACATCATCTGCAAATCATATATTTATGGAATAGGATTGTTCACAAACAATTTATATACAATACTTACATTATTTTTAAAACAAAAGATTTGCCATTAAATAAGCTACAGGAGTTGAAATACCATTAAATAAACCAAACAAACTTCTAAGTAGGTTTACAGTGCAGAAGAATGCACAAACTTTAAATTTGGCCAAAGTTTTGTTTAATTATTGAAGAAGCATTTGGAGATTATTTAATTTTAGAATTTTATATGCTTCATGATAAAAATGTTAATTATGGCATTCCATAAAAATCTTACTTTGCTCATAGGATACTTCTTCTTCTTAACAACAATAATAATAATGATAATACTTTTTATTTTAAGAAAAATTTATTTCTTAATCTTCTTTTTAGTGGCCCATTCTTCATTTTATTTTGATTGATTTTACTTGATGAATATTCAATCTGTATATTGTTATATATTGATGAATATATAATCTTCATTAGTATTATTTAAAAACTTCTAAAGTTTTCTTTTTTATTAAAAAAAATAATTTAATATTTTATGATTATTATTCATTCATTTTTTTAAAATGAAAATGTTAGGATTTGTTATAGTCATTAATAAAAATTTGTTTTATTTTCAATGGACTTTGTTTTTTTAAACTATCTGAATTTAATCATTACTCATGTAGTTATTTATACATGTGTACATGGGCATTTAATTTAATCATTACTCATGTAGTTATTTATACATGTGTACATGGGCATTTAATTTAATCATTACTCATGTAGTTATTTATACATGTGTACATGGGCATTTAATTTAATCATTACTCATGTAGTTATTTATACATGTGTACATGGGCATTTAATTTAATCATTACTCATGTAGTTATTTATACATGTGTACATGGGCATTTAATTTAATCATTACTCATGTAGTTATTTATACATGTGTACATGGGCATTTAATTTAATCATTACTCATGTAGTTATTTATACATGTGTACATGGGCATTTAATTAATTTTGTAGAAAAGAGCAACTGTTTTTGTTTTATTTTTATAATAAAAAATAATTCAGATAATATAATTTTGAAGCAAACCCTTTAATTCACTCCATAAGTGTAGACTGTTCTCTTTCCACTGTTCATGTTAGGGAAATATCTTCTATTAAATGGCTGCATTATAGTTAGGATCTTTAAAAGTAGTAATTGAAGTAGCAGAGCTTTCACTTGAGGGTGGTTGTTAAAGATTTTCTGTAAAGAGAAAAATTATTAGGTTATTGTTAAAGAGTTTTTCACTAATAAATGGGAATGTTTTCTGTTAGGGAAATGATTTACACTCTATAGTCACCATTAATCATGTGTGGAATTGAATAATTAAGATTAAGATTCATTTTTTGTATGTATTTCAGTAATTTTATAAAAGCTTTTCTACATCTTGCTGCATTTATAAAAAGATTTAGCAAAAAGTAATTCTTTTTATAGCTGCTTAATACACCTTTGGATGAAATGGAAATGTACTATTATTTTTATTTCTGGGATTTAATAGAGATCTTGATATGAATAAAGGGGTATTTTAAAATATCAGATACCGTGTTTCCTCTAATATATAAATGAACAAAAGTGATAGGACAAATACAAATATTTCTTTTAGTTCATTGTTCTCAGCTTGTTTCAACCTTAAGTCATCATCAGGAAAAAAAGTTTTTTTTATGGAAAAAGAAAAAAAATGTATAAAGGAGTTGATTTGCTATAAAGGAAGGAATTAAAAATTTTCATGCATTTGCTGAAGGAAAATTAATTTCTTGTATTAAAGTATCTTCAACTAATCTTTATTTGTCTTGTAAAAACATTTGGGTAATGAGTTATTCATTAAGTTTTGAAGGAGAGCATTTTAAATTAGCAGTGACTGACAGGCTAGTTTATTTGTTTATATAGGTGTTTGTGATCCCTCTGTTTGCCAAGTTATATTTCAAGGCAGAGTAATTAAGTTTTATATATATATATATATATATATATATATATATATATATAAATGTGTGTGTGAGAAAAAAATGAAATAAATCAGACAAATAAGTTGAAAAGATGAATAGAAGAAAGATATATACTTGGTGTGGATGAAAATTTATTTTTTTTGCCGACATGTGTTCCGACTAAAAGTTTGTCTTGAAGATGACTTTTCAGCTTGCTTGCTTAACATATTTTCTATTATGTTTTTATTCCTAAAATAATCTTAAATAGAATACTTTGTATGTTGGCAAAATTTTAGTTGAAACAGGTGTTGGCAAAGAAAAGAAATTTTCATCCACACCAAGTATATATCTTTCTTCTGTTTATCTTCTCTCTCTCTCTCTCTCTCTCATATATATATATATATATATATATATATACTTTAAAGAATGTATCAACTTTTTAAAAAGGGTTTCTTCTTTACAAACAAGATGGTAAATCCAAATCGAATGAATGTAGAAATCAAAAAGTTTCAAGTGCTTTTAGCTGTGTCTCCGGCCATTTTCAAAAATGTTCCGATTGGATGAACCACTATTTCCTTATCTAGAAACCTCACCTAATATCTCTCTAATCAGTGTATGATAAATCATCTCAACAAACACATATCACCTTTGTTGGAATGTTTTTTTGGGGGGGAACTGATGAGTATCAGCTGTCTACAAATTGCTTGCAAATATTTATAGACTTGCCTATCAGTAGCAGCTGTAGATTAGCCAATCAGTGAAGATTAAGGTATATATGAACAAAGGTAAGCTGCAAAGTCGAGACTTAATGCAGCCTTGTTACTTAGAAGGCGTATCTTTTGTATCGTACAACTGAAAACAAGATGGCTACCCAAATTCCTATAACTTTAAACCTCAATATGCCAAATTCTTGTTAGAAATACACAGGTATTATCCAAGATAAAAACATACAGGTATTATACAAGGTAAAAGGATACTGAAAATACTCAAAACTTGAAATATAAAATCCAAAAAACCTAACCCTCAAGAAAATCTTCATTGAAAAGGACAGGGAGTTATAAATGTATTTAACACTCAGAATTTAACTCTTATATTTTTGTAATGTCATCTGACACCTCAGTGGTCAATATCATCTTCCTTCAAATTGTGATTGTTGCATGTCAACCAACACTTCAATGGCTAATGCCAACTTCATTTAAAAATGAATATATAAAGATTTGTGGAACTGAACATGGGGAATAGTGTTCATTTTTTGTATGTATTTCAGTAAAACTATTAAGTTCGCAATCGATACTTTTTGATTAGCAGTTTTTGGTGAAACGCAGGATTTTGTGAATGCAGTACCTCCCCACCCCCATACTCACCAGGCCTAGCTCTGTGAAACTTTTTCAAGGATAGAATTTAAAGACAATGTGAATATTCAAAGAAATATGACAGTTAAATAGTACCACTACCAATCTTCTCAAAGGATGGCTTTGGTATTAAATAACTTGTGATGGTTTATATGCCATTAAATAAAGGAACCAAACCAAAAGATTTGACCTTAACAGGTATTACCACTCCAGGTCAGAGTGGACTTGGGAGATATGTCATTAAAGGTGTTACTTTACACTCCTCTGAACTCTAAAACTAGAGCCTCATCACTAGGGAGTTTAGTGTCATACCCAGAACTACCCCTTTGAGAGGGAGGTGCTCCTACCCTTCTGCAGGGAAAGCAGTCAATATATTCTAAGCCCCACCCCAACAAGGTAAAGTTTATTCTAGTAAGCTTTGTTAGAATCTTTTATCTCTTTGATGAAATTAAGTATATGAATATCTTTATGGCAAAGATTTCTTTGATATTTCTGCTTTGATCAGAGAAACAACAATATACACTTGTTAACAATATCAATAAAAACAAAAAGAAGTTCAGTTGGCCTAACAAAGTTTAGAATATTATTGACTTTAAGTTATAAACAATATATTCACTCTTTAGTTCAGATATCTATAATTGTTAAAAAAGATGGTCTTATCCATAATCTATTTGTTCAGATCTGGATTCTACATAAAATTGTGTTACCATAACAACCACTTCTTCCACATCAAACTAGTTTCTTAGTAACTGCTATATAACTTAGCAAAGTTAGTGATTTTTTTTCTAGCTTTTATAATTATTGTATTATCAAAACTTTAACATTAGTTTATTTTATAAATGAAAATAAGTTTATTTTATAAATGAAAATAAGAGATAATTCTATTTTACAAAGTGTAAGTTTTGTAACTGATATGTTCAAGTTGTGAACAATAACTATTTTTTAGCCCCCAAAAGGTTTTTTTTATTGCAATATTGTATGGAATGAATGACCCCTAATTTTTAGCTATGTTAGCCTACAAAAATATTTTCCATTAGTCTGACCCAATGTGTTTCTGTATAGCCCTGTTAATGTCTAAACGAAGGCTTTTCATCAATATAATGTTCATAACTTTGTTTACTATGTTTACTATATGGAGGTGCCTGTGGTGTAATTGTTATCGTCGTAGTAAATGGACACAGCGACACAAGTTCAAATCCTGGATGAGACTGATTGCATTTCACATAGCACTAATACCCTTGGGAAAGGTATGAATCCAATTATTCTCCCTCTAGCTATGGGTAAATAGTAGGGCAGACTAGGTTCTTCAGCCTTGGTGAGGCAACTAGTCTAGGAGAAGGAAAACTCTGAATTCAAACCTCTGCTTAAAAATTGACCTTGTGTCATATCCTGCCCGAGCGGAGGGGTTGGTAAATAGGATAACTTTGTTTACTATTTATAATATTTGTACATATCATATTAACAAGTGTTATAGATAGTAAACAATATTAAATAAAATGTTTATTATCTTAGCCTATACTTAAACAAAAGTTTTTAATAATGTGCAGACATTTTGGATTGTAATTACAGCAAGGTTTGGCTTTAAAACAAGGTAAGCTTTCCACTTTTAAGAAAACATATCTTATCTAATTAACAATCTTTTTGAATTAAGTTGAATTTATAAATATTTGGGTTTATATATTTTTTTTTATTTATGAAGTTAATTTATATGACTATAAAAAATATATATTTTATAGTCATATATATATATATATATATATTGTTTACTTTAATGTTTTTTTAATTTCTTACAAACTATTGTTGATGGTAATTTATCATTATAAGAGTTACTTGGTTGGTTTTATGGCATGTCAATCCTTGTTGGGGTATTCAATGTTGAAATCTTTTTTGTTAGCCATTATGTTTTTTTGCTTAAGTTTATAATTCCCTGCTTCTCAATTGTATCCTACCAGAAAATTCTTAGGAAAAATCAGAACGGATTTCAGAAAAGTTAATCCATGACTTCTTAGATTCTAACTATTTGTCAAATCATTGAAGGAGTATATGCCAAAAATCTCAACAACACTTTTGTTTTAGATTTCTTCAAATCAAAGGAAAGATGAAGCAAATACTTCTGCCATATGGTCTCTCCAAAGAAATTGTTACTGTTTTAATGATGCTCTATAAAGACATGAAAGCAATGGTTCACTCACCAGATGGTGACATTGATTTGTTTGACTTTGTCACTGGAGTCTTGCTAGGAGATAAATGAGCACAATTTCTATTTAAAATCTACCTAGATTACATACTATGAATATCAATAGATCTAATAAAGGAAAATGGTTTCATGCTAAAAGAGGCAAGAAGCTGATGATATCCTGCAGAAACTATTATGGATGCAGACTATGCAGGTGATCTAGTGCTTCTCACAAATACAGTTGGCCAAGCTAAATCTCTGTTGCATAGCCTGGAGCATGCAGCAAGAGGTATTGGTCTCTCTGTGAACTCTGATAAAATGGAGTTTGTGTGTTTCAAACAAGATGGAGCCATATCCACAATCAATGGCAAGTGTCTGAAAATAGTTGACCAGTTTGCATATCTTGGTAGCAATATCTCATCTACAGAAAGCAATTCAATACATGCATAGGAAAGGTATGAACTACTGTTAATAGGTTATCAAACATCGAAATCTGATGAAATAAATTGGTATTTCTTTTAAGCTATAGACGTGTTAGTACTACTGTATGGTTACACCACTTGGTCTTTAACGAAATTATTTGTATTTGATAGAAATACTTGATACCATATAACGGGGTACAAATTATTTTTATTTAAGAATGGTTAGTTGAAGCTATAATCATTCACTAAGGATGTAATTTATAAAATGAACAAGACATGCTGGATACTTCTAGAGAAGTAAGAATGAATTCATAAGCGACATGCTCCTCTGGACCCCTTCACATGGACGTGCCGGTGTTGGATGACCAGCTAGAACTTATCTACAGTAGCTCTGTGCAGACATAGGATGTAGCCTGGAAGATCTGCCAAAAGTGATAGATAATGGTGGCAAGGAAGAGTCGGGGAGAGGCACAACATGATGATAATGGATGTAATATGCTATAGCAAAAGTCATGGTGACATCTTTCTTTCTTTCTTTTTTTTTTTTTTTTTGTTTTAAATATCATGGCCAGAAAACAAATAAAAAGTACAATATTAAATTTCTTGGTTCAGTATAACATTCCTTTTTTGTTGTTTGCTGATGGAGAGATTCAGTTGAAAGGAAATGGTTGTAGCTATTAGCAAATAGTGATTGTCAGTTTTATTAGGACAATATACCTGAAGAGGTTTTTGGCAAAATATTCCATTATTTTGTTCTGTTAGCCAACTTCTGCTACATTCAAATTTGACTCGCTGGACTTTTGGCATCCCTCAAAAATGAAAGGGAAAAGATTTCAAACAAAAGCTGAGAAGGGCCCAACAGATTATTGTATCATTATTTTCGGTAGGCTATTTTTTTTCATCAATATTTAATTGCTTGATACTTTTATGAAAAAGAGAAAACATTTTCTTTGTTTTAGTTAAAAGTGATGTAGGTTAGGATCTATCTGTCCAGTCTTGTCTTGTAAGAAGGAGAAAGTTGGGTGGATGGCTGAGTATTTTAAATATCTCTGGGATATGAACAGTCTTGCTAGATTATTCCTGGATGAAGTGTACTTTCAATTTTTAGTACACCAATCATAACTCATTACTCCTAATTTATAATTTTGCAGAAAATTTTATTCAGATGTCTATATTTTTCTTTATGAAATATAAAAAATACAATCTAATATTAATAATCATTCTTGCTTATTTCCTGGAAATTTTAAAATATTCATTCAGGTTAAGAATTTAAATTTCCTCTTCTCTTCTTACATTTTCATATTAAAATCATTAATTTCTTTAGAATTTTCTATTGTAACAATCATTATTTTAGTGTAATGTTCATGTTTTCTAATGCATTACAATGTACCTTCCATTAAAAATTAAAATACTTTTTCTTTTAAATTTGCATTAATTTTCTAGTTTCATACAAGACTAATCTGATTTAAGTTTAGTAGTGGTTGTCCATCGGATCTGATGATGACGTTTACATTCTACAACTCATCTATGAACACGGAGGTGGCTCCGCAGCCCCAGCCCAGAGGCACAGAGTCTTGAACAGATTGCAAAACTGACCTGTGCGTGAAAGTTTTATAGTGAGAAGACTGGTGCACAGGGGTAATCCCACTCTCTTAGCCTGGGAAGTCTTGATCCAGTGGCACGAAGAACCCTTACGACGGGAGACTGCCAGGCTGCAGTGGATGACCAGGACTTCTTTGGGTGCCACGTCCTGCTCTAGGTGCTCCAACGACACTTGCTGCCACTGCCTTCACAACCGCTGGCTCTTCAGGTGAACTCTTCCGCTTGTTCCGCTGGGAGTCAGACTTCACATGCAGCAGGGCTGACACTGCCCAATTCAAACTCACCAAGGTTTTGAGACCTGTCGGTTACCCTCAGCTGGTTTAGCAAGCTCGCCAAAGCCAGTACCCAGGGTGTGGCCACTGTTGCATGATTTAAGTTTACATTATAACTATAAATCATGATATTTGACAATAATCACAGTTTAATACATCAAACAAAATTGTTTTCGTATTTCTTATTAGGAAAGTATTTTAGGCAGTAAAATTTTAATAGACTGTTCCTGCTTGGATCTCAACCTACAAATTATTATAAACTGCTATATTTACATTTTTTTCTTCAAGAGATGAACACTGATTATATATCAATTCAATTATTTTTTAATAAAAATAAAAAAATTTAAAGAATTAGTTGATTCTAACAAGTTGTATAATAAGCATCAGTGTTATTCTTTACATTTTCTTTATAAATAAATATGCAAAAATTGTTTCATAGTTTATATATTTCATCTCTTTTAACATGTTTTGTAGCAGATATTATATTCTATTAATTTTGGATAATTTTTTTTTACTTTTTACTTACTTCCTTTTATTAATTTTTATATTTTCTATCATTTTTTTTTTTTTTTTTTAAATACATTTTAAAGATATTTGTTTTCCTGATTTTATAGTTTAATCTTAGCTTTAAATACTCTTTCAAAAATGATTTTGATTTTCTTATATCTACTATTTTAACTGGGTGCTTCATCATAGGATAACGGTTAGACAGCTTAACTATTTGACCATTATTACTGGGTAGTGAGTATGATTCCTACTGAGTGCCCTATACATCTGGTCTTGTGCTAAACTAAGTAAAGTTTAGTAACTAACAATTGCAATATTGCATAAAAAAAAGCTAACCATTAGCAAATGACTAATACCAAATTAAGGAAAAGAAAATTCTAAGAAATTTTCTATTTTTTGATATTTTTGAGAATTTTCTTTTTTGGAAATTACAACTTTTTGCTACAATGAGGGAACTTTGACTATGATAATCAAAGAAAAATAATCACTTCCTATGTGTGTCTAAGCCATTGAAGTTTCATTAAACTTTGTGAAAATAATAAAAAAATGATTCAGTTCTTTCACTTTTTTGTCTATTACTCTATATTATTTTAAATGTGACATGCGTAAAACTTTCTAATTTTGTTATATTTAGCATGTTCCACTTTATAAGTTATCTATATATTTGAATTGATTGGTTGACTGTACTTTCATTTGAAGAAATTGATTTTCAAGATTGACTATATTGAAATAAACTATTTCCATCTTTATTTTCGAATGTAATTTAAATATCTATTTTTGTATGCAATCATGTGAATTGTTATTTTGTAATATTGACCTTTCTTTTTTTTCCCCCCTTTTCAGTTGGAAAGACCTCACTCATAACTAGGTTCATGTATGATAGCTTTGATAACACATATCAGGTAAGTAAAATAATTTTTTTTACAACTTGTATTTCTTGCTTTTCATAATTACTAAGTAGAATAGTTATGGCTAAGAAGAAAGCAAGATATTTGAATCTTGTGTTTCCATTGACAATTATCCTCAAACCACTTATATAATCGATAATGTATCAATTTTATGTCCTGCTTTCTTAAATCATACACAACACCTTATTATACAGTTTTCCCAAAATGGGGCACATGCACTTAAGGTTATTAAATCTATTGGAAACAAATACATCAAGTAAAAACTTGAAGGGAAAAACTGAAGGAAGATCTATCCATTGAACTATGTTGGATATTATTATTTTTTTCTTTCTAAAGATCAAAGTATAGAATTTGTTCTTTTTCTCTGTGAACTATTTTTGCATAGATCTTTTATAATCTACCCATAATAATAATGATGGGATTTTTTTTTGTATGTATATTACCAATAACATAGCATAAATATTACATTTTAATGATATTTATATTGGTGCAATAGTATTAAAATAGTCTGACTAGGAGAATAAAGCAATTTCCAATCTAATTTGTAAGTGTGAGGTCTGTGTTTGTTCTCGCCTTTATCATTATTTTGTAAGGGAGAAAATTCTCAAATGCTTATTCTAGAGTATTTCTCCTTATAATTAATTACAAATAAATACATAATATAAATTCTATAAATAGAATGTGACTAAACATTAAACTTAATGGCTGTTAAAGGTGGCCTCTAAGAAAATTATATCAATAATAGTAATAAAAGTAAAGTTGGAGACCATAGTTGAGGGCGACCAGAAGGCTCCTTTTTCAATAGCTACTACACTGAGGTGTAGGGGAGGGCGCTACTCCTTTCCTTGGATTGCTCTACTTTACCCTTGATACGTACCTTATAATGCTGAGTGTTAAGCAAGGAGGTATCAAGTACCATTGTTCAAGTCTTTGATATGACTCGATCTGGGATTGAACCCTGGTCTCCCGAACCATGGGGGAATACATTATTCAATTTGATGGTATTTCATTTTAAAACAAGAAACAAAACTACAGTTTATAACTAACTTACATTTTTTTATTTTTGTGGATAAAAAATCCTTTCAAAATTTAGTATTGATTTTCAATTGATATTAACCAGAATTTACCAATTTCTTTTGAACTAAAAAAGAATCAAAACAAAGGTGACTACAAAATAAAGCAATTTTATGTTGGAATCATTTTTCTTCTACATGCAATTTTGATAAATCATTTTATTTATGCTCATGAATATGAATGCTGTAGAGAGTTTATATACTTCTTTTTATTTGTCCTCTTTTGTGAATTCTACTGATAAACTGATACTGAAAATAACCACTTTTTAATATCAAAAATTTTATCTTTAATAGAAATCACTGCAAATATTTAATTTTCTTTAATTTTCTATAAAATTATCCAGATTTTTTAACGTTAAGTTTTTTCATAATTGCCATTACCTAAGCTTGCTCTTTACTTAGAATAAATTTAAGTGGAATCTACTGTTCATGAAAGTTTTTTTTCTTTTATTTTATGAAAAGATCATAATTGATATAATTCTTCCAAACTGTAGCCATGTAAGTACTACTGTATGGCTGTAACTATGCGCTAGATGAAACTTAATGAAACACCAGGAGAAAAAGCTCGATGTGAACTGCACAAGGATGCTGCTTGCTATTTTAAACAAATTCGCATCTGGATGCCATCTAGAGGACTTGCTAAGAGCTGGTGACCAATAAGGACAGATGCCAAGAGAGTCAAGGAAAGCCTTGCTATCAGTATGCCTTGATGATGATAAAGAAAATTAACTGAATTTTGCTCCAGTTTATATAAACTTATTTTATCCATTGTAAGCATTGGTTTCTTGGGTGATATTCAAGATGACAATGAAATATAGTTTGTGAAAGTAAGTTATCTATAGAATATAAATATTAAAAAAAAAAAATTTTTTAAATCTTTTTCTACTGTTGATAAAATTGAGGAAAAATCTTGAGTTGACTGAGTATAACTAAGATGTGAATAAATTATTTTTTATTCTTAAAGCCTATTCTTGAAAGCATTGTGTGTGTGTGTGTGTGTGTGTGTGTGTGTGTGTGTGTGTGTGTGTGTGTCCCCCTCTACTTTAACAGTATTTCAATTGAAAATCAAAATTATGAATATACATTTATTTGATTTATAAATTCATTTTTCTATTTTAATTCTAGTTAATATTTTTTTTATCATCATCATGTCGTGCTGCCAGCAGACCAGTAAGACAAACTGACTCTGTTCTGTTTATAATAATTGTTGTGAATGGTTTGAGTTTTAAAGATTATTTGTTATCTGTGAAAATTAAAATAAATTATAGTCTCACAGTTTTAATTAATATTGAGAGTACTTAAATAATTAAATTGTATTTAGATTGATTAAAATTTGTTGATTGTATTTGCCATATTTAATATTTATACCAAGCCAATGTTTTAAAGCTAATACTGTTTATTCATTTCTAAGGTTTTTAATTTTGAAACATGGTTTGAGTATTTTGTCTGAATACAAGCTGTATATTTAATAAGCTATCTACATTTTATTAATCATTCTCATAAATAATGATTATTGATCTAGATTCTTTTAATTGTGGACAAATCAGTTAAAGTAATATTAACTAAATGAACTGTAGTTAATCATTTTTATATTGCTAAACTAAACTGTTCTATTGATCTTTTGTGTTTCTATTTGATATTATTTTAGAGAAGAAGAAGAAGAAAGCTTTCACATTACTTATACTATAAACTCTTAAAATTATCTCTGTAGATATCATTATTTTTTTAAAATGTGATTTTTACAGTGAAGCATTATCAAAGTCTGATTTATTGTCTCTAATTTTTAATATGTAACAGTAATAAATATTTCTATTTCTATTTTTTTTTTCTTTCTAAAATACATTGTTGATTATGTTGTTTGGCATTATGACAGAGGGCTGAAAATAGCAGTTGCCATGGTAATATTGTGAAGAATCTGTTACCAGAACGGGAATCCATGATGTGTTGGCATTTCCATTAATCAATACAAAGAACATTCTACATTGGCAATCTTTCTCTTTTACTTTGCATCAGATATTAAGATTTATAAAAGCACAAATATTTGTAATTTAAAATGATTCATTAAACACATTAAAAGTTTATTTTTTATATCTGAATTATGATATTTCTTTTTCATTTCTATAGACAAATTTAAAAAAAAAAATATTTGATTTTGAAAAAATTAGATTTAATGATGCATTATTTCGAGTTCTTTTTCAATTCTAATCTAAAGTAAGTAAAGTTGGCGACCATAGTCAAGGGTGATGCAAAAGCTCCCTTTTCAATTGCTACTGCACCGAGGTGTAGGGGAAGGTGCTACTCCATTCCCAAGATTATTCTACTTGATCCTTAACTTATAATGCTAAGCAAGGCAGCATCAAGTACCATTTTTTGAGTCTTTGGTATGACTAAACTTGGGATTGAACCTCAGTCTCCCAGACCATTGGTGAACACTCTACTCTTTAGACCAATGGCCCGGTTTTAATGTTTGAAATTATATAAATATATATCTAAAATAAAAATGCAGTTTTTGTACTGTATATCAAATAAGTAGCAAGGAAATGACAAAAGCCTTTGAATAATTTTATCAGTTATTTTCTAAGGTCAGTTCTTATGAAGGCAAAAAAATGTTATTTATTATTACTATACATACGATACTGTATAGTATCTGAAAAATAGAAAATGAACCAATCAGAATTTTGATAATATATATAAAGATGTATATATTGTAGAAAAATAGCATGGCTTACAAAATATACAGGTCATTATTTGATTTTATAAGATATTGAGTTAATCATTTAAATATTTACTAAAATTATGTAACATAAAAAAAAAAAAAAATAAAATAAAATACACTCGTGGTGTATTGGTTATCATCATAAGTAATGAGTTTGGTGACCTAAGTTCAAATCCTTGACTCTGCTGATTGTGTTTCACTTCTGATTAATCCCCTTGAGAAAGGCATGAATCCATCTATTCTCCATTCAGCAATGGGTAAATAGTAGGTTAGACTGATCTCCTTTGCCTCAGTCCCACAACCAGTCTTGGAGGAGGAAGACTGAATTTATTCCAGCTTTACTTTATTTTCATATTCTAGCCAATCTTAACAATGTCTTCGTCAGGATGATCTTAATTTTTCTCTGATTTCCAATTTCTCCATCCTTATTATTAAAGGGGGTGAATAGATGTCAGTGAAATTCTGGCAAAAATTCCATTTTTATTAATTTTTTTTTTAACTGTTTATTGTTGTACCAGTCACCATAAAATGTTTCAATGGCTCAGTTTTTTTTATTATATTGATGAATAAGTCCAACATTATTTTGCATTAGGGATTTGTTAATTGAGCTAATTTAAAATCATTTTATGAAAGGCATAAAATTTCAATTTATATAATCTGTAGGGGATTCTTTTAACAAATGCTCAAAACTGAAATATTGATTTAAATAAAAGAAATGAGAAGAGACTATATATTAGGACCTTGAATAAGTTCTCACTGATTTTTCGTGAATAGTAATGTTTTATTTTCAAAAATTAACAAGAAACATGTCACTGAATGTATTGTCCATTGCTAGCCGCTACTTTTTTCCCATCTTTCTGGCAGTATTTAAATTCCATGTTAGAAAAATGACGCATTCTTTGAGGCTAACCATCTGCTGACCCTTTTTTTTTTTTTTTTTTTGGCATCTTCATAAGAATGAAAATGCTGCTCAGCCAGGTCATGGGCCATCGATCGGAACAAATGATAATTGGATAGGACAATGTCTAGTGAATATAGCAATTGGTGTAAGACTTTCCATTTATGCATTTCCAAGTAGGTTTTCACCTGTTTTGCAACATGTTGCCTAGTATTGTCATGTTTCAAAATCACTTTGTTGTGTCTCTGCTTGTTTACCAGCCATTTTTTTCTTCAATGCTCAGTTCAAACACATCAATTGTTGTCAATAGCGATCTCCCATGATGATTTCAGTCGGTTTGAGTAGCTCATAATAAACTACACCCAGCTGATCCAACCAAATGTAGAGGAGAAGCTTTGAACGATGGATTTTCAGGTTTATCGCCAATGTTGATGCATGGCCATGCTTACCCCACAACTTCTACACTTAAGGTTATTGTAGTGTATCAACTTTCTATCGCCAGTCATGATATGATGCAAAAAACCTTTCCTTTTCTACCACTGAAGCAGCTGTTTATACATGACAAGACGTCATTTGATATCTCTTGGCTTCAGTTCATACAGCATCCAATGTCCTTGCTTTTGAATCATTCATAATGCTTTCAAATGTTTCAAAACTGTTGTGGGATTAACTATTAATGATTCTGCAAGTTCAGTTTGCACCTAATGTGAGTCTTCATGAAGTATTGCTTTCAATTCTCTGTCTTCAAATTTTTTTGGTTTACCAGAGTGTTCTTTATCTTCAGTATCAAAATTATTATTTTTGAAGAGTCTAAACCAATCTTTGCATGTTGTTTCTGATAGTGCATGGTCTCAACAAGAAATCTATGTCCTTCAGCTACAGATTTCTTTTGAATAAAATAGTGCAGTAAAATTCCCCGCAAATACACTATCTTTGGCATGAAATCCAACATATTTAACGCTATGAAAAATGAAGTTGTTTACACTTTGGTGAAATGACATTCACTGAATTTCAAGTTTTTTTTATAGAACTTCCTTATAGAAGCTTTATACACATGCGCAATTCTTGGAATGCTATCTGTTGGAAAATAGCGAGAACTTATTCAAGATCATAATAATTTGCATTATACATTTCTTCCTCTTTATAATTCAAATAGTCTGATAAAAGCTGATGTTAGTGTTAGATTTGATGAACTATAATTAGGTTTTACAGAGATTTTTCAACTTTAGGAAGTTAGTGATTCTACATTCAAAATAAAAACAATTGTTATTTATCTATTGACATATAATTAGATTTTTTTTTTCTTTTCTTAGCTAGATGTAGTGAATTTTTTGTATAGCCATATTTTGCTTCAGAGTTGTATTACTATGTTAAAACTACTTAGATAATCCAAAAATTATTTCTCCAAGTCAAAAGTAATAACACAATGTGATAATATCTTGAGAATTTCATTTTTTTTATTTGTGTTTTTTTTTAAACACTATATATTCATGTCAAATTTTGGAGGGAAAAAGGGAATGCTGACCTAAACATTAATAATGATTTAGTCAGATTGAAATTTCATGATTATAAAGCAAAGATTGATTTATATATGAGATCAACTTATATACAAGTATATATGCTGCTTAATAAAATCTCAATTCTTAGTAGCTTTTTACTTAAAACCAATCTTTTTTTTATTCTGATCTGTCTGATAAAATAAAACGAGAATTTTTCCAAATTGGATCTGTGTCTGTACTAATGTGTAGTTGCACCATTTGGACTCTAATGAAATGATTGGAGAAAAAATTAGATGGTAACTATGCAAGGATTTTGTGTGCTGTTTTAAAAAATTTTGGCCAACCTACAAAAATTTACATTCATCAGCTCTGTGCAAACACAGGTTGCTATCTAGATGACTTACATAGAGGGGGGACCTCCCCCCCGTGGCGTAATACCTAAGGTACTGGACTGTAGCATCAAAGTAAGCAAGTTCAAACTTGAGTCGTGCTATTATGTTGACTTTCAGATTAATACCCTTGGGAAAGGTATGAACCTCCTTAACCTTCCAACTATGTGTTAAATAGTATCACTGCTACTCTTCTCCAAGGAGGGTTTTGGCATCAAATAACCTACAAAGGTTTATATGCCATTAAACAAAGAAATCGAGCCAAACTTATCAAGTACAATGTCTGATAGGGACAGATGGCAAGAGAGACTCAAGGGAATCCGTACTGTCACCATGCCTTGTTGATGATTTGAAGAATAAGAATTTGACTAAGTCTTCAGTACTAGAATTAACAAAAAACATGGAAACATTAGCAGATGTTAACTAATGTTGTATCATTTAGTTTCAGTTGACAATAATTCTTAAGAAGCAAAATTGTTGACAATGAATTATGAGTTGCCATGCTGAATAGATATAAAATTTGGATGTAAATGAATAATCTCTTGATTTTTATTTTACAAAAGTGTGTAGCATATCAGTTTTTAATGTTTTCAACCAATGAATTTTTTTTTTTTTTGTTAAATGATTTTTCATTGTTAAAAAGGCCAAATTTTTATAATCAATACTCTAATCTGATGTTAGTGCATTTCTTAGTGAATTTATTTTGTTGCAAATACCTGCTTTAATTGCCTGCTGATTAGAAATAGTGAATGATTGACATTAAGCAGCAAAGTGATAAATACATTTGTGGACTTGATTAAAGAGTATGTCCAATTTTAGCACTTGATAATTCATATTTTAACAGAAATAAAATGCTGTTTTAATTCAAAAGCTAGGTCTCTCTCTCTCGATATAAGTATGATTAAAAGAGTGAAAACATTTTATCAGGATATGCTGTTATTTATCAATTTTAATTTATTTCATATTCTTTGTATTCCTTATTACATGTACTTACACTCTTTCTTTTATATTTGTGTCTTTTAAATTCATAATGAAGCATTTTTTTAACTATCAGCCTCTGCATTTCAGACCAGATGCAAAATATTTCATGAAGTATGAAAACTGAAATTGTAATATTGTAAGCAAATAGTACCAGATTAGTTATTATAAGAGAAAAAAAAAAGCCAGAAGAAAGCATTGACAAAGTTTAACATCTCATCCAGTGCACATATGCTTGATTTAGCTCCCTGGACTGAAAATAGCAGTTAACCAGAATTTGCCAAGATCACCTGACTGATCAACTATTTGAGTGGTGGCAGGAGGAGTGGTCAGACAATGTCACTCATGCGAGGAGTTTTGTAAACCCCAATTAAAGATGATTTTTTTTAAAAATTCTCTCTCTTGGTGGCTGGGGTATGAGGAGACAAGGGTTTGTGCATATAGAGAGTGAATGAAACTTTCAAAAGACAGAAGAGTTAGTTCCAGTTTGAACGAAGAAACTGCTCTACACATTGTGTCCATTATCCATTTTCATCTGCTTCCACTGCCTCAGAAACTGCACAGAGAGAATAAAACAAAAAAGGTCTTCAAAGATGGGTTGTGTCTCTGTGCTTTGCCTCCTCCATTTGGTGATTGACCATCACTGGCATATCAGTCATTGGTAACTTTGCTAAAAATACAAATAAAGATTTGTAAATTTATTATTAAAGTTATATTTCATTTATGTTTTATAATTTGGATAACTACTGACAACAGCTCTTGTAAAGCAAATATATATATATATATAATATATATATATATATATAATCAAAAATTATTAAGTCATTTAGAAGCTGAACAGTGATTTAATATTTCTTGGACTAGATTTTCTTAAATGATCATAGATTTATCAGCATATTAGCACCTTATTCCAAACATAAATTGCCATATATCAAACTTTACACTTAAGTTCACTGGTAACAAGAATTAAGTATTTTCAAGATTTATTATCTATTTGAGAATATGTATGAAGGTTTTTTGGTGGTACTCATATCTTTGAGTAATATGCAAGTTGTACTAATAGCAAGTATTGTTCTGACCTATAAGTTGTTTTTTAGAACTTAATTTTTTTCCATTAAAACTGTTGTTTTTCAGTACTTCAAGTATTATATCTTTTAACTTTGGTTTGTAAACTTTAACCTCTTTTGGTAGAGAGAGCAACTCAAGTTGCCCAAATATGCTTAATGTGTGAGAGCGAGATTCACCCTAAGTCCACATTACTTAAGAATTTTGGATCTTGAGCAATGAACCCCCCCTCTCAGAAAGTGTGTTTTGTTTGCTGTACCTCAGCCTTAAAATTTAAAAAAAAGATACTTTTATTACTTTGAAAAGTTTAGTAGTAACAGTCCTTTTTAGAAATATCAGTGAATAAAAAATTCTCTTATAAATATATTTGTGCAATTTATTCCTCAATGCCAACAGATTATAGTAATAGTTGTAAGTGGGGGGAAACTCTAATAAATTTTTTTATTTGTATACTTTTTTATTCTATTGTCCAAAGTGCATTCCAGTCATTAAATTTGTCAAATGCACTGTACCTAAAGGGTTAATTTGTTTTATACATCAGATTTAACTGTGAATCATTAGATTCTTCAATCAATAATTAAGCAAGAATATCCAAACATTTAGAATTAATCAGATACAATTTTTTATTTTTTTATTTTTTATTTTTTTACTGATAACTTTAGAAATTGCTAAATTGCTTCTTTTAGATGGATCAGTGATATAGATATTCTGTTATATACATTGAGTCTTTGATCTGGTACAGTTATGTGGTTTGCTCAAGTTTGTGTATAAGCATATTTCTTAAAATCTTCATCTTTTAGCTTTTTCTGTGCATCTGAAAGATGCAGAATCTCTTTATCTTAGTGACCTATTTATCTTTATCTTCAGCCAAGACTCGCATCTCTGGAATTAGTCTTAATATATCCTAATTTGGCTGATTTGAGGGCTGTGTTCAATAGAATTATATTCTGAATAAAAGCAAAACTATATTTTAAATTCATTGATAAGTTTATTTGATTATTTATGTTAACTGTTGATTGTTTTATTTTCAAATAAATGTCTTTAAAAACATTTGTATTCTATACTTAAAAAAAAAGATTTTTTTTCTTATTTTTAGCTTTTAGTATGACTGTGATTTGGCATTTGAACTATTTCAGCATATAGTATTAAAATGGTTATAGCTATTAAAATTTAAAACATTATTATTAGCTATTGTAGATGACCAAAAAGTTTAAATAGAAATAAGACTTAATAATTATTATTTTATTTTTTTTTTTTTTTACATTAATTTCATTGAACAACCTATTTGCATCTTAAATGCACCTTTATTGGAGGTGCTTGTAGCATGAGTTATCATTGTAGGAAGTAGATCTGAATTCAAATCCTAAACAAGGCTGTTTGCATTTTAGACAGCAATAATACCCTTGGGAAAGGTATGAATCCAACTATTCTCTCTCCAGCTGTGCATCAGTAGTGGAACAAAGTGGGCTCTTTAACCTTGGTATAGAAACTAGGCTAGAAGAAGGAAAACTCTGAATTCCAACAAGACCTGGTATAGGATGGGTTCCACCAAGCTATTCTAATCCAAGACATGCTATATGAGTTGCACCTCTACAACAAAACCAGGTCATGGGATCAGTTTTTTTTTTATGCAGGTCTATAATTCCATGATCTTCATTTTTTTTTATCAGAGCAAAGAATTGCTAATGGTAATTTTTTTCAATCTATGGAAGAACTGAAATTTTTCATTTATAAAAATTCTGTAAAGAGCCAATTAAATGGTAATCAACTATGAAAACTTTTTGGCCAAGTTATAACAATTTTTTGGCTGGTCACCAAAGAGACATGAAGTATAATGTTATCATGATGGAATATTATGTGCTTTTCTTTTAACTGATTCTGGATACTTTTCATCAATTGCTGCTTTCACTTGGTCTAATTGGAAGCAATACTTACTAAAATTATATGGTTGTCTGCAAGGAGTTCATTGTAAAAAAAAAAAAAAAAAAGAAAAGAAAGACTTCCTTTCAGTCCCACCATATATACATTAACTGTATATTGATAGTATGATTTGTAGTGCTTTTATTTTCTTATCTTTTAATCTTTTTCATTCCACATAGCTGTAAAGTATCCACTTTTTATTACCCATCACCAAAAAAATTTTTTTTCCTTATCTTTAAGTTATGAGTTGCTTATAACAATACAATGTATGTATTTTCCCAATCTCTCCCCCATGGGTAAGATGTGTCATAGGGTCAGCTTTCAAGCGGAGTACAGCTGGTTTGAATTCAGTGTTTTTGAGACTGGTTATGACTAATCAAGGCTAAGGAACCCAGTCTATTTACCCAGAGCTGGGGAGGGGAGATCAAATAAACCTGTGTTTTTTTCCCAAAGAGATTAGCATGAAGTGAAAGGCAAACAGCCTTGTCCATGATTTGAACTTAGGCTGCCAATTTTATTTCCTACTATGATAACCATTATGCTAAGTTTGTTCTTGTTTATTTCTGTAGAAACCATAGACGAAAACCACAAAGTTAGTACAATTAATTTTCCTCATGTAATTTAGATATTCTGCCTGTGTTGGCTATGATTTGGTCCTTATCCATTTCAATATGTCTATTCAGTTATAGAAAGTTGTTCTGTGAGAAATTTGCCCCATGAATCTTTGTGCAAACCACTTTTAATATGTTTGGTTATTTACAGTATCTTCATAAACTTCACAAATCAGGTTTTTGCATATAAAATGTTGCTTATTTTCTTCCATCTTCTAAAGACAAAAATATTCTAATTTTGACCATTTAAAAAAAAATGCATGAACTTTTGGTCAATCAAAATAAAATGGTTTATGCAAAATTTTTCTTGATTCATTTATTTTTAACACGAGTTAAACAGTTGCCAGATTATATTCTCAGATACACATGCTGAGGTGCATGTTTAATTGCTTTTCATATAATGTGTTGCTGTCAGCATCAATGTGCTACAATGAGTTGATATTGTATGCTTTTGATTGTTCTAACAAGACAATTTTGGTAAATGTCAATACTTTGTTTAAATGAAAAAGAAAGGTTGGAGTGAAGGGCTTTTCAAAGTAGGTAAGAATTGAGAGTGAGTAATGTTTTTTTTTTTTTTTTTGTTTGTTTGTTTGTTTGTTTGTTTTTAGTAATAAGCTTAAGAGTTGATTTTAAATCAATTTAGCTTTAGGCTGGTATATGCTATATAGTGGTGGTTAAGAGAGAGAAGGCAATCACTTTTTCCTTTAACCTACTGCCACTTATATAGAAATTGATTGATTCTGACATCATCATTTTATATATAAAGTAAAAAGTAAGTAAAGTTGGCGACTGCAGTCAAGGGCAACCAGAAGCTCTCTTTTCAATAGCTACAACACCGAGGTGTAAGGGAGGGCACTACTCCTTTCCCTGGAATGCTCCACTTTACCCTTGATATGTACCTTATATTGCTGAGTGTTAAGCAAGAATGTATCAAGTACCATTTTTAAAGTCTTTGGTATGATGCAACCCAGGATTGAACCCAGGTCTCCCAGACCATTGGCGAACACTCTGCCTGCTTGGTCAATGAGCTGGTTTGTTTATATATATATATATATAGTTTAAAAAAACAAATTTAGAAATAGTATTCATTTCCATAATAGATCTATTTTGCTTATTCAAGCTCATCAGATGGAATTCAAATGGAGTTTGGTTACTTTTATTCTTTTTCTTTTTTTTTTTTTACTTGTGGTGTATATATATATATATATATATATATATATATATATATATATATATATATATATATATATAGGGGGTGGGCAGACTACCCCCCCCAATGTCCTGAAATGAAAATGTTTTTGTTTTGTTTTTAGTAATCTCATTTTTAGTTGTTAATAGCATAATAAAAAAATACCATTAAAACGTCATTGGCCTAATGAGTAGTATTTGCCAATGGTCCAGGAGACCAGGGTTCAATCCCAGGTCGAGTCATACCAAAGACTCAAAAAATGGTACTTGATTATAAGGTAAGGATCAAGGGTAAAGTGGAACAATAAAGGAAATGGAGTAGTGCCCTCTCCTACGCCTCGGTGTAGTAACTATTGAAAAGAAAGCCTTAGGGTCACCCTCAAGTAAGATTGCCAACTTGTAATTGTGATGTGTTTTTTATTTTTTATTTTATTTTAATTTTTATTTTTGTTTAAGAAACAATGAAACATCAATTAAATAAAGAAGGGTTTTTTAAAAAAAATTTTTTAGAAAAAGGACAGTTTTTAGGTTGTGTGAAATAGACAAATTCTCAAAACATTAATTGATTATACACAAAGTACAGAGGAAAGAAAAAAATGAGACCTGATTATTATGGTTTGATATTAGTTCATGTGAAAACTTAACTACAGTCCAAACCAAAATAGAAATAAATGAAAAAATAAAATAAAAGAATATGGCCTCTATTCCTTAACTCAATATTAAAAACCTTTTTACAGATTTGGACAAATTAAAGAAAAAAGAAATTACTCCAAAATGATGTTAAAAAAAAAAAAAAATCTGCAAAATTTTTTCATCTTTTAATAGCCAGTTATACTTATTTTAATCTTTTTTTTAAAATGACTATCCCATGAGGTATCCCCAACAAATATTGTAATGTCCCATGGACAACTGGACATTATTAATCTCAATCCCTAAATATATATATATATATATATATATCCATTGCCTGTTAGCATAGACAACTTCACTTTGGTAGTCCTATTATTGTTTGTTAAAAATTTTGAATGATATAAATTAGCATTCTTGCATAACATGCTTATTTGCTGACCAACTGAAAAATCTCAATTCCATAACATTTTTATATGTACATTTACATGCATTTGGCTCAAAGCCATAGGAGAGAGAGAGAGAGTAAAAGAAATGCTTGTCATTTATATTCTATCCTATTTGTAACTAATTCTATTCATGACTCATTTACATTACATTATTCCTTTCTTTAAAAAAGAAACTCATCTGTTCCATTGAAATATTCCATCCACCATAATACCACATTTATTCTATCAGGGTCTATACTAAAATCCACGGATGGACAATTGTATATGGTATTTAGAAATTTAAAAAAATGATTGGGAGAGGATAGAAACTCTTGATTTGCAGTTCCAATGTGAATAGATACTATTAAAATTGTTGAGTAGCAAAGTTAAAAAAAAGAACTCTATCTGAATATGACTGGGTTTTTTTTTTCTTTTTACAAAATCATTGCTAGAATAATGGAGAGAATATAAGACACTTATACAAATATCTGCTAACTCAACTAGAATTCACTATAAATGATACTGTAATCTCTCTTTATGTTAGTCATGATTCATTTGTTGTCTACTAAAGCTCAAGCATATTTACTATATTTATACATAGTTTAAAAGCATTAATATTTTCTGAGGTTGAGGTGGATATTTTATTTTATCAAAGTTAACTATAGAAAACTGGTAGTTTATGACTTTTAGAAAAAAAATGTCTACCTAATTTTGCTATCATGTTTTGATTGTACCTGGTAAAACAGGAAAATGGTTAATTGTATGTTGAATGCACTTAGGCACCAAAAAATGCCTAGAAATTAAAATTCTACAGAATTTTTTTAATGCCTCTTCTGTTGTTGTATTCATTTACTTTTGAAACATCATTTTATCTAAAATTTGGTATCTAATTAAATAATTCTGATGTACAAAATTTGAAATAAAACTATAAACTTGAAAAGCAAAATGTATTCACAAACATCAACAAAAATAAACTTTAAAAACTATGACCAAGTGAAATTTTGTCATCAATACTTTCTTCATATTTTGTCACCATTAACTGTCTTATTTCTCTTGAAATTCTTATATGCTGTTAATTAGCAGGCATCTGTATTCTGTTGTGCATTATAAATATAATTTGTCTTATTAGAAATAAACATTCTTTTTAAATTCAGTCATTGCTTCATCAATTGTTTTATACTTTTTTGTTTAGAAGTGTAATCTTATTAAAATGATTACTTTATATCAATTAGTAGCTTAAATAGGATGAACTTTAGAAATAGTAAAACTATGATGTCACTCTGATATATATGTGTATGTGCACTTCAGTCTAATTTCAATTAAAACTTAGGTTGTGATTTTAAAAATATATTTATTTATTGGCTATTTTTCTTCATTAGAATTCAGTATGTTATTTTAGGCTATGTCTATGGAAACATTCCAAGGAACATTAGCATATATAATTTATAACTAGTAAGCATTTATAGTATGGTAGTAGTGACTGTTGTCTACAGCTGCAAAAATAAAGATTGTATTTGTAGATGCATATTAAAGTAAATGATTGCAGTGGTATTTTGTTTATAAACAAAATGATATTATTTTTAAATTCATTATGAACATGCAAATTGTGTGAAGTTTGTCCTCCAGCAAGTAGCTATATCCTTATATTGATATAATCTAAAATATTATCTATACTAGGTGTTTCAAAAAATTCAATATCATTTGAGATGCACAGTGTGTTTCAGAAAAATTGATATCATGTTGTAATTTAATAACTTGACCACAATCTAAACACCACACACTGTGTGGGAACAAACTTTTCAAAGATTAGAGTTTAAAACTCTAAAAGGAAATATCTTTGATTTCTTGCTAATGATAGAAACACCAGTGTAAATCAGATAATTTTTTTCATGTTTTGCATGTATAACCCCAAAATATATCTGAATAAAATGATATAAAAAGATATTACTTTTTCAGACTTATTTTGGTTTGGACTGTTATAGTCTCTGTACATGAAATGGAGAATCAGTTTTTTATAAAGTAAAAAAATGACCATGTTTTTATCTTTTATTTTTTCATTTATTTCCTTTTTTAAATAAAAATTGTCAATTGTATCATGATAATTTAAATATATTTAAAGTTTTAATTTCATTTTTAATTGCACGTTTATAACATAATTTTAGTTCTAAAGATTATTTTTGCATGTCTAAAGGAAATGTTTTTAATTCAATATTTCTCGCGTTAATTTCATGATTATTATTGCTGTTGAAGAGGAGGTTTTAAAATATTTAAACATTTTTTCCATGTCTATATATCTGTATTGTATGTTATTTTTACTTATCTAATTTTAATTTCCTTTTATTTATAGGCCACAATTGGAATAGATTTCCTTTCCAAAACAATGTACCTGGAGGATAGAACTGTAAGTATAACTTTCATTTTCTCTGTGATAATTGATTTTTCACAAGATATACACACACACACTAGCAGGGCTATCTTGTCTTAAAAAAAGGAGGTGGGGCTTTGACTATGACAACAACACTGTTACAAGATATACTTTATTTAATTTCTTCTAACTCAACAAAAACCAGGCACCTATTTGTATATGCAGAGATGATTTCTTTCTCAAGCAAAGTACAATTATTTCTGTTTAAACAATGCAGTAGATTTTTCTACAGGCAAGATTTAAATTAAAAAAGGAATATATTTCATAACAAAATAAAATTTTCAATAGAAATTTCTGTTTTGTTATCCATTAGTCTTGTAAGACTATGAATCTGTGTATGGATGATCAGTAGTTGCCTATTCTGTAGATCTTCTATCTTAATGACACTAATTTGGCCCAAGGAAAGGATAAGGTGCAATACAACTTGGCATTGATGTTGCCAAAGGAGTTATCAGAACAAAACTGAATACAGATTATATATAAAAAATTTTTTCTGTTTTCTTTCTAACTAATAACCCAAAGCATGTTTCTAAATTAGGGTCTCAAAAAATTTTGAAAAGGCATATTCATACTTGAGTAAAGAATTTTTCTATACACATCTGACGGAAAAGAAATACGACAAAAAAATGTTGAAACCTGTGTAAAAATTAATTTTATTGTCATAAATCATGCTATTCATAAAAGTATGGCTGGAGAAAATTCTGATATGAATTTTTTTCCAATATTTAGAATCGGATATTTTTTTTGTTTGACCTCTGGTGACCCTGAATGACCTTCAATATTAATTAGCTTATGTCAACATTTTTACATGTCAATAGATTTTGTCATTTTATTTTGAAAGTAGCATAGACAAATATACAAGCAGGTTGTTCATTTTATAGATATATTGGTATATTTTTCCACAGTTTCTTGTATCTCAGTATTCTGTATTTCATAAGTTGATATCAGGTATTCAAACGTATCTGGAATCATTTTTGTAAATTTGCTTTTCAGCTATATATAGTTCAAAGAAGAAAAACATTGTTGAATTTTATTGTCTTTCTTTTCACTGTTGAAAAGTAGAATTGAACTTTATTAAAGATTATATATGTTAATTGTAGAATGTACAAATAATGATGGTTATTGACATGGAAAATGAAATTGGAAGATAGAGTTCAAATTCTTACTAAAGTTATTTGTGCTTACTTTGTGCTAATACCCCTGGAAAAAGTATGAATCTATCTTTCCTATCCCAAACTATAGGTAAAATAGTAGATCAGACTAGGCTCTTTAGCTTTGGTGGAACAACTAATCTCAAAAGACCATCCTCAGCAAGTGTTGCAGAGTAAGGTTCATTACTCTTCATATCTTACAGATCTGGGAGAGAGCTTAGTAAAAGTATGCTTTGTCCATATTCCCTGCCAAGGGGTAATCCTCTCCTCTCCTTGCCCAGATGGCTTGGACTGTAGAATACACAAATTGCTTCTCTACAACAAGTGTCCTTGATATGACATTAAACAATCTGATGGCAAGGTTCCAGTAATGCTGGAGCTTTGGGGAATGCAGAGCACCCCTTCATTGCCATCACTCCCATCACTGGCCTGGATAGGGTCTTATCTATTGGTGAAATAGAACTAAACTGTGTACTTATGCTAAACTGAATTGTTTGAAATAGAACTGTTTTGACAGTTAACTGTATGTAAACAAAAAACTATACTTATACTAATCTGAACTGTTTGAAATTTTTATTAAAATGACTTAATTCAGCATAAAAAAGGGTTAATATACTGTAAAACAAAACCAACCAACCAACCAACCAACTCTCCTCCCCACCCTAAAAAAGGGGTGTTCTAGGTATGACACTAAACTGCATCTGATACTGAGGCTGTAGTTCTGAAGATCTGGAGCACCCCTTCATTGCCATTACTCCCATGTCCACTCTGACCTGGAGTTGGAGTATCTGTCAGGGTTTCATTTATTGGTCATATAAATTTGTTTAAAATTATTCATATTTAATAGGCCTATGCAGAAAAGGCCTATTAATGAAACAACTACACAAAAATGTGAATGTACAATGAATGTGATTCCCTAACCTCTAGGTTTAAAATAACCCTAAATGGGTTGACATACCATTAAAGTTAATCAATGAAAAAAAACTGTTATGATGATAAAAGTATCACTAAGCTTTTAAGTTTTCCTTATCACACATTTTGACAGAATAATTTTGAAAGATCTTCTTTGGTCATATAAATCTGAAATCTCTATAGATGAAACCATCAAACAAGTTGGCATACATCCATTCTTTTATTATATTTTGTGTATTTCACTGCTATATTAATGCATAGCTGGAAGTCAACCGCAAAGAGTATTTTGTTGCTTAAGACATTACAATCTAAATATCTTAATTATTTATAATTACCTTAAATTGTGGGCTACAAGTTGACCTCAAAGTTTTTAGCTCAAAATTCTGTGTTATACCTGTTTTATAGGTCAATTCCCAATTATACTGTAGGCTACTGTGATGTTCTGGTTAGTTTTGATAGACAGTGCATCATCTGTTGGTAATGGTATCTGATATAATGTTAATATAATAATTAATTTATATTACAGTTTTGTTGTTTCATATTAATCTCTGTTTATTTGTTGAATATGTTTACTAAACACAAGTTTAAGTTACAAATGTTTGTGATAGTCTGCTGGAGTTACAGTAAATAGTGTATATCAATTGTTTGATGTACTGTTCCATTGGTTGCACACTTTGTGCTAGAGGTTTGGATTTTAGCCCTGCCATATTAGTCGAGCTCTGGTTTTGTAGAGATTTTTTTTAGGCTTAAAAAGTTGACTTGTGTTACAATTTATAGTAGGCTGTAACAATTAATGGAAGTTCAAGTTATATCTGTCTTTGTTTATTGAAATATTTCATTTTGTATTTTAATTAAAACTTGTAAAATTTATTTTAAAAAATATTAGAATGATTTGAAAAAGAATATTAAATTCCATTATCAATCGAATTAACCATATACTATGCATGTAATTTTTCTAGATTCTTATATGCATAAAAAAAGGGCTATCTTTGTAAGGTTGATGGCTAAAGAATGATTTTGTATGTTTGAAGACAAAAGCAAAGATCGTTTCTTGGTGATCAGATAAGAGATGTTTAAAACCATGATTCTCTTAATTTAAATTCATTAATACAATTGTATTGATTTTTTTAGTCTCTGAGTGGAGGGATGGGGAAGAAAAGAAAGAAAATGAATTGTACATAAAATTGCAATCATCATCATTTGTTTGTTTTTTTATTTTTATTTTTTTTTATTTTTAATCTTTCACCAGACTGAAAATAAACACATTCAATCTAGACCGTTTAAAAGACAAATTATTTCTTCATTTTAAAAAAAATTATTTCATTAAGGCATATAGAACATTATACTTTAATTAATTTACATGGCCTTGAGCACTCAAGAGCCATAAAGATGTTGTTTACAGTTGCTCCTTGTGACAGTCTATGGATAAAGTGATTGTAAGAGAAAACATTTCATCAATATTATCAATCAGTTTAATGATGATATAAACACAGACACTTTGTGTCAGCAATCTTGTCTACCATTTTAATATTTTCTTAACATAAATTTGGCTGGCCCAAAATAAAATTCTTAAGACTGACAACTGGAAACAAACAAATTGAGTGACACTTTATATATTTAAGGCTTAATTGACTTTGCAATAGATAAAAATGTTCCTTTATACTAAATTTGAGTAAAAAACAGGAAAATAACAAATCTCAAAAGATCTAATGAAAGAAAATGATTTCACACTAAAAAAGACAAAAAACAGATGATATCCAACAGAATGTATTACTGATGCAGACTACACAGATGATCTAGTGCTTCTTGTAAAAACACCTGTTCAAGATGAATTTCTGATTCATTGCCTAAAGCAGCAAAAGGCATTGGTCTCTACATGAACTCAAACAAAATAGTTCTCCTTCTTGAAATACATTAAAGAGAGCAAATTATGGACTCACCAGTGTTAACTGACCAGCAGAAACTTCACATTCATTAGTAGTGCGAATCACTGGACTGCTGTTTTGACTTTATTAGGTCTCATCAGCAGTGTATACCGTGATCTCACCCACTGGAGATTGAACTAGCGGCCACAGAATACAGAGCCGAAACTCTACCACTGAACTACTGGTCCACATTGCACACAAGCGATGCCGAATTAACTAGTCATGATAAATGCATGGCCAATTAACCTGATGCGTCTTGTAATGTTTTACCATGACTAGTTAATTTGGCATTGGTTGTGTGCGATGTGGATCAATAGGTCAGTTTCAGCTAACCATTCTGTAATCACTGGTTTAATCTCCAATGGGGTAGATCACAGTACCCACCCCTGATGAGACCTAATAAGGTTGAAACAGCTGTCCAGTGTTTGCCAGATTTTGTGGTCAGGGTAATTCAGTTTATAACACATTTCCTTTTCCTAAATTTGCTGTTTTTTAATGCAATTCAAATACGAGTCTTCTGTCATCAATTTTGTATTAGATGTTATTGTATAACATTGCCTGATTATCTATTTCTTTTTGTATGCCTGTTGAAAGAGAAATCTTTGAATCAGTTGAATAGGGTGTTCTAAATTTCTTGACTCTAGTAAAAATGCATGAAAAGCATAAATACTGACAGCATGGAATTGAAAGAAAAAAAGATCACATCTTTAAATATTTTATTTGATAGAATCTCTGTAAGAAAAACACTTTGTTAATTTATTTTCTTTTTTTTCTGTTTGATTAAATGGGGTCTGCAAACATATTTCTTTCTTTTGGACATCTTTCTTTGTGTTTAAGGCTCCAGTATTATCATCATCTTGTTTGTGCTCAGATATCTTAGAATGTCTGACTATATTGGTAGATGTCAAGCTGACCTTTTCTGTTGATAACTTATAATGCTCTTTTGCTTCATTTGCTTTCATATTCATCTGAGCATATTTTATTATCTAAACCATTTTAGATGCAATATCATTACCTTCTCAGTTATCTTTTGCAGAACACCTTGCTTCAGAATTATTTCATAAATATATTTATCGAATTTATTGGTTTCTAACTTCTTTTTTTCTTTTGCTTTATTGATATTATTATTTGCCACTCAGGATTGATATATTTTAACACTAATATTTTTTTTTTATTTGATATTAAAATATATTTTATTATCCAGTGTAGTTGCTTTATAATCAGTTCCCTTCTTTCTCTCTCACTCTCAAGGAGTCACACTTATAATAAGAGTTATTGTCAGAGGAAACAGAATTTGTCATGCAAGTTTAAATCGTGGACAAATCTGTTTGCATTTCACTTCATGCTAATGTTCTTGGGAAAAGCATGCATCTCTTCTCTTCCCCACCACCCCAGTTCTAGGTAAATAATCAGGAAGATTGGGTTCTTTAGCTTTGATTAGGTAACTAGTCGATGTGGAGGAAAATTCTTAATTTGAACCAGTTGTACTCAGCTTAAAAATTGACCTTGTGTCATTTGCTCATGAGGCAGGGGAGTTGAGTTAATATAATGTGTGCAGTATGTCTGGAAAGAAACTGAACTTTTTTTTAGAAACAAATGTACTGCTTGACCTTCAGCCTTATGAAATTAGTTGCATTAAAAGAAAATTCCCTTCACTGTATATGCCCTGTTTCCAGCATTCTTCTAATCTTAGACATTTGTTCTGGAAGAGATTTTTGTGGGATGGGATACTAATAATCATGTGGTATTTCTTTTCTTCTATAATCTGAAACTGATGACCTTTCCAGCTACATTTCATCTTTTGGAATATAAAAACAGTCTGGATGGGTAAAATCTTGTGTAGTGTAGCTCGGGGACAAATTCTTTTTAAAGATTCCTACCTAGTCATTGCCTAATGATTTTATATGGATCATAGAATGCTCTTTCTTAATGAGATTCTGTAAGATCATTCAGATTTTGAATAGTCTTTAAGGATGGATCTTTACATGTGAAATGCTGTTGAACTTAAACTATCATTTTCAACATTAGAAAAGTCTTTATAAAATCTTTACTTGATCTGAGACAAAATTTCAAATAAAAATTCTTCTTTATTGTTTAATTTCTGGTGTATGTAACTGTATAAACTTATATGACTTGATGCAATTTCTTTATTGAGGAAATTGCTACACATTTTACTTATAAGCATGTGAATATCTTTCTTTTTTGTATATGCGTGCACACACACACACACACACATATATATGCTCCTCTCAAATAGCAGACCTTGTAGGCTTATATATATTAAATATGCTTACTAGAATCATTAGTCCTCAACAAGCAGGTCTGTATCGTGATGATGGGTTATTATATATCCTGAATAGTAATGGCCCCCTTAGCTCTAGCATACAAAAGAGGATTATAAGGGCCTTTAAGTTTTTGGGTTTTAGGATAGAAATCTCATCTAATATTAAAATAGTCAATTTCTTGGATGTGACTTTAGATCTATCAAATAATTCTTATAAACCTTTCATAAAGACCAATCAGAACCCATTGTACATTAATGTTAATTCAAATCACCCTAAAAACATGATTAAGCAAATCCCAAAAGCGGTAAATTTAAGAATAGGTAAGCTATCTGCAAATGAAAAGATTTTTAAAGAGAGTAGTAAGAGATATATAGATGCCCTTAAAAATAGTGGCTTTAAGGAGGATTTTAGGTATTTAAAAGAAGATATAACAAATGAAATTACTAAAGAAAATAATACTTACGATCAGAAAAATAAAAATAGAAAAAGGAAAATTATATGGTTTAACCCCACTTTCTGTAAATTAGCAAATATAGATGTAGGTAAATATTTTTTGAGACTAATAGATAAACATTTTAAACAAGATAATATATTACATAAAATATTTAATAGGAAAACCTTGAAAATAAGTTATTCTTGCACAAAAAATGTCTCAAATAATGAATAGTCATAATAATGAATTAATTAATAAATTTCATAACCGGGTAAATAATAATAATACTAATAGTAAAAAAATAGAATGTAATTGTAAATCTCAAACTGATTGTCTAATGAATGGGTTGTGTAATTTAGGTAATGTAGTATATCAAGCTATTATTAATCCAAAAGAGGACATAAGTGATAAATTTTATATCGGAGTTTCGTCTACTAGTTGGAAAATTAGATATGGAAATCATAAATTTTCCTTCTCCCATGAGCTTAAAAAAAATCAAACTGCTCTATCAAAACATTATTTGGGATTAAAAGATAAAGGGTTAACCCATGACATACAATGGTCCATATTGAAAAGATCTAGTACCCCAAAATCTTTTGATAGTAGGTGCAACCTGTGTCTTGAAGAAAAAATCCACATTTTGCTTTTTCCTGAGCCAAAAGAATTATTAAATAAGAGAAATGAACTAATAGCTAGGTGTAGACATAGGGCTAAATTTAAGCTATAAATATTTAACCAAATTTTTCTATAAAAACAGAGTTAATTTTGAAAATTAGAGTTAAATTTGAGAATAAATAAAATAAATTGTTAGATAGAAAATTGTGAAAAAGCATATAATACATACGTACTACGCATAAAAAGTGGAACTGATTAATGCTTTCTAAATATTTTTGAAATGTTAAAATATAGTAAATAAATTAAATATTTGTTTTTATATTTGTTTTTGTTTTTAGTTTTAATATATCTATTACTGTATCCTTACATGAAGTTATTATTTAAAGTTTAAATCTAATTCAATAAAAAATCTGTAATTTAGGTCTAAATATGATTAAAAAATTATTAATTAAAGAAAAGTTTTTTTTTAAAAAAACAATTTTTACTACATTGCTAACCGAAATTTAAATTTAAAACGGAAGTGGGCTTAATGAAGAGGTAACTCTTCACCCCTCTTCTATCCCCTCCCACTACCATGTGTCTATTCTAGGTTTTTATTTTATCAAAAAGATCTGAAGAAGTCCTGTTACTTTTTTCGTGTTTTTGGAAAGTTCAAAAATGCCTAACAGGATTGAAATAAATTTATAATCCTATGTGACCGGTTTCATTGTTTTTCTTAAAGTGTATATATATATATATATATATATATATATATAGTTCATTATGATTGTATTTATTCTCAGTATAAAAATTGAAAATATTTTCTTTTTTGAGAACCAATTTTTTATTTCTGTGTTAACACTATTTGCCTGTTTAATTTGATTTTTGCCTTGAGTATGACATTAAACTGCATTTAATGGTGATCCTCTAGTCTTAGAGTTTGGGGAATGTGGAGTATTCCTTCATTACTCTCAGGTCTACTCTGACCCGATGTGGTAGTACCTGCTAGGGTTCTATCTATGGGTCAAATAGAAATATTTAATCTTCTATACCTGAAACCATTTAACTTTGTGCAAACAAATGAATTATTAGTGTTAAATAGCAATACTTGAAATCATTCAACTGTGTGAACAAATGGGTTCTGGCTTATTTAAAAATATTACTTACAAACTATTTGTTTACAAATTATATTTAATATATATATATGTATGGACAGGATTTGGCATTAAATAACCTAGAAGGGTTGATATACTATAAAACACAACCATTCAACATGATCTGATTTATGAAAAGATAGCAGAATATGTGAATGTTTTGGAAGCATTCTTCAAATTTGGTGTACCAGCTTCAATACAGGATCACTGTGTTACATATAAAGTTCGATTAAAATTATCAAGGAATATTTTTTAGCTGTTTTAAAGTTAATGAATTTCAGAAAAGATAATCTCATACAAACACACATCATCATCATCATCTTATCACACTGAAAGCACAGAGTTCCCTGACTCTTTATCACTATCCATCCCTCCAGATCTTCTAGGCAGCATCTTGTATTTGCACAGGGCTGATGTAAGTCTTTGCTAGTCATCCAACACTGGCACATTCATGTGCTCGAGTCTATTAGAGAATGTCTCTTATGAGTTTGTCCTTGCTGTGCTCTATATACCTTGTTAATCTTATTTGAATGGTTTGTGTGATAGGAGGCAAGTGAGGTAGGAGGCAGCTGTTTGGTGTGATGTTGCTTCTACAATTTGTTCAAGACGATGTGCAGCATTCTTGTGTAGCTCCCATATAGCTTTTTCTCTATGCATTTTATTAGTATCCATGTGGTGGATCCATATAGGAGTATGGATACAATTACAGCTTGGAAGATATATATATGCACACATATAAGGGGTGTAATAAAATCCAATAGTATGAGAAAAGAAGACAATACAGAAAATCAAATAGATATGTTTTACTAAAAGAATAACTTCTTCAGAAAGAATTTTATTTCACAAAAAGCAAAATCTACACAAAAGGGATAAGCTATCCTTATAGCAAACCATGTCAGTTTTTGATTTCATGTATATCTTGTTTTTGATATATCCATTGTCACTAAATTTGTTTGTTCCTTTAAATGTCACTCTAAAACAAACCAAATCATATAAATTTAACACTTTAGAATTAGTAGTATTCAAAACCACATAGATTAGGTGAAAGTCTTGCAACATAATCACATGGCCATATTAACAAATGTGCTTGATAGAGAAGGTTATAAATTCTACAATGCATTGCTATATGTTTAAAAAAACTTTAGTTAAATGTTACTACTTAATTATTTGAATGAGTCGCACCAATTATTTTTTCAAATAATTTTTTTTTCTGATCTAAAATTTCATTTAAAAAAATATGTAGGATTTCAGGATTTAGAGAAAAACAAGAAAAAAAATTAAAATAGATATTTCTAATCTCATTTTCTTTTTTTAGATTTTCTTCCAAATGATTTTAATGAAAATTTTGATAAATAAAAATAAAAGATGATGCACTTTGAAAATGTTGGGAGTGGGGATTAAAACAGAAATTTTGGGCTTTTCTCAACCTGTTTGTTTCTTTTTTGGCTTCAGAGTGAGCAGATGAGAAATCAGGATTAATTTTTTTTTTTTTTTTTTTCCCTGAAATATTTTTTAAAATAAAGTTTCTTACAGAACAAATTGCAGATGTAAAAAAAACAGAAAAAAATGTTAAAATTTTGTATGGAACCTCACTTTTCAAATAAGTTGGCCGATTTAAGTTGTTTTAAATTCCAAATAATTCAAATTCTATGGAATTATGTTATTAGAGAATAATCAATAAAACATTAGTACTCCCTTTGTAATCTTAGAAATTTATTCTAGCATTTCTTCCACTCTTTAAAACTATCTTCAAAACCTTCTTTTAAGATTGCTATCAACTGTCTTGTCATATTCTCTTTATTTTTGTACCTAGTGCTTTAATGGCAATTTTATCTTTGGGAAAAGTCCAAAGTTGCTCTCCGATTGCCAAATTGAATCCATATCATTCAACTCATTCTGATGGTATTCAAATTAGCTGGATACATTTCAGACAGACCTTGTATATTAAATAGAACAATAAACTAGTCTTAATCATTTACACCATTTCATGGCTAATATTTCAGTTTAAAATTATTTCATAATCTGATTATTTTAATATATTTTAGTAGATACAAAGTTTTGAATTAGCTAATTGCAGTGGAAATGAATAGACATTCTTTTTTTGTCTCAGATAACACTTGTCTAAAAATGGTTATATAACTATAGATTTAGATTTTAACATTGATTACCTTTTGTTTAGCTTATTGAATATACATTCAGAATGAAATAAATGAATTGATCCGATTAGCTTTAGTACTGAGTTCCCTTTTTTTTTTTTTCTTTTTTTATCTTTTAACAAGAAAATTTATTCGATTAAAATGCTTCCTGATAATTTACTGTTCTCAATCAGAACATTCATTGTATAGAAGTATTATTTCCACTTATAGCAACAGAACCAATAACATAGATGGACTGTAAAGGAAAAAAGCTGTTTGTTGAATTCCTTGATGGCTTAAATATATAAAGTGATGCATGTAAACTGATGAATACAATCAATGGTAAATGAAAGATTAAACATTGTTCAATTTCTTTCTTATTGAAACAATTTTATCCTGATTTCAATGTCTGAATAGATGTTTTATCTTCTAAGCCTATATTGAGCACCTCGGGTGGTGTAATGGTTAGCAAGCTAAACTAGCAGACCTTTATGAGTGAGTTTTGAGTCTTATTAAGTGCCTCATTCATGCAGCCTTGTGCTATGTGTAACCAAAATGCTTAGTAAATTACAACTTCTAAGCTTATATCACTTAGATTTATCAATTGTTTATGCTTTGAGGGCTGAATGTTTTGAACAAGAAAATTTCTTTTTATATTGTATAATCTTTATTCATTAGATGAGTTTTATTGATGCATTTTTTCCTGCACACACTTAAACTTTTGTTGTTTTTTTACTTGTCTGAGATATGGAATTCATAAGTTAATTTCAAGAATATAAAGTTTTCAAAATATTCTTCTTTAATTGCTTCATTTTCATCTATCAGATTAGAAATATAAAAAAAATTTGGTTGATTTGTTGATTAATTGATTTTAACAGCATGTCAACCAGTACAGAGTTATTTCATGCCTAGAGGTTAGAGAATAGTGTTCATTATACATTCATTTTTAGAATCATTAAGAACTACAGAGGCATAATTCTTACTTCTATAGCTGTTAAAGTTTATAATACTCTGCTTCTCAACCATATCAAACCTGAAATCAAGAAAATTCTTAGGAAAAATCAGAAGGGCTTTCAGAGAAATTAATCCACAACTTCAGATTCTTGCTATCCATCAAATCATCAAAGGAATATGTGCAAGAAATCTTGAGGCCCTACTATTGTTTGTAGATTTCTCCAAGGAATTTGATTCCTTACATAGAGCAAATACCACTAGAATATGGTCTCCACAAAGAAACTGTTACAGTTATAATGACTTTTTATAAAAACACAAAAGCAAAGGGTTGCCCAACTGATAGACACAGACTTCTTCAACATTGTTGCTGGAGTTTTGCAAGGAGATACATTAGCACTAAATTTGTTTATAATCTGCCTAGACTATATACTTTGAATGTTGATAGATCTAATAAAAGAAAATGGCTTTGTGCTAAAAAACACAAAAAGCAGATGATATCCTGTAATGACTATAACAGATTCAGACTATACAGACAATCTAATTTGCTTCTTACAAATATACCTAGCCAAGCTGAATTCCTACTGCATAGCCCTAGAGCAAACAGCAGGAGGAATTGGCCTCCACATAAAGGCAAATAAAACAGAGTACATGTATTTTAAACAAGAAGGAGCCATCTCCACTGTAAGGCCTCTAAAATTGATTGACAAGTTCACATACCTTGGTTGCAGTATCTCATCTTTTGGACTAGCAAAGGCATAGATTGTTATTGATCATTTGGAAGCTTGATCTCTCTAATAAAATAAAACACAATTTTTTTCAAACTGTGTCTGTGTTAATATTACTGTATGGATGCACCACATGAATATTAACAAAACACATGGAGAAAAAGCTAGATGGGAACTACACTCAAATGCTACGTGCTATTTTGAACAAATCCTGAAAGCAATATTGCACAAAACAGTAACTCTGTGGCCCCTTTCCTCCCTTTTCAAAAACTATCTAAGTAAGATGAACAAAATATGCTGGACAAGCATATTCTAAGCCCCACTGACAGAGAATTTAAAAATTTGAATTTATCTCTGAATACATGTATTTTACAAAGAACCCTTAAGGATTTTTGTTAATATTGATTTAGGTTTTCAAATATTCAATTTCATTTACATTTTTTCTAATTAAATTTTATCTCAAACATATCTTTGATATCCATATTTTATCAAATCTCTCTCTCTCTCTCTCTCTCTCTTTTCTTTTTTTTTTTTTTTTTTTTTTTTTTTTAAATAACATTTGACAAAAAATAGACATGCAACTAAATACATTTATATTGGATCATTATTGTGAAAAAAAATTTTTTTTCTGTATGATCAAAGAAAAGTGAAGTTATGTTCAAAGGATGATAAAAAAACACTGTTAGGTAGAGCCATGCATAAGTGATCTGAGGGGACACATTGTCTTGTGTCACTAGATGAATAGGTATTTTTCCTATGGCCATATACATAAAATCCTTGTCAACTCCATTAATCTGAATTGGAAAGTCAGTTTGAGCCTAAGACATGTATGTATTGGAATGGACAAAGCTATTTATGTCATAATCTTTTATTGACAATTTTGTCTCTTGTGAGATATTTATGACAAAATGGAAAAAAAGATTAAGTACACAATACAATTCAACATTTTGAGCTTTTTTTTTTTTTTTAAATCTATTTTTTAATTAAGAGGAAAGAGTTGATGGTTAACTGAAAAGGAGGCAATTTTTGGCTTTTTTTATTGCTGAATATCTGTATTAATAATAAAAATTTTGTTTGTCTATCCTCTATAAATAACCAAACCTTTCAATGTAGAGCTACCAAATTTGGATACATACTTATTAGAGCCAAGGAAGGTTTTAGTGTTTAAAAAAAAACCTGTTCCTTACTTGGAAAAGGGAGGAGTCTCTAACAATAACCAATAATCATTACATAACTAATTATTTATAAATTAAAAAGAAAAAGAAAAACTTTTTGTTACTAAAATAATTATTCACATTTAATTAAACATTATTGATTAGGTTTATATGAAGTTCTTCAAATTGGGGATGTTAAATAATTTCTATCATTATTGCTTAGTTAGTGCTAACAATGTTTAAATTGATAAATCGCTTAAGTGTCATTTCTCTCTAAAACTGATATTTTTCACAGAAAAATGTTAACTCCATAGAATAATATTAAAAATATAGTTGGTAAATATCTTTTTGTTTCTGGGAATTTATTTTCATTGTAATAATTACAGTTTATAACCATTTGGTATAATTTTAATTGATAACAAGATGAAAAAAAAAATGAAATACATTATTAGTACAGTTTTTCTTTCTCCTTATATATTTCTGTATACATTTTTAAAATTTCTAATTTGAACTGTAATATACATGATTCTGTTAAACTCAAATATCATTCTGTTTTTCTTTTTATTCATCTAAGTTATTTAAGATTTTGTGACTATCTGATTTCATTTTGTTCACTAATATTGAAAACATATGATTTTTTTGTAGTCATTTACCAACAAACTGTTCAACAATTCTATGAGAAGGAAGTGCATGCAAGTATAGCACTTGATTATGGGTCACAAAGATCAAATTTTCTGGCTACTAAGACTTATTAAAACACACAGAAAATGACTTTAATGATTCCAGTTAAAGGAAAAAAGTTATTCACTTATCAATTGGTCTTGTTAAGTATAAAATTTGAAAGTGAAACATTTGCTATAAAATTGATGCTTATTATTATGGAAATGTTGCTTTCATTTTAAAAACCAAATTAAAATAACTCCTTGTCATTTTAATAGAATTCAATTGACTGTTTGATTACCATAGTATAAACCAATATAGCTCTCTTGTAATTTTTTCTTCCATCCTTTTTTGATTAGTATGTATTCATTACCTGTTTTATACTTTTACTTGGTTTATATATATTTATTTATTTATTTATTTATTGTTTTTTAGGGGGGGTGCTTTTTTTTGTTGATGACTTTTTCCTTAGTCATCTTTCAGAAGCATTAGCAAATGAATACTTGTAGAACAACATTTCTGCTCATATGTTCATGATTTTTAACAGATGTGACATTAAAAAAAAATCAGACATAACTACAATAATAGAAATGCACAAAAACAAATGGATAAAATGCTTACAGGCACCATATGAATTCAACTTGAAACTTAATTACCCTGCCTTAAAATAATCTTGACAGACTTGGGGTGAGGATACATAAACTACTAAACAAACAAACAAATAAACTGGGCTTTTAGTGCTAATTTGAAACTCACTCCTCCCAAACTTAACATAGACCTCCAAAAGGAAAAACTCATTTGACAGGTGCCTTTACTACAGATATACAGAGGTCAGTTGAAGATTCTTGGATTCTAGATAATGATTTTTATTCAATAAATAGATATGCTACTTCACCAATGCAACTTTCATCACCTTTAAACATTTTTCAAAAACTTTCTAAAAAGAAAAAAAAAAGTTTCCACAAACTTTTTTTTTATTCGAATTTTGACCTAAGATCAAAACAAGCTGAGAACAATCAAAAGATAAATTTAATAAAAGAAATATTTCTGTTTGTCTTTTGACTATCTTATATGTAATGTGTGTGGGTGGAGTTGAGCTTAAGAATGTGACTAGAAAAATGAAAACCACTTTGTTGAAAATAACAATTTTTTGATATGGCCTATTTAATTTTTCACAGCTTCATTGGATATTACAGATTTTTTAGAATTTTAAAGGACAAGACTTGCTGATGCTATCGTCATAGAAACAAACACTGAACTTAACATGTCTTTTTTAAGATTTAGAATCAGAAATATCTTAAAGTATTATAACTAAAGATGCAAAATATTTCTGATGCATTATTTAATCATCCACATGAAAGCAAAATCATCAAAGTCCACAGAAAAACTCAACAAAACAGAACCAACCATAAAACTGACTTATGAGGAAGAAACAAAGAAAATATTATATATCCCATCTCTTTAGACTTTTTCTCTGTCTTCAACAGGACTCTAGACTTTCCAAAGGTTAAAACATGGGGAGTACTAGGCCTTACCCTACCATAATGTGTTGGTAGGGGGCTTTAAATTCAGAGTTGTCTTCTCCTGATTACTCTACCAAAGCTAGAGAGCATGGCTATTGACTATGCACCTTGTATTCAAATCCTGGACAAGGCTGATTGCATTTAACATAGTGCTAATACCCTTAGGAAAAGTACAAATCCAACTATTCTCCCTCCAACTATGGGTAAATAGTAGGTCAGACTGTGTTCTTTAATTTTGGTATGGCAACCAGTCTAGGAGAAGGAAAACTCTGAATTCAAACCTCTTGTGCTTCACTTTAAGAAATTGACCTTGTAGCATGCCCTGCTCATGGTGGAGGGGTTGGGATATATATATATATATATATATACACACACACTTCAAATATTAACTTTAATTGTTACTCTGATAAAATGGTTTATAGTGGTTGACAACAGTGTACTTGAACTTGAAACACATTTTCTGAGAAGGTAAATTACATCTTTGTTAAAAGGCAATTAAAAGTTTGGAGAGAATAGATTTGATTTTGCATTTGTTGAATTTTCTTTATACAATGTACAAGTCTATCTCTACTTTTTCTCAACTTCCTGGTGTTTTTAAATATTTTTTTTATTATGGAAAATATCAGACATAAACAGCTATTTAACACAATCACTTATGAAATATTTTGTTTCTTTCAGTGAAAACAAAAGTTATTTAATCCTGTAAAAAATGTTTAAATTTATGCTGATGATAACTAAATATCTTTTATGGAATGAATATTTTTATTTTCATTGTCTTTTACAGATAAGACTGCAGTTATGGGACACAGCTGGTCAAGAACGATTCAGAAGTTTAATTCCCAGCTATATTAGAGACTCATCAGTTGCTGTGGTTGTATATGATATCACAAGTAAGTGATTCTTTTAACAATATTTCTTTACAAACCATCTTAACTTCTTCTATTTGTATCTATTATAAGTTTTAAGGATCCCAGAGGAAAAGAGCATAAAAGTCTCTTATCAATGTACCACATATCCAGAACTGTGGAGTCAAGGAGTCAAAGCAGTTTTGGGTCAATAGTCTTTTTTCCTCTAAACTCAGACTAAATTTGGATTCCATTGTAAATTTGTAAAGAATAATCATTTTTCCATTGACCTTGGTTTGATATACTTCTTTAATTCTTTTTTTTTTTATATCAAATTATTTCAGCCTAATAAAGTAGAGTTTTGATAAAAACAAATAGGCAATATAAATTAAAGTTATTTGAAATAATTATCATGTATAGAGGAGTTGGAGTCGATTATGCCACAAACAGAAGAGTCCGAGTTGATCTTTTCCTTACTTGACTCTACAGACTTGTACATATCAAGAGTTGCTATTTTTCCTCTTTGCACTTAAACTAATCAATTTTCTGATATTACATATTTACTTACTTCAGCTCTTTGTGAGCATACCAGAAGTAATTTTTTTTTTCTTTTTTGAAATAGTCCAAGTTCAATTTGAATTTCGATAAAAACATTTTCTTCCATACAAAGAATGTAATAGTATACCTCTATTCAAAACAAATATGATGCTTAAGTAAAATTTTTTGTTTGGATAAATCTCAAATATTTTCTGTGAATTATCATTTCAGTTTTTGCTAAATCTTTCTTAATTTGCAACTGAATCTTACTTTTTTTATTTTTTTAGATGCTAATTCTTTTCAACAAACTTCCAAATGGATTGATGATGTACGAACAGAAAGAGGTAGTGATGTGATAATTATGCTTGTAGGAAACAAAACAGACCTTTCAGAAAAGAGGTGAGACATTTTCAATGTATTCTTGCAAGTTTTCAAAATTATTAGCCCTGGAATATAATTGGAATATGTTGTGGATTATTTTTCACATTTTTGATATCAAGCATTGAAATACAAATGATTTTTTCTTTAAAAAAAAAACACATATTTTTTTAGCAGTTGTATAAAAAACACAAAATATGTTTGATGCATTTTAAATTTATATTTATTACAAATGTGCATAACTTAGTTGCTGAGACATCATTTTATTATGTCTTTAAAAAGGAGAGATTTTTGTCAGTCACAATTTAAGTGGGCTTCATTTCTAGTGTAATTGATAATGCTAATTGGAAATGAAGTTCACTTAAATTGCAACTTTTTAACAATCTGAATGCAAGTATGGCATCTAGGAGCTCAGTTTCCATTTTTTGATGTTCATCCAAACTGCTGTCAAAGATATTCATCTGTACTTCTGTTTGCTTCACATAATAGATTCTCAAACTGAAATATATCTTCAAACTGTTCCAGTTGTTCTGAAAGAATATCAGATCCAACTTCCTGAGCTAATGTCACGAACTGATAGCTATGATGTGACCAATCTGGCCCTGCTGTTCTCTTGTAAATTTAATTGTACTGCAATGGTCTATTTGCTCTTAGGCAAGTTAGTATAAAGAGTTCATAGTTCTAGGTCATTCTTCCAACTTTTCTATTCTGTCCTCAGAGTTTTTAAAATACATTTAGCTAAAACTAAGTTCTGTTACACATGTTGGTTAGAATATCAAGGTGGGCACTGCAGCAACAGTAATATCAACAGCAAAGTCGAAAGGGTCTTACTCTTCATTCTTTACACTGACATAACATCTCCAGGCAACTAATACTAAACTAACCAAGAAGAAATATACAGAGCTTTAATAAAGCTTCAAAGTAAAACTTACTTCCAACAAGGATTGCCCCGTCAGCTTGGGCTGTAGAATACACCAACTTCTCTGCAGAGGGGTAAGACATCCCCCCATGTGTGTCCTGGATATGACATTAAACAATTTGATGGTAAGATTCTAGTAATTCTGGAGGTTTGGGGAATGTGGAGTACCCCTCCATTGCCATCGCTCCCAGGTCCACTCTGGCCTGGAGTGGTAGCACCTGATAGGGTCTAATCTATAGGTCAAATAGAACTAAACTGTGTACTTATGCTAAATTTATGTATAAAAATGGATTTGGCATTAATAACCTACAATGGATGATATGCCATAAAACCAAACCAAACACGAGGATAAAAATCTCCAGTTCAATGATACTAAACTAACCAAGAAGAAATATACAGCTTTAAAGTAGAACTCATTCCCAACCTGCAGGGATGACAGGCTATCTTTAAGCTGATTGGCTGTTATATGTATATGCTATACAGTAGGCAAAATATTAACAATATTCACATGAATGAACAAAGCTAACTCACTAAACCATGTTTGATTTTAAGATAACTTAAGTGAAAGCTTTATGCTACAGAACTCATAGTTTTAATAAACTCTTCTGAAAACAATCCTCTCTCTTTATGAAATGTCTTTCCGAGATATACAAAGAAAATAATTTTGTTCAAACTGGATAGAAAATTTATATTAATAATTTGGAAGAATTTATTTTTTGCCTTCTATAGATTGCCAGTTTTATATAAAGCTACCAAATTTTTAATGCAATTTTACTGTGATCAAGAGAAAGTAAAAAGATTGTTTCTTATGGAGAGCTTTCATTGAGATGGGAGATTGAACAATAAATTTCATCAGTAGAAAGCCATATTAGTGCAAGAATCAAGCAGAGATGCTAGAACAGAGGTGGAAGTAGAGGCAGTTGGCATAGGCCTACAATTTGGAATTAGCTTATTGCTCTGAGTAGAATCAAAGAGTGACTTTGGTAAATAATATTGTAAAGAGAATCAAGGTCATGAGGGGCGGGGGTATATCTCCTATCTGACCTGGGTCTTTTACCAGCTTTGTAATGTTCCTGTATGCAGAATTTAATTTTTCAAACTTCAAAGAAAAACCTGAATGAATTGTCTTACTAAAATAGTTATTCATATTTAATTAGGGAGTGTCCTCGTGGTGTAATGGTTAAAGCGATGGACTGCAGAATCATAGTAAGCAAGTTCATACTCCAGTCACGCTATTATGTTCACTTTCGGATAAATACCCTTGGGAAAGGTATGAACCCCCTTATCCTACCAGCTATGTGTTAAATAGTATCACAGTTCTTCTAGAAGGATGCCTTGGCATTAAATGACCTACAAAGGTTGATATACCATTAAACAAAGAAACCAAACCAAACCAATCATATTTAATTAGACATTACTTATTAGATTTATGGTTTGTTCTTCAAGCTGAAGATGTAAAATAATTATACAAACATTATTGTTTAGTTAGGGCTAATGATCATGACAAAAATAAAATTGTTTAAACGTATAAATCTCTTGAAAGTATCTCTCATTTGAATCAAAAAATATTTCTATATAAAAATTCTGTGAAACTTTTCACATAAGAATTTAACTGATGATAAAGAATATAATTTATCCTATTTACCAACCCCTCCACTCGGGCAGGATATGACACAAGGTCAATTTTTAAGCGGAGTTTAACAGGTTTGAATTCAGTTTTCCTTTTCCTAGATTAGTTGCCTCACCAAGGCTGCAGAACCTAGTCTGTCCTACTATTTACCCATAGCTGGAAGGGGAATAATCAGATTCATACCTTTCCCAAGGGTATTAGTGCTATGTGAAATGCAATCATTCTCATCCAGGATTTGAACTCGAGTCGCCGTGTCCATTTCCTACAACGATAGCCATTACACCATTATAAAGAATATAATTAATAAATCTCTTTTTTGTTATGTATGTTTATGCTTTTAAATGCAACAATTACCATCTGTAATCATTCTGTGTAAATATTTAAATTGACCCTAAAGATTGTAGAATAGAGATTGTATTGAAAAGGCAAATAAAAATGTAAGGAATTTTTGACATTAGTCTCTCTTCTCATCATGCCCATTATCCGAGGCTTGACCTCCTACCTGGGTTGTTCAGCTTGTTCAAAATAAATGGATTTGGCATATGTAGGATGATAATACTGTCTACTTTATATCATTTTCAGAATAAAACATCATTTTATATTTTATACATGAAAGTTTTGTGAATATTTGTTTGCCAAATTCTTATCAACTGAAATGTGAGTAAATTTTTATATGTTCAAATATTTATGACCTTTGAAATAATGAAAAAAAATGCATTTACCTTCAAAATTAGCATTTGCTATATTAGACCCTAGACAAAAAAAAAAAACAAACAAATAACATTTACATCGTTTAAGAAAATATTAGAATATCTTTTCTATTATTTACAGACAAGTAACAACAGAAGAAGGTGAACGAAAAGCTAAAGAATTAAGTGTGATGTTTATTGAAACTAGTGCAAAAGCAGGATACAATGTTAAACAGGTAAGTTCTTATTTAAATCTTGTTTTGATTTCTTTTTTTAAAATTTTATTGCAGTTTTGAAAATACTAAAACGTTTTCTGGGTGCAATATTTAAAAGAACTTAATTTCTTTTTGGAAATATTTCATATATGCTTTTAAATATCATCATCATCATCATGTTGCTAGCCTGGATTTTCTTAACTCTCTCTCTCATCATTTGTATCTATCATCCATCACTTCCTTCAGGTCCTCTAGACAACATCCTGTGTCTGTACAGAGCTGTTGTTGATAGGTTCTAGTTGATTGTCCACGACTTGCACATCCGTGTGAAGGGATCCATAGGGGAACGTTGCTTATGAGTTTGTTCCTTCTTCTCCAGCTGTGTCCTGCATGTCTTGTCCATCTTATTTGAGTGGGTTTAGTGATAGGATATAGGTGACCATACAGCTGCTGCTTTGTGGGATATTGCTTCCAGGATTTGTTCAATATGACTTGTGGCATTCTTGTGCAATTCCCATCTAGTTTTTTTTCTAAACGCTTAATCAGTGTCGATATAGTAAATATGAATATAGTTTTTCCTATTACACATCAACTCAGTAAAAGTACATTTTTAAATTGTTGATTCATACAAAATGACGAAAGAATTTAATAAAGTAACTTTTTTCAACACAAAAATGATTAAACTATATCAAATAAGTATGTATTTACCCAACCCCTTCTGCGTGGACAGGTTGTGACTCAAGGTCAATTTTTAAATGGTGTGTAACATTTAGAGTTCATTTTTTTTTCTCCTAGACTGGTTGACATATCAAGGTTAAAAAGCCCAGTCTGCCCAATTATTTTCCTATAGCTGGAGGGAGGATAGTTGGATTCATACCTTTGGTAAAGGTATTAGTGATATGTGAAATGCAATCAGCCTCATCTGAGAGATGAAACATGTAGGTGTAAATAGAAGGTATTTATCTATTTCTGTCTACTAACAAAACTTGTAAAACTCCTGTGCTTAAACATTTCAAGGGATTCTGCTGCTGTTTTTCAAGGTTTGCTCTCTGTTCAAATTTAAGGCTCTATCATCAAATCACAAATGAGTATATAAATATGGTTACAAAAAATGTGAATGTTAACAGCATTATTCCATGTGTTGCTGACTCCTGACAATTATTATTTACTCCCTGTTATCCTGCACTTGTTTGCAATATGGACATTCTTTAAAGTTTTTGATTGTCCTATATACAAACAAGTGTATTAATGTGTACATTCATACTACTGTATTGCTGCACCACTTTATCAAAGTACTTGGAGAAAAAGTTTGATGAGAACTACACAAGGATGGTACTTGCTGTTTTGAACAAAACCTGGAAGCAGCAGCTTACCAAACAGCAGCTGTATGGCCACTTACTTCCTATCTCACAAATCATCCAAGTAGGACATGATAGAAAAGTAAGGATAAACTCTTGAGTAACATTCTCCTAAGGACACTTACAAACTGGTGCATCAATATTGGCTGACCAGCTAAAACTTACATTCATCATTTTTGTGCTGCAGACACTGGATGCCATCGAGAGAACTTACCCAGAGGAATGGCTGATAGGGACAGATGGCAAGAGATAGTCAAAGGAATCTGTGCAGTCAATATCCTTTGGTGATTATGATGATATTCAAATAAGTGAATTAATATGTATATTTTCATTGCAGTCATTTATTCAGTTAAGGAGGGAAAATGTAGTTTTCATGAGATTAGCTAATATGATTTTAGTGTTGGTCATAGTTTTTTCTGCTTATGGACATAAAAATGATTATCTTTTGAAGACAAAAGTTTCAAGATTGATACTTGCTGAGAATTGTCTGCATAATAGTTAAAAATCAACAGGATTGCTAATGCAGAATGAAGATTCCAGTAACAAAATAAGAAGACACATTCTTCCTATTGACTTGCACACTTGCTTTTATCTTTTTACTGTCTTCCATACAGCATGCTATTTCTAAACTTTTGTCATTCATCGATTTAATGCTTGAGCTGTCAGCCATTTTAAAATCTGCCTTGCAACCAATTCCTTTGTACCAATCAGAATAGTAAATGCTGCTATCACACTCAGATGACAAAAGCAGATATTGACTGGCTGCTGTTCCAATAAGAAAAAAACTAAAAACAAATAACTAAAGGCTGTATTCCTCAGGAATTAATTTTGTCTGAGAGCTATTGAACTAGGAAGCCTGCCTTACATGTACATGTTTTGCATGGTCTTCTTATGTTAGCTTATTCACTTCATTAATGCTGTTCACTTGGATATTTTTATTGAGTTGTATCCTACTTGAAGTTTAGCATCAGCTTTACTGAATTTTATCAAATATTGAACTGTGATGGCATTATCCAAGTTAAAAGAATTTTGTCATTGTGTTTTCTCTTTTCTAGGAAAATTTCTGGGTGAATTAAACAAATATTATACTTTATGAAAAATCTTTCATTCCATTGATCTGAAAGGCTTGTAGGAAACAGTTTTTATTTTCTAACCAATTTTACGGGGAAAATGTTTTTCGAACAATTGTTATCTACTACTGAACTGCAAAACCAGTTGAAGCTGGTTTAAATTCAGAATTTTTCTTCTTCTAGACTGGTTGCCCTACCACAGCTAGAGAGCATGGTTTACTCTACTATTTTACCCATAGCTAGGGAAAAAAGAGATATATTTCTCAAGAGCAGTGCAAACAGCCTTATCCAGAATTTCAACTTAGCTTTGCTGAGACTATTTTCTGAGACAATATGCCTCAATAAGAAATAGTTATTAGTTAAAATTTTTACTTTAGTATAAAATTTAAGTTATGTGTACAAGCATTTTTGTAAGATTAATCTGATTTAGAAAAGTAGTATCCGCCTGCCTTGTAAGCAGATTTATGAAAATGCAATAAAAGGACAAGTCTTCTATAAATTTCTTGCTTTAATATTTCATTAATCTTTTCTTTGCTAATTTATTTTTCATGGGAGGTCAAAACACACAGATACTGGTCACCCTTAACATTTCTTCTTATAGATGCAGGCATATCATAACTGTTCATTAGGTGATAGAAGAAACAACTTGTTTACTATATATGAATCATTGAAAAGGAAATGATGCCACAGGTTATACTCTCCAAATAGGTGTGTTGACCATAACAGTTATTATTATGAGAAATGGAATTGTCAACTCAAGTTCAAATCCTAGACAAGACTATTTGCATTTCACTTCGTACTAATGCCCTAGAGAAAAGCCCGAATCTATCTTTTCTCCATCCCACCCCTCCAGCAATGGGTATATAGGGCAGACTTGGTATGGCAACTGGTCTAGGAGAAGAAAAACTCTGAATTCAAAACAGGTTTACTCAATTAAAAATTGACCTTGTGTCACATCCTGCCTGTGGAGGAGAGGTTGGGTAAATACATATCCAAATATGCTGTACTGTGAAAAAAAAATCATGTTCATTATTTTCAAAATAATTTATTCTATTTAGATCCTATGATCCAAGTTTATTTATAATGAAAAATAAAATCTTTATATAAAATGCTTCCCACATAACTATTAACATTCAGTCTGTCAGTATTAATGCCTTTAATATCAAATCCAAAAAGAGAAGTGAATTCAATTCAAATACACTGATAACTTAAAAAGGAAATAAGAAAAAAATATGTTCTGTTAAAAGCTTGGTGGTTGCTTATATTCATTCTAATTAAGATGACACCACTTAGTCTAATGATTTGTACTAACAGCCTTATCCTAAACTGTCTTTCAAAATATTTACATTGAGTAGCTAAGTAGTTTTACTGGTTTATTTTTGTAAAATTTTATTTTCAGCATTTAGATATTAAAACTTTTAAAGGAATTACTATCCTATTGCGCATTGGAATGATTTAAGAGCTGCTTATTTTGCTGCAGATCATTTAAGATAAGAAATGAACTTGCACATTACAAAGGACAGGTATTATAGCTGTTCCTCTTGGAAAAATTGGTTCCAATAGACTTGGCATGTTTTAATACATCTATTGAATTGGAGTTGGGGGTGGATTAATAGATTAAATAAGTTTAAATAAAAAACATAAAACAAATGATAGAATATGAAAACGAAAAATAAAACAAATAATGAAATATGAATATGACAAATAAAACAAATCCCACAATTCCACTTCTATCTAGCATTTGACTGTTGGCACCAAAAGAAGGAAATGCTCTTTTTGGCTTTGACAACCTACTGGATTATGAGTACATTTGCAGCCTCCCAAAATCAGCAGTCCATTCTCTTCAAGTTTCAAAATAATTCATAGGCTTAATAAAAAACATCCCACAAGAGAATCCCTTAAATTTTTAGTGTTTGTTTATAATTAAGTGAAGAGTCTCTATGGTGTGGTGATGAATTTTCTAGTCTGTGACATTATAGTAAGTTTTGACTACAGTCATGTTAATGCATTCACTTTCAAACTTTGGAAAAGTGTCAAGCTCCTTATCCTCCAGGTATGAGTTAAATAGTACCACAACTGTCCTTCTGTAAGGTTGACTTTGGTATTAAATAACCCATAAGGGTTGATATGCCATTAAAACAAAGAAATCCAACTTTATACTATATCAACTATATCATACTTATATTTATCACCATGCACTCACACACACACACACACACACACATATGTATATATATAAAAATTTGGTTTAACCTCAGCTGCCCTATCAAAGAGACTTACAATGCACCTTTCTGATACAAATTCCATAGCACAGCATTTAAAAAAACATACATGCCCAACAACAGAAGTATGGAAAGTTCTCACTGAAAACACAACATTAGAACATCAAAATAACAAGCGAAAACTACAGATTCTCGAAGCACTACATATTAGAAACATGCAACCCAAACTTAGCAGGATTAATTTTCAAACCAGTGCTAATGTACTTAAATGTCTTTAGCTACTGACACTATTTATAGAACAATTTAAAAAGTAAACGCTACACACTGCAACGGCCCAGATGCTCTTCTTACAAAGTAGTTATGTACATACAAAAGTTTCATCACTTTCAAATACATCCTCCACTGCTGATGGCTCAAAGTTGAGCAGAAAGTACTTGGGAAATAAACAATTATGGAAAATATATCAATCAATTCCCGCCGAATATTATAAAATCAGTATGGCAATACAAAAGGATTAACAAGAAAATATGTAGACAGAAAATGTCTATTATATTCAACAAAATTTGTATTAATGAAGAACATCCCGAAACACAACATGTTAGTCATTGGCGGAGACATGAATGCACAAATCGGGAAAAACGGAAACAACAAATACAGCCTCCACAACACGTCAAATAGAAATGGGCAACATCTAACAGATTTCATGATAGAAAATAGATTAGCATGCCTCAATACAAACTACCAAAAAAGAGAGGGCAAACTATGGACATACACGTACGCAAACAATACTAAAGCTCAGATAGACTACGTCCTTATAAACAAGAAATAGAAGAATAGTGCATTGAATTGCAAGGCATACTCCTCTTTTGAGGGTGTGTCCACCGATCACCGAATAGTCACAGCGAAAATACGGTTAAGCCTACGAAAAAACGACAAACGAACAGCGACCACCAAACACTATAACTGGGCCCTATTAAACAACAAAGATGTAAGAGATAAATACGTATTAGAATTAAGAAACAGATTCGAAACACTACAAGAAAAGACGGAAAAAAGTACACCAAATGACGAATACGAAAATTTCGTCAATGCACACCTTGAGGCAGCAGCAAAATACATTCCAACAAAAATTAAAACTAAATATAGAGTCCCATGGGAAACTTTAGCGGTGAGAGAAAAACGTGCACTAGTGAAAACAGCCTCCAAAAACTATCGAAAAAACCCAACAAACACAAATGCCTTAAAACTAAAAATGGCACAATATCAATTAGCAGGCATATATATAAAGGAACAGACAGAATACATTCAAAATCAGATAGATAAGATTAGAGACTCGGTGGAAGATAGACAATCTAGAATTGCCTGGCAAACAATAAACGAAGTGAGCAGAAGAAAGAACACAGCCAAAGCAAAACTTAAAGCAGCAAACCAACAAGAAAGAATAAAACTGTGGAAACAGCACTTCGAAAACTTACTTGGAAACCCACCAAAAATAACACATGAACCAATCACCAGAATAATTAGCAAACAATTAGACATTAAACTTGGACCGTTCACACAAGAAGAACTCGACTCGGTTCTCAGAAAAATTAAAAATAGGAAAGCTGCAGGGCTGGACGAAATTCCCCCGGAAGTATGGAAGACCAGACAATTCGACGACATACTGCTCCGACACTGCAACGCAGTATACAATCAAAATCCGATAGATAGATGGACGAAGGGATGCATACTCCCCTTCCCTAAAAAGGGGGACCTCGGATTAGCCAAAAACTACCGAGGCATAACACTTACATCCATAGCTGCCAAAATCTACAATGCCCTACTACGAAACCGAATAGAACCCAAAATCGACAACATACTTAGAAAAAACCAAAATGGCTTCCGAAGAAATAGATCTACGACCTCACAAATATTAACCATCCGCAGAATCCTTGAAGGTGTACGGGCAAAGAACCTACAAGCGACATTAATATTTGTCGACTTTACCAAGGCTTTCGACTCCATTCACAGAGGAAAGATGGAACAAATCCTACTAGCGTACGGCATACCTAAAGAAACCGTAGTGGCAATAACAATTCTCTATAGAAACACTAAAGTAAAAGTACGATCACCAGATGGAGACACAGAATACTTCGACATTGTAGCAGGAGTACTACAAGGGGACACGCTGGCTCCGTACCTCTTTATCATTTGTCTAGACTACGTACTTAGAACATCGATTGACAAAATCAAAGAGAATGGCTTCGAACTGACGAAGAAAAGAAGCAGAAGATACCCCGCAACAACAATTACCGACGCCGACTACGCCGATGACATAGCGATACTGGCAAATACACCTGACCAAGCCGAAACACTTCTGCATAGTTTGGAACGAGCAGCAGCAAGCATAGGCCTCCATGTTAATGCACACAAAACGGAATATATGTGCTATAACCAAACGGGGGACATCTCCACTCTAAAAGGAACCTCTCTTAAACTAGTAGACAAATTCACGTACCTAGGAAGCAGCGTCGAATCAACCGAAAAGGACATCGAAACGAGGTTAACGAAAGCATGGACAGCTATCAATAGGCTATCGACTATATGGAAATCAGACCTAACCGATAAAATGAAACGCAGTTTCTTCCAGGCAGCGGTCACATCGATACTGCTATATGGATGCGCTACATGGACGCTAACAAAACGGCTGGAGAAGAAACTAGATGGCAATTACACAAGAATGCTGCGTGCAATCCTGAACAAGTCCTGGCAGCAACACCCCACAAGACACCAACTGTACGGCCACCTGCCCCCTATCACGAAAACTATTCAAGTTAGGCGAACCAGACATGCAGGACATTGCTGGAGAAGCAGAGATGAACTCATAAGAGATGTACTCTTATGGATCCCCACACACGGCCGCGCAAAAGCTGGACGACCAGCACGAACGTACATTCAGCAGCTATGTGAGGATACAGGTTGTTGTCCTGAAGACCTGCCTAGGGCGATGAACGATAGGGAGGAGTGGCGAGAGAGGGTCAGGGATATCCGTGCTGCCAGCATGATATGATGATGATGATGATATATATGTATATATAATCCAATCTGCTGGGGTTGTAGAATACACCAACTGCTTCTCTTCAGGTGATTAAGACCTGAATATGACACTAAACCATCTGATGGCGAGGCTTGGGGAATGCAAAGTACTCCTTCACTGCTATCACTCCCAGGCCCACTCGGCTCTATCTATGTGTCAAATAGAACTGTTTGACATTTAAACTGAGTGAAAACAATAATGCTAAATTGAATTGTTTGAAATACAACAGTTTGATCTTTTAACTTTGTATGAACAAATGACTGATGGTTTATTGAATTGTTAGTGATACATAGCAATCTTTGGAACCATTTAACTGTGTGCGAATGTTGAATAGCTATACTTGTAATGACTTCACTCTCTGCAAACAAATGGTTAATATTGAACAGAATTATTAGTGTTAGATAGCAATAATTGAAACCATTTTACTGTGCAGAAACAATAGCAATACTAATGTACAACCAAATTTGTTCTAACTCTTTTAAAAATGAAATTGCTGACAAACTAATCACTTATATCGTGTATATCTATTTAAATGTGTGTAAACAAATGATTGATGTTAAATTGTTACTGTTATATAGCAATACTTGAAATCATTTAACTGTGCAAATAAATGATTAATAGAAAAACAAAATTATATTAGATAACAGTACTGAAGACTAGTTGACTATGTGCCAAAAAATGGGCTTGGCATTTTTAAAAATGTTATCAACAGAATATGTTTACAAATCATATATATTTGATATATACGTATGAAGAGAATTTGACATTAAATAACCTACAACGGTTGATATGGCTATGGCAGAACATGTACAAAAACAACAAATTATAAAATTATGGATACTATAAGTCTGTTACTTTGTTTCATATGGTTTACACAATCTTCACATATATATATATATAATCTTGTGCTGTTTGTATTGTGGCTTATTTCTTATTTTGTTATGTTCTCTATCTTCATCTTGCAGCTGTTCCGTCGAGTGGCTGCAGCATTACCTGGAATGGAACAAGAAACTAAGAAACCAGGAGAAAGTATCCTTTTATCGAACCATTCTGTAACAGTACTGCTTTTAATGCCAGAATTTCTGACACTGTTACAATTAACTGCTACCATTCTCTTTTTTTTTCCCCCCCTAATTTTCATTACTATTAATTGTCTTTTTCTATTAACTTCAGCCATTGTGTTGCTTCTCTGACCACATTTTCTTCCCTCTGTGACCCATTGTTGTACCCAAGGAATACTTCTGAAAACAAAGTCAATAGAATAATTTAGATTTTTTGAATACTGAAATCTGACCTCATTTATTGCTCTTGAAACTTTTCTAAACTATTTTTCCATTGATTTGAATAAGAGGTTCAAAAGATCTAATTCTTGTTAATCATACAGTGGGATTAAAACAGATTGAAGATAATGGCTTATGACAACTTATAAATACTGAAAGAGATTATTTCTCTTTCCTATTTTCTATCCTTTAACCCTTTCATGTGATATTTGTGTATTTGGCTGCCAACATTGCTTTATATAAATATGAACACAAACCCTTTAAAAACAAAAAAGGAAAAAAAAAACAACATTTGACCATTACTAGTTTTTAGTAAGACTTTTTTGACATATTCTTCCTTGCATGTTTCTTTTTGTCATTTTTCTTTTATTTTGCATGGCTTGTTTTTCATACCCATCATTTTGTTGAAAAATGTTTCATTTCATTGTATTAATTTTTTCTATGTAATTAGAAAAATAATATGTACATAATGTATGTAGAAACACTGCAATACAATTTTTTTTTTAAGACATGAAAACTTTCATTTATGAATAAACTTAATCATACATATTTTATCCAATTACTATGACTTGTTTTCATACAATATATATCCCAGTTATTTGTTTAATCTTATTAAATACTAATTTAGGCAGCTATTAAGCTCTGTCTATCAAGTCACATTTTACCTATTGAATTGATAGAATCATTAATTGCAAATAAATGAACATGGGAAGTATTCTATAATTAGTATTTAAGTTATCTCCCTTGAGATATGATGATCAAGATGAACATAAATACTGACCTTATATTATTATTAAGTTGAAAATTTGACTGAATTACTTGAAGTATCTTAATGCTATTTCCTTAATAAATATCTCACTACAGTGTGCCATTTTTGCTATGTTACAGAAAAATACATACAAGATTGGATCATTATCATATAGATTTGTTCAGTGATATAAAGATACATTTTCTTTTTATATATTGAAATGATATCAGTATGATGTTTTTATATTGATTTGTATAACCTTTTGAAGATATCTGTTCTTTAGACTTAAGATATTTATAAAAATTGAATTCATTCTAGTAAAACTTTTAATAAGAATTAACTTTAACTCTTATAAATGACCATGTCCTTTATCTAGTTTTATTTCTGCTTCATTTTATTTATAATTAAAGTCATAACAATAGAATTAAAAGTATGCTAATTAGTAAATGAATAAAATTAATTTTATTTTGAACAAATCATTTAAGATGGTCTAATTTCATGGTAAAACATTGAATTCTGGTTTTAACCTTCTTATTAAAATTCTTATAAGAAAATCTAACACTTCGATTTATCCAATAACCTGATCATATGGCATGTCTTGGGCATGTATAGCCTGTCAGAGACCATCCATCTTCTGGTATACAACTGGTTCGAATTCAGACTTTTCTTCTAGACCAGTTGCCATGCCAAAATTTAAGAATCCTGTCTGCCCTACTATTTACCCATAGATGGGAGGAGAATAATTGGACTCATACCTTTCCTAAGAGTATTAGCACTATGTGAAATACAAATGGCCTCATTCAGGATTCAAATTCAAGTAACAGAGTCCATTTCTACAAAAAGTTTGCCACAACATAAGTGCCTCCATGGAAATGTAAACCGATTTCAAATCAAGAATGATTTTCTTATAAACATTTCTGTAATCAATATTTTTCAAATGACATCATAATAAATAATTCTATATAAGTCAGGAAAAGAACTTTCAATCATTTTTTAGATTTTATTCCTAGATAAAATGATATAAATGAAAATGTTCTGCGTGTAAAATTAAGCCAATATCACGATGTCTTCCTTCCTTTTTTTTTTTTTTTTTTTTTTTTTTTTTTTTTTTTTTAATAGATTAATCATTAAATTCTGCTGAAAGCATTATTTTTGGTGGGAAAAAGGGACATATTTTTAATATCAAGTTAATTCTTTTTACTCTTATCATTGCAATTTTTTAAAAGTGATTTTATATTATGCTCTAAGAAGATATGTAAAATTATTGAGGTCCTCCTTTTATTAAACTATCAGTAAGATTACAAAAGGTTGATTTTTTTTCCCCCCTTTTTTAAAATGAGAATTATCATTAAAGGAACTAACTTACTATAATTTTAGATATGTATTTTTTGTTTGTCTATCATATAATTTAAGGATTAATTTTTGAAAATGCCAGTACTTTTAAGGTTTCTTGCCAGGTGTTCAATTTACAATGTAAATATAATACTAAATGTTGTGTTTGTCAGGTTAGCTGAACTGAATCTTTATCTTTTTGTTTAACAAAAAAAAAAAAGTAAACATCTCCCTAAAATAATGATAAACTGAACCCTTATTTTGGCTTAGCTGAACAAAATCATTAATTTTTATTTAACTTTATAGTTAAATAAAAATTAATCTTGCTGAAAATTTCTAAACCAGAAAACAGTTATAACCTTTTTTCCTTGTGATTTTTATTTAGTCAACAGAAAATCAAAACTTTAAAAAAGATTGTTTTATTCTTATATTTATAGTATAAGAGGCCATAAATATTAACTTTAATATTAATCTCATTATTAATATTAATCTCATTATTAATATTAATCTCATTAAGTTGTAAGTTCTCAAAAAACCATTGTGCATTGCTGTGTCTGTGATTATTGCTGCAATAAAAAGTAGGATGAAATTGGTTTTTTTTATGTAATTTAACATCCTATTTGTTGAGCAGGTTTTCAGCTAGTTGTATTTAATGTCCAAAATATTAGAGGTATTCGTGATTTTGATACTTGAATGCAGCTAAAAATAATTTCTACTGTTTTGTGTACAAGACATTAAAAGTAAACACAAGGGTAGGTTTGATTATTAAAATTATTAAGATTTTACTTATTACAGACCATGAAAAATTGGGTTATGATTATTCAAATCCAACAACTTCACAAAAAAAAAGAATGTTTGTTCTTTGTTTTTCCATAAAAATATTTTTGATATCGTGTTGTACCATAGAATCTTTTGTATATTTGAAGCTGAAATCTCAAAATTTAAAAGATTGATTTTCATTAAAATGGGAATCAATAAAACAATACTACTACTACTAACATTTTTCTCTTTATAATACAATGATACTCAGATTGTAAATGAATATTAAAGTAATAATTAGTTTCTTTATTTTAAGGTTCATTGTTAGATTTAAGTTCAATGAATTTTAGAATGGAAATTGAGTAGCCAGTGATAAAATGAGTTAATTTTGTTGCTATTTCTTGTCTAGCATATTAAGTCTCTTGACTAAAATTGCTTCATTTGAATAACTTTCATACTTCCTGCATTAGGTGGTGTTTTATTTTACTGACACTCAACCTCTGAACACTTAACCACCAACCAGTCAAGCAGGTTTGTAAAGTTTATTGAAACTGTCATTTATCTTTAATGGTAAAGAGAAATGCCTTCTAAGAAATCAAAGATTCAGCATATCACCTAAAAGTTATTCTAAACTTTTTGTATAATCATAATAACCTTCTAAAATAACTGTCTTAGCCACAGTATTTTTATGTCAGATTACAGGAGTAGCGCCCTCCCCTACACCTTGGTGTAGTAGCTATTGAAAAGGGAGCTTTCTAGTCACCCTTAACTACTGTTGCCAACTTTACTTACTTACTGTCACAAGGCTTTACTTGATTTTATGTGATGTCATTTAGCCACATAAAATATTTTACATAGCATTTTCCTCATCAAAAACCTTATAACATGTAATAATCTAATCCAATAGTGAGATGCACATTTTAAACATATATATAGACTTAAAAAAAAAACCCAAAAAAACATTGATGTGTACTTTTTGGGGTGACTTTTACTGTAGAGGATGCAGTCTATTTATTCTCAACTCTACCAACAGAGCAGACATTATATGGTAACAATAAAAAGAATGAGTTCAATCATACTAAATTTATTTTCTCAATTGTGTTTTCCTTTTGAGACTTTTGTTGTTCAAAACAAGCATTTTTATATCTTAAACTTAAAATAATTATATTACCAAAAAAAAGGAAAAAAAAAAATCAGTTTTTCAGTTGTTTTGATATGTATTTGTGCAAAATAAGTAGTGTGGTTGTATTCCAAATTAAAATTCCTCTATCATATAAGGAATTTATTTTGTCAGAAAAATAACTCAATTAAGAGACTTAAACTAAGATTTCAATAATAAAATCATATAACATGTTTTTGAAAAAATGCTAAAAATTAATAGATCTTTAATGTAACTCAGTATTCATTTAAAAAATATATATATGTAAAGGTAGACTTCATACTTGTCCCCCACCTCCTTTTTTGGTCAGTGGATATTTTTAGGCTCAACTTTATTCTTTTGTTTCAGATTCAATTGAATCAAATCTTTAACAAGTACTTTGAGATTTTTTAAACAAATTTTTGCTTTTGATTACATTTATTATTTGAAATAAAAGTAACTAGAACAGAAGTCAAAAAAGAAAAGCTTGGAAATAAATTGAGTTCTTAACATTATTTATATCAATATTAATAATTGGGAAGTTTGTCCTTTATAGACAGCCAAATGTAGTGATAGCAAGTTTAGTATGCATACTTATTGGACCTAGACAAAGGTTTTAATGTAAAACAAATTTTTGTTCTTTTTGGGGGAAAGTTGGTGTCTCTAACAATACACAATAATCACAGGGAAGCTATAATGTGTCATGGTGACCGTCAGTGAAAAGGTCAGGAGTTGTGCCCCTTTGACCATAGACAGGGTAACACCATTAGGCTGATTAATTAAAAAAAAAATAAATAAATAAATAAATGAAATAAGGAAGACAGGATGTTTAGGTCGCACCTTACTTTCTGTGTCACTTTCCTATTCACACATGGATAGATATGATATCTATTACAATAAGGAGTGACATTCAAGAGCCAGACACAGCAATAAATTGAGTTTATACAACTTTATTAACAGCAACCTGCTTTAGGAAGAAACAAAAAGGGGAAAAAAAGGGGTAAAGCAAATTAACTAAATAATGTCACATATAGGGATACTGAATGAGCATAGGTTTTATGAAGAGGGAAAAATAGAATATTTAGCTGGAAAGGCTGTTTGTGTGGTTTATATTGTGGGTTTAAATATATACTTTAATTCATTCTTTCTTTCTTTTTATGCTCCCTTTTTCTTTTCTTCATTTTCTCTTGGTTTTATAACTTGTTTGTGAAGAGATAATTTCTTTGAGTTACTCCTAGATGACATTCTTTAACTGGTTTATGGTTCAGCAGTTGAAGGAATTTGATGAACAAGCTATCTTTCTTGTTTTCACTATTACTCTCCATAATAGCCAGAATTATGCTCATTGGTTTCTCTTCCACTGGAGGAGTCTACTCCATGAGTTTGTTATTTCACACTTTTCCTCATGCTTGACATTTATTGCTTTTTCTTTCCATTCATAGATTTTCTCAGGATTACTGGCAGGTTTTTTGTAAAACACATTAGTGTATCTTCTCCTTTCAAACCATTTTCAGCAACTGTTCTATCTTCTGTTTTCACTATTTTCCCTATAATAGCCAGAATTCTATTTAAGATTCTCTTTCACTGTTATTCCAATACTCAGATGAGTCAGCCAAAGAAGTCCAAAAAAAGTTATCTTTCTTTTGTTTTCACTATTTTTCTCCATAATAGCCAGAATTGTGTTCATGAGTTCTCTCCCACTGTCATTCCAGTACACAGAAGAACTTACTTCATGAGTTTGTTATCTTCATACTTTTCCTGGTGCTAGACTTTGCTTCGGTTGTCAACTGCTATCCACCCCTTTCTTTCCTTTCATGGTTTTTCTCGGGATTACATGTTGACGGTTCAGTTTGCTTAGCCTCTAATGCTATCCAACTGTGCAGAGAGAGAGAGAGAGAGAGAGAGAGAGAGAGAGATTTGATATTAATAGGAGTGTGGGTAGGTTCCTGCCTGGCGTCTGTCACAAATAGTGTTAAACTTATAGAATTTTAATTTCCAAACTTCAAAAGAAAAAAATAACAAATTGTCTTATCAAAATAATCATTCACTTTTAATCAAACATTTCTAATGAAGCTTATAGACAACTGGTTCATTATAAGTACAAAGAAATCCTTTTACTATCATTATAGCCACCCTTTGATCTAAGTCTGTGTAAATGTGTATTTAACCTTTTCATTGCTCTGTGTAATCATAGTAAAATTCTTATCAAATTTCATTTGTAAATGGTCTATTTTCAACTCATTGGTGAATCTCGCCCCATCAGCAAGGCTTAGAACATGCTGACTGTATCCTCTACAGAAGGGTAAGACTCCTTCTCCCACAAGAGGTATACTGAGTATGATACTCTACTATATCTGATGGTGAGGCTCCACTTCTAGAGATTTAAGGAGTGAGGAGTAGTACCTCTTCATTGCCGTTACTCTCAAGTCCATCCTGATCTGGAGTGGTTGTATCTGTTAGGGTCCCATTTATAGGTCAAATAGATCTGTTTATTTGAGGGAAAGGAATAGCGCCCTCCCCTACACTTTAGTGTAGTAGCCATTGAAAAGGAAGACTTCAGATCACCATTGACAACAGTTGGCCAACTTACTTACTTAGATCTGTTTAAAAATTATTCATATTTGATACAACCCTGTGTAAAGAAAACAAGAAAGAAAAAAACTCCTAAGTGAATCTTAACTCTGTCATGTGTAACAATATTCAAATTTTATAGTGATTAATATGGTTTAAAGTAACATTTTTAAAACAGTCATCTTTTGTTGGAAAATGCAGCACTTGAAGTGACAGAAAATTGGAAAATATGGCAATGAAAAGATTAAGCAAGTAATCCATATTAAAATATATTTTATAAATAAATTTTTAAAATTGATATTTTTTAATAAACTCACAACTCAATTCTTATCCATTATTATAAAATCTTGTAAATCTATTTTTAAAATTCAAAACGCCTGTATGTGGTTTATTTTATATTCTGCTGTATTAAAGTATATATTTTGAAGTAAAATGATTAAAGCATCACAATATTTTATCCAGGAATATCTGTCTCCTTCTCAGATGATAAATTTCTCACATTATATTTGATTTAAATCAGGTTTCCTTGATGAAGATTTTTAAAATATTATATTTACAAAGTGTATATGTTTACGTAGTATACTGAGTGATTGCAAATACTTATCTAAATAGACAATCTTCAGTTTTAATTCAATAAAACTATTACTGATAATCCTGAGTTTTTATAAATTTTCAAAAAGACATTAGTTCATTAAAACATGCATGCACACTGAACATAATAAGTGGAAAGTTGTGAATACAGAAGAAAATATAGGCAGAAACTGTATTTTCATTTGGCATTCTCATATTGTGGTGGAAAACCACCAACATAGCCTTTGTCCAAACATACTGCTGAAGTACCCAAGATCAGTGCTGATGATATGTTAGCTCTGAAATTATACCCAATACCAGGGTCATAATCTGATGAACAGGCATAGTTTTTGCAGTACACACACACACACACACACACAATCTTATTTTCTTTTATAGCATAGAACGTTTTTAATGTTTGATACTTTTGCATGTATATCCTTTATAATAGTTTATTTATATTGCACTAGTAGTCAACTTCATAGATCTTTACTAGTAAGTTTCTTATATAATTTATTTATATGGTTATAAGGAGTACGAAAGAAAACTTTTCATTTTGAATGCAGTCAGTTATTTTTCCTGTTGTGAATCCCTTTTATTTTTGTAATTCCTGTTATGAAAATATAAAGTTTATCTTGCTTGCTTTTTGCAGTGCTTACAAAATCATTAATGTGCTTCTTCCTTCCCATGATGCCTTGTTTCCCTCACCATTTTTTTTTCTTAATCTCCATACAAATTAGCAAATGTATCTGAATTACTCCTCACTTTTAAAAGAAATAATTATCTTTATATTGTTTTTCCTATTTCATAACTTCTCTTGATTTATTTTAGTACCTTGATAAAAATTTTTATTTATTTTTATAAAGATTGCCTGATTAGAAACTGTTGCTTGAGATATTATACCACTTTTCTATAATGCCCAGCACATTTACATGTATGTGGATGTTTTAGCTTGTTAACTTGCAGGTGCAAATCTTTTCCTTCTTTTTTTCTGTTTGGCATTAGGCTAGAAATATAGCATACTCAGTCAGAATCAACTTCACTAAGATATGGTCTGCTAGCCTAGCTTGTTAACCATTACACCTGGTGTCCAAGCAGTTAATTATTGTAGCAAATAAAATCTGTTTAATATTGTCGCAGCTCAACTTATTCACAAAATGAATAAATAAACATGTCTGTTTTACTCCCATTGTCATTATTTTTGACAACCATAGAATAAAAAGGTCTTTTAAGATGTGATGAGCAAATATAAAAAAACATGTAGGGGAAGATTTGATAGACTTTATGCTACAATTGTTCCATTCAAATTAAAGTTTGTACAATGAAAAGCATTTATAAAGAACTGTTGATATATGTTTGATATTGTTTTGTATAAAACAAGATTACAACAGTCTTGTATGTAGAGAATAATCTCTATTGTACAAGTACAGACTGGTTATTGTACAATTATCTCTATTTTGTTTTAGGATTTGTTGTCTTAGCTACCTTATATGATATAGGTAAATATTATTTATTGTCTATGATAATAAATGGTTTGAAAGCAGCAACATATTGTTTATGGTTGAACAAATTTCGTATAGGCTTCAAATAAATGTCTACCACTTTCTACTTTTGTACATTTTAAAATGTATCACAGTAGAAAACTGACAATAAACAGAATTGGTGTTGATGTCAAATTTATACTGTATATACTCACATATCCTGTGACTTTCTGAAACTTAAATTTTAGCCTACTATTAGGGGGTTACCCCAAATGTTAGATACAAACAAGGCTTTGACTTGGCCATCTATTTACACACAAAGTTTATTTGGTTAAATTTTAAAAAGTTTAATATGTGTGTATATATGGTAGATCATCATGTCAGAAAATATTTGTAGAAATAATTTAGATACTGTATATACTTATGTATAGATCAACTTTTGATTTATGGATGCAAAATCAATTTTTGAATCCAAGGGTAGCAAGCTCCAAGCCCTTCCCATTACATTTGCGTTATAACCTTACAAAATTATCACTCATGTAAAGGTGGAAGCCAGTTTTATACTTAAAGTAGATCTTCAAATTTTTACCCATACATAAGTATATATGGTATTAAGTTTTGGGTTTTCTTTTAGCATTATTGAAACTTATAAAGATAGATTTTAAAATCTAAGAATTATTTTAAGGTTATGGATTTACTTAAGTTTTCTTTAAAAATATGTACACATTAGGAAAACATTTCACAAACTTGAGTATATTTTTACTTGAATTTTATTTAATATTCATAGTGTAATGCTTATTGTCATAGGAAATGGTCATGGGGATCTGAGTTCAAATCCTGGACAAAGCTGTTTGCATTTCCCATGGCACTAATCCTGTTGGGAAAAGGAGGCATCTAAATATTCTCCCTCCAGCTATGGGTAAATAGTCAAACAGGCTGAGCTGTTTACCCTTGGTATGGCAACCAATCTAAGAGAAGGAAAACTCTAAATTCAAACCTGTTAGATGGGTGAGGAGCACTTTTGAACACCTATCCCCAAGAAACTCCACACATGAATAAATGTGCAGAGCTGGCTTAACTCACATTGGGATAATGCCATTACACACACACACACACACACACACACACACACAATAAATATATATATATATATATATATATATATATATATATATAAATGATGATATAAGAACAAATTTTTGTTATCTGTTTCTGCCTTGAAAATTACTACCTTTTTAAAGATGAGTTTAAATTCTTTTTTAGTTTACACAAATAATTATTATCACCTACTTTTCTGTTCCTTTTAATCAGGCTATGAATTTATCCTGCTTCCTCTTTTCCTATTTTTCTCTTTTTCTTTTTTTCTTTTTTTTTTTTTTTTTTTTTTTTTAATTTCATTTTCAGTAATTAGAAATAAAAGTACAGGTACATGCTTGATTTTTTTGTTTCTTTTTTAATTTATTTATTTATTTTTTTTTTTTTAAATTGCTGATCTCACATATTATTTAGTACTGACAAAATTATGATAGCCTTTTCAAATAACTGCCAAATTATTTCACTGAGCAGTCACATTGTATCATTGTAGCATATCATTCACATATTTGCAACTACTGGATTTGAATTCTTTTTAAATTCTTGACATTTTTGTCCATCATTTTATATTAATTCATATCAACTCCTAATAGCTAATACATTTATACATTTTGATTTACTCTCTCATAGATATACACACTTGCAAACATGTATACATAAGAGTAACATAAGCACTTAGTCTACAGTGCATGATGACTGTCATTTTCTCCACTATACAATCATTAAACCAGATCTTGATCTGATAATTGCATAGACAAGAAACTGACTATGACTAAGTACTGTTGACTCTGTATCAATACTGTTCTGACTTAAATCTATACATGGTCTATCGCCAATATTGAAACACTCTTCATCAATATAGCACACACACACACTATTGACCAAAATTTTAGGACCACCTTGAATTGTTTCTTGAACATCATATTAAAGGCTAAATTTGCTGTTGATCATAAAGTTTAAAGTGAACAGCCTAAGAAAAAAAAAAGAAAAAAAAAAAACAAGTTGTTCAGACATTTACGCACTGCTTGGTAATCATTTCCACTAATATATTTTTGTACAAGTTACAATAAAAGATGTCAAGAATTTCCTCTGCTGTAATAAATGTTCATTTACAATTCTTTAATGAAAAATTTGCTTTGATTAAAATATACTTATTTTATATTCATTTTGATTTGAATTATTGCATAATTTCATGGAAAAAGGAAAAATAAATTTCTTTAACGACAGAAAACTTTAAGTTTTGAGAAAAAAACTGTGTGTGTATATATATATATATATATATATATATATATATATATATATACACACACACACACACACACAATCATCCTGATGAGCTGGTTAGGTGAAACCTAGGTAGATTTTTTTCTGATTTTGTGTATTGAGCACTTTCACGTTTAGCTTAAGGAATTCTGTTGGTGTTTTTACTTTTAGCAAAGCATGTGTTATTGGTACTATTTACCAACCCCTCCGCTCGGACAGGATATGACACAAGGTCAATTTTTAAGCGGAGTTTAACAGGTTTGAATTCAGAGTTTTCCTTCTCCTAGACTAGTTGCCTCAACAAGGCTGAAGAACCTAGTCCGTCCTACTATTTACCCATAGCTGGAGGGAGAATAAGGGGGTTCATACCTTTCCCAAGGGTATTTGCCCGAAAGTGAACATAATAGCGCGACTGGAGTACGAACTCGCGTACTACGATTCCGCAGTTCATCGCTTTAACCATTACACCACGAGGACACCCCAAGCATGTGTTATTGGTATGCATTTAGTCTGGGGGGGGTAATTTTTTCCTAGACATCAGGTTGCAATATTTTTTTTTTATTTGCAAATTGTACCATCTGGGTTTTTTCACACCATCTAAATTATAGAAAAGTTATTAAAAAAATCAATTAAATAAATAATAGAACACTAAGAATTTTCTCTCTTTTTTCATTTGAAAATTTTTGGGATGAGACATATCACATACTAGCATCGCCAAAGATGGTTTTAAAAAACTAAATGTTAATCATTGACATGTTATAAATATATGCATTTGAATATCTTCTTTTTTTTTTTTCTTTTTTCTTTCATATTTTAGATTTACATACTGTTGGATTGTTTTCCATTTTTTCTCTTTTTTTATACACACACACACTTGTAATCTATAGTATTTACATGTCTAGGAGTATCATTAGTGTTGATGATATAGTAGTTTGTAATTAAGAACACAGTGACCATTTTTGGTTGTTCTGGAAAGAAAACAAAGATGCTAAAAAATCAATAGTGTACCTGTAAATGATATTAATGACCCTTTTTGTCATCTGTTAACCTTACCTTTTTCACTTTGACTGTCATCTCTCCTCCTAATGCTTTGCTCAGCCTATCACTGATCAGTTTTTAATTTCTAAATCTTCATTATTTCTGTATTTTTTGTCTTTTCTATGTTTTCACAGCTCTTCATTTTTTTCTTTTCTTTTTTTTTTTTTTAATTTAAAAAAAGATGAAAATAATCTGCTTTATTTCACCAGATAATGCAGTAATATTTCTTCATTTTTTTCATATGCTTCATTTCAGAATTTTTCTTCTATTTCAATGTCTAATCATGTTTAATTTTCCAAAGACAGTTCTTTATTCTGTATCGATACTGACCAAGATTTCATTTCTTCAAATCTCTCTCTCTCTCTCTATTTCATTATAGACTTTCAAAACTGCTTTTTTTGTTAAATCTATTTTTTTTATTTATACAGTTCTACTAACTTGGCTATTTAATTTTTGGTTTAATACTTATTTTGCCATAAACAGTATAACATGCTGTTACTTTCAGGATATTTTGATTTTCATTATCATAATTACAAAATCATTGCTTATGTCAATCATTAAATGATTTGTGTGTCATTTAATTTGTACTATTCATGTGCTAAATAATTATGGTTGTATTTAAAACAATTTTATATAGGAAACCTCCTGGATGTTGAGTTTGCAACATGCTTATCTCATACTGTTGATGAAAGTAACAATATATCACATGAACTGTTAGGAGGTTGACAATGCATGAGTGGGCTTTTTTTACTAATAGGATCCAAGCACTGCAACTGAAGATGGTTTGCCAGGGGGACTATGTTGAAAAATCAAACCTAAATTGGTTACTTTTCATGAGAATATCTTGGTCGGCCTATGAACTTTTCAGCTGATCTTTGTGTATTGGGTTGCATTGAAAAATTATGATAACATCTGTCCCATAATAGTTGTTATATTTGCATATGAATTTTATATGCTTAATGCACCAGCTATTATGAGAATGACATAGTATTTCTTAGTGGATTGCATGTATGCAATTATTGAAAATTTTCATAATTCTAAAGTGAAAACTTGTATTGTGATTACTGATTTTTTTTTTTTTAATAAGGAGATAAAATAGCTATTGAAAAGAATATGCTTATGATAATAGTTTATTTATACATAACTTTGATTTAATTGTGCATTAAAATATTAAAATAAATCTGAAATATGTGCTTATAGGCAATCAATATTCAATTAGCAAATAAATCCTGGATAGACAGATAAAATCCTGGTTAGTTTTATTAATATTTCAATGTTTATTCATCATCACAACTATGAATAGAATTTTCTTCCTCTTGATGAGGCAGATACAAATTTAAGTAATTAGTCTTCTAGATCCTTCTCAATTAGAACTACATCAAATCATCTATGGAGGATTTGACATCTCCGTGATCTCTGTGTAGCAGTTCGGAGCCTTGAATGTTAGCCAGGAATCTGTCATATCTTTTATTTAATTCTTATCAAGTTGATAAAGGTTGGCAAGTTTTATTGTGGAATTACTAACTACTGTCTCAGTCCTGTAATGAATCTGATGAAAATGAAATGATGGTAGGGATGAGTTAAAGAAAAAATCTAATTCATTTATTTATTTATTTTTTAACTGAAAATGTTCAAATTTGAATCTCTTCTAGTTCTTGCATTAGTTTTATAATTTAAATATACTGAGAACAAAATGTCATTTGACATAGTAGAGAAAATTTTAGGATTAACACTGGTTTCGCCTAATTATAAAAATTGATTTCTAAGTAAATAATGGTAATTGTTTGGTAGTTAATATTATCTCAACATGGAAATTTTTTTTTTCATTCAGTTTAGTTTTATTTACTACATTCTTCAAAAATATGATAAAAGTTTTCATCATTATTACATTGTATTAATTATCCTTTAATATATATATATATACACACACACACACACACACACACACACTCAAACACACCAAACCCACTGAAGCAGGACACAAGGTTGATTTTTAGTGGAGTTCAACAGGTTTGAATTTAGAGTTTTCCTTCTCCTAGACTGGTTGCTATACCAAGGTTAAAAGCCTAGTCTGTTCTACTATTTATCCATAGATGGAGGGAAAATAGTTGGATGCTTACCTTTCCCAAGGGTATTAGTTCTATGTGAAATGCAAACAGCCTCGTCCAGGATTTGAACTCTGGTCATTGGGTCCATTTCCTACCATGATATCCATTACACAACAAACATCTTCAAGTAATATAAAATTTGCTACTTAAACACACACACACACACACACACACACACGTGTGTGTGTGTATGTATGTATTTAGGTAGTAGATTTTTTTGTGGGCATATTTTATTAAACCTGATGGACAAGAATTTGGATTTGAGTTTTTTTATTAATTTTTTCATGTTTGCGAGCAAGATGTACACAGTGAAGATGAAGGTTGTGTAATAATTGACTGAAGTATTTCATGTTATAACTTAAATCTTTGACAATGACCAATGAAGGTCAAAAAGTACATGTATTCAGGTTACAACATCAGAAATTTTGGGCAATCATGACACAGCCTTTACTCTCATGTGCAACTTCTCATTCACAAATATGAAATGGCCAATAAAAAAAAATTCACCTGTAAATTCTTGTCTATCATCTTTAATTATAATAATGGCTATGAAATATATATATTGATATGCCATTATACAATGAAGTTGAAAACCACTGATAAGATGGTGTGTTAATTGCTGACACAAAGTTTTCTTTTATTTATCTCAGTTAAAAAAATGAATTGGCAGTTTTCTCATCTTCAGGTTATATAGTCTGATAAGGTTATGGTAAACTACAGTTTAGGAATAGGCAGAATGTTTATAATTTTTTAGAGGCTAGTATTTAATCATTTCTCATATGCTCTGGTGCCAGAATTGGCAGAACATTTTCATAATGCTGTATCATTAAAGCATGATTATTTTGGTCTCTATATGCTTATCAGTGGTGTGGAAAAGAAAGAAAATAATTGTAAATTCTTGTTGATATACAATTTTGATGAGAAAATGAATTTCTTAGGTATTGTGTAATTTGTAAACTTGTTGTTCTGTCTTATAAAGAATATGCTTTATATGAGCTTGAAAGTACTTGAATTTGGCTTAACATCTTAACATCTTGAAAAAGTTCAAGTCAAATGCAATAGAAGATACAATTTCCATTCATAAGGTGCTTCTAGCTGCTTTCTTACAGGCTATCATAAACCACTTAGAAAGAAAAGCAGTGACCTTTCTTTGAACAACTACCTTAAGCACATATTGCTTTGTCCTATTCTTATAAGTTCTGTGCTTTAAAATGTCTCCTGTTGAGACGTCTTATCCAAGATTTTACATTGCAACTAGTCCTGAATTCAAATTGGTGAACAATTTTAGTTTTGACTGAAGTTGCTTATACTTGCTTTGCACTAATGCCCTTGAGAAAAGTATGTATCCACTTCTCCCTCTACTCTGTGTCATCTGAAATCTTAACAAAATATCTGATTACTAATTGATTGATGCCTTAATGATTGATTGAGAAGAGATTGATTTAGTAAGTACTTGTGCAAACCAGTCTCCTATAATTACCTGCTATCTTCATAATCAACTTTGGTTGGAGTCATTAATAATGATAATAATGAATGTAGATTATGTGGTGACAAAGATGGAAAGGTTAATTACATAAGCAAATGAAGCAAACTGGCACAAAAGGAATACAAAAGTAGATACAACTCGGTGAGAAAGGGGATCTTCTGGGAATAGTTTGATGTTTGAAAATGTTCAGAATTTTGCCACCTTCTTTTTTGTGAATTGTGGTAATATAATTTTCAGTTAATTCAGAATAATTAAAGATTCAAAAACTTAATGTTTATAAGCAATTATGAACTTGTTTTTTCTCTCTTCATATACATTCTTATCTTAGTACATTTATATATATATATATATATATATACATACATACACACACACACAAAATGAGATATATATATATATATATATATATATATATATATTTATAAAAAGAATGTTCAATATCAGTGGTAGGGCATACATAGATCTAAGTTTGAATAACATAGACATATGATCAATGGTACTTGGTGACTGTCACTTTCTCACCTATTCAACCATTGAACATTCATCTTGTAGCATTGACTCTGTGTCTATACTATTCAAACTTCTATGCAGGATGTCTATAAAAATAAATAGTTTCATAAATTTTTTATATATTTTTACCCTTTTTGTGTACAGTTTTCTTGTGAAACATGTAAAGTTTATTACTGCTACTTATTGCTAAAAATGAGGCAGTCCATTGATGCTTCATCTTGAAAGTATTGCAGCATTTCTGTACAAAAATACTGTTTTGTACTGGTCACTTGGATTTTGTAATAACTACTTTGTTAGGAATCATTTTCAACCATTTCAGCAAAATTTTCAAAATAACCTGGTGTGGAATTTATAACTCCTGACCTATCCTCCTTAGGAATTTCTTTGGGCCCTGTGAATGTGCTCCAATTGTTGTTGGGTTTTTTTTGTTGTTTTTTTTTTATAATGATAATCTCTCAAGTCATTTATCTTTATAGAAACATTGTGTTTTTTCAAACTTTTTGTACCAATCATAGATAAATTGTTTAGTTTGTGGTGATTTGCCAAAATTTCTTCTAGAATATTATTGTGCAAAAGTAACAAAATTCACACAAAATGCTTTCTTAACAGCTATAGTTTTTAGCACTCTGACTGACAGTGGAACTTCTGGTATTCCCAAAAAGCCTTAATAAATAATTTTTTAAAAGTTTTTCTACAAAATGGTGTATTATGAGTATCAATATCTTAAATAGTTCTTTTATAACAAATTTTAAAAACTATTTCTTTGGTAGACACACACACACACACACATATATATATATATATATATATATCATCATCATCATCATATCGTGCTGGCAGCACGGATATCCCTGACCCTCTCTCGCCACTCCTCCCTATCGTTCATCGCCCTAGGCAGGTCTTCAGGACAACAGTTTCTACATCAGAAATAATTTTTATATTGTATTCAGATGTTTCTTTGTACACTTATATAGCATTTGAGCAGTTATTAAGATTTTTTTTCTACAGACATTTAATTTTTTTTTTTTTTTTTTTCATTATCAAGTAATGTTGTACCTTGCTAATTTGAACAGAATTAAGTCTTTAAAACATTTTTAAAGACCTAATTCAGAAGAGTTAAACTTTAAATCTCTTTTGAGAGCACGTTTTATCAGAGATGAAAAATTTTGAATGTTCAAATCATGATCACAGGTTTCATAAACCATGAGTCGTGTTGATATAAAAAGATCTGTAATGTGAGTAAATTATTCTACTTGGGTTATCTGTCTGATTGGTTATTGAATATCAGTTCTATTATTTCTTATGACCTTCAAATCTTAGTGAATTTGTCTTTTCCTTGCAACTTTTTATCATTTCAATTAGTATCATTCTTTTCATATAATTCTAGTTTCTTCATCATTCTACTTTTCTTGCTCGGCTTGTTAATAGTATATCATCACCAAATTGTCTTTAAGCATTATATATATATATATATATATATATATATATATATATAACTGGAATCGAACGAATACTTTTGGTTATAGTTCTAAAAATGTTTTCAAGAAGAAAAAAATTAGGAAAGCAGCAATAAGGAAGATGACAAGACTAACTCAGTATTATATAACATCATCATTTTTTCAAAGAATTCTTTCACCTGAATTTATTGTAACTTTACAAGACTTATATTGCTTCTTCTTTCTTCTTTTTTTTTTTTTACAGCACAAAAAGTGCTCTAATTAATCTATAGTGTCAGTTAATGACTGGAAAGAATAATAATGTGTGTTACTTAAATCTTCATCAACCCAATTGTTACTGTAGAAAATGTTCAACTGACTTTTCTCTTTTAAAATATTTTCCCATTTATAATTGGTTAATTTGTGTCACCTACAATTTATAACACGTTTGGATAAAAGTGACTACACCATGTTACCTGAAGATTATACACAACTGATCATAATTTATAACACATTTGGATAAAAGTGACTACACCATGTTACCTGAAGATTATACACAACTGATCACAATTTATAACACGTTTGGATAAAAGTGACTACACCATGTCACCTGAAGATTATACACAATTGATCACAATTTTGTATGTTTGCATTAGAATGAAAAAAAGGAAAAGAAAGTTGAAAAAATAAGTTGCAGATTTTTTTTTTTTTTTCTCCCCCTCCTTTTTGTGAATAACTTAAATCTTTTGACTTTCACAGCATTTATTGATTTAGCCTGGATTGATACATCTGCACAAGAATATTTATTTTCAATATGGATAAACATCTTTTTTTTTTCACCTCTTAATGAACAGATCTTTTTTGTACTTTTTTTTCCATGATTTCTAAAAGATTATCATTGCAGTATTGATTTTCATTAATGAATGTTAGAATTTTATGTTTATTAGGATTGCATTATGAAAGCATGTGATTTCTTATTTAGCTGTAAAGAATTGACCCAATTTATCACAATTGGTTTCACTGTCAACTTTTCCTTTTACTTGGAATCCCAAAACACCTTTGATAAAGAAAGTCAACATTTTTTTTTATTCTTTCACTCGTAATCTACAAGCTGATTTAGTAACTTTTTTCTTTCACTTGAAGAAACAGTTGTTTTCATTTTCTCTAAGTCAGCAGAATCTACATAATCAATTTTTCTTCAATTTCTGACTAATCTTTTTTGAATAAATGTTCAGGATTGTAAGTAGCCTTATTAAGTTATTATTTATAACATCCCTTCATTATCTAATTTTATGAGAAACAATGTTGATTTGTTGTTAGTGAAAGCTTTAGAAATATTTTTGTTATACTGTTTTACTTTGTATATGTTAGCATAATAAAAAAATCCTGAATTACAAATTTATTATTTACATTGTCTTGTATAAGATGAATGTTCAAATAAACTAAGAATAGGAGCAAAATATAATCTCTCATTAAATAAATGTCATGAAAAAAAGCAATCTTTGATTTGTCTTGAAAAGCAAAATGGACAAAACTTCTTGCATTAAATTATTTGTGAAAAGTCTGAGTTTATTGTCATTATATTCAATTTTAATAACATTAATATTTTGTAAAGCTATGCCCCTTTTAGTAATCTTAAATCTTTTACAAATATTTTAAAAACCATATTTGTTTTATCTATTTATTTGTGGGGATCTTGGATTTAAAATCATATTCTTTGGATTAATGAAATAGTTTAAGTAACTAGTCATATTTTCAAGTTGATTTTTAGATGTAGATTTTTTTCCTGTTTATAAATTCTTGAATTATACTTTCTATTCACTTAACTATCATATATGCTAATAATTTTAAATCTCTTGGTAACTAGTAATCAATCTATACACCAAGTATCAAATACTAGTACATTATAATAAAGAAAATAAGCTTATGAAATTGTATAAACACTAAGAAAAAAATAGCAAAACTTATTAATGCTAACTTATGGAGGTTTTCCAGATTTTAATAAATGTGATGTTTTTCATTTTTCCTAAGCAGATACCATTTTTATGAAAAAAAATTTTTTGATTTATTAGTCATATCTAAAGTGGAAGAAATTTCCTATGAAATCCGATTTTCTACAATCATATAGTTTTTTTTTTATGGCATGGTAACCTATCAAGGGTTATTTCATGCCTAGAAGTTAGGGAATCACATTCATTGTTCATTAATATTTACTTTTTTTGTGTAGTTGTTTCTACAGTCATAAATACAATCTGATTCTTTAAATGGGAATTTGATACACAATTATAATATACATTTGTAACAGTCATGTAAGGGGGAGTCCCAATGACATTGTGGCTAAAGTGCTGGACAGTGGCCATTAAGTAAGCAAGTTCAAATTCCAGTTGTACTGTTTCATTCACTTTCAGACTAATGCCCTTAAGATATTAAACCCCCTTATCCTCCCAACTATGAGTTAAATAGTATCACTACTGTTCTTTTACAAGTATGGCTTTGGCATTAGATAGCCCGCAAAGGTTAATATGCCATTAGACAAAAGAAACCAAACCAATCATGTAATGAAAATTCAGACTAGACATTTTCTAATACCATAATAATAAACAGTCTGGTCAGCCGAGGCTGTAGAATACACCGACTGCATCTCTGTAGAGGAGTAAGACAAACCCCCACCCATGCAAATGAGTGTCCTAGATATGACATTAAACAATCTGATGGTGAGGCTTCAGTGATACTGGAGCTTTGGGGAATGTTGAATACCCTTTCATTGCCATCACTCCCAGGTTCATTCTGGCCTAGAGTGGTAGCACCTGATAGGGTCTTATGCAAACAAATGACTTATACTAAACTGAATTGTTTGAAATAGAACTGTTTGATCATTTAACTGTGTGTATCAACAAAATGTGTTTATTATATATGTAAAAACAGGATTTGGCATTAAATAACCTACAAAGGTTGATATGCCATAATAAAGGAAATCTTTTAACAAGCAGTAGGTTTTTCATCCAGTAAATCTCAGTTATCAGTTTAGAAATTAGATTTGTAATGTTGTGTTTCCAATAGCAACATTGGTGCAATGCAGTATTCTCTTAGTGAATCATATAAGTCCATTTAGACTATGAATTTGATAGACTGATGGAAATGGTTCTACTTTATTTTAGCATTTCTGCTTATTCAATGACTGTAGGCTTAAATATTAATTTGCACCTGTGACTATTTGGTGTTCACTTAGTGTAATATGTAATTCATTTTATAAAAAATGTGTAGGGTTGTATAAAATTAAGAGACTAGCAGAATAACAAATTGCAACATCTTGAAAGTCTCTGTCACTTTTTACCTGGGTACAGTAGTTGCATGGGGTCTTAGTACTGCTGATACAACCCTTATTTTGGAAGATATATATGATCATTTACTGTAATTCAGTTATTCTTACCTTTACATATAATCTTGAGTAAATTGAAAGACATGTTCGGGCTGATGGAATTTTATTTTCCATCTGTGTACATACACAAAGGAGGTAATTCAGTTGAAACGGCGTTGAATTTCAATACCCTATCTGATAAAAATAATTGTTAAATTTGTGCCTTTGTTGCACGCATTTTAACTTGCTTTTATTTTATTTTCCTGTTAGGTCAGATCAAATCTCTTCACCTGTGTTAGCTCTTAATCATGAAGTATATTTAGTCAGCTCCACTTAATGGGTACCTTTTTACACCTTTTAGCTTAAGTATTTTGCTATGGCTATTTGCCATTGTCTACAATAGAGTAAAAGGTTCAGCCATCCATGGCTTTTTTTTTTTTTTTTTTTCTACTGAGGAGGTTTACATTATAATTAAATACTCTCTTTCTCTCATATAAAACTAGGGAATGAATTTTAAGTTTCAATTTCCTGTTCAATGATCTAACCTGTATTCAAAAGTAAGAATTTTAAATATTCTGAAACATGTCTGATAATTAAATCGATATAAATCATGACATTCTAAGAATAAAAATAAATTTGCCTTCCTTTTTTTAGGTATTTGTTCTCTCACTATTTTTTTTTTTATATACATCTATCAAGCAAAAAAAAATATTGTTACAATTTAACATTATAAATGTTTTTGTTACAGTCTATGTAATTTATGAGATGAATTGTTCACTCATTATATACTAATTCTCATATTGGATGTATCATTCACATTATCTCATACTGTACCTTGATACTAGAAGGTAATCTGGTATAAACTAGTAGTTTTAGAAAATTAACCTCATTAGTTAATGTGTCACATTACGGTTAAGTCTTGTGCCCCAAATGATGTTTACAGGATTCTTCTTAGTAATCTTAACAATGGCTTATTTTGAATAAACATGCCTTTTAATTAATTTACTCATTAGTTACTTAAACTTGATGTTCTTGTGGTAATACAACGATCAAGAGAGAGACTGAAATTATCTTCTACTTGTAGGTATCAATTCCAGCTATGATTTTCAAGAAACAAATAATATTCTATCAAAAAAAAGCTTATTTCACTAACACAATTCAAACGATTTGAATATTAAAGTTTTGAAAGAAAATAATTTTAGGAAAATTCTTTGTACAAAATTTACAAATTCTTTATTTCTCATTCTCTCTCTCTCTCTGGAGGCACTTATGGCAATACAGTTTTCATTGTAGGCTATTCAAGTTCAGATCTTGAATGAGGCTAATACCCTTGGGAAAGGTATCAATACAAATGTTCTCCTTTCAGCTATGGGTTAGGGCTGACTGGGCTTTAATATTTTTTGAAAGGCATGAATCCAATTATTCTTCCTCCAGTTATGGGTAAATAGTAACAAAAGAAGAGTTAAACATTGATGTCTCACCCTAGAATTACTTTATTTAAAGTATTTTAGATGTTGGGACAATTTTTTAATATTTGATAAGGAATTCTTTGTCAGTTAGGTTTATTTACAATTAAGGATCCTATTTGAAATATTTAGGGGATGACGATGATAGTAGTAGTTGAAGAAAATGATGCAGGCTGTTTTTATTTATTTATTTATTTTTGTGGAGTGGAAGTTAAAAAATGTACATATTTAAAATAGTGTGTATTTGTGAAACTTGTTTTATTTATCAAAACTTTGGATATTTAAATATAAGACATAAAAATGATCATCAATGAAGGAACAAAAACTGATGGACACTGTTTTTAAAAATAATTTCTGAGATATATGTTTGTCAATATCATATATTTTAGTATCTTGTTTTTTATTGACAGAAATGTTTTATGCTGAAAGTTTTATATGAACGAATGATTTATTTGAAATATTTTCTAAATAAATCTGATTGTTAAGATTTTTATAGATTTTTCTTTTTCTATCATACATTTTGGTCATCAACAGACTGGCGCTATGACCATTTAGTTAACAATTGGGCAAGAATTGGCATAATGTTTTATTTCCACAGCCTTTTACCCTTGGATTTCATCAATCCTTCATTGGTAAGTCCTTCCAAATCTGTTGTTGTCTTTCTGTGGATGGGTGTGCATGTGCTTTTTTTGTTTTTTCTTTGGTAATGACCAATAGATATAGACTTTGCTATAATGCTTTTAATTATCTGTATGCTTTGAGTTAGTAATATTGTATACTCTATTAAAATCTAAATTATTAGGTTCTTCAACATGAAATAGTGACCTGTATATTTTTCACTCTGACCTATTAAAGTACAGATTTGTGTAAACATTGAAATGAGAAATAGCTTATATACATTTAGTTCATAGTAAATATAATTTCCTTGTTTTTTTTTTCCAAGTTTGTTCCATTTTTATTTTAGAACTTATATGGTTATGCATGATTGTATAGTTCTATCTAATAGACTAGTTTTTGTTGAATCAAGTCCTACGTTCATATATCAGCTGTATAACATTTCTTTAATGTCTTAATGTCTGATAAGTTAATAGTTTCTCACATTTATCATTGAGTTTTTTTTTGATAGATTTTCTTTTGTGTAATAGAAAAAAATTACTATTGAGATTTAAATAAAGAGCAGATCTTTGTATATAACCATAACGCTGTATAAATAGCACATTGTAGCAAGGCTTTTGTTAGAGTGATAGTATCAAAACACTCTAACTACAAAATAAAGCTATTTTCAGTTCAATTTGCAACTTCATGATATTAGTGTGGAGTCTTTGTTCACACTCACCCCATTCATAATTTTTCATGGGAGATAACTAATAAATATTATACTTGTATTTATTCATTTGTAATTAATATGTATAAAAAATTTTGTTGTCTCTAAATTTGTATTAGGTTCACCTGAATGTGGCATGCTGAAATGAACTGAATGATATAAAATGGCTTAAAATTTGATTTTAAATTGTACTGATGGTGTTAAAAGCTAACAGCATAATCACACAGCTGCATGAACATTTACAAATGATTTTTTTTTCCTAATTATTTTTTAATCTGAAAAATTTTTTTTTTTTTAAATAATTAAAAAAAACTATTACATTTTCAAGATTTCAGGAGAAGAATATTTAAAACATAAATTTTAATTCTTTTTTTTTTCTTTTCTTTCAAGTAATTTACTGTTGAACATATTTAAAAAAGAATGTTCAAAAAATTATACATTTTGAAGATTTAGTAGCAAAAAAGATTAAAATAAATTTTAAATTCTTCTGAGCCTGTGAATTTCTTTTTTACTTTCAGTGTTACAAAACAAGATTTTATTTTTTATTTTTAAAACCATGTTTTTTTTTAGAGAATGGCAGATATTTTACAAATAATTCTGTGAATAATGTTCTGTACATAACTTCACTTTTCAAAATAACTTTTCCAATTTATGTTGCTTTGAGTTCAATTTTTAGAAAAAAAATGTCTTAGAAAATTTGCAGGACAGAAATTGGCTGTATAACAGATACATATCTAAAAAATACCATTTTTTTTCTTAGTGGACATTATACTAGTTATAAATTCTATGAATTGAATGTGAGTCAATATCTATCTTAATGGCCACCTGAAGCAACTTTAAGCTAATGTTATTAAGAGATAATCTTATTTTTGAAGCGGGGTGTCCTTGTGGTGTAATGGTTAAAGCGATGGACGGCAGAATCATAGTTGCACTATTACATTCACTTACGGGCACATACCCTTGGGAAAGGTATGAACCCCCTTATCCTCCCAGCTATGGGTTAAATAGTACCACTACTGTTCTTCTTGAAGGAGGGCTTTGGCATCAAATAACCTACAAAGGTTGATATGCCATTAAACAAAAAAAAAACAACCGAACTCATTCTACTGATTTTGTCTTTCTATCTGATTACCAATTGTTACTTTATTACATCTAAGAGTGTTTTTTTCAGTCTACAGATATTTGTATGTTATTAAAATAGCAAATAAATCTCACTTAAAACCATCAACAGCATAACTTTTTTTTCGTGTCAAAGAAAATAAGAAAGAAAAAAAAATCAACATTTTAATGAGAGCAGAAAATAATTTTTTGTTTGTTTTTCGCATGGTTTTTGGCACAAGTGTCTTGCACTCTAAAAGTCTTTTCTGTTGAGACTATTTCCTGTTCTACTGTAGACATTGCAAATGTCATTAACCTTGTTTTCCAGTTTTCTGCACTTGAGTTTGTTTTTAAATATTTAGTTTTTATAGTCTCAAAGGACCTTTGAAGTTATTAAAATTAATTTAGTTTCCACAGTAAACAAATTTCTTTTCTATCAATAAGTTATCCTTTTATTGCTATTGCCTTTAGTTTTTACCTATGAGACATTTAATTCAACAATTCCATGAAACATAAATTATATTCAAATATTAGGGTGAGTCAAAAGTTTTGCAATATTTTGATAAGATGAAGCACAATTTGGCAGCTCCAAATACTTTTGCCAAGATTGAAGGTGACAAAGCACACTGGATTGTGAGTTGCCAAGCTTACCTGATACTCTCTGAGTGCTCCTCAATGGATTTGTCTCAATGGCTTGGAGCACAGCCTCAGAATTGAATTCACGGTTTTAGGCCTACCTGTCCTTGCCTAATTGTTGAGGTTCTTGTAACCTCAACAAAATTTCTTGAACTCTCTAGTTACTGTACTGTGATCAACTGTACTTTCACCTTTTGTACAACAAATGGTTTTAGTTGCTTCTTTGGTGTTATTGCCCTGTTTGGATTCGTAAAGCATGAGTTTCCAAAGTAGCCTTTCTGGCATGTTCATCTGTGCAGTTTTCAAAGAAAACAGAGTGAAGTAATGTACAATGTATCTGCACACCAACTACTGACATGCTACTAACCGCAGTATCTTCCAGAGCTTGGACTATTTCAGTCATGTGAGATATATATACATACACACACACAACAAACTAACATGTACCAAAATATTGCAAAACTTGTGACTCACCCTTGTGCTTTTATGTTCCTTTGAACTGTTATTAAATATCCATTTCTTTAAATTATCCTTTTAACCAATTTAATATTTTTCAAACCAGGCTTCATTATATGAAAAATTGAGTAGCTTTACTCTTTTCTTCAAAGACGAAGAATTTGAATTAAATATCTACACTTTCATATCCACTTTCTTCCCATTGTTATAAAAGGTCACTTGTTATCCTGATTTTGATAGTTTGATCTTCTTAAGGTTAAAATATAAATATTGATATATGTACATGAGATGATGAGTAAGTACTTATACAAGTCTGACTGATGCAAATCCTCCTTAGAAAATATGATGCAATAGCAGATGCATACACATTTTAATTTTCTTGTCTTGTAAGTTGATTGGTTGTCTTGGCATATTGATTTTTATAGTTTAATGTTGGTATGACTTTGTATCAAGGTCTTGCATGGGCATGATAGACTTGTCATCACTTCATTCTGCTTTTAGATTGCTTTATTTTTTTAGTATAATTACATTTATCATCACCCTTGTATATATTTACAAAAAGGGTTTGTAATTTTTTTTATTACTCGCTCACACACATACATGAGAGAAAGTTGTCAGTACCTTTTTACATATATATATAAGACAATAACAACTCTCTTTTTACACACACACACACACACAAACACGTAATGTACAGAGATGAAAAAAAAAGGTCTTCAGAAGATAATTTTATTCATAAAATTATTTTCCAATGTAAGATGTTTCAGTTTTGAGACCTTCATCAAAACATGTTCATTATTAAATGAATTAAAAATAAAGTTTTAAAACATATTCTGTTTCCATTGGTATCATTCTGTTTCAAATTTAACACATTACTCGATAAGTCCTGGGCCTAACTAATATAAAACCATAACTTTTAGATAAAATTCGACTTTATTTATCAACATAGTCTCCTTCTAGGGTGATACACTGATTCCAACACTTCTCTAACAATTCAATGCCTTTTTTGTAGAGCGATTTGTCTTTAGCCTCAAAATACACCCGTTTCCGATATTATTTCTTCATTGGAGCCAAATCTCTTTCCCTGGAGCATTTTTTGAGGTCTGCAAACAGCCAGTAGTCACTGAGGGCTAAATCTGGAGAATAGGGTGGGTACAGAAGCAATTCAAAGTTCAGTTCATGTAGTTTTGCTATCGTTGCGATTGACTTGTAACATAGTGCATTGTCTTGGTGAAAGAGCATTTTTTCTTCTTCATTCGTGGCTGTTTTTTGGCGATTTCTTCCTTCAAATGCATCACTAATGCTATATAATATTCGCTATAATAGTTCTTCCTCTCTCAAGGTAATCGATGAACAAAATACCTTGTACATCCCAAAATATGGATGCCAAAACCTTGCTTGCTGATGTTTGCGTCTTTGGTCACTTTAGACGGCTTTCACCTGCTGCTGTCCACTCAGCTGACTGCCGATTTGACTCCAGAGTGAAGTCGTGGATCCATGGTTCATCCATTGTCACATATTTATGCAAAAACTCCTTTTTGTTGTGTTGAAACAGTTGCAAACAATGCTCTGAATTGTTGATGTGCTGTTGTTTTTGATCGACTGAGCAAGCACAACACCCACTTTGAACACAGCTTTCTCATTGACAAATGTTCATGCAAAATGGTGAATACACTGCCTTCTGATATCTTCAACTCCTCTGCTATCTCATGCAACTTCAATTTATGATCGGCCAAAACGAGTTTGTGAAGTTTTTTGGTGTTTTCCAGGACAACTGCCAAATTTGGGCAACCTGAGCGTTCAGTATCATTTGTATCTGTATGACTCCATTTGAAGTCAGAATACCACCTCTTAACTGTTGTTTCTGACGAATCAGTCTGAATAACACTTAACAAGCCATTGCTTTGCTTGAACAGTATTTTTTCCCATCAGAAAGCAATACTTTATCAACATATGAAATTCAAATTTTTTCCATTGTTTTGAAAATTTGCAACAGTAGCTGTAAATTGTAAATGACTGTAATTTGTTAACTAATAATCCAATTTTGGCATGTGCCATTTAAAGGTTAGTACTTTATAAAAATCATATACATTTTTTATTAGTGGCATCCTCTATATGTCAAGCCCTGGACTTATTGAGTGATGTGTTATGTGATACAATTTTTAAATCTCTTTGTATTGAAAAGAGGAAACACAAATATCAGTTTGATCAAACATAATTTAGAAACTAACAACAACTTAAATTTTAAATATTCCAAGATGTTAATTTATATATAAAAAAAAGAAATTCTGGAAAATGGTTGAATTTAGTATCATTTCAAACCATAATACTATCAAACAGACACCAGGTTTTTTTTTCAATTTGTTTCCTTATTTGGTTATATTGGTGTTGAAAAGTTACAAAATCACTTTTTTTAAATAATTTGGCTTCATCATTTATGTATACTTAGATAGATAAATATACGGTTGAATTAAAGACAAAAATAGAAAGGTTAACATTGTTAAGTGGATAGATATGTCATGGAATGTTTATAATAGGTAGATGTGAACCAAGTAATATAAATATTAACAGATCTGATGTGGATTTTTTTTTATAAATGAATTTTGAAACTCTAATTTCATCACACAAATTTAAATCAAAATGTTACCTGTGGAAATAAAATATTTTAGAATTTTCTCTTTTTTTTTCATTTAATTTGATTAATGCACACATCTTGATGAAGGTCTAAAAACTGAAATGTTTAATGTTGGCAAATGATTCTATAAATAAAATCATCCTCCGAAGAACTTGCATTTTTTCATCTGTACATTTTCATACTGTCAGATTTATTTTCAGTTTTTCCCAGAGATATATATATATAGTATTAACAACTTCTCTCTCTAATATATATATATATATATATATATATATAAGAACTTATCCTGTAAAATCTCTTTCCATAGAAAAAAATCTTAAATTAGCATTGTATTAATGGCTTTTTACAATGGAATAAGCATTTTGTATAAAAGATAAGGACTTAATTTGATTAACTGAAACTGGATTCTAATTTAATCATCACATTGAGCACTTTTGATCTTGTTTTATTGGTACCTTCAAAGTTCCGTCTTTCTTTATTTTAGAAACATGAATGAATCTCCCTCCTTTGTTATGTTTTCTTTCCCTAAGGAATCTCTTGCTTTGTACAAAAAGCATATTTCAACCAATCAGTTAACTGACATTTAAGATACTTATTTCTGCACAACTGTAGATAAATTGGGAAAATATTCTGTTTTTTCTAGAATTTAAATCTTATTCATTCTACTCCAATGTAAACTTTACTTTCTTCCTTTAAAAAAAATTGTTAGCTACTTCAATATGATTAATTATTTATTATAATTGCAATTATTTTTTATGCTGGAACTAACTTATATATGTTGATGATTTACAACTTTTAAAGATAATCAATGATCTCATTGCAACAGCAGTCCATGATGACATTGATGCTTCTATTTAGAAAGGAATGAAAGATTCTAATTATAATTTCATAGTTATCTCTATTATATATAGAATTTGGATTTTTAAAACATTACATTATGTGTAAATATTGATCCTACAAAATTGTTGTTTGGACTAGAAATTGTTTTATTCTCTTAGGTTTGAGCATTTTAAATGTGTTTGTGTGATATATGCATACAGTCATGATGAACATTTTAGTAATATATATATAAAGACATTTTAAACATTTTCCCATTAGTTAGCCCAGTCATCTGGGTCTGTAGAAAAAGCTGACTGCATCTCTGCAGAAGGGTAAGACCCACCCCACTCAACAATATAAAAAAGAAGAGTGTCCTAGATATGACATTAAACATCTGATGGCAAGGCTCCAGTAATGCTGGAGGTTTGGGAAGTGGGAATACCCTTTCATTGCCATTGCTCCCAGGTCCCTTTTGGTTTGAAGTGATTGCACCTAAAAGGGTCCTATCTATAGGCCAAATAAAACTGTTTGCCATTTTACATTTAAACTGAGTGCAAATAAATGACTTAAGTCAAATCAAATTGTTAGAAATAGAATTGTTTGATCATTTAACTATATGTAAACAAATAACTGATGTTTAATTGAATTGTTTGTGATACATAACAATACTTGAAACAATTTAACTTTGTTGACTTATGTTTACAAACTATATATATCTAATAGATATGTATAAACTGGATTTGGCATTAAATAACCTACAATGGTTGATATGCCATAAAACCAAACCAAACCAATTAAAGTATGAAATGTATAGTTAATTTTATGTTTTAATATCAGGTCTTTAATATCAAATCACTTCATTATTTAAACCCATTCGTATTTGCCACTGTAATAAAACTCAAACAAATACCTTATTTTTCTCAAAATTATCCTTTGATGTTGTGGTCATTATTGTTCAAAAAAAGCAAAGTATCATAGTTACAACTGAGTATACATTTTTTTTTATGTGTGTGTTTTCCCTGTTCTTGTTGAAATGTCAGCATTGTGTTTGCTTGTTGAGTGATGGATGATTTCTTAAGTCTTGTTTATTGACTTTCTATTATGTTCTACATATGTTGACATCTTGTCTGAACCAATTCTTGTCTAATGGCTTAGCTCTTAAGGTCACTAAAATAGAATCTCTTGCAGTTATTTTTCTAAATCACGATGCAGGGTGTGTATGTGTTTGTTTGGGGTTTTTTTTTGGGGGGGGGGGCTTTAAATTTAACCTTTGGATTGTTCAGTTTTCTTAAGATATATATAATAAACATGGTACTTATGGCTGAAATGAAACAATTTTTGGATGCTACTTATTTAGTTCTATAGTTGTATGTTTTAGGCTTTTGTAAATAGCTTAGATAGTAAAAAGCTTTTTATCTAGATGTGTCAAAATACAGTGGAATAATTCATTTTTTGGTTTATCAGAATTTAGCATTTAATTTAATTTTGCTGTTTACTAATTAAAAGAAATATTAACCTCTTTTCTCCATAGAAAAATAGCCCTAAAGATTTGATATTTTGGCAATATTAAACTATAATATTATCATCTATATTATTATCCATTTTTTATATTTAACACTGTGAAAAGGGTACATAGTGAGATTTTTGTAAATACAAAAGAATTAAAATGTTTTGATTTAGAGAATAAACCAATTTCCAGTTCGATATATATGACTTGATATTGAGCTTAATGACTTCTGAAGCCGTCCTTTAAGCAAGTAAAATATGAAGAGAGAGAAGGCGGGAAGTAACTTTGAATTTCAAACATATCCTAATAAAAGCAACTTAGAATTTTCAGTTTCTGGAGAGAGTGAGTGTGTGTGGGGGGATCTATTTAAAATTACCTTCTCTCAAACATAAAAAAAGATCAGTTTACCTTTTCAAAGTACCAGTATAATACATGTGATTATACTTTTAACATTATATATTTCATAATTATCTCTTCAGTTTATAATAAATTTTATGGCGAAATTCAATTCATAAGAGTGAATCATCAGAAGTGACAAATTGTTTGGTTTCTTTGTTTAATGGCATTTTGTGGGTTATTTAATGCCAAATCCCTGATTGTAGAAGAACAGTTGTGCTGCTATTTAATCCATAACTGAGGGTGGGGATAACAAGGCTCATACTTTTCCCTAAGGATATTTGTCTGAAGATGAACATAATCGTGCAACTGAAGTTTGAACTCATTTACCATGGTGTCGCAGTCTAACATATTAACAACTGTACCATGGTGACTCCCTCTTTATTTCTTTATTTTTTAGAGTTACAGAAAAATCAATAAATATCCTTTAATCTTTTAATGCTATTCAAATTAGTAATGTTATTGTTACTTTTTATTACATCTGTTACATAATAATTGTTACATTTGCATATACTTTAAATACATTAAATGTAACTGGCCCAGTTGGCTGAGTCTGTAGAATTCACCAACTACATCTCTGCAGAGGGGTTAGACTCCCCTAATGAGTGTCCTGGATATGATACTAAACAATCTGATGGTGAGGCTCCAGTAATCCTGAAGCTTTGGGGAATGTGTGGTACTCCCAGGTCCACTTTGGCTCAGAATGGTAGCACCTGATAGGGTCCTATCTGTGGATCAAATAGAACTAAACTGTTTATTTATGCTAAACTGAATTGTTTGAAATAAGACTGTTTTTACATTTAACAATCTGTAAACAAAAAACTGTACTTGTGCTAAACTGAATTGTTAGAAATAAACTGTTTTCACATTTAAACTGTGTACTTGTGCTAAACTGAATTGTTTGAAATAGAACTGTTTAAGGGTTTAAAAATGGATTTGGCATTAAATAACCTACAATGGTTAATATACCATTAAACCAAACCAAATTTAACAACTCTTATAGAATAGATGTGGTATTAATTTAGAAGCTGATTAATTAAAATACATGGAATTAAATGTTTAGGGTATCAGTAATGTGTTAAAACTTTTTTTACTAGACATAAACTTATTGAATTTTACTTGTACATATTTTATAGATAACAAATTTTGGCTACTGTTTAAGTAAAACAAAGTTGGACTTTATAATTTGTGATTCACAATGGCTAATATTGCATCTGATTAAGATATCTTTGTATATCTTAATTTCTTGCTACTGAAAATTACTTAAGAATAATTAGGTATAGTAATGAGAATCAGTTACTGTTAGAATAATGTTGAATATTTGGCTTTATAAATGTTGTAAATTTAATTCATAAGAAATTGGTTACTAACACTTTAGAAGCTGCATTATGCAGAATAGCAGAAATCTTTTTCTTTCTTTTTTTTTTTTTAATTAATTACTTAAAGGGAAGCTATTGTAAATGATCTATTTGTAACATTTAAATTTGGTCATTTGAAATTCTATATCAGCAGCTTTAGGAAAGGTGGCCATTGTTTTGGTCTTTGAGTGACAAAAACCTAAAAGATATTTTTTGCTAGCAACTATTTTCTTACTTAATGACTCATTTGGAAATGTGGCAAGTCAAGTTTTGCCATCTGTATTTTTCCCCTCATCCTTTTCAAGGTCTTTTTTTTTTTTACTTAGTGTTAGATTTTCAAAACAGTATAAGAAGGTTTTTATAAAGAAGGTTTTATTATTTCTTTTATTTAAATATCAGGATAATATTTTACCCCTCTGAACATATCATGTTTCTTTGTTTGTCAACCTCCTCCAACCTAAAAAAAAAAAAAAAGGTCATGGTCAATATAACAATTGTTCAAACTAATGTAATTAGGATAAATTAACTAGGCAATAATTTCAAATATCTTAGAAATAAACTTTCATAATTTTATTGAATATTCTGATATTGAAACTTATAAATTTTCTTTTTTGATTCTTTATGCTGTTCATAGCTTTTTTATATTTAAAAAAAATAAAAAGAATAACCACATGGCAATGTAATGTAGGTGATTTACTTTGATGGATCTGGAAATTTTAAATAAATTCTAAGTTATATTTATTTGGTGCTGATTCACTTTACTTTTTTTTTTATCAAATATCTGCAGGAGAATATTTTTAGCATAATTTTTTTCTCCTGTAATTTTTAAAAATTACCTTGATGGTAATATTTTATTTATAAAAAAAAAGAAGGAAGAAAACAAACTATTAGGATAATCAATGTAAATATATTTGTGAAGAGATAAAATATAAAAAATATTTGCAAATATGTGGCAGAGTTTATATTTACAACCAGGCCAGTTAATTCTGGATTCAAGTCATTATTATTTGTTTGTGATGCCTCCTTGGGTATCTCCCCTTTTTACTATCTTCTAACATCAATCTTTAAAAAGAAAGATTCTTTGTACAAAACACATACATTATTAATGTAATATTCATATACCAATCAAATTCTATTAATTCATCCAATAGTTTTCAAAAATGTCCTCTTAAATTCTTTTTTCTTAGCATTATTTCTGAAATCAACCAATGAAATCTTTAGATTTATTGACACTATTGTTATTTTTGATCTGATTCGGCAAGTAATTTCAAAAATATATGACACTTAAAAAAATCCAATTGGTTTGTAGAATCAGTTTTTAAAATCTCCAATGTTGTTACCATTGTTCACTTCCTAAACAGTCTTTAGTTAAGGTTCAAGTTTTTTTGTTAGACAATCATCATTTTCTATTAGAAGAATTTTCTATTTGCATGAGTCTTTCTACTCAGTTTCTTTCTTCAGTTGTTATCTCTTTCTTTCATTTGAATTAAGTGAATTGCTCAACTTTAAGTTATTTGTCAATTAGTTTTGTATTTTAAACAATTGATTAATTCAAAGAAGAAATAAAGAAAATATTTCATTCTAAAGTTTTCTTTCCTCACAGCAGACACTTTTTTTTAAGGCTATAAGATTATATTAAATTGATTCCAATTTTTCTACTGAAAATTGAAATTGCTTGCATAATTTAAATGTGATAATGTGTTGAAATTTGGAAGTTGGAAAAATCATAAAAAATTGATATCTTTATTAAATTTGATGCATGTAAAAAAATGTGTAAATATTGAAACAATCAAGTTATAATTATTTTAATTTATTTGATAAAAATATTATGAAAATGTTTTAGATCAATTTGATAATTTATCACTAAAAACTGTTTGTACTTGAAATACTTCTCTAATTTTTTGCTTTTCTGGAAAATGTACCAGATAACCCCTATGTGCTGTGTTAATTAAGAAATTATAAATTATTGATTTGATAAAAAAACAGCTGTGTAAATATATTCTACTTTTTATCCAAACCCATTCACTTGAAATATCGTTGCCATAAAGAAGCAGCTTCTTTTTCATTTAAATTATCAAATATAAGTATATTTGTTCAGGTTAAAAGTGAAGGAAGGGTAACCCTAAAGGCAAACCTTTTTAGACATTATTTTTTCAATGCAGGTATCATTGGGGAACAGGCCAGGCTTTGGTCCATTTATCAACAGTTTTATTATTCTCAAATGATACCTGCATCAGAAAAATAAGATCTAAAACATTAGGCTTTGATTTACTTTTACTATGCTTTTAACCTGAACTATTTTTTTTCCCTGTTAAAATTATCTCATTTAAAATGACAAAAAGATATATCCCATCACAATGAACGTTGCTTCATTTTATGAACTGATTTGCTGATTTAAAATGAATAACTTTATTTCTAAAACGTTTTAATGCTCCTATTTTATATGCTCTTTATTTAAATCAATGAACAGAAGGAGAATATTGATGTTTTTAAATGACCATTTAGAAATATTTACATAAAATCTCAATACTTTAAAGGTGGGCATTTTTATATTTCATCATTTGAGGCATTTTTGTCAGATTATATGTAGAATAAGCATTTTGGGTAATACAGAGTGATTAAAAAACAAATGTTACTACCCTTATGGGAGTAGATTTATGATATAATTTCAAACAGTCTCCACAAATTCACCATCCCTGTCAACAGGTTTTTGGAATCTCTCATAGGTGATAAAAAATGTTAATATATCTGTGGAAGTGTCTTTATCAGAAAAGCAGGGCTAATATTATGGAGACCACTTGGGGAAGTTTCCAAGAGTATGTTGACAGAAATGGTAAAGAGGTAGAGACTTTGAAATCAAATCATATAAAGGAACTCCCATAGAAATCATCATCATCATCATGTCGCGCCGCCAGCGCGGATATCCCTGACCCTCTCTCGCCATTTCTCCTTATCATTCATCGCCTCCGGCAGGTCTTCAGGGTTACATCCCGTGTCCTCACATAGTTGCTGTATGTAAGTTCGTGCTGGTCGTCCTACTTTTGCACATCCATATGTGGGGGTCCACAGGAGTACATCGCTTATGAGCTCGTCCTTGCTTCTCCAGCAGTGTCCCGCGTGTCTGGTTCGTCTGACTTGTATAGTTTTCGTGATGGGAGGCAAGTGTCCGTATAGTTGGAGTCTCGTGGGGGGTGTTGTCGCCAGGACTTGTTTAATACTGCTCTCAACATTCTTGTGTAATTTCCGTCTAGTTTCCTCTCCAGCCGCTTCGTTAGCGTCTATGTGGTGCATCCATAAAGCAGTATCGACACAACCGCTGCCTGGAAGAAACTGCATTTCATTTTATCAGTTAGGTCCGACTTCCATATGATCGAGAGCCTATCGATAGCTGTCCATGCCTTCGTCAGTCGTGTGTCGATGTCTTTTTCGGTTGATGAGACGCTACTTCCTAGGTAGGTGAATTTGTCTACTAGTTTCAGAGAGGCTCCGTCTCGTGTGGCAATGTTGCCCATTTGGTTGTAACACATATATTCAGTTTTGTTTGCATTGACATGGAGGCCAATGCCAGCTGCGGCTCGTTCCAGACTATGCAGTAGTGTCTCTGTTTGATTAGGCGTATTCGCTAGTAACGCCAAGTCATCAGCGTAGTCGGCGTCCGTGATTGTTTTTGCGGGGTACCTTTTGCTTCTTCTCTTAGTCAGCTCGAAGCCATTTTCTCTGATTTTGTCGATCGAAGTCCTAACCACATAGTGTAGACAGATGATAAAGAGGTACGGGGCTAGTGTGTCTCCTTGTAGTACTCCTGCAACAATGTCGAAGTATTCCGTGTCTCCATCTGGTGAACGTACTTTCACTTTGGTGTTTCTGTAGAGAATCATTATCGCTGCTACTGTTTCTTTTGGTAGGCCGTATGCTAGTAGGATTTGCTCCATCTTCCCTCTGTGTATGGAATCGAAGGCCTTGGTAAAGTCGACAAATAGTAATGTCGCCTTAAGTTTTTTGCCCGAACGCCTTCAAGGATTCTACGGATGGTCAGTATTTGTGAGGTTGTGGATCTATTTCTCCGGAAGCCGTTTTGGTTTTTCCTAAGGATGTTGTCTATTTTGGGTTCTATGCGGTTTCTTAGTAGGGCATTGTAGATTTTAGCTGCTATGGATGTAAGTGTTATCCCTCGGTAGTTCTTGGCTAGTCCGAGGTCGCCTTTTTTAGGGAATGGAAGGATGCATCCCTTCGTCCATCTTTCTATCCTATTTTGACTATAGACTGCGTTGCATTGCCGGAGCAGTATATCGTCGAATTGTCTAGTCTTCCACACTTCTGGGGGGATCTCGTCTAGCCCTGCTGCTTTCCTATTTTTAATTCTTCTGAGAACTGAGTCGAGTTCTTCTTTGGTGAAAGGACCTAGTTTAACGTCTAATTGCTTACTAATAATTCTGGTGATCGGTTCATCCGTTATTTTCGGTGGGTTTCCTAGTAGATTTTTGAAATGCTGTTCCCACAGTTTTACTCTTTCTTGTTGGCTTGCAGCTTTCAATTTTGCTTTGGCTGTGCTCTTCCTTCTACTTACTTCGTTTGTTTGCCAGGCTATCCTGGATTGTCTATCTTCCACCGAGTCTCTAATCTTATCTATCTGATTTTGTATGTATTCTGCCTGTTCTTTTAGATATATTCCTGTTAATTGATGTTGAGCCTTTTCTAGTTTTCATGCATTTGTGTTTGTTGGGTTCTTTTGATAGCTTTTGGAGGCAGTTTTCACAAGTGCACGTTTTTCTCTAACCGCTGGCGTTTCCCAAGGGGCTCTATATTTAGTTCTAGGTTTTGTTGGAATACACTTTGCTACCGCCTCAAGGTGTGCTTCTACAAAATTTTCATATTCGTCATTTGGGGTACCTTTTTCTGCCTTCTCTTGTAGTGCTTCGAATCTGTTTCTTAATTCTAATGCATATTTATCTCTAATATCTCTGTTGTTGAGTAGGGCCCAGTCATAGTGCTTGGTTGTCGCTTTACGTGTGGCGTTTTTTCGTAGGCTTAGACGTACTTTGGCCGTAACTATTCGATGATCGGAGGACACACCCTCGAAAGAGGAGTATGCCTCGCAATTCATTGCACTGTTTTTCCATTTCCCGTTTATAAGGACGTAGTCTATCTGTGCTTTACTCTTATTCGCGTATGTGTAGGTCCATAATTTCCCCTCCCTTTTTTGAAAGTTTGTATTGAGGCATGTTAATCTATTTTCTATCATGAAATCTATTAGATGTTGTCCATTCCTGTTTGATGCGTTGTGTAGGCTGTATTTGTTGTGTCTGTTTTTCCCGATTTGTGCATTCATATCTCCGCCAATGACTAGCAGGTTGTGTTTCGGAATGCTACGTACTAGGGAGGATAGATCTTCGTAGAAGGTGACTATTTCGTTTTCTTCGCTAACATTGGTAGGGCTGTAGCAGGAGATAATTGTTGCTTTGGGGTTGCCATTAAACGTTGTGGCCATCATCCTAGGTTGTATTCTCTCAATGCTGTTCAGTGTTTTTAACGCTCTTGGTCCTAGAAGCATTCCCACCCCTCCTACCGATGCATTGATAGAGTTTTTCCATGCGGATACAGTCACCAGCATCCATCCATTACCAGTTTCGTGATACTTGATATCTTCGGTGTGCGTGTATCGGTGCTCTTGTATGCAAATTATGTCTATCTTATGTTCTACGGCTGATGCAGTTAGCTCTGATAGTTGACCTATTCTATTTAGGGTTCTCACGTTAAATGTCGCTATCTGTATTGTTTGTTTGCATCTTAGTAGTTTTTGTTTGAGTTTGAGCTCTGTAGCTGATTTTTCGAACACTGAGGCCAGGGCTCCAACCTCAGCAGGACGCGCCCCTTTTTTACCCGCGCGAAGAGCGATGCGGTTTATGTATCTGGTTTGAGTACGAGTCATGGTTATCTTTCGATGGCTGTTTTTATTCTCATCTATAGAAGCCACTCTTATAGATGAGCAGCAGTAGTTCCCCGATCGAACTGACAATCCTGAGCGTTAAGCCACAGGACTCACACGTACATCACGCTGCTTCCCATGTGTATGTGTTAGAAAAAAAAAAAACGAAGAAAAATGAAAAAAAAAAGTTTTTTTTTTTTTTTTTTTTTTTTTTTTTTTTTTTTACCTTAAGTTTTAACTTAGTTAAAGTCCAAGACTGCTGTCTGTTAAAATTCAAAGACATTTTGGGGTATATTTCAGCCTATCATCCAATTCTGGCCCTGACAGGTTTTTATTTTATTGGTAGAATTCGATTTTTGACTTCGGTTGTTTTTTTTTCAATTTTTTTTTAAACACCTGTTTGAAATTTCAGTTTAAGAAGATTTTGAATAGACTTTTCAGCAAACTTTTTTTAGTTTGTGTCTAAGTGTATGCATAAATGTGAATTTTGGTTTTCCTATCTTTCCTAAGAATACATGTAAAAAATATATCTCTGTAAAGATTTTGTAATTGTAGTTCAAAAAATTCTTTGATATACATTTTTGGTCACAATTATTGGCCCCAATGAAATTTCACTATATAATGTAGAATATCTGGAAGAAAAAAATGAATCTTGTGAAACAGATTTGGTTTATTGACAACTCATGGCTTATAAAGATCAGCAAATGATAAAACAACATGCTTATATAAATTTTTGCTATTTTCCATTTATTTTTGAAGTCATAGCAAAAATATGAAAGTGAGCCAATAATGGTAACCAGAACTGTATAGATTACTTTTATGGTGCCTTCTAATGAGTCATGTAGAATCAGTTTTCCTAAATTCTGTTTGCCTCATGGTTTCCCTAAATAATTCTTTTATACAATGATAAGTTATTTGTATCAAAGTTTTACATCCTAAGTAAATTTTTATTATTTACTTATTTGTGCTGTTTAAGATAAAACATTGATACTTTCTTATAGAAGAAAGGATTAAGTATTTTCTTTATTTTCTTCAACATAGAGTAGTTTAAAATTTCTTCTGGTCATGTCCCAATCTAGAGAAAGCTAAATTGTTTCTTATTTTGTTATAGTTTTTATTTATTATAATCACTAACCTTTGCTTTGCTTTCTATTGTATAAGCCTTGACTAACACTGAACAAGCATAAAAAAGACTCCTCTCACCTGTCAAATATTGAAAAGTTGTTTGAAGTGTACACATTTCTGATTATTCAAGTAAACTAACTTGATAATAATTTAACTTATTTCATAAACTTTAACAGTCAAACAAACCAAAAAAAAATATCCACTGGGATTTATTTGATTCTAAGTAAATTAGATTACTTGCTCTTGTAGGGTTTCTCCAACCTTTTAGCTCTTTTTATTAAATTCTTAAAAGCAATGATTAAATTTTGAGTTTAGCTACAAATAAATTGCCTTTGATAAATTTACTGACGCAATTTATTTCTGTTCATCAATTAGCTATTGGTTTATGCTGAGGACATTGGAAAATTAGATAATTTTATTAATATAAATATCCCTGAGTAAAGATGAAAAAATTATTATTTGCAAAAATTATTATTTGCAAAAGTGACTTTGTAGAACAATGCTGTAATGATTAATTTTTAGCTACTTTCGAAAACATTTAAAAAGCTGAATTCTATTGAGACATTTTACAATATAACCAGAAGTCTATATGTATAAAATTCTATATACGTATTTACCCAAATCTTCAGCTGTGGGCAGGATGAGACACGATGCTAGTTTTTAACTGGAGTACCGCTAGTTTGAATTCAGAATTTTTCTTCTCCTCGGCTGTTTGCCTAACCTAAGCTAAAGAACCTAATCTACCCTCTCATTTGCCCATACCTGAAAGGAAGAAAAAAATGAATTCATGCCTTTTCCAAGGGGTTTTGTGTAAAGTGAAGTGCAGCCTTGTCAAGAATTTGAATTCGATTTGCTGATTCTAATTTCTATGACAATAACTGTTATGAAACTCTATATATATCCACACACCATTAGAAAGATATGGGTGATATGAATAATGAGAAAATGCATTGTTATAATAATACGAGGCAGTCTTGATATCATTTGAAGCAAGTCTGTTGTTATCCTAACAACAAAAGCAATAACTGCAAACTTCTACAGTAAATATGTATAAATACGGGAAAATATATTATTTAGTTTCTTTTCTTTAAAAAAAAAGATCACCTCAGAAATTCAAGCATATATGAATTTTTATTTTCCTAGAAAATAACTGCTAGTGATGTAAGAGTAAAGTTGTTTTTAGAATGTCTCAAATTAAATGAACTTAATATTTATCATACAAATTAAAACAAAGTAAATCATACTTAATTATAAAAAAATGTTATGTTGAACTATTAAAACCATAAAATTTACATATAAATTAGCAATGCATGTTTAAACTGAATTTAATAGTTGAACTTTTAATTACACATTTAAATATATAATTATATATATATGTGTGTGTGTGTGTGTGTGTTATAAACTTTCCATCTCAATGCTATTGGGGTTGAGGGTTCTGTTTTTTGGGTGGGGGCTAAGTATATTTCAATTTTTTGCTAAAATATTCTAAGTCTGTTTTTTGTTTATTTAGATAAGAGCTATTACATAAAACAATGTATATAGAATAAAACTATATAGAAAAACATTAAAAATCATATGTTGTCTATTCTTAATAATAATTTTAATATAACATTATGTAACATTGTTATGTAAAATTTATTTCATCAATTTTTAGAAATTATATTGGTTTTCATTTTCAATTAACTGAAAGCATAAAAAGAAGCACATTTTAATTTTTTGTACATATCTTCAGTTCTTCTCTGAATTGTGTTAAATAGGGATTATTCTAATTTATTTTTACTAGATTGACTATTTTCCTCATCTATATTTGTTTTTGTCTAGTTTTTGTTGCATTCATAACATTCAAGCTATGTACCTATGAGCCTTCTTTTTGTATATTTACTGTGAAATTATTGGTGTCAACAGTTTTTTTTTAAATTTTGTATGGAACATCACAGTGATTGGCTAACACTTCTAGTTCTGCAGTAGATACACTTAAAGAATGCAAAAGAGTATCCAAAGGAAAATAGTCCATCTAATATAAAATGAATTGTATCTTCACAAGATAGATGATTGCATGCTGTTACCATTTTTATTTATCTAAGTTTTTTTGGGTTTTTTTTACAATAAAATTTCTTGCTTATTTTTGCAGTTATTAATCCTTAACATTATACAATATTATAAATTATATCCATTTATAATTTTCCTTTTAGAATGAAATAACTAATGTTTTATCTTTGTCAGTATTACAATGAACTGATTATTAATTTTCAAATTATGCAATATAGAATTTTTTAAAAAAATAAGTCCTTTTAACAACAAAAATTATCTAGTTGTAAAAGTTACAGGATTTTAATAACCTTTAATTGTATAAGTTGGAGATGTTTAAATGTACTAATTGAACAGTCTGATACAATAAACTGTTGGTTGAATTGTTTTATTTGATAGATTAATTTGTGTAAATTTATTGATTACTTCTTTTAACTGGGATTTTACATTAACAATTGTTTCTTTTACATACTCTCTCTCTCTCATATATATATATATATATATATATATATATAAGAATTTGTAGTGTAAGGGTTAGCATCATAGGAAATGAACTGAGGTTCAAATCCTAGATGAGACTGTTTGCATTTCACATAACGTTCATACCTTTAAGAAAGGTTTGAATCAAACTATTGTCTCTCCAGATTTGTGTAAATAGTAGAGCAGACTGGGCTCTTTAACCTTGGCATTGCAACCCGTCTAAGAAAAAAATATATAAGTTATGATAGTATGGACCCAGAATCAATGGCACTTGGTAACTTATTTTAGTGATTTGGTCTAATGATTGCATAAGCAAGGAAGTGACAGTCACCAGGCACTGTTGACTCTGTGCTATCCTAACTTATATATACGGTAAAGAAAACTCATTACCTATAATTAGTCTTAGGTTAACTCCATAATTTCAATGTGGATCTATTATGGAAATACAGAGTTACATATTCATACTGATATTACTAACAATAAAACTATTCCCTGTAATAATTGTGCATTTTACTTTGATTTGAGAGGAATTTTCTTTATAATTATTATCTTAATTATAATCACTTAGCTAAAAGATTCCATTGAGATATAGCAATTAAGAATTAGGTGAAAAAATTTTTTCTAATTTCTGGAAATTAATCGAATAAGAGAAAGAACAATTTAAAAATTTTCTAAGACATTTATCCGTGACAGCAATTATATCTCTTAAAAGTAAGTCTTTTTTACAACTTTAAAATTTTAATCCAGTCTTGTGATCATGATTATAGGACAAAAATAATTTTGAAAATAGAATTATTTTTGAACCGTCTGATCATTACATTCTTAACATAGAATATTTGAATATAAAAAAAAATCATATCATAAATACTGTCTTTGGGGGTCCCTCCTACAACAGATTAAGAAAAATGTTTACAAGTCATAAAAAAAGATATCTTATATAGTAATATAAGTTGTATGTTGTAACAAAAACATAATCTTACATAGCCTGTATGCATGTTGAATGTGGTGTTTAGAAAATTCAAGTTTAATCATAGAAGTGATAAATATTATTAACATCCTTTCACTGCTACATAAATTTCATAGAAGTGATAAATGCTATTTTTTGGTTGCTTTCAGTGGTACATTTTTAGCAAGTGTTTCAAAAACCTGTAATGACAATGATATACAGATATGTTGGGTCCCAAGTCATACTGGCATCTGTGGAAATGACCAAGCGGATAAAGCAGCCAGGTCTACCATAACCCTAACCACTGAAAAGAAATTTAAAATACCACATACAGACTTTAAAATGAAAATAAATAACCAACTAATTATCTAAAGTTTATAATTAATTCCTATGACCTCTCCTTTGAATTTCTTTTCAGACTTATTTTCTTTAACTTGATTCGGCATTAAATGACCGATGAGGTTGATATGCCGTAAAACAAAAGAAAAACCAAAAACAAAAACCTTTAAATCACCATAAAATTATCATTTTTAATTCCACCACCGGGCTAATCTGTTGATGGATTATATTGTGAATTTATTAAGTGTAGCAGCATTTGTACATACTGACCTACATAGGTAATATTCATTAGGGTCCCATCTATGGGTCAAATAGATCACTTTAATTGGTTAGGTTGGTTTGATTTCTTTGTTTAATCACATGTTAACTTTTGTGGGTTATTTAAAGCCCAAATCCTCCTCATAGAAAAACAGCAGTAATACTATTTAACCTCTAGCTGCAAGGATTAGAGGGTTTATACCTTTCCTAAGGGGTATTAGTCCAAAAGTGAACATGACAAAATGACTGGAATTCAAACTTGCTTACTTCAAGATTGCAGCTCAGAACTTTAACTATTATGTCACTGGGCTTTCCCCAGATCCTTTTGGAGAAATGAGATAAATAAATTGTTTAGCATGAAAAAATCCCAAACCAAAAAACAAATTAAAATTTCAAAGCAACAATTGTCATTTTGAATTTGTTGCAAGTTTCTTTCACTCGTCATCATGTAAGTGAAGTTCAAAGTATTGCAACATAATGTATCCAAGTTGAATTCAACTTTATAGTTGCCAATTTCACTCAGTTTCAAGCCTGAATCATATACAATTTCTTTTAGGACCTGCTTAGTGGGAAATTAAAATTGATGTAGGTTTTCACTGGGACATTCTATAACAAGCTCAATGAAAAATATAGCCAAAATAGTTTGGTTTGGTTTTATGGTATATCAACCATTGTAGGTTATTTAATGTAAAATCAGTTCTATTTTAAACTATCCAATATAGCATAAATGCAGTTTAAATGTCAAACACTTCAATTTGACCCGTAGAGTGGGCCTGGGAGTGATGGCAATGAAGGGGTACTCCACATTCCCCAAAGCTCCAGCATTACTGGACCCTCACCATCAGATTGTTTAGTGTCATATCCAGGGCACTTGTTGTGGGGAGTGTTACCCCTCTGCAGAGATGCAGTCGGTGTATTCTACAGCCCCAGTCGACTGGGCAAATAGCCAAAATAGTCAAATTTAGTATCAAATTTATGAGAAATTTCTCTGCAAAATCCCCAAGTGGATGGAAAATACAGTGCGGATTATATTTAACAGTAGTTACACATGTAATAATGAAAGAGTTAAATATATCTGAAGTAGTTTTTTATGTTGATTTAAATAGGCAAATTTTTACTAACCAAATTTTGAGACTTAATTTTCTAACCACCATTGAATGCATAATATTTTTAACCATTTGTGTTCATATTTGCTTCTCATTACTACTAAAATGTTGTGCATTGAATAAAGAATTCCTTTTTACTTAAAGTTAATCATTTCAAAGAATGTTGTTGTAATTACCACATAGATTACAGATTAAAAACAGATGATTTTAATCTTCTTTAAAATGCAATTGATGATGTCTTAGCTGATGATATTGACTATTCATTGACCTGATCTGTCATCTGGGACCGTAGAATATACCCACTGCAAGACCCCTCCCCTAATGAGTGTCCAGGATATGACTCTAAACTATCTGATAGTGAGGCTCCAGTCCTGGTGCTTTAAGGAATGGGAAGTACTATTTTATTGTCATTACTCCTTCTGATCTGGAATACTTGTTAGGGTCCCATCTATGGATCAAATAGAACTGTTTAACCATTTACTATACTGAAACCATTTAACTGTATGCAAACAAATGATTAATATTAAATAGAATTATTGGTAGCTACACTTGAAACCATTTAACTGTGTGCTAACAAATGATTAATATCAAATAGAATTATTGTTAGCAATACTTGAAATTATTCATGTGCAAACAAATGAACTCTAACTCATTTAAAAATAAAGTTACCTAAGAACTATTCACCTGTGTGTGTGTGTGTGTGTGTGTGTGTGTGTGTGTGTGTGTGTGTGTGTGTGTGTATAAATGGGATTTGGCTTTGAATAATTATCAGGCATTGTTTTGCCATTAAACCAAATAACCTAACTTAACCTCTTCATTGACAAGCTCTTGGATTTTATTACTATTGGATGGAGATATTTAAGACAATGGGCAACTCTGGAAAAAATGTGTTTAAATTGTCTTTCTGTTCAACTATTAGAATTTTACTTTGAATTAATGTCTAATCAAAATATACATATGCAACTCTCTTAAACAGATATGATTGATACACACACACACACACACACACACACATATATATAAAGGAGGAATAACATACAATGTAGAAATGTAGACGATTTGCTGCTTCATATATATGGTGATGGTAGCATTTATTAGTCTTAGGAGACCCTAAATCTGCACCTTATTCAGTAAGGATAACAGTTAATGATACAAGAAGTCTATCCTCTCCACAACATTAATGTTGTCCAAAGGAAAGGCCAATGCACCTCAACACCTCTTTAGTGACTGGAGTTTCCAGAACAAGAAATCATCAGACTGCTTTGAGATCTCCTGCTCCTGGATTTGAATTCATTGATTGATTATCAGCTATTTTACCTTGAACTGAATTGGGGGGAAAAGGGGGTTCAAAATGGACACAAACAATCTTAGCTAGAATTTAAACTCAGTCTGCCAATTCTATTTTCTGTAAAATTAACCATTATGCAACCTACATCTTAACATCATATATATATCTATATACACATGCTCATACATTATGTAATACATATGAATTATAAAATCTACTCTTAATGTTTAGTAAACTTGAAGCCATACAGAAAATCAAAAGTATATATGTACCCTATGCTTTTGCTATGGGCAGGATGGAACACAATTTCAATTTTTTAGTGGAGTACTGCTAATTCGTATTCAGAGTTTTTTTCTTTTAGATTGGTTTCCTAACCAAAGCTAAACATCCTGTATGCTCTACTATTTGCCCATAGCTAAGGGTAGAAGAGCTGGATTCGTGTCTTTTCCAAAGGCATCAGCATGAAAGTGAATAACAAATATCCTTATCCAAGATTTGAACTTGGGTTACCAATTCCATTTCCTATAATAATAATAATAACCATTACATTAAATGCACCACCACAAATTTGAAGTAACTATTTTAGATTTTAAATTGAATGGAAGAATTGCTCTTAAATTAGCCTCATAAGACCCAAAATGAAAAGAAAAAAAACATCTTGTTGCTTTTTCATTTCTATCTTTTATTACTACTAAATTGAATTCAGCATCAATTATGTCAAATACTAGATTTTTTATTTGCAATTTAAAATCAACATTTATTTTTCTATTAAGAATTAAAGACTTCATTGTAAAGTGTGGATATTCACAAACAGCAAATCTCACTGCTCATTATTATTATTATTATTATTATTATTATTTGTACATTACTGAAGCAATCATTTTTAAGTGAAATCGTTTTCTTTTTATGCGTTTTTAATATCACTTAAAAAGTTATCATTAATAATTAAAATTGACATTTTATAAATGTTTATTATCATATTTTATTTTTCTTGTCCCAGTATATTAAAAGTGTATATATTTGTTATAGATAATTTTTATATATACTTTTATATCACTACATAATTGTTCAGTCCACAGTCATATGTACAATATTGTTTATATTATTATCTATATCATGATATGATATATAACTGTAATACAGCGAAAATCAAATATTGTGCTGAGATTTTTGTTAGTGTAATGACGTTAAAATATACTCTTAGAGAATATAACAATTTTCAGTTGCATGGTGTTAGATCTTTCCCACCCTCCATTATTTTTCAAGGGAGATAACTATAAAATACTTATTATAAAGTGCTATTCTATTCATTCCTTTGCAACTAATTATGATAGGATTTCTATAAGATATAACTCATCATTGAGCTTAATGGCCTTTTAAGTTATTATATAGTAAATATTTTACAAAAATATTATAGGTATGTTATAGTTATTTACTAGACTTAGTTTTGATGTGGCACAAGGTCAGAAGTATGAGTCATTTGGTGAGAATTGAAATCACTAAAAATGTTCTAATTTAGCTTGCTAATCATTACACCAACTGCAGTGCTCATTACAGGTATTTTATGAATACATTATGACTGTGCATTATGGAAAAGCTGAGGTCCTATTTAAAAAGCCAAAGAATGCACATTTTGAAAAAAATTCTTTTTCTTTTTCTTTCATTATGAAAAGTTTCAGGAATTAGTTCTGCTTTTTTGGGTTTTTTTTTTTTGTTTTTTTTTTTAATGGAATGTAATACCTGTTCAGTGCAAGTGTTAAGAATATGTTTTTATTATCTATCAAATTGGAATTACTTGTTAATTCAAGTTCCATCTATAACATCAACATCAACTTTGAAATACTCATTCGATGATACATGAGAGGAAAATTTTCTATTTCTAATTTAACAATTCAGTCTACTTGTAGTGTAGATAATTTTTTTATTGCTCACATAAAAATGTTAATTTAAGAGTGAGGGAAACTAAAGAAATAAAAACCAACAAAATAAGTTTCAACTTGTCTTTTTATTAAGAATTATTCTTCATGTAAATATTGTATATTCTGTCTATACTTGATGATAAGTAAGTTTATAAAAAGAATATCCCTCCCATATAAAAAGGAAATCTAAGAAAACATGAATTCTTCTTCACTTTTTTGTCTATTGGAAATACTGGTTGTTTAAAAAAAATCTAATATCATTTGAGATGTAAATATCTAAGTGATTATATAGTTTAGGCCAATGAAACTAAAAAGAATTAATTTTGAGCAAAATCTGATTTATTCATCAAAATTTGAATGAAAAATTCATCAATATGTGAATTTCATAAACAATATCACACATTTTCCACCATCTTTTCTGACACTTGTGGTTGTCCGAATCCATTTGCCTAGCACCAACAGCTTTCTCGTTTGAAATTTTTGTGCCATATACAAATCTGCATTGCAGTTGGTGCATTTTTAGCAAATTCTCTTATAAATGCATGTTGCACAGTTTGTTTGACTATGTTTGAGCATACTCAAACTTACAAAAGGCCTTTTCTTTTCTAGTGTAAAATGCCATTTCTGTATCTAAAAGGGAAAAAAAAACCCAGAAAACATTGAACATAGATTTTAGAGTTGTTTCTATGAATGCTGTTAAAATTTGAGATCATTTGAAAGAGAATTGGTTGTCAAGTTATTCAGAAATTATATCAATTTTTCTGAAACAACCTGTAAATCTTAAATGATACAAATTTTTCTGAAATATTCTACATAATGAAGCCTAATACAACAAAACAAATGTATATGTTTTTAATTGATTTTTTTTTTTTTTTAAGTGAGAATCTATTTAAAATTTGGATGTTTATATTCCATGAATTTCTAGATTAAATCATTTTCTCATTCTAATATCAATTTTCTCTCTGCATGGCAACTTTGTAGAGAATTGCTTATCAATTTAGCACTTATAAAATTAAAGACATGTCAGCAGTTAATCACTTGGTGAAAACAAACTTACAGGTATGATCCATAACCCTTTTCATGCAGTGCATTTGGCAGCAGGTTTAATTGCTTGATTGCACTTTTGACTATAGAATAATAAAGCTTTTTGAAGTTTCACACTTATAATATTATCTTGGTTTTAATGGCATATCTACCTTTGTGGGTTATTTAATGCCAAAATCATCCATGTAGAAGAACAGTAGTGATACTATTTAACCCATAGCTGGGATGACAGTTTTAAAAATACTATTGGCACTGGGGGATATATTACACAAGATCCAAAATTTGAAAGTAATGAGGACTAAGGTTGTATCTTGCCCTTAGGCATTAACCATATTTGGGCAACTTGAGTTGCTTGCTTTACCAAAAGGGTTAAAGGTGGGTCTTATATACAAGCAAATAAGATAATTAAAATAATTTGATTTTAGTTCAGTGCACTATCTACAAATATATTATTCCTTTGTTGATTTTTATTTTTTTTTAATTTCATTTGTAATTTTTGCAATATTTATAACTGATATATAATATATTGTTAACTCTTAATTCAAATCAGTGACTCTACGCATTACTATCGTAAAGATTATCATTGAATTTAAAATTTAGACAAAAGACAGCAGTAAAAAATTTTAGAAAACCCTGAAAATTTCAACTTGTATTAAGAATTATTCTTCATGTAAAGATCTCGTGTTGAGCTAAAACTTTAAAAAATAGAATATTTGAAATAGTTTTATGATTATTTATGAGAATGGAGAATTTTAATGAATACAAATATTTCAAATAACATAACAGACTTTGTAAACATCTTTTTCAAAACCCATCTCCATCCTTAATCTTGTGGCTATCTCTGTTTTTTTAATATCATTACAATAATAGCATCTCCATTTATCACTTTCATTACAATTTCTGACAAAATACAGTTGACTCTTCCCGAATGTTGCCCTTCATTAGAATGCTTGTTTTATTATTGCAGTGTTTTATTTTGCATGTGCATGCTTTTTATATTAACATTTGCTTGTTTCTATGCTGTAGTATTGTGTTGTTACTTTTTTATTTTTTAAATTTTCATTTTATTTGTGTGTGTTTAGTTTCCTTAACGTCTGCTCTCAGTGACAGAAGTAAAGTTGAAGGAGACCCCGGCTGAACCGCAAGCACAAGATGGAGGCTGTGGCTGCTGAAGTCCTTGCCCCCACCTCCGTCAGTCATCTCCGTCTAAATTCTGAAACACATACATATATACATGTACACATACACACACACACATACACCACTATTGACTGAATAAATCCTTTCAGAATCTGGCTACATAATCAACTAACAAGGAACAGAAAGAAATTTTGAAAAATATATGTATTAAAATAAAAAAAAAAAAATAACTTGCAGTTAGCCATATCATTTCACCATTTTACTTTACCTCTGTAGACGCCTTTCAGAATACAACTGAAATGTGATGATGACCAGACTTGTGTGTGTATGATATGACATGAATGGATGACTTAAATAAAAGAATATATATATATATATATATATATATATATATATATATATATAAGCTTCACCTATACAATAGGATTCCTGCTTTCTGTCAAGCAATGTGCTTTCTGTGTGACTTTCCTTTTATTTTTTTATCTTTTTTTTTATTTGTGGGATGTCTAAATGGTGTGTAAGTATTTATGATATTGTTTTTTTTAATTGCTAACTCACAATGTACAATAAATATATATAAACAGACAGATGACAGTTTTTTTTTTCTCTGAAATTGGTTATCTTTTCAATTAGTTTCAATCTTTAAGTTTTTGTATTAAACTTTTGGTAAAATCGGTTTTAAGTGTCGATATGATATATTTGTAGCAAGAAATCTAAAATTGTTTGTTCTACAGGTTAGTTCAACTGTTTTTCTTTTTTTAAAAATCTTTTGATATACCTGTATAATTGAGGGAATATATAATTTCCATCTGTTTGAAAGGAACCGTCCATCTGTGCTGATTGGTTTTGTTACCCAGGTAAGACTGATATATATATATCTTTTTAATTTTTATAGCTTAATTGATGACCTGCCTCTTCCTTCCACCCAGAATACATAATTACAGCCTGCTATATTTTCTTTATAATAATTTTTTTCCTTTTGTGGGTATGTAAATAATAAGGTGCATGCTTATATTTTTAACACTTGATGAGTTGAAACTGATTTTTTATGAGGATAAAAAGCTGTGAAAAACATTTGGTATTGATCCACCTGTGTTTTTTACTGTAGAAGTTGTAATTGTTTGTACTGTAAAACTTATAACTATCATATGATGTTTCACTTCTTAATTCCATCATGTATAAAACAATGCTACAATAGGAAAACAGGAAAAGTCATTTTGTTAATCATTTTCAAAATTTTGTTACTGAGAAATTTCCTACGGGACTAGATGCAGTCTTAGTTTTGTTGGAAAAATTTATCAATATTTATTTAGAAAATAGTGATGAAATTCTGAAAGTGCTTAGGAGGAAACTATTTTAGAACAATTACTACAATATGAATATATAAGTATACATACCATTACTAGGATATATAATAATATTCCTAGTTAAGTGCAGTAAAAATAAACCAAGATCAACTTGTTTTTTGACTTTTTTCTGATGCAATTATCATTGGGGAATAAGAAAGGCCTTAGCTCATTTACCAAATTTTCTCTTGTTTTCTAATAATACCTACATTAGAAAAATTAAGTCTAAAAAAATTTTTGCTTCAGGTTACCCTTACATCACTTTTAACCTGGACTATAAATGTTATTAAAATCAGTTTTATGAAATTGTTTTATATAATTTTTAATCTTGATCATAATAGACCACTGTTTGTAGTCTATTATCATTCTTGTCCATTTTGAAGGCTACAAAACCCTTTAACCTGTATTGTAGTGTCCTCTTTCATAAAATTGATAAATGCTTTTTACAAATTGATCTTTCTTCTCAGTGTTTCTTTTCCATATAAGAAGTAATGATTGCAATCAGAATATTTTCATGGATTCGCTAGACAAACTATTATTTTTCTTAATGCTTAGAAAATTTTATATATAAGTTAACATTTTTGGTATTCTGCATTACTTGCAGGTTTTCTTGTAAAATACTTAAAATTCATTTTACTCTAAGATTATTTCAATATTTGATATTGCCTGAAAAAAAAACTGTCAAGAATTTTGTTTCATATAAGAAGAAAATATCTTCTATTTTAACCTTTATAATGTTAAGTGGACTTGATAAAAAAATTGAATAATAATAGGTAAAAAATTATGATATTTTAAAGTAAATTTGTTTGCTATGAAACTGCTTACTTTTTTTAAAGTCTGCTGTAAATTTGAATAAATGTTCCTATAACTTTTATAATACTCCAAAATTTTCTTTAAATTTGTTGTGATGTGAAACTTGTGTTTTGACTTTAAAAATATCAAAATTATTGTTAAAGCTCTTTACAATATGATAACATTTTAATTGCAACTATTTAACAACACTTTTTGTATTAGTACTCTTAAAATATTTAGTTGAATATGTAAAAAAAAATGTAAGTTATCACAAAGATGCAAAAGTAATAATTTATTTCAACATTTCAGTGATAGAAAGTTTAAGATCAGTTGTTTTAGTTTGACCCACCGAATTTAAGTGTTTTTCTAATTTCTACACAGTTTAAACATCGCTTATTTGATTTGTATCTAAAATCTCCTGGCTATTTATACATTCCTGATAATAAAATCTTTAATTCTACATGAAATTTAAAACATTATGATTTTTATTTAACAAATAGATTTTTCATGTATTCTTGAATAAGCATTTAAGTATTATCATAGCAACAAATGAAAAAAAAAAAGATTTATTTTTGATTGAAGAAAATTAGAAAATCAGCTATATATCAATAATAAAAATGAAAATAATAGCTGCAGAATATTTTCTGTCTTTTTCCAAGTCTAAATATATACAGGATGTATCAAAACATTTGATATCATAAATAAAGAGGGTTTAGTATTAATATTAGACTATATGTATCTAAATTAGGTTCAATGACTGTTAGTTTCTCCCTTATACTATCATGATCTGATGATTGCACAAGCGAGAAACAACCGCCAAGTGCCACCAACTCTCTGTCTACACTATCCTAATTTACATACATATGTGCTATTGCCAATATTGAGCACTCTTTATTTTGATATCAAATTTTTGGAAACACCCTGTATATTCTGATATAGCATGATTCAGAATAAAAAGAAAAATTAAATTCTTTTGGTCAAAAATAATTCTAAGAGAAAAGCTTTATATTACTGACTAAAATTGAAATAAATACCTCCCTTCTTTCTCTAGATGAATGTTTCTGAAAATTGTCAAACATAATTGTTCTGCAAGAAAAATAAATATAGATATTAATAGTGGTTAATTAAGTTTATTGATTCTATTGTCTCTTTGAAAATCACTTGATATGATATATTGATTAGAGATGAGGAAATTGTATGATCACTTTACTGGTGTCTTTCTATTTTGGCTAAAAGAAAAATGATTAATCCTCTTAATTATTGAAAGTAATGTTAAATGGACCATTATTTTTTTTTCTTTTCTGCAAACCTCCATTCTTACAGTAATGGACAAAAAAGAAAAACAGTGAAAAAAATTAACCCTTTTTTTTTATTATTGCTCCAATAGTTCTCTTAGTTGTAGCAAAATATATTTTTTTTTACAAAGAAAATTTTCAGAAATATCAAAAAATAAGAAATTCTTTTAGAATTTTCTTTCCTTGATTTATATCCTAATTTGTTATTAGTCTTTTGCTAATGACTTTTTGCTACAACAAAGAGGATTTTGGCAATAATAATCAAAGAAAATAGTAACTTCCTATGTGAGTCTAAGTCATTGAAGTTTCACTAAAATTTGTTACAATAATAAAAAATGTTTTTGTTTTTTCATTATCTGGTTTTTTTTTGGGGGGGGGGTTGTCAAATATTGTCTCTTTTGGCATTCAACTCAAATCTGTAACCCAAGAAGAAAAGCACAATTATTATCTACTTAAAAGCCCATAGTGAGAGAACATCTTCAACTGATGATAACATTCATAATTGAACTTTTGGAGAGTTAAAAAACTGCCAAAACTGCTTCTTTCAAAACACTCTGATCTCTCGAAAAAAAAGGTTACATCCAATAGCTTTTGGATTTCTATCCTCTCTATCACATACATGATAATGTTTCTTGATGGCATGTTCAGTATATGTGAAATGCGCAGATATAATATTAAAATGTTTCCATATTGTAAAGTTCATTCTTGTCTGATATATCTGGATTAAAGAGTTTCTACTGAATAAAAGTTCATTTTCTTCATTTCTCTGTCTAGAAAGAATAACAGCTTGTGATGACTGCAATAAACAAGTGGACATTTTTAGTATTGATTGTCAACTAAGTATAAAAACATTCACTTATATAACATCAAACAGTTTTAGACATAATTTTTTATCTCTATTGATAATTGAGAGAGAAAAGTATTTTATAACCTCAGTAGTATTGTAGATTTTATAAGTATACACATATACAAACCAAGATTGATTTTTGCTTAATATATAGAAGTGGAAGGGTAGTCAATAATTATCCACACTTTTTCTTTTCATTGACTGTACTGAATTCTCGTACCAAAGAGTGCAGATAATTATTGACTCTCTCTTATAGCTTTCAAACTGTGGCTGTCAATTATATTTAATTTAATGAGACAGTTAATAGTATTTGGGAAATATCTACACTATTCTATTCCCAATTCTCTTTAATATCCATTTTTATTCAAAATGGCCCTTTCAGCAAATGTTTTATTGAATGGTTTGGTTAGATATGTTTTATACTAGGATAAAATATACAAAATATCTTATTTGACCTCTGTGTGTGTGTGTGTGTGTGTGTGTGTTTGTAGAGAATCAAAACATTTTTTACTTGGTTGAACATTGACTTTATTAAATTGTATATTCTGTCTGATACTAGTTATTGCATTTGGATACATATCATTAATAGTATAAGTCTAAAGAAACCCTGATATAACAATTATTATATCTATTTTTACATTTATAACAATGTTCTATTTATAGTATACTCAACTTATTATTTTAATTAATAAAAAGTTTTCATTTTTATTTTTGACCAAGATAAGGTTTTAAAAAAGTAAAAAGAAGGATAATCATTGTTGTGGACCAAAGAAAATGATTTGATTTCTAGCTTGACAAAGAATTTGATCTGGTGAATCTGTAGTTTAAAACTTATAAAATCATTTCTCACTAATCTCAAATATTACATTTACTTGTAATTCTGTTTATAATTCTTCATTTCTGAAACCTTCTTCAGTCTCTCAGATGTATTCTCAAAACATTGTGTTCAGTAGATGATTGGAACATTTTGTCTCAAAATTTATGAAAATAGTATCTTTAAAAAAGGAAATTAAAAGTATAGTAACTAAAGTCTGCTGTGGCATAGCAGTGATATCATCATATCTTGTGACCAAATTTCCTCAGACTGAATTTTCTGATGAAGGTTTTATTATTAGGATGATTAGTCAAATAATATATAGAATGTTCATTTTTGTTTTAATTTGTATCTGAAGTTAGTATTTCTATAAAATGATTTCTCTTAATAAAGGTTGAAAGAGATTTAAGATGGAATAATGATTGTTTATCAATTAGAGAAGAAAAGTAGTCATTCGCATATCAGAAATTGTTTGAATCATTGAACCTTTTCTTTGTTCTCTTGGTAGTGTTAACATTTCAAATAATGCCTTTTTTCCTGCTCTTTCTGACTTGTTTTTTTCCTTACTTACCTTTTCACATATTCATGGGATGTTAAAATACAGTTTTTAGTCTGAATCTTTTCTAATAAGAAACTAACTCTATTTAAAGAAAAAAAAGTTGCAAAGAGTTACTTAGCTGTCAAATGTCACCCTGATATTGTAATGTTGACAAACCCTTTAAATATGTTCCACTGTCCCTGTGAGATGTCTGCAGACTCAAAGGATATAATGAGACTATAATCAAAGAGGAGGTAGAAAAATCTAGTTTGGGGACCATATCAGAAGGGAATAAAATATATATTACTCCCTTTGAGATGAACCCCAGATAATTACTCTGGAGCACTGCTCGATAATGAGGAAGATAAGAGATGATATATATTGGCTTGTTGACTATAAATAAATCAGGTGAGAAATGATATCAACACTTTGTTCTTTTTGCTTAACAAGTTTAATGTTGGAAAACCATAGATCTGTTTTACTTAGAATTGACTAGGTGTTTTGTGTGCCTATCACTCCTTGAATAGATTATCCTGTTGGTTTTTTTCTTTGAAAAACAAAATGAAGTCCCATCCTTGCTAAGAGCAAAAGAATAAGTCAATTAAAACGTTAACAACATCAACAATAAGAGGTTTATTTGAACAAGTTCCAGTAAATTTACAATTGGTTAGCAATATTTGTTGGTATTTTTGAATTCTGAAAATCCACAATGCTATTATTTTTTATTTACTCATGATCTTTTATAATCACTATTTTGTATCAGTGACTAAAATGTTATTATCTCAGTGGCATTACTTATATTATTATCTACTCTATAAGAATGAATAGTGTGTATATGTATCCATGCTTATTTGAAACAGTTAAATTTCAGCCAGATTTTATAGATAGCAAAATTGGGTGACTTTTAAGGAGGGGAGGGAATCATTATTTTGGGATTTATTCAATAAAAACCTTTTAAAATCAAAATGTTGGTTTTTTTTTTCGTTAAGATTCTTGAATTTTGTTGTCCACAGTTAAAATCTTTTTGATACCAGTTATATCTTCTTATAAACAAAAAAAAAAACTTTCAGTTTTTGTTACTCTTGAGAAATAAATGATAAAAAAAGGTTTGGTTGAAATCAATCAACTATGAAAGAAAGCACAGACCAACTCACACATACATAAATATAGACTTTTTTTTTTTTTCATAGATGATCCTTCTCGTAGTATTAGATAAATATCCAAGTACAATTATTTTACATTGAAAGCTAATTTATTTGGCATTTACATATTTTATGTATTGTTGTACATTTAAAAAGGAAAAAAAATATCAATAATTTATAAAATAATTATATTTGGATATCTATTAAAGTTTTATTTTCTCTATTGCTTGACATGACATTTATTTTTTGTTCTGTTTTTGGGGCTTTGTAAGTTTGTAAATATCTACTGTCAGTAGGAATTTTATTTGATCAATCTCTTGATTATGGTCAGTCTACTGGTGTGGGTCAGTGACAAATGTATTTGTATCAGAATTGAGCAATAAACTGTTTTAATGTATTGGTTTAAGCTTGGTCTGTGTATTTATTTTACTTATTAAAAAATATGTACCTGTTTTTTTTTTTGTTTTTTTTTTTATCTGCTTTTCTTGCTTGTTATCCACTTTGCCTTGTGAAAGGGAATGAAGCTTCACTGCAGGTGTGACGCCAAGGTATTGTGAAGGGGAGGGTGAACACCCTTTACATCTAGTTAAGGGAGTAAAAAATTGTCATGAGAATTAGCACAGAACCCTCCTCCCCAGGTGACAGGCTTGCTTTTCTCTTTATTACCCATAAAAATATTGCTGTAACCTTTTTTAGTAATTTTCTTGTTTTTGTTGGGGTTTTTTTTCTCCTTCATTTTTACTCTGATTTTAATTTTATTAGATTCTTAGTATCAAATTAACCATTACATTGTCATTTAATATTTCAGCTAAAGTAAAAAAAAATGTTTTTTTCAATGAATATTAGAAGAATTTATCACTGAATATATTTCTACAGTATTCTCACAGTATTCTCTTGTCATCATAGTTATTAAACATAGAATTAATCATCTTATTTTAACAGCTGATAAAAAACATTAAATATCTACATATATATGAAATACAATTCATATATATATATATATATATATATATAATCAGTCATGCAACTGCTCTATTGTTATGCCTACTATACCCACTGCTGAGAGGTAAAATCTTCCCCCCAAAAAAGTATCCTGGGTATAACACTAAACTGCATCTGATGGTGAGACTCCAGCTCTGGAAATCTGCAAGGTGTAGAATACCCATTCAGATCCACTCTGACCTGTAGTGGTAGTATCTGTTAGGGTCCCATCTCTGGGTCAAATAGATCTGTTTAAAAAGTACTTGTATTTGATAGGATTGTCTACAAAAAAAATCTCTTAAGAAACAACAACGCAAAAAATGTAATCATGAACGTACTGTGAATGCAATTCCCTAACTTCTAGGTATAAAATAACCCTTGACTGGTTAACATTCTATTAAAACCAGTCATACAACCTGTTCTTACTACATATCAATGTGAAATTCCATTGCTATGGTAATATTATGGTATTAACTTTTCTAGTGATGTAAAAAATAATGATTTTTAATGTTGAATTTGATAAATAAAATTTCATGATCATTAAGTGGTTAATAAAATGTTATTTGTCAATTTTGAGGTGCAGAATTTTTTTGAAAATCTGAGAAGCCATATGTATACAAGAAAGAAAGAAATACATACAACTGCTACTTCAAAGATGACAGCAGTTGTACCACCAGCAAAGCCTTTGTCAGATCATGAACTTCAGATCGAGTGTGATTTTAGGGTTGAAACATGATTACCACTAACCCAGGCCACCCTCACTATAATTTACTATACCACCAGGTTTTGTTGTTTTTCTGTCACAGTGCAGAAATACCAGATTGATGCAGATACAGCTTCAGTCTGATCCTGGAGCCTCTTAATATATTTCTGTTTTCTCTTGGTGACAAACTGAGTTTAGTCAGATATGCAGAGATCAAATTATCAATAAAACTTTGGCATACAATATTAGCAGGAAATTTATCAGTTGTCCAGCCTTTGTGTATACATTGTTCTTGCAAATCTTCCTACTTTGCCAGCTTATATTGACATATGTCCAGTCAATATTTTCCTCAAAAGGAACAGTAAACATTATTTTTGACATTACATTTCTAACTAGTTATAATAAAAGGTCGGTTACTTTTTACTCATGAATCTTAAGAGCTGTGCATTATTTGAAAGAGTCATGCCTTACTAACATTATAGTCCTCAGCAAGTGCCATTCAGCTTGGAAAAGTGAGAAAGGATTCAAGACTAAATCAGATAATAGGACCTCACCATCTAAAATTGACCTCATCCACAAAATTTTAATGTTCAAAACTTTTATTAACTAAAACTACTTGTTAAAATATACTTTATAAAAGTGAAATGAATAAAAAGAAATTCACATAAATATCTGTTTTTAAAAGATTTTCTGAAGATTAAATAATCTAAATGTCCTCAACATAATCAAAGCTGTAGTTATCAGATATAGGGGTTGTGTGGGGATGTAACACTTTGATGTTTTCTTCATTGATGACTGAAATGTTTTCGTCTTTTATTTTTAATGTTTGCTTTGACTCCAATATATTTCTTATAAGTAGAAGTTTTGTCTCTTGTGTCATCAAATGAAGTTCCAGTTTTGGTGGGGGGGGTAGTAAGATAGTGCTCATCCTGGGAATGGTTTCTCTATCATAATGTTAGTCTTTGCCTTAATTTTAACTAAGTAATACAGGATATTTTATTAATAATGGTTCCCATGCAAGGACTTAAAAAGAAAATTATGAAAGACTGTGAAATTGTATATATGAGTTTATTTGTATTTCACCATCTTTAATTTTTGTTGGGTGGAGCATCTTGGGAACTATTTACTATAAATAACAAGGCTCTACTGTGTGTGTGTGTGTGTGTGTGTGTGTGTGTGTTTATTTACATATCACAAAAATGTAGAACAGTATCACAATATATAATCAATTGTAGAAAATGTGAGGCAAGGTAAAAACTTATGAATCCAAGTTTCATGGCTCCAATTATCAGGTGATCTGGTAATACAAATCTTGTTATATTTTAGATGTGAAACTTAGAGTTGTGATTTTTTACTTTCCTTACATTTTTTAGAATTAGTGATATATTGTGATTGTGCTCTACATTTTTGTATGTATCTAAAGTTTTTATGATTTAAAGTTACTTTAAGCATTTGATTTTAACTCACACACACACACACACACACACACACACAGTGTATGTGTGGAGGGTAGTTATTTACTATGCATTGCTTAATTGTAGCATAAAGCCTAAAGTATGGTGCACCCAGTGAGACTCAAACTCACTAGTAATGGTCTACAACTCTGAATTGCTTACCTTTACACCACTTTGTGTGTGTATGGGTAAAGATGTTTATGTACGTAATCTTGTGTGTGTGTGTGTGTGTATGTATATATATATATATATATATATATATAATATGCACATGTATACACCTACACACACATAACTATAAGAGTGTATATATAGGTTTTTATATATGTGTGCACACACACACACACATATATATATATATAAAACTGGAAGGTATTTTACTATATTTAGGCTATTTTAAGGAATGTTTGTTTAGATATATAATGTTACAAAGCAAAATGCTTTTTTTTTTAATACTTAGATTTTTTTATAAGAAAATTAGATAACCAAAGTTAATGTTCCCATTCAGTTCTAAAATGGTTGAATGTACCCGATACTGTAAATGAGATAAAACATGTGCTATAGTAAGCAAAGCTGACTAAATAAGATGTTATAAAATTCTTTTTTCTTTTGATTTGTGTTCTAATATCATGAGTGACCATAAAATCTTAAACAACCATTTGACAATCCAATACTTGAGTCCTTCTACAGCTCAATTCTATGTCAAATTCATGAGAAGCAGTCCAAATTTTTATGCTTGATCTGTGATAGAATTTGATTCTATGAAATGAAAAAAAAACAAATTTCCAACCAAGGTATAAAATTGTACTTGTAAAATCTGAGAATTGTATATATTTACCAACCCCCTCCACACAGACAGGATGTAATACAAGGTCAAATATTAAGCAGAGTTTGAATTCAGTTTTCGTTCTCCTAGACTGGTTATCTAACCAAGGCTAGAGAACCCAGCCTGCCTTAATATTTACTCATAGCTGGAGGGAGAATACTTGGATTCTTACCTTTCCTATGGGTATTGGTGCTATGTTTAGTGCAATCAGCCTTGCCTAGGCTTTGAACTTGTATTGCTTATTGTTTAAAGCTGACTTATCTTTCCATGAAAAGAAAGTCTTTGATTAGTTACTGTATCAATATTTTTATTATTAGTTTTTGCTGTGATCTACCAGAACCTGAAATATTTGCTTTACAGTGTATAGTAAAACTTTACTAAACCTGAAATATTGTGTATACAAATTCAAAATGTAAACCAGAAATCAACAATAGTTTTTCCTTCAAACAATTTAAAAATCCTGTTTGGTGTAAAATTAATATATGAATTTTAATCACATTATTTTTTTGCATGTTATCTCAATGAAAGACTTTTTTTTTTTTTTTTTATTCATTTTGATATTTTTTCATATACATTTGATTGAATAATCAGATTTGTCTTAAATCATTTTGTATATTTCAGTTATTCATTTACAGGTTTCTTTTTTCATTTTGGATGTGTCTGATGATTGTTTTGTTTTTTACCTTTTTCAATTTAGTTGAATCAATGTTGTTTTTTACAGTGATTAACAGTTTTCACATTTTGTTATTTGTTTTGAAATCATTTTGTCATTTTTTTTTCCTTTCAGGAACTAACTCACTTTTCTTTCACTCTTATTGACAGAGCTTAGAATAGGGTGACTGTATTCACTGCAGAGTGGTAAGACCCTCCACACACATACACACATACACACCAAAAAGAGATATCAGACACTAAACTACACCTGTTAGTGAGGCTTCAGTTCTGGAGATCTGGGGTATGTGGAGTACCTTTTCATTGCCATTACTCTCAGGTCCACTCTTGACCAGGGTGGTAGTACTTGTTAGGGTTTTTTTTATGGGTCAAATAGATCTGTTTGAAAATTATGTGTATTAGTTATATCAAGTGTTCCTTTCTATGTTAAAAAATATTAGAAAATACACTGAAAATATAAATATAAGAAGGTAATTTATGCAATTCTATAACCTCTAGGCATAAAATAAACCTAGAAAGGTTGATATTCCATTAAAATCAATCAATCACCTCACTTTTTTCTTTTCTTTCTTTATTAGGGTTTTTACCTTGCCATTTGCTTATCCAAAATTGTAATGTGTAAAAAGCCTGGATACAATAAACATTTTGTAAATAAGTTCTTTCAGCTTCTCCAAAAAGATCTTAATGGCTTTAAGATTAATATTGTAAAATTTTATGTGCATATATATATATATATATAAGTGTGCATGAATTGTTATATATCAAGGATGAGAAGAGAAAAAATGAAACTATTGATTTTGGGGTTATTGTTAATATAAAGTACATAGAAAGACTAATGTTGTGTCTATATATATATATATATATATATTTTTTAATGGACTTTATCAAATATATTTGTATGTGCAAATTTAAACCATAGCTAATCGCTATTCATAGCTTAATGTACCACATTGGAAATTGTGCATTGCTGTTTTTTTATTTCAATGGATTTGCATATCATGCATAGAAAATATTATTTCTAAAAAGTAAGGTTTTATTTGTATTTGTCTATTTTTTTAAAATTTATCATTTGATTAATTTTTAAAATCCTTTTTTCATATTTCTAATTTGTATGATGCAACATTTCAGCCTGATAAGCTAAGAAATTTTGTTTAATATTTTTTTTAATAACACTTCTATTGTTATGTTTGCTTGGGTTTTATGGCATATCAACCATTGTTGGTTATTTAATACCAAATCCTCTTTATACAAATGTATTAAATATATATGATTAAAAAAAAGAAAATGTACATATATGATTTTGTTTGTTTGAATTTTATGGCATATCAACCATTGTTGGTTATTTAAGGCTCAATCCAGTTTATTCATATATATTAGATATATGTGATTTGGTTTGGTTGGGTTTTATGGCATATCAAACATTGTTGATTATTTAATGCCAAATCCTCTTTATACATATAAATTTAATATATATGATTTGTAGATATATTTTGTTTATAATGTTTTTAAATGAGCCTAAGCTGATTCTTTTGCATACCTTAAAATGGTTCCAAGTTTTGCTATGTATCACTAACAATTCAATTAAACAGCAGTCATTAGTTTACACATAGTTAAATGATCAAACAGTTCTATTTCTAATAGTTCAGTTTAGGATAAATAATTTGTTTAAAGGGCTCTTTTAGGGGCTACCACTCCAAGCCTGAGTGGACCTGGGAGTGATGTCAATGAAGGGGTATTCACATTCTTTAAAGCTCTAGTATTATTATAACCTCACCATCAGATGGTTTAGTGTCATATCCAGGACCCACGTTTGGAGGAGTCTTACCCCTCTGCAAAGATGCAGTCGATGTATTCTACAGTCCCAGCCAACAGGAAATTTACTGATTTTATTCTAGAAATATTTTACTGGAGCTTATAATACATTGACCTGCATAAGGTTAAGAGTCCTCTCCCTCCCACCTAAAAAGGTGTGATACTAAACTTCACACCTGGAGATCTCAAGAGTATAAAGTACCTCTTCATTGTCGTTACACTTGGATCCAGGAGTGGTAGTAACATTTAGGGTCCCATTTATGGGTTAAATGGACCTGTTTAAAAATTATTTTTATTCAATAGGCCTGGGTGCAAAAAGAAAAACTCTCTTAAGAAACAACTCCACAAAAAATGTAAATCTGAACGTACGATGAATGTGATTCCCTAACCTCTTAGTATAAAATAACGCTTGATAGGTTGACATGCCATTAAAATCAATCAATCAAAAAATGTTATTTTTATCATTCTAATTCCAATTCATGGTACTTGTATTGATTACCCCGCCAAAAAGAAACATTCAATCATCATTTTAAAGTTTGTAAAGTAACATGCTTAGAAATAGTTACTTTTTTCTGGAAAGTCTGGCACTGGGAGTTACCAAATATTGGGAAATATATCATAAAAAGGGTGAAGAAAAATTACATTAGGAATTCATTACACTGGTTTTGATGAGAAAACCAACTGTTGAATCTATTCCCTTTGATCTTGCATGATTATTTTATGTGATTTTTATTTTAACCTCAAATTTAAAAAAAAATAAATCATAGGGGCTTTGATTTATGATTTATTTTTCATTTTTATTCAGGTTTTCAACTTTTCATATGTATTAGATATTTTGATATTTGCAAGATTAAGTCATGTCAGATATGGGACAGAGTTCTTTGCAAAATGATTTGATTTTTCTTTTTTTATTATTGTTAAAATAAGTGTGCAAACTATGACATTTGATTTTGTAATTATCTTTTTATTTTCTCTATTCAATATATTTGTCATTCTTCTTTCTTTAAAATTTGCAAATTTACTTCATGTAAAATATTCTAAATTATTTTTTTCTATTTTTTTTTTTTTTTTTTCTATTTGAACATAATTTCAGGTTTACATTTTAATTTCATCCTCACATTATCAAATATTGAAATTTTAATATGTACAGTTTTTTGGGGTTTGGTAAAAAAAAACAATTTTTCTGAAATTACCTCAAGGAATATTGTTGACTGAATATACTTTTTTGTCACTTTTTTTTCATCAAACTATTTGATTATTACATTTTTTTCTTCTTTCTCTTCTACTTGTGGTGAGTATTGTTTCTTTATTTTTTGCTTAACATGTTATATGGAAGATTTAATTAGATTTCATATCAAAGAATTAATATATTCTCTGGTCTATTGGCCTAGCGGTTAGAGTGTTCGCCAAAGGCCCGAGAGACCGGGATTCAATCCCAGGTCGAGTCATTCCAAAGACTCAAAAAATGGTACTTGATGCCTCCTTGCTTAACACTCAGCTTTATAAAGTATGAATCAGAGTAAAGTAGAGCAATCCAGGGAAAGGAGTCGCACCCTTCCCTATGCCTCTGTGTAGTAGCTATTGAAAAGGGAGCCTTCGGGTCCCCTTTAACTATAGTTGCCAACTTGACTTACTTATTTTACATAATTACAATGTTTTGGGGTTTTTTGAGGGGCGGGGGCTTTCCCACTTCACTTCCATTTTTATTTTTCATGTATTTACCCAACCCCTCTGCCACTAGATTAATTTGTTGTAAGCCGAGTAAAGGTGGTTTGAATACAGTTTTCCTTGGAGGAGTCCAAATCGCTGAACTGCAACCTCAAAGTGAGCGAGTTAAAACTCCAATTGCACTATAAGGTTCCCTTTTAGACTTATACCCATAGGAAAGGTATTAAATTCCCAGATATGGGATAAATAGTATCACTGCTGTTCTTCTACAAGGATTGCTTTGGCATTAAATAAGCCATGACAGTTGATATGCCATTAAACAAAGAAATCAGATCAAACCAGTTTTCCTTCTCCTAGATGAGTTGCCTGACTAAAGCTAAAAAAAACCTTTATGCCTTATTTACCCATAGTAGGTGGAAGAACAGATGGATTCATGCCTTTCCTAAGGACATTAGTGTGAAATAAAATACGAACAGCCTTACCCAGGATTTGAACTCTGGTTGCCAGTTCCATTGCCTATGCAGATAACTAAAATCTTTACCCTTATTAACATTTTATCATCACTTGTATTCTTAAAATTGATCAAATGAATTAAAAACTGGTTGAGTCTATTATTAAGATTGGTATTATACAAAGCGAAACAAATGTAATACCAATGTCTTTAAATATATAATTAACTGCCCTGTTAATTATGTGAAGTCTGTATTTGTGCTCACCTCAATCATTATAATTTTTCTTGGGAGCTAACTATTAAATGCTAATTAGATTACTTACTCTTATTTATATATTTGCAGTTATAGATTCAATAAATTGGATGATTTGATGTTAAGCTTAATCAAAGTATATTCTAATATATAAATCCTATTTCCTTTGGGGAAAGATAGAAAATGATATATTTTTTATTTGTCTATTCCATAATATTGTCAAAGAAAACAAAAGAAGAATTTTGTGCTTTATTCTATTTCTCTGAAAAAAGAAATTTCAATTACCCACTCACAGAAAAGAAATTAGAATTGATGCTATAAAAAATTGCTCTTTGGAGTCCATATGACTTGAAATCATATTGTGTAAACTTAGATTTGCTATTTAGAAACTGAAGTTTCTCAAGAGTAGAAATAATACAGTCAGTTACATGGTAAAGCATTTATCTAAAAAAAAAAAAAAAACAGTGAATAATACATGATTCAAAATAGTAAATGAATGAAAATTTGTAACTGAAATGTTAGTACTAAATTTAATTGTAGTCTTACTCTTAGATATAAGCCTTTTTAATATTTACATACATAATTTACAATGTTTTGTATAATTTTGAATTAGAGGCTCATGTGGTTTAACAGTCATCATCATCGCAAGTGAACATAGTTACCTAAATTCAAATCCTGAACAAGGCTATTTGCATTTCACATCATGCTGATATTCTTGGTAAAGTATGACTCCAAATATTCTCTCTCCAGCAGACTGGGCTCTTTCATTTTGGTATGGCAACTGGTCTAGAAAAAAAAACTTAGAATTCAAACTATTTATAGACCTGGAAAGGTTTAGAGTTATGACATTTCAAATAAGCAAACAAGATATTTTAAAGTTTATATCATGCTACAAAAAGAAAGTTTTCCAATTATTTTCTTCATTGATCAATTGACCTCGTTTGGTCCTGGGGCAGTACTACCCTTATTTTATGTCTTGAACAGCATAGCTGGCTAGAGGCCATTCTTCTCCAGATCCACAACTGGTTTGAATTCACAATTAGTAACTACAATTGATGTATTAGTGACTATTTTCTGTGCTTTTTTTAAACTTTGAAAAAGAAATTTCATTTTTTTTTCTCTTGAATTATACATTTGATTTGGGCTAAAAATGGATCAAAACATGTTTGATCATTAGAACAAGCTCTGATACATCAATTAGATCTTATCCAAATTTTATTAGAAATATAATCAGATCCTATAAATTTTATGACTTTAATTATAGTATTTATAACTATGAAATTTTTAATTTTTTTAAGATATTTGGAACCAGCATTTCACTTTTCTTGAAATATGCTCAGTAACTGCATATATTTGTGCTTATTCCTGAAAAAAAAATTGTAGTTATGATATTAGAATGAAGGCCTAATATTTTAGATTCATTTCTTGCATGAAATTAGACAAACTTTCATCTTATTTATTGATGCACTAAAATTGGCAATTCTAGTTCAAATCTTAGATGAGGCTGTTTATGTTTAATGTTGTGAAAAGGATTGAAATCATCTATTATATTTCCAGCTATGGATTAATATCAGGAAAGATGGATCTTGTGTCACATCCTGCTTATGGTGGAAGGATTGCATAAATACATACTTACCTGGTATAAACCAGAATGCACTAATTATCTATAATTCAGTATATAAGTTTTTTGGTCATCTTGAGGGGTGGGGGCACCCTCCCAAGCAGTAATTATCTATGAGATATATATATATATATATATATATATATATATATATAAGTAGGATTAGGGTCAATTCTTGGTGCCTAAGGTGCCTCGAAATAGCCGTGTTGAAGTAGTTGAGCAATTTTTATCCCCACTTTTATGTACACAAGCTTTAAATTAAACTTGATCTTGTATTAAATTCTGCTCTTATTGATTGGTAAATAAAATAACAATTCCACTTAAAAAAAAAAAAAACAACAAAAAAAAAACTGACTGATATCCTCAGAATGAAATTAAATTGCATCTGCTGAGGCCTCAGTTCTGGATATTTGGAGAGTGTGGAGTAACCCTTCATTGTCATTACTCCCAGGTCCACCTCGATATAATGTGGTAGTACCTATTAGGGTCCTTTTATGAGTCAAATAGATCTGTTTAAAAATTATTCTTATTTGATTGGAGTACCTAATGCTAAATAACTGTAAATTGTTTATATTAAGAATAGTTATTTGAAGCTAAAACTGCTGAATACTTGAAATCATACAAGTGTGTGCAAATTATTTGTATTAGATAGGAATACTTGAAATCATACAAGTGTGTACAAATTAATTGTATTAGATAGGAATATTTGATATATACGTAACTGTGTGCAAAAAAAAACAAAAAACTCTTAAACTACTATACAAAACATGTAAATATAAATGTACAATGAATGCAACTCCCTAACCCCAAGGCATGAAATAACCCTTGACTGGTTGACATGCCATTTGAATCAATCAATCAATTAATTCTTTCTTTCTTTGTTTTTGAACCTTTCATTCTTTCTTAAACAGTTTCTTTGTGTTATTTCAAAAATTTCCTTTTCTTAACAAACTTCTTGTAAGTTGCATTTTATATTTCACTCTCAACAGCTTCCGACAATAATTCATCTTGATTAGGGTGGGGAGTCCCCATGGTGTAATGGCTAAAGCGCTGGACTGCAGCCTTGAAGTCAGTGAGTTCAAACTCCAGTTGTGTGATTAAGTTCACTTTCAGACTAATATTCTTCGGAAAGGCTTGAACTCTCTTATCCCTCCAGCTATGGGTTTGAATAGTATTACTGCTGTTCTACAACAAAGATGGCTTTGGCATTAAATAACCCATGTAGATTGATATGCCATTAAACAAAGAAACCAAACCATCTTGTTGATTGCATGAATTAATCATCAGTTTTTTCTTTTATAAAAATAATTAAATGTCTGAGTTTAATATTTGTGCCGTTTATTTTCTCTCATTTGAGTTATAACAAAAATGTGTTTATGATTTCATTTTTATTTGAGTTAAAATCTAAATGTCTATAAAATTTTGTTGGATTGTTTTCCTTGACTTTTCGTCTCTCCAGATATTGAACTCAAGCCTCCAGAACCCAGTGTTGATCCTTCAGACCCTGATGCAGGCTGTTCATGTTAATGCTTATGATCTTGATGAACAAGAAGAAAAAAGAAAAGAAAAGAAAAAAAAAATCAAACAAACCCAAATTGAATTAAAATGAAGAAAAAATAAAAATTCCTTGATAGTATTGTGTAAGTGGCCTGCCTCATTGGGGGAGATATTGCATTTTAAGAACAAAAATTAAATTCAAATTCAAAATGTCATTTATGAAATGATTTAAAATAAAGATCAGATAAAAATTTAATTGAAAGCAAACAAATGTTTTGAAAAAAAAAAAAGAATGAAGAGATAAAATCGGTAAATGAAGAAGGAAAAAAAAAAGAATTGTACCTAATATAAAAGATGTTAATAATGAAATATCCCAAATATGCCATCGGCGGTAGCAAGCTTGTGCTTTTCTATTTCTGTTCTGCCTTTGGCGTTCTCTTGGTTTTAATTTAACACTTTATTTATTATTTGCCTGTTCCTCACCCTTCCTGATAAAACCTGAATTTCATAACCCTGCCCTATTAAAAAAAATAAATAAAAAATAATAATAATAATAATAATAATAAGGGAAAATCAAACTAGTTGTGATGACAATGTTTTATTTATTTATCATACTCTATTTCAATAATTTTGTTCTTTTAGAATCACTTTCATTTTTTCAAATTCCTTTTTTTATATATATATATATATATATAAACTTTCCCCACTTTCATATTTATTTTTGTGTTAAAATATTTATTTCCTTCCCTCACCTGTCTATTGTGCATGTGCTGCTGCTGCTGCTCCAGAGCCAGCCATCCTGCCGCCGTCATCCATCGCCTGCCTACCTGTCTGTCTATGCGTGAGTGAATCTGTTAGTAAATTTTCAGTCTAACAGTCCATGTCAGTATTCTGTAATGTTCTTAAACCAAGACTGATAAACCTACCCCAACTCCTTACTCTTCTATCTGTCCATCATTTCCTCCACTTATTCTTAACTGTCCACTTCATTACCTGCCAACTGTAATGTCTGGATTTTTTGGCTTTGTTGTTTTTCTTCTTCTATCAAGCAACTCTTATTTAAACATAATACAAAACCTTTTTCCTTAGGTCTTTCTATTATTACTTTCAATTTCCCCACCATTTCCAAAATGAGCTACAGCACCTTCTTGTACAGTTCATATCTGCTGTGATGGATGCAACCTTAGCTTTCTGATTCCTTTCTCCCCATAGGTTTCCCCTCACCTCCCCACCAATGATTTATTACACCCACCCCACTCCCAGATTCAATTTCTAAATTTTGCAAAGTCAAATTAGTATGACAAAATTTCCGATTTATATTTCAATGCTGCTACTCAAACAGAGGCTCAGTGAGTTTTTATTGTTTTTAGTCTATTTTAAGACTTTAAGACATTTTCTTTCAATTCTTGTTCTTGTTTAGGAGAAAAAGAAAATTAAAGATAAGCATTTAACAGTTATATATATATATATATATATATATATATATATATATATGGGAAAACTTTTTTAAAATAGCACTATATTAATAAAATTTACAAAACCGAAAAAAAAGCATTTTAGTACATTGATAGATAACATGTTTAAGTTGCTGGCCAAATCTGTTGTTTTGGGAGTGTCTTTTTTTTTTTTTTTTTTTGCTCTGCGTGCATCCCTGCCCTGACTCCATTTTCTTGCTTTACCTGGTTAGTCATTAACCAAGTCGAGTATATGTCTCCTTTTCCTTGACCACTTCTTGTGTCACTTGGCCAGAAGACAGTTTCTACATTTTTTTTTAAGTCCAGGTCATTGATCTTTTAATTAAGATAAAGATATTGGAAAAGATCAAGTTCTGTTGCTGCAGTGAAAATGTCACCAATATGTAAAAATATGTAACAGCCAGGATGTTCTGGGTTTTGATATTTTAAAAATATTAAGTGAAAATATTTTTAATTTGGTAGTTTACCTGGTAACATCACAAGGATATCTTTGCTTTTATTTCCCCCTGAACTCTGATTAACAAATGCTGATGTAGACTTTGTTTTATTTTTGTAGATCAAAGCTTTAAGGGTTGAAGAAAAACTTTTCTTTTTAAACCAAAAAACAACAGAAAAAAAATTCTTAAATATCAGTACTTATTATAAGGGGTTAACATTTTTAAGAAAAGCCATTTTAAAGACCCTTTAAAAAAACAATAGGTAAACTGCTTTGGTAAAAGAAATAAATGGTGTAAATAATTAATCTTGGAATATGACATGAATGGATTTTTGCTCTGTGATAAAAATTCAAGACAGCTGAAACTGTCTGTGCCATGGCCTTGGGGTAGTGGGATTAAAAAACATTTAGAAATGGTTGTTAGGATGTGGGTCGTAAGATTTCTGTTTGTCACACACATACACACACACACACACACACACACATATATATATAGTCATTTTTTCTGAAATTCCTGCCATCTGTTGTATATTTTTGGAATTTCTTCTTTCCAAGAATGTAGTAATTCTATGTTTTCTGTTTTGTTTTTTTACTTGGTTTGTCTAAATTCTGAGAAGTCCCTCTTCTGCATTTTTTTTTCCTTTTGTTCATTTAATGGCCATTGTCCATGCCTTGTACTTGCCTTCAACAAAAATGGCAGTGATAATCTATTTTAAAACTGCTCAGAACAAATAGGATGCAAGGAAAATATCCACAGTTATGATCCAACTTTTTACACTACTATCATTGGCATTTTTATTCTCTCTACTGATGTTGTTGGTCATACATTTACCCTAAAATAAGTATTCTCTTTACCTCCAAATACAAATTCAATTCTCTTTACCTCCAAATACAAATTCAATTTTCACTAAAACAAAAATTATCTTTTTAATCATTTACAGTTATATTTTTTTATATTTGGGAGTAAGGAGTGAAGTATCATTAGTAAGTGAGGAGGAGACTTTACTTAGTTTCTAAGCCTCTATAGACAAGTAGTTACAGTTCCGAAGTACTACTACTGTGCTGGGGTCTAGATATACTTGAAATAAAATCCCTTACAAAATCTTATCTGAAAAGATTTCTGTGCCTAAAAAATGTTGTCGTATACATTAACTTTTTGAAAAATCTTTAAATGACATCATTTAATTTTTTTTCTTGAATTTTAGTAAGCAAACAATACTTTACACACATAACACAGTAATTTACATATGAAACACAATTTTATTAAAAATATAATGATAATTTGATATAAAATTATTTCAAGTTTTATTTTAATATAAAAATAATTTATTTTAATACAATTTTATGTAATAATTTATTTTAATATGATGCAGTTTTAAAATGTTATGTCATGTGATGACAATGAATAAAAATTATAAGTTTTGTTTTTGTAAATTAAAAATTTTTCAAAATAAAAGTCATCTAAAAATGAAATACAACTCTATCACTTGGTTCAGCAGTGGCAATGAATATGACAATGTTTTTAGGTACAGAAATTTTCACAACTAACATCAGCATAAAATTTCATAGGGGACCTTTTTTCTTTTTTTTTCTTTTTTTTTTTTTCAAATGTGGACTCTGATAGTTCCAGTTCTGGATTAGATACCATAGCTCTCAAAGTGTAAATTAAAATCTCTCTGGTATTGATCATTTTAGCATGACTTTCAAATTGTTTCCTGATCATTTCTATTTTTAAAATCTTTAAAATTATAATCTGGAAATATTAGTCCAGGTTAAAAGTGCAGTAAGGATGACTCTAAGCCAAACTTTTTTAGACCTTATTTTTCTGATGCCGGTATCATTGGGGAATGAGAAAAGTTTTGTTAAGCGGGCCAAAGCCTTCATCAGAAAAATAAGGTCTAAAATGTTTAACTTTGGGTTACTCTGACCGCTCTTTTAATCTGGATTATATACAAAAAGAGAGTTTTTTTGGCGGGGGTTGCCTCTTATTCTCCTTTCTCTTCTTCTTTTGATCTACACCTGTTGCTATCCTTGCACAAAAAAGAACTCATTACTCTCTACCTGCCTGGTCTCCACCCAAAAACCCTCCCTCTTTCTGTGTTCTTACCAAATATATTAAAGAATAAGGCCAAATGTCTGACTTTTAGAAAATTTATTTGGAATTTATTATGACTGACCCACCCTCTTTTTTTTAGCAGGGGTTAGCTGCTCTCTTGTCCTTACTTTTCTCTCTACAACAGGTGTCAGCTGATAAACCCTCCTCTCTTTATAAGTACATTAACAAATAATTAATGATGTTTCAATGAAATTGTGCTAAATTTTTTATCATTTGTTTACAAAGAAAAAAAGTTTCTTCAAAAAAGTCTCCTTTTTAAAAAAAGGAGGAGGAAAAAAAGCATTTGCTTTTTTGAAAAAATAAAATGTCATTTTTTATTAATCAAGCCTTATTCAGTCTAATTTTTTTATTATTAAGAATGTGCCATTAATATTTGTTTTGTGAAGATTTGTTAAAAATTAAAATTTTTAATTATATTTTTTTCTTAAAACTAAAAGGACACACACACACACACACACACACACACACACACATTGTAATTTCTCTTACAACTTGGAGTAAAAAAAAAATGGTCTTATTCATTTTTTACAAAGAAACAAGATGTAAAACAATCATAAACCTACAAATCAAAAAAACAATCATTGAATAAAGACCTCTGATCTGTCTCTCTTTCTCTGCAACAATCATGGACAATATTGATGAACAATTTGATAAGTCTTTTTTAAATTAAATCCTTTTTGAATTTGTTGTGACAAAAAAAAAATAATAAAGGAGGAAAGGGATCACAACAGTCATTTTAGCAATCTGAGTAAAGTGTATTTTATAGTTTAAAAAACAATATGGCTTCAATTACTCTAAAATCTCTTAAGCAATTCAATGGCCACACATTTTAGCCTAGTAAAAGAATTATATTTGATTACGTGATTCTTTGAAGAAGAAACACATCACTCATTCTGCTCCTTATTTTTAATGTTGTAAAGTGCTTTGTTGCAGTGTATTATCCAAGAAGCTCCTTAGCCTTTCTGGTTTATATTTAGGAGCAAGAAGAAACTCAGCTATCAATGCTAATATACTGACTTAATTTGGTATATCATCAACAGCACCAAATCAGCAATCTAAAATCAAATCTTAACAATATTGTCAATTTTTTTAAAAATCTGGTCATGAGGCTACTCACAAAATGCATGTTTCTGGGGTTTTATATATATATATATATATATATATATATATATAGCTGGTTGCATTTTCACTTCTTTTTTTTCTTTTTTTTATTTTTTTTTTTTAAGATGTTTTGTAATAATTGTGCTCTTCACAATCGCCAATCTAAGACTAGTTTGATTATGAATTAATTCTTTTAATTCATCAGTTCATGTCAGCAGGTGTAAATACATAAAGCTTTTTATGGCAAAAGGAATAATAATAATAATAATAATTCCTCTAATAATGGATAGTAATTCTGTCTTCTGCATCTAATTATTTTATTTATTTATTGAGGTGAAGTTCATGTCTGTAATTTTTTTTTCTTCCATTAAGGTCATATGACAGTGGCCAGTCAACCATTGACATCTCTCCATGCTTCTGTCTTTCTTGGCTTGTAGAACTTGTAGAATATGGAAATGCTTTTCTTTAAAAAAAATATCAGCTGCAAAAATACACTAATAAATAAAGTAATGATTACAAATATTTTACAAATATTTCTTATGACTATCAAATTTATTGGCACTAAACCATAATGTATGCCAAACAGCTATTAGAGAGAAAAAGTATAATGAAAAATGGCAGGTTGTGAAACAGTCAACCATTTTTATTAAGGAGTATTATTATATCAGACAAGTTACTTCTCTGAGCCTTCTCTTGGAAAATTTACTTTTTTTGGTGGGAAAGCAGAGATGGTTGCTCATGTTCTAAATAGTTCATTTTTTTATTTTTTTTTTAATATCTCCAGAACTTTAGCCAGAGATGGAACATTTATATCCAGCGATTATCTTTACAATCTGTTATGAGCTCTTCTGAATTTGTGCTAAGTTTGTGATTGTTACAACTCTAGCAAAAATATTTAAAAAATAAAAAATACTGACAGGTTGCTTTCAGATGTGAATGTGTGTGATCACCATTCACTAAGATGGCATTTTTAATCTTGTTTCTCCCAGTTGAGAAATCTACTCTTTCACTATTACCTTTTTCTTCTCTCTCTCTCCTTTATCATGTTGGTGTTGTCAGTTGGATGTTGGTAGAGGTAGGAGTATATAAGCATCAATGATGCTCACTTTGATGAACTTTTTTTTCTCTCTTTTGGTTCAACTGGCAAAGTGGAGTATCACTCTCTACAATTCCCTGTCCCCCCACCATCTCTCTCTCTCTCTCTCTCTCAATTATGGTTCATAAATGTTTCAGATCAGTTTCCAAATCAATGAGGTTTTTTATTTCATTTTGGTTAAGAATTTTGTTTCTCTCCTAAATTTGAACAAGAGCTAAAATTATTAATTTATTTTTTTTTAATTTTTCAAAATGCTTCTGAAGCCTTCCTTCTCTGTGACTCTGCAAATTATTGATCAAGAAAAAGTTGTTTTTTTTTTGTTTTTTTTGTTTTTTGTTTTTTTTTCTGATTTTTTTTCTTTTTCTTTTCAAAAACTGCCCTTCATTTTCAGAAGGGAAAGATTGCCTGGTGTACCATCAGTTTTATTTGTTTGTTTGATCTGAAAGAACTCTCTCAATATTATTATAATATTATTATTTAAGATAGGATTTTAAAAAAAAATTTTGTTGTTGTAAGCAATGACATTGTTGAAGAAAAAAAAAATGAATACTGTTTTATAAAAGGGACATGATTTTACTTTTGTTAATAACTGTTTCCTTGCTTACAAAAAAACAAAAGTATTTGCTTATTAGATGAACCATATTTATACATTGTTTTTATTTGTTTTTATTTTATCTAATTTTTTTTTTGTCTTTTTCGATTTTGTTTTTTGTTTTTGTTTTTTCAGCTTTTTTCAGATCTTCTGTGAGTCTGTGTGCATGCGATTCTCAGTGAAATTGGAGCTCAATCCAAACATTATTTTGCGATAATCAAAAATGAAACAGTTTTTATAAAACAACTGCAGGTTATTTTTCAATCTTTTTAGATGCTTTTACAACTTACTTGAAAATTGTTTCAGTTTTTTTCTTTTTTTTTTTTCTGTTTTATTTGACTAATGTACAAGTTTACCCTAAAATCATTTTTTAATTTTGAAAAAAAAAAAAAAAAATCAACTTGCATGTGAATATTCAACATTAATGGTTCTGAAAAATGAAAATGAAGAAAGAATTAAGATTCTTCTGATAATTAATTGTGTATTTGAGAGAGGGAGAGAAAGAGAAGGAGGTGCCTAGATATTTCCATTAGCAATTTCTCAACAACAGTTACTTTGTTTTTGTTTTCTTTGTTAGAGATTAGGAACATTTTACAATGTATTTTCAATGAAATATTATCATACAACTTAGATAAATAAACAGTGATGAATTTCTTGATTTTAATATCTGTAGATCATTCAGTTTTCCTTGGGGAAAACTTGTACAGTAAATAAATTTATTTTTGCTGGGATTTATGTGGTCCAATGTTTATATCATATTAATAATACTAAGGTTGTGGTGGGAAAATTGTCTCAAGTTTTGGATTTGTAGAGTTCTATTAAAAAGAAAGTCAAATGGTAAAATTTAAAGGAATTTTTAATGGCCATTTTAAAAATTCAGTTGAGTTCAAATTTTATTATTTAAGTCAACAAATGATTGAGTTGTCTAATGTTTTAGACTGATAAGCCAATTGATAATGGAATGACTGGATTTTAAAAAAGAAATGGTATAATCTTTAAGAAAGATTTAGTATTGACTGTATCATTTGAATGTAATTTAGAATCTCTAACATAATAAGAGGATTATCCTTGATTAAGGATACTAATCAATAATCCTAGTGGTGCTCTTGCAGGATTTACAGATTATATATATCCTAATCTTGCTCTGGTTATTAGTCTCTTCTTTTTCCTTGATTTCTGTTGTATTTTTTTTCTTTCACTATCAGTTTATTTTGGGATACTAGCCTGGACTTGGTATCATTCATGCTCACTAAATTCTCAAAAAAAGCTGTGCTGGTTATGGCTTTATTTGATGGTTAGATACACAGGTTTCTGGAACAATTTTTTTCTTCTTTTTTTTTCTTTCTGTCTTTTTCTTTTTTCTAATTTAAAGAAAAATTGTGATGATACTCTTTCATTCCAACAATACTTTTGTTGTTCTTTTTGGGACCATTTGAAAATAACAATTGTAATTCTACAGATTCCATACTTCTGGTAAGCCACTAATTGTCACTTTCCATTCATAAGAGATTCAAGTTAATCTCTGTCTCTCTCTCCCTAAAACTTATTTGAATATTAGAGCAAGAGCTCGATTATTTTATAAAATAATTATATGTTGGACTACTATGTAGAAATTTTTATAAAAAAATGTTCTACGGCAGAAAGATTTTATGAATTTAAAAGAATGAGAATTTTCAAAGAGAACTATTTTTTTTAGATTAAGCATTCTTATTATTGATAATTTTGATTAGAATTTTCTTTGATTTTTAATTTTAGTTTCTTAGAACCAACAGATTGGAGACAAAGTAGCGAATGAGCTATAGCCAGGGCTACCTAGTTGGCCTGGGGGTCCAACTGAAACTAATTTGTTGCCCAGTGTACCAGATTATAACTTTTTTCAAGTGTACACCAGGTATTTCATTACATAATATATTCAAAACCACAAGGGCCCCTGTATAATTAGTATAGGGCTCAGAATATGGCGCCTCTGTATGATAAGTATAGGCCCACAGTGATCGTTAACTGGTGGGCTATGGGATAGTTCTCAGGTAAGCCACAGATATAGACCCTATAGTATAATGTAGGGACCCACAAAAAGGTAAATTCTGCTATGGCTATAGATGTGATTTAAGTTTTTGTAATACCAATTGCTCTTATAGCTTAAATTGGTAAAGCAGCTGGTACAGAAAAATCAAACTTACTTGGAAGATAAAATTCTTACTGAGAGCTTATCTTTTATTATTGTTGTCATAGAATCTGTTCTTTGCTGTTATAGAAATAATGGCCGACGTGAATTCCAATAAAAAGCAACTAAGATTAAAAAAATGAAAGAAAGTACAAGTCAAAATTAATTATTATGAAAACAAGCTAATTTTGATGTTGACCATAAATGATGCAAAAATAAGTTAGATACCAAATTGACAATCAGAAGTTTCTTTAAAATCTTTTCTTAAATTATTCAGTACCATTAAAAAATCTTTGTCTTTATTTCAAATTTTAAGCTTCAGTGCATTTTATTTATTTATTTATTTATTTTCATTTATTTGATTTTTTTTTTTTTTTTTTTTTTTTTTTTTTTAAGGAAAAGTCTTTCTTGCTGTGACATAAAAAAAAAATAGCAACACTCACCACCATTTTTGTTTTTCTTTTCCATTTTTTTGTTAACACAAACATTTTTAGTTTTGATTTGTGTGGGTAAAATATTTGCTAGATTAAATTTTAAGAATAAAGAAAAATAATTTCAGTTAATATTTAGTTGTGTTTGATTTTTTGAGAGGTTTTGTGTTATCTGGAATAATACTTGATTTATTTAACTGAAAATCTTTTGTTAATTTTTCTTTGCATTCAATGCTTTCCTTTATTCTGAACCCTTTTTTTCCAAGCTGAAAATATTCTGTTGAAAAAAATAACTTAAAATGAGAGGAGATGTTTCAGCATGATAGAAAGAACTGCTACAGTTTATAAATCATTCTATTTGGGGGCAATTTGGATTCTGGTTTGTTGTCATTTTTCATTGATGATAATTCTTTTTATTGATAACTTTGTAAAGAGTCATTGACATAATCAGAAATTACTTGGACAATTGAATGTCTTTGTATTCTTTATGTCAAGGTTAACACAATGTTTTAGTCAATGTCTTCTTCAGACTTTGTCAGATGTATAAGATAAGACCAAAATTAAAGAAAAAAGAAATCTTTTTCATATATATATATATATATATATATATATATATATAATCCAAAAAAGTGACAAATTGGTTAGTAATATACCAAACAGACCAAGGTAGGTAGATACAGCTTATCAATACTGTGTGGTTTTGGCTAAGCACAGTGGGTGATAGAATACTCTCTCTCCCCAGGTATAATTTTGGAAATACCCAGTTACTTAGTGTATTTATCGCTGCAGGAATAGACATTTGGTTAGTATATAAATTTCTTGGCCTAAGGCACAAAAGCTGACCAGCTGTTTAGTTCCAGAAGGCCTCCTCCCCCACCAGGCAGCACCTGTCCCTTGTCTAAAAGGGGTAAGGTCTGGGTTTCTTGCCTGCTGCTTGAGGGAAATGCAAATGGAATCCAAGTAATTTTTAAAACTACCACTTACTTCCTGCATAGCACCCTACATTTAAAAATGACCTTATGTCTATTTTAGCTTGTTGGGAAGCTAAAAAAAATAAAATCATCTGTCACTTTTTAGTTTTTCCAAATAAAAAGAATTTTACTCTTGGATTTTACACCTGAAGAATAGATTGGTCAAAAATGTTTTGTTTACAACATTAAGAATATGAAGATGTTCAATTGCCTTCAAAATTCCTGGTATGATGATTTATTTTGGTGTCTAAGTCGAATTATCAATTCTTAACAGTTCTTTTTTTTTTTTAACAGCTTGCCTGATTGTAAAGCTCTTTCTACTCATTTCCAGAACTTCTTATCTCTAGAGTTATTCAACTATAACAAAAAAATATAAGTGTATATATAGTAAGTGTAGAATTGCTTAGACTGAATGTGATAAAATATAAACGCTAATTTTATTCACTCTTCTTCAGATTGTTCCATGGATTTTTTTTTAACATTATAAAACTAAATTCCTTTCTCATCTAAGCTAGACCAAAATTGAACTTTTGCTGTAATGATTTTATTACCAGTTAGATAATAAAAGCTTTTTCTTCTTAATATAAATTATTTATTCAAATGTAGTAAAAAATTTTAAAAATTGCTCATATGAGTCTTTACACATCTAAGATATTTTAGAAATCAATAAATTCAAAATAATTTTTATTTATATGAATGATAACTAGTTTAATAATAAATTTATTGAGTTGGTCAAAATTCTAAATGAAAATTGTCTTGTTTTTCTTTTCCTCATTACAAAGCATTTTAATATAAAAAAGTTAATTTTTTTTTTTCATTGTAAAATTTCATTAAAAGTGAACAATTTTTGGAAAGAAAATGAGTAACTTAAATAAGAATAAAATATCTTGATAGTGGTATTCAGAATCTGGCTAAAATGAAATAAAAAAATTTTTTTTCTATTATCAAATTGTTTTTGAGGAAAAAGCTCTACCTAAAAATAAATCTACTACTATTAAAGATAAATAATATGATGACGATGATAATGATGTTCAAATTTCTCTTATTTTTCCTGTGGATTCCTTTCATTGTGTCTGCCACTATTTTTTTTTTCTTAGATGTACCAGTTTCTTCTCTTGTAATTAATAAAGATGCTGCAGCCACTGCCATTGTTGCCTATCTGCTTCCCTATTTCTATTCTCCCTTTTTGTGTGGCCAGCCAATTCTGTAACTATCTCATTTGGTCAACTCTTTAAATGACAAATAAATATATATATGAAGGAACATGATCTGTAAGACTCTTCTTTTCAAATATTGTCACAATATTGCTGTGAATTATATTCAACTATCAACCTGTATACAATTTCAAATTCTCTTTTATCTAGAGTAAGTTCTTTGTACTTTAAAAATTTTTTTTAATGTTCCATGCAATACAACCCACTGAAGGATCACGCCATATTTTTTGTTTGTGTGAACTGATCTACTAGTGGATCAGATATCAAAAACTACAGCACAATCCTCTAATGGATCATATACCAAAAAATATGATTCATTGATGGGTTGTATCACATTGAACATATTAAACAAATAAAAACTTTTTTTTTCTTTTTTTTTTTTTGTTGATAATGGTCTAATTTTTTTCCCCCCTTAAACTAAACATCTCTTCTGATCATTTAGATTCTACAAAAGTATTCTTCTTTTAAAATTTAATTATTGATACACTAGATAGACAACAACAACAATCTGCTATTGTTATTATAATCTTTTTATTACTATAAATATTAATTATTTTCTCTTCTTGTAAGTACGTTTGTCTCAGTATAGAAATGGCTGCCCTACTCTGCTCTAATCTATCGGCCTGCCTACCTACCTAACCTGCTCATCTGCTCGCCGCCGGATTAGTAAAACATTGATTGTTGGAGCACACAACATAATTTCATTGGATTTGCTGTTTCATCAGAAAACAGTGAAATGATAATCATTTTCCATGATAGTTAAACCTTGTAAAACATTAAAATGAATAAAAACAGCTAAAGTATACATTGTTTGAGTTGGTCATCATTTCTTTTGGTTTCTTGGAATTCAGCACCACTTTTAATTTTTTGTGTTAACAGTTGTGTTCTTCATAAAGCAAATTCACATCATCGCAGGTAGATAATTTTTTCGAATCCTTGAAGAGCAGGCAGAAAATTTGCCAAATAGAAACTATGTTCAAACAAATCATGATAATTTGATCAGCACAAAAACAATAGAATACTCACTTTTAATGATGACATTTTGTGAAACAACCTTTACATAATCAAACACCACAGTGGGGCTTCCTAACAATGTTTCTATACATTAACAGTGAATTGGTTAATTAGCAGCCAATAGGAAAATGCCTTATGTTGAGCTACTGAAAAATGACAAAATGTCACTCTGCCTGCAAAAGGATTAATGTATATAATTACCTGTAAAATAATTTGGGATTTTTGTAAATTATTTTAGTAATAAATTGTTTTCTAGCTAAACTTGGAGTTTAAAGTTGCAGGTTTTCATTTTGTAAAGGTCGGGGCTTGCATAGACTTCGTTTTGCATAAACATGTCAACTCCTGTCATAATAAGATCAACAAATTTATTTTAGAATCAACTGCAAGCAAATTATATTAAAATAAACAACTAGATGGATATCAGCTGAAATCTAGCAATGACATGTCAATAAAAATTTTAGTGATTACGTGTGTATAAAGCATTAGTTAAGGAATAATTAGAACAACATGTATAAGAAACCAATTCCAAAGATGCTGCGGTTCAGTCAAAAGGAGCAGAGAGTCTGCTGTCCAGGAAATAACAATGAGACCATAATGGGGCGGCCGAGTCACCAGAGAAGAAATGATTGAGTCTGTGGTGGTCCCTTTCACCTTGGGTGGGTTTATAGTTTCTGTTTATCTAATTAGTTGATGCATTTTCTTACCCTGTCCCTCTTTTTTTGCAGTCTACTGTAAATGATGCAGCCCAAATAAACTTTCATATCCTGCAACCAACAAAAACTTTTGACATGGTGCCATAATGCTACATGCCAAGTTTGTTTGTTTTTTCTCTTTATTATGTAATGTATGAATACAAAAAAAAAATACAACTTTTAGACTCTTTATAGATCATAGGGGAAAAGCTTGGCTATGTTAATGAGGTGCTTCAGTTTCAGTAATAAGTAGATTTCTTTTAATTTTTTTTATCACTAGCTACATGCCTTCCTGGTTTTGAATTGTCCTCCTTATAAAATGGTTGCTCACCAAGACTAGAGAACCCAACCTGCCCTACTACTTTACTCTTATATTCATGCTTTTCCTGAGGGTATTACTGTAAAGTGAATACAAACAACCTTGCCAAACATTGAACTGTAGCATTAGAGTTGACAGTTCAATCTCTCTTCCATTCCACTGCGGTAATGTGTTTGATCTAGCATTCCTGAACCTGGTTAGCAAGTGTTGATAGGGCTGCAAGTGTCACCTCACACCCACCCAAGCCAGAAATCAAGGTGTCCTGTGAACCCCAGTATATCACATGACTTTGTGATTTACTTTCTGTTTTCTAGTTTGGTTGCAGGGTTGTGAACACAGAAGGAAGAAGTGATGTCCCTAGAATAATGAATCTTAACACTGTTTATTGTTCATTTCTTCCTGCTTTCACAGCTCAGTGACTGGATTGATAAATTAAAATGATAAAAGGTCTTAACAGTAAAAAGTCAAAAAAAAATTTTTTGCGCTTTTTCTCTCCCTAACCAATGAATAGCAATTACCAACATAGTCTGTTGCTTACTATGCTATAACTGTTCATTATCTAATGACACTACAGACATTCATTTGAATGACAATTCATTTGTTGCCATGACTATACAACAAAAATCTCTCAGCCATTTTCCTTTTCCAAACCAATAAATGTTATGCAGCCGGTAATTCCATTTACAGCAGTGAAATAACCTGTGATAGCAAAGTCAATGTATTTTTAGAAAAGGGAAAAAATCTTTAAATACTTTACATTTAGGTATAAAGGATTTTAGATCAATTTATTATCTGGTAAATTTATTACTAATAAATTCATCACATGGTAAATTTATATAGCCCAGTCAGTTAGGGCTGTAGAATACACAAACTGCATCTCTTTCTAGGGGTAAGACGCTTCCCTACCCCACTGAGTTTCCTGGGTATGATACTAAACAATCTGAGGGTGAGGCTCCATTACTACCCGGTCCACTCTGACCCTGCATGGTAGTACCTGTTAGGGTCCCATCTATTGATCAAATAGAACTGTTCAACCTTTTACTGGGGATTATTAATATAAATAGAATTATTAGTCTTAGATAGCAATACTTGAAATCATCTTTGTGCAAATAAATGATAAATATTCAATGGAATCATTAATGGTTAATAGAAATATTTGAAACAATTTAACTGTGTGCAAACAAATGAACTCTAACTTGTTTACAAATAAAATTACCAATAATCTATTTACTTAAAAATCAAATGATATATATATATTTGGTGTTGAATAACTCACAATGGTTGATATGCAATAAAATACTCCCCAAACCAAAGTAAATTCATTGTATCAGATTAATTACTTTGATAGGGTTTCTCTAATCATAACTCTTTTGCTCTTTTTATTAAATTCTTAAAAATAATGATTAAATCTTGAATTTTGGCACAAATAAATTTTCCATACAATGAATTTACCAGACGTTGGTATGAAGAGGTATTGAAAAAAGGTATTTTTTCCTTTTAAAGGGTTAAAGAAATTTGTAAAGCAATGTGCAAATTGTGTTCAAATTTGAAATGTGTATGTGAAATAGCGTGTACATTTCAAAACTAATTCTTTTCTTGGTCAGGCCAAGAACTTTTCAGTACTATCTTAGAGACATGTATTGATACACTAATTCTAGCTATGTACCTGAAATATATAAACTACAATTAAAATTTGTATACAGGATATAAAAAAAAACAATCTGATATCATTTGAGATTTGAGAGTGTTTTAGAAAAATTGATATTGAATTATAATCTAATAACTTGACCAATTGATCTCAAATTTTAACAGCTTGTGTAGAAACAACTCTAAATTCTATGGGCTTTTTTTCCCCAGTGAATGACATTTCAATATCTGAAAAAAATTCATTTAACATTGAGTTGTTTCAACACGTTAACATTTGAGATCATTTGAACATGAATTGGTCAAATTATTACTTTACCAAATTATATCAATTTTTCTGAAAGGCCCTGTATTTTATGAAAATAATAATTTTCCTATCACCAGTCACCTTATCCACTAGTGATTTTATTTGCCTAGAAAAACCCAGTCCATACTATTAAATGATTGCTTGTATGCAAAATCACTTTTCAACAAACTAAAAATATCCTTTTTTGTGAAAATTTAATTTTTGGATGAAAAATTGTCATTCTTTATAATCATTTTAATAATTATCATAATTATTATTATTATCAAATGAAAAAAATATGAGTAAAAAATTGATTATAACACCCATAATTTCATGATAATATAAAAAAAAAAAATGCTTATAGGATTGTGAAACAAAATATGGAATGAGTTTATAGGTTTGATTTCAGCTTCTTCAAACTGATGACTTTTCATAATTGGTTAATCAGCTTGTGTTTTTAACTTCCCTGTGGCAAAGGAGGATGTGAGTGCGAGTCTCACTGAGAGCTTTTTCCATTTTTCTTAAAGATGAAAAATAAGGAACTAATATTTTTAATCGATAAGCTATATTAATTCTTTCACAAGTTATGTGATTTTAAATTATATATATTTGAAATTTAATGTGCATTTTAAATTTGATTTTTGGTTTGAATTTTTCAAGTCAGAAAAAGTAAAAATTTAAGCATCAGTATGGATTTTTTTTTTTTTCAATAAATATTTTTGAATGAAAATTTGTTAAACAGTTTTGAAAACAGTTTTATGTATATTCCATTTCTAGAATTGAAAAGTGTATAACATCTTTGATGCAAATCTGTTTTTTTTATTTGCTTTTATGCCATGTAATTGTAATAAATATTTGATTCATCTATTAATATTTGTCAAAAATTCATCATCATCAAAGCATGTTGATAGTACAGATTCCCTTAACTCTCTCTCACCATCCATCCCTACTGACAAGTCCTCTCGACAGCACTGTGTATTCACACAGAGCTGATGGATACAAGTTTCTGCTGGTTGGTCAACACTGATGTATTCACATGTCCATGGGAGAACTCTTACTTGAATGGTTTGTGAGATGGGAAGTAAGTGGCTGTACAACTGCTGTTTTGTGGGGTGCTGCTTCCAGAATTTGTTCAAAACTGCATGCAGCATTCTTATGTAGTTCTCATTTAGTTTTTTTTTCTCCAGATGTTTCATTAAAGTTCACTTGGTGCAACCATACAATAGTACTGACATGGCTTGGAAGAAAAACGTTAATGATGATAAAATTAAACTATAGGTGGAGCTGAAACTTCATAGGCTGTTGATGACTTTTTTACCCATGAGATCCAAGCACTGCAACAATGATGGAAAAAGTGTGTAGACAGTAAGAAGGACTGTGTTAAAAAAATAAACCTTAATTAATCACATTCCATTTTGGTCAGCCTATGAATTTTTCTATTAACCCTTGTAGTTTCTCTTGATGGTTGGTTGTATTTTATGGCATATCAACCTGTGGTGGTTATTTAATGCCATATCCTATTTTTATATTCATACATAGAAATGATTTTTAAACGAATAGTTTGAAGGTAACTTTATTTTTAAATGAGTAGTTAAAGCTCATTTGTTTGCATACAGTTAAATGGTTTTAAGTATTCTTATCAAATACTAATAATTCTATTTATCCAGTTTTATGTTGTATAAATAATTTGCATACAGCTGTATTATTTCAAATGATTGATAATAAAATGATTAGTAAATGATTGAACAATTCTATTTGACCCTTAAATAGAACCCTAACAGATACTAGCACTCCTGATAGTACTTACCTGCAGGATATTTTGGTTGCTTTTTCTATAGAAAAACAAAAATTTAAGAATTAAATAGTCAAGCAAAGAAGAATAGCGAGGAAGAGAGAAAAAAAAAGAATGATTGTCTTTCACGATAAACATCTTTTTTTGAATTTCTTAAAAATTAAGTATTTTTATTTTTCATATAGATTTATAAGTTGATAAGTCATTATTCAAAAGGTAAAAAAATCTTTTTTGGTTAAAATATACAGTGGCGGCTATAATGTTCAGAATGGCATAGTTTCGTCAGAAAAAGTAGGTATAACTTTTTATCTAAGTTATTTTAGATTCTATAATTTTCACAGACAAAAAATACAATATTAATTGTTATTCTGTAAAGTTTTGGTGTTGTTTGAGATGATAATAAAAAAAAGGATTGAATGATTTAGTGATTTACTACAAAACCCAGGGTGGCCAAAATGATCAGAACGATTGAAGAAATGAACAAAATACTCAAATATTACAGAAAATACAGAAATTATTAGGCTTTGAATGAAGGATAATCTAAGTATTGGGGCTATTGCAGAGATTGTAAACAAGTCAAAAAGTGTTGTTCACTGTATTCTTAAGGTCTACAATGATTATGGTTCGTCTGAAACAAGAAAGTCTACAGGTGGGCCAAGAATAAAGACCAAGAGAGAAGATCGTGCTATGGTAAAGTTGGTTAAAAAGGACTGATTTAAAACTGCTGCTGCTGTTTCTCGGGAAATGAGCATTCAACTGGGAAAACCTTTATCTAGGAAGACTGTGTCTCTTCATTTAGTTGAACAACAACTTTCAGCTAGAGCACCTGTAGTGAAGCCACTGATATACTCCAAGAATAAAAAGTGTCGTCTTGCTTTTGCAAATGAACATGTGTTATGGTCTCAAGAAAAATGGCAAACGGTGCATTTCAGTGATGAATCTAAGTTTTGTTAATTGGCTCAGATGGGAAAACGTACATTCGTTGAAAAGTAGGTGAAGAATTGTCACCTAAGTGCCTTAAGGCTAGTGTTAAATTCGGTTGAGTAAGTGTCATGGTTTGGGGGATGATATCTGGAGATGATGTGGGCCCCTTGGTGTGATTACAAGGAAAGGTAAATGCAGGAGCTTATAAACAACTTGTAAAAGATCATGTCTTGCTTGTGCTAAGAAATTCAACTAAGCAACCTTCCATATTCATGCAGGACAATGCCCTATGTCACAAGGCTATGGTAGTCATGAACTTCCTCAAGGCAGAAAATATTACTGTTATGGATTGGCCTCCTCAAAGCCCAGATCTCAATCCTATTGAGAATGTGTGAAAGACTCTAGGAGAATGTTCTAAAGCCAGAAATAAAAAAAAACAGAGCAATTATGGAATGCCCTTCTGGAAGAATGGAATAAAAACAATCGACAAGATATCAATAAATTAATTTCTTCATGCAGCCGAAGATGTCAGAGTGTGATTGAAGCTAAAGGGCTTCACACTAAATATTAAATGATTTCTGTATTTTTTGTAATATTTGAGTATTTTGTTCATTTCTTCAATCGTTCTGATCATTTTGGCTGCCCTGGGTTTTGTAGTAAATCACTAAATCATTCAATCCTTTTTTTATTATCATCTCAAACAACACCAAAACTTTACAGAATAACAATTAATATTGTATTTATAGTCTGTGAAAATTATAGAATCTAAAATAACTTAGATAAAAAGTTATACCTACTTTTTCTGATGAAACTATGCCATCCTGAACATTATGGCTGCCACTGTATATCCTATATTCTTATGTAATGAATAACATTTAAAGACCAATTTGTTCCAGCCTAGTTGGCTGTGGCTGTAGAATACACTGACTGCATCTCAGCAGTGGGATAAAACTTCATCCCCCAACGAAAGCCTAGTTAGCTGGGACTGTAGAATACACCAACTGCTTGTCTGCAGAGGGGTAAGATTTCCCCACTGAGTGTCCAAACAATCTGATGGTGAGGCTCTAGTCTTGGTACTTTAAGAAACTTGGAGTGCTCTTTCATTGTTATTGCTCTCAGGTCCACTCTGAACTGGAGTGGTAGCACCTGATAGGGTCCTATTTATGGGTCAAATAAAACTATTTGACATTTAAACTGTGTGCAAACAAATGACATGCTAAATTGAATTGCAATAGAACTGTTTGATCATTGAACCGTGTGTAAACAAATGACTAATGTTTAATAGAATTGTTAGTGATGCATTGCAATAATTGTAACCACTTCACTATGTGCAAACAAATGATTAATATTGAACAGAATTATAAGTGTTTGATAGCAATAATTCGAACCATTTAACTGTGTAGAAACAATAGCAATACTAGTGTGCAAACAAATTAGTTCTAACTCATTTAGAAATAAAATTAGCAACAAACTAATCTCTTATATATCATGAATATCTATTTAAATGTGTGCAAACAAATGACTGATGTGAAATCATTAATGTTATATAGCAATGCTTGAAACCATTTAACCGTGTGCTAAAAGAATAAGCTCAGGCTTGTTTAGAAATGTTTTCAATAAAAATTTTCCAATAATATATATCTAATATATATAAAGTATCCAGGGAATGGAGTAGCACCCTCCCCTGCACCTCGGTGTAGTAGCTATTGAAAAGGGAGCCTTTGGTTCACCCTCGACGAAGGTCACCAACAATATATAAAGTAGATTTGCCATTAAATAACCAACAATGGTTGATATGCCATAAAACCCAACCAAACCAATTTGATAAAAAAAAAATGGTCATGAGAAACATCTAAGTTTTCCTTGTTTGTTCTGGCCCAAATTATATGATAAAAACACCTTTTTGAGGCTAAAAATTAGTTGTTCAAAACAATGTCATTCATTACTCACTTGTACTGTATTTTTAAAATGCAATCATCGTCTTAATTTTCTACAGATTCATTTAACCTATTAACAACAACTGAAGCAGTTGTCATTTTTTCAATATGGTGATAACTTTAACCTATTAAATGTCAACTGTTTCTACATGTTGGCCCTGAACAGAAGATTTAGTAGTTGACAAAGAAACAAATATGTCAGGTATTTCACTAGCAGAGTGTTCCCTCAATGGAAGTAAAATAATCCTCCTCCTCTTCTTCTTCTTCTTAGTAGTAAAAGTAGTTTTATATTTTTTATTTTATTATTTATTTACTGCTACCTTCTTTATTAGAATTTCTTGTGTCAAAAGAAACCAATCCTGATAATGTTTTAGAGATTTTTTAATGTATTCAAAGGGAGAAAATAATTTCAAAAATCATCTCAGAAACTAATGTGGGTGCTAATGAAATTTACAGACAGATATTCATCTGAGGATTATTTAACAAGAAGTACTTCATAAATTTATTTTTTTATCTGATAAATTATCAATTGTGATTCCACTACTAAAATTTTATTCACAATTGCTTGATTAACCATTTTAGCAAATATATTTCTAAAGCTCTTCATTAATAATAGCCTGCTTTGACCTTCTCCTTAAACTGAAATAACTTTTGGGTCCTAATTGCTTGAAAAAAGGAGAAAGCTTATTTGATACCCTGAGAAAACTGAATTGCTATCAATTCCAAAAAAAAAAAAAAAGGGAAAGTTTCATTATTTGTATAGATAAAAACCATTGTCATAAGTTTTTTTTATTCATTCAAATGTACCAAACTGAAATAAATTAAATTAATAGCTATTAGAAATGATCCAAAATTATATTGAAAGAATGAGAGGCTTGCAAAATAATTACTTGACCACAGGAACACTTGCAAAGGCACATGATAAAATAGATCCTATTTTCTAAAATGCTTTATTTTTAAAAATTTTTGTTAAATGTTGACACATATTTATTTGAATGAATCCCATTGATTTACTTTTCAATTAAATTATTTTTAATCTGAACATTTACTAAAGAAAAATAATTTTTTAAAGTAAAACATTTTTAAGATTTAGGAAAGCAAAAAAAAAATTTTTGTCAGTCTTATTAGTGTTTTTTTTTAAATAATTTCCTGTCCCAATTGAAGATTTTAAATAATTTCCTGTTCCAATTGAAAATTTTAAATAATTTCTAGTTCCAATTGAAAATTTTAAATAATTTCCTGTTCCAATTGAAGGGTTTAAAAAGAAACAACAAAACAACAAAAGAAAAAAAAGCAAAACAAAATAAAACTTTTCAGTCTTATTAATGTTTTTTTAAATAATTTTCTGTTCCAATTAAAATTTTTAAATAATTTCTTGCTCCAATTGAAGGTTATAAGAAAAAAAACCAAAATAACAAAAGAAAAAAAAAAAGAAAAAAACGACCCCACCCCAAAATACAATATATACAATACAGTTTGAAGATTGAAAAAAAATTAAAATTTAGTTTCTTCTTTGTCTACATATTTTGATTTTGGAGGGCATCTCATAGGATTCAATCTAGATTATTAAATCATTGTCACTGAGTTTGATCCTTACTGGGTGCTTTGTACTTATGGTCTTGTGCAATAACTGAGTTAAGCTTAGTCAATAACTATTTTGTTTTTTGGTTCAGATTGCATTGATGAGAAATTTATTGTGATTAAAAATTTATTTTTCTCTGAAATATTTTACTTTCAACATTTAAATAAGTTGTGGATTTTTATTGCTCTAAAAAAAAACAACTGTTTGATGTTAGATTTTTGAAAAAATGATTGATAAGAACTTTTAAAAATAAGTTGTTGATTTAAGTCCTTTTGAATTTTAAATAATTTAATTTTTACAAAATAAAACTTAGTACAGAATTTCCCTTTACAAAATAAAGTTTCATAGAGAATAGACAGCAAAGAAATTAGCATATAACTTACATATAATTTACATATGTTTCTGTATAACAGAAACAAATGTGAATAATACTGTTTTTTGTTTTTTTTGACTGCTTGTAATTATAAATGTGTATCTGATTGAAATTTCATTTTTTTAAGCTTTAGAACCATAATGACTGAACTTCCTGTCATCCAAAATTGCAGCTATGAAGAGAAGTATTCTTATTTTGTGTCTGTTTTCCTCATTGGACAGGAGAAGAGGACCAAGATCAAATCTGACATTGATGCCAGATATCTTGGTTCCTACTTGATCTCTGGTTGAACTTCTGTCACTATTCTTTCTTTCTTTTTCTTTTCCTCTGCAGATTATGTCTTTCAGGAATTATGAAGAATGAGATGATCTAATTTACACCTTACAGAGATATTGAAATAGTAGTTTTATTTACTGTTTGTTTGGAGGTCGTCCATTTGCCAAGAAGTGATTAAAACATTGAATTTGAGCAGCAGTTTTGAAATATTTTAGTATGAAGATCATATCATTTACTTAACACAGAATGAATAAGATTTCTTTTATAATCAAAGGGACAAGACCATGGAAAAAGAAAAAAAGAACAATTACAAAAAATGAAATCTTGTATCAGATGAATGGTGAACTGGAGGCTAATTTGGTGACCTGTAGATTAATGACCTGTTGGTTAATTTGGTGATCCGTTGGTTAATTTGGTGACCTGCAGGTTAATTTGGTGATCTGTAGGCTAATTTGGTGATCTTTAGATTAATGACCCATAGGTTAATTTGGTGACCTGTAGGTTAATTTGGTGATCTGTAGGCTAATTTGGTGATCTTTAGATTAATGACCCATAGGTTAATTTGGTGACCTGTAGGTTAATTTGGTGATCTGTAGGCTAATTTGCTGACCTGTAGATGAATGACCTGTAGGTTAATTTGGTGACCTATAGGCTAATTTGGTGACCGGCAGGTAAATTTGGTGATCTGTAGGCTAATTTGCTGACCTGTAGGTTAATTTGGTGACCTGTAGATTAATGATCTGTAGGCTAATTTCGTGAACTTTGTAATCTACTAATGTATGACGGATTAGTAAGAGATGAGAAATTTACTTTAAATGAGAGGGTGCTGAAAAGTTATTGGACCAACCAAGAAAGGAATGACTTAGAACATGAAACATACTATACCGCATATTTATCCTGAGGTTCAGCACACTTGGCAAATAGTTTCCCAAGTTTATTTAAGCCTTCCCTGGACCTCATTGATATTGTTCATCATAAACTGCCCTATATCATGAAAACAAAAATTTAACATTCTATTAGTGTTGTGGCCCTGAAGGGCCAGAAATGAATAACACAAAGAGATGTAAGGTTTACAGCAGTGTTAGAAAGGGTCTATGATGTGATATCATGGGGTATATCACCATAACAATTAAGTACACCAGAATGAAACTCTTTTTTAAAAGAAAATTTAAATCCTTAACTTTCATTGGCAGTAATTGTTCATCTATGCCAAATGTTGTTTGAAAGAAAGAATGAGTGAATAATGGAGAATGAAATGAAAGAAATAACTTTTTATCAAAAGTTATTTTACTGATATAAACATGCAACATACCAATGACATGCATTTCTAAGAAGCAACTTATAAATTACTGACACAATAAAAATTATTCTGTATAAATTTCAAAATATCTTTAAGTTTAACATATCATATTTTTTTTTGTGTTGTGTCATACAACACTTTCAAGAGACTCTGTGAATTTCTATCTATTGTAATAAACATTTGAATTTTATAAGCAGACGTTCATTTTTGAAAATTGGGACCTCTCGTATGTAAAATTCAATTTGCAATAATTTCTTTCCCCAATAAAACGATGTGACTTCAAGAAGAAATATGGTGTGAATTTGGAGAAAGACTAAAGTCAGGAGTGTGAAGAACATCAAAAAGCAGCTGCATCTTCTACTTGTATTGAAATTTGAGGAAGCAAATAGCTTCTGACTGCTGGATGTTAAGGATCTGCAATAAATATATAAAGTTGTTATTTTGTTTCTGTCGAATTCGTTACTTATAATCATCATTCGTGAATAATGCTATTTACATAAAAATTTGATAATTCAAAAAGAAATTATCGATTCAATTATATAAACTTTTTTGAATTTGTATAATATTGTCTTGAAAATTTGTTGGTATTAAATAATAAAGAAATAACCCAATAACATAAAAAATAAACTAAACGCAAAATTAGATAAATAAATACAAGAAATAACAATCTCTCAGGAGGTCTCTGACAAAAAAAGGCAATCAATGCATCAATATGGGATTCCTTATGTCAAAGAAACTCTTTCTCGGATCTCTATAGACATGTTGACCGGAAGGACGGCTATTTACTTGATTCGTGAAAAACATTCCATGAAATTGTTGTAAACCTGGGAATAAAAGTTAAGTTTGAAAATATCCCTGTCTTTTTTTCTGTCATTCATTCCTTTTCAACCTGAACAACATCAACAAAAGTAAGTAACCAACTTCATAATCTTTTCTCAACACATAAACATCTTACACTCCATAAATTATACTTGGAGGTTTATTGTAAATGCAAACACTCAAAAAATTCAATTGGCTGTGACAATGAAGGTCCATTGCGTTCTCGTAGAAAAAGAGACAAACTTTGTCTGGCGTGTTGAGCGGTGATATTAAGAGAAATGACTTACCTCAGTTCAACGTGTCTTGCGTGTAGAGTGCCGGAGGTGAAAAAAAAATCGGCCGTTTTTAGAGGAGGAATTCATAGGACACCTGTCTCGTCTATGGCGAGACGAGATTTGTTTCGCATGCAAATTTTGTTGCATAAAAGGAGCAATGCCAGTAGCAATAGCGTCTTTTTTGTTTTCTGCAGACTGCCAGTTTGACAGACAGACAGACAGACAGAGCGAAGAAAAGTGACGAGAGGGAAAATAAATCACACAATCCAGTTCCTTCCATTGTACAATTACCCCGACTGCCTAGTAATCGACTTTGATCCAACAACTAAAATTTTCAAATTATTTCGGCACTCGTCATTCCTCGGCGATGTCGGGCAAGGCATTTGATATCCGGCTGATTCCAGAGTTCAGTGGTGCCGCGACAGACATGCCTATTGTCGAATGGATGGAGAACGTGGAGCTGGTCTGCGAACAATGCACTATGGACAGAATGGAGCATGTCTTGCCGCTACGTCTACGAGATGGTGCCCTCGCCGTGTATCGGAACAGAGGGCGGACCCAAAAGAAATAAAGAGAGCCCTTATGACCGCATACGCAACGGATGCATTTAATGCAAAACGACTTCTTGGCAGAATTACATCGCCTTACTAGGCTGGTTGGGTAACCGCTGCCAGAACGTTGGATGACATGCGCGTTTATGCCAGGGCTGCTGCAGCGTGTCAGATAGCTTTTCCAGGCATCATCTAGGATGGACACCATGACCCTGGAACAGCTACTGACCCGGACTCGTGCCATTATGACTGGTGATCGAGGACAAGAGGAACCCATCGTTGCGGCCGCGCAAACGAGCCGAAGCAATATTAAAGCTTCTCCCAAGTTGGGATCCCACACTAGAATAGAATGCTACAACTGCAACAGTCAGGGCCACGTAGCGAGCAGTTGTGCGAGCAGAAGACAAGGTGTGCATGTGCGCTGATACCGTTGAAACAGAGCAGGATATATATAGCTCGGGACTGCCCGGCAAACTAGGACGGTGACAAACTATGAATTAAATGCTACCGGTTATCAGAGTCCACGTTGATGAGACACCATGCACAACACACGTCGACTGTACTTGCTCTCGGACCATTATAAGTACAGGACTTTGCCGCGTTTGGAAGAAGAGAAGCGTTAGAGTGACCACTATAAGCGGTGAAATGTGCAAGTATCACGGAATAGGGACAGTAAAAGTCCACACAAACACTGGGAATACAGCTGACGTCGAAGCGCTAGTAGTACATAAGAGGCCATTAGACTTCGAACTGTTGCCGGGTTATGATGATATCAAAGCCTTGGGAGGTGTTTTAATCGCACAGACGGGAATGGTAAAGTTTTTCGAGGAGGCTTCCATATGTGCAGCACTCAAGATTGACCAACCTGTCTTTAGCGTCGAGTTCGACCAGCAACAGAAGGTGAGGACTGCCACATTGGAAATGGTCGGCAGACAGGGAATCGGACAAGCAACAAAACGGCGTCACTGAATACCATGTGCCCAGTCAAATAAGACCGGCGTATGAAAAGGAGCTCAGCACATGGATTAACAATAGCTGGTTGCTTCCCTACTCCCATGAAAAACTTTGATTTCCTAAAGGCCTGATACCGCTATACCGGTGATTGTGCAGGAGAACAAGGCAAAAGTAAGGCTGGTAATGGACTACCGGGAACTAAACCAAAACGTCGATGCATTTACGACTGATGCTGATGTTTGTGCCAACAAACTGAGAGAATGGCGCCAACATGGACCTAATGGATCCTTGCTGGATCTGAAAAGGGCCTACCTGCAAGTCCGGGTCAGTGAATCATTGTGGCCGTTTCAAACAGTAAAGTTTGCTGGCAGAAGGTACTGTTTCACTAGACTGGGCTTTGGGTTAAACGTGGCACCACAAATAATGAAGACAATATTTGGTGTGGTGTTGTCTGAAGAAAAGAAGGTAAAAGAGGGGGCATTTGCGTATCTCGACGACATTTATTGTGTCGTCACTGCAGGTTAGAACGAAACTGGCCCGATTTGGTTTGATTTGTAAAGACCCAGAACGGCTGGAAAATGATGCCCGTGTGTTTAGTTTGGATGTCCATGGAGAGCAAAGAACCTTGCAATGGAGGTGTAGAACTGCCGTTCCAGAAGTATCCGACGTGCTGTTTTTTATCTGTGTGGTAGGCTCGTGGGATACCTACTAGTATATGGATGGCTTCGCGTGGTGGTAAGCACTATGAAGCACGGACTAAGTACAGTTACCAAAGATTGGGACGGCGATACTACCGACTACTTGCTTGTTCATATGGTGACAGAGGCCATAGCGAGTGTGAAGAAGAGCAATGTTGCCAGAGGAGATTGGTGTGTGTAGGGAAAAAGATAAACGTCAGGGTTGATGCCAGCACCTTGGCGATCGGGGTCTTATTAGAAAAGAACGGAGTTATAATCAAGGATGTGTGCTTGATGCAGCCAATGAATGATGCTTCACATATCAATCTGGCAGAGCTGGACGTTGTACGGAAAGGCATGAACCTGGTGCATATGTGGACTGACACCTTATAAGTGTACCACTTGGTGTCCCGACTGCCAAGTAATCGACTTTGATCCAACAACTAAAATCTACATTGGCATTTCTGAGGTCACATGATGAATTTAATTTTATCTTTATCCATTATCAATTATCAATTATCTTCCACCTGCAAAATATTATTTGCTTATCCAAGCATATTTTTTGGAACCACCAATGAAGCATGCCAAATAGAAAATTAGAGAGTTGTGTGCTGCCTATTGAGTGAAGGTGCCCACATTTGCATTAGTAAAATTTTAAAAAGGAAAATGCACATCACTATTTAATTTGTTGATTTACAGAATATATTATAACGCTAAGTTTGACCGTAAAATTTTCTTAGAAAATGATGTATAGTGAACAATTTGGATCAATAACATCTGACTATATGGTTAGGAAATGTGGCCCAATATTCGAAGCCCTATACTTATTGTACAGTGGCCCCATATTCGAAGCCCTATACTTATTGTACAAAGACCCCATATTCGAAGCCCTATACTTATTGTACAGTGGCCCCATATTCCAAGCCCTATACTTATTGTACAGTGGCCCTATATTCCAAGCCCTATACTTATTGTACAGTGGCCCCATATTCCAAGACCTACACTTATTATACAGGTGCCCCATATTCGAAGCCCTATACTTATTGTACAGGGGCCCTATTTTCTAAGCCCTATACTTATTGTACAGGGGCCCCATATTCCAAGCCCTATACTTATTGTACTGTGGCCCCATATTCCAAGACCTACACTTATTATACAGGTGCCCCATATTCGAAGCCCTATACTTATTGTACAGGGGCTCCATATTCCAAGCCCTATACTTATTATACAGGGGCCCCATATTCCAATCTCTATACTTATTGTACAGGGGCCCTATTTTCTAAGCCCTATACTTATTGTACAGTGGCTCCATATTCCCAACCCTATACTTATTGTACAGTGGCCCCATATTCCAAGCCCTATACTTATTGTACAGTGGCCCCATATTCCAAGCCCTATACTTATTGTACAGTGGCCCCATATTCCAAGCCCTATACTTATTGTGCAGTGGCCCCATATTCCAATCCCTATTCTTATTGTACAGTGGCCCCATATTCCAAGCCCTATACTTATTGTACTGTGGCCCCATATTCCAAGCCCTATACTTATTGTACAGAGGCCCCATATTCCAATCTCTATACTTATTGTACTGTGGCCCCATATTCCAAGCCCTATTCTTATTGTACAGTGGCCCCATATTCCAATCTCTATACTTATTGTACTGTGGCCCCATATTCCAAGCCTTATACTTATTGTACAGAGGCCCCATATTCCAAGCCTTATACTTATTGTACTGTGGCCCCTATTTTCTAAGCTCTATACTTGTTGTACAGAGGCTTCATATTCCAAGCCCTATACTTATAATACATGGGCCCCATATTCCAAGCCCTACACTTATTGTACAGGAGCTCTATTTTTTAAACCCTATACTTATTATATAGGAGCTCCATATTCCAAGCCCTATACTTATTGTAAAGGGGCCCTATTTTTTAAGCCCTCTACTTATTGTGCAGAGGCCCTATTTTCTAAGCCCTATATTTATTGTATAGTGGCCCCATATTCCAAGCCCTATACCTATTGTACAGGTACCTCTATGGTTTTGAAAATATCATATAATGAAATAACCGATGTGCAAGTGAAATAATTTTTTAATTGGGCAGACTGTGCAACAAATTTGTCTCAGAAGGCCCCTAAATACCCATGTGCCCTAGGCCAATGGTGTACTATATCTATCGCTAAATCCTATGAGGCTGATATATGCCTATTTGTCTATATTTGTCTTAACACAAAAAATAAACTATCAAAATTTAAGTGACTGGTGATATTTTGTGACTATTAACCATAAAATCTTAATCAATTCTTGTTTATATTTGATCCTAAGACAAAGAAATCTTGATCTCTGCTGCTTTGGAAGAGGTGACAAAAGGACATAGCTGTTTGTGAAATATTCTCTTTTTGCTAACAACAATGTAGTTCTTATTTTCAAATTGAAACTCTAAAACCTATCAACAATCAAAGTTTTCTACATTTAGTTTTAATTTCTAAAAATGAATCTTAGACAATCTCAACATTCAATAAATCAATTTAAGCTTAAGAAAAAATGTTTTTTTAGAATCAATACAGTCAGTAATAAGAATTTTACTAGTGTTGTTATTGAAAGTCTTATAAAAAAAAAAAAAAATATATATATATATATATATATTGTCATCCACAGACAGACTATTTCATTGTATCACAACTCTTCAGTGTGGCTAGACATGTAGGATGCTTGAAGCTGGGATCAAAACCCGCCCAACTTTACGTTAGACTTAGTATCAGACCGCTCAGCCAATAAGCGTACCTCGTCCGCTGGGGAATTATAAGGTATTAAGTAGTAGCATTCGTTTTGTTTACATTTTATGCCTTACCGGATACCAGAGTGCTCAATTCGTTCGAAGAGCTTTGCATAATGTGAGCAGCAGCCGAAATTTCCTTACCCAGAGTTCTCAACCCCCATGAGAGAGTATATATATTGTGATACACAGACAGACTATTTCATTGTATCACAACTCTTCAGTGCGGCTAGACATGTAGGATGCTTGAAGCTGGGATTGAAACCCACCCAACTTTATGTTAGACATATGTATATTTACAAAAATGTATAACTATATGATTAACTTGACTATATTTATTTTAAACACACACACACACACACACACACACACACACACACACACTGGGGATATGTGTGTGTGTGTGTGTGTGTGTGTGTGTGTGTGTGTGTGTGTGTGTGTGTGTGTGTGTATGTGTTTAAAATAAATATGGTAAAGTTATTTTTAAACAAATCACCTAGGTTCTGTAGGAAAAACAAATCATTTCTCATTCTCCTCAGTGACAGGCTCATTGTAAGCTTTTTTTTTTATACTTTTAAAGTTGAATTTTTTTCTAATTTGTTATATAGTTTTTCTTTACATGACATTTAAATTTAAACAAATTTATGAAAGGAAAGAAAGAAAGAATACTACACCCTTTTAACAGATTAGATTTTGTGTTTTAGCAGCAGCACTATCATCATCATCATCATCATCATCATCATCATCATCATCATCATAATTGCCATTGCCATTTTAAATAAATGAAACCCAGGTGATTATCTGTATTAAACACAGACATACATTATTGTTTGTGTTTCATTGATGTATAGATGATATATGTAAAACCCAAGCTGTTATTACTTGGCTTACATGATTGCCTGTCCACTGAAGAGAAACATTAGGTTATTTCCCTTGTGCACACCGTCAAAGAATGAAAACTTTTCAATTTTAAAATATTTTCCAGGGAACTAAAACAAACTTCCTTATTGATATTTTTTAAAAATATGATACTGAAAGAGTTAAGTGCAACAAGCAAAAAGTTGAATGAAGTTGTTCAAATTCATAATCAAGATGAAATCAAAACTGTATTAAAGTATTCTTCCAAGTTAACCTGAAAAAGATTGTTTTGTTTTTTTTTCTTTGTTTAATGGCATATTAACCTTTGTCAATTATTTAATACCAAAGCCATCTTTGTAAAAGGACAATAGTGGTGCTATTTAACCCATTAAAGGGTTGGGGGGGGATAAGAGGGTTCATGCCTTTCTGAAGGATATTTGTCCAAAAGTGAACATAATTGTGTGACTAGAATTTGAACTTGCTTACTATGACATCGCCTTGCATGTTAGGCGCTAAATCATGGGGATTCCCCTGAAAAAGATTGGCAATATATATATATATATATATATATATATATATATATATATATATACAACTTAGAATTTGCTTTCTTTAAGTTACAATATATGTCTAAGGTGATATAATGATGTAGAAATGGCAGTAATCATATTTCCAACAATGTCTCATTGTACAAGCATATATTTATACACATATACATACATAAGTATATATATATATATATATATATATATATATTAAAAATGTTAACCAACAAAATAAACACTGTACTACCCCACCCAGTCAACAAACATATATAAAACTTTTTACCGTAATCAAATGCACTACAATTATAAATCAGATGAAAAAATATTGAAAACATTGATTCATAGAAACATACTTCCCACTGATCCTAATAAAAAGATAAAACTTATTATATATTATAATAAATTTAAAACCTCCAACTTGGTCATTAGAAATAATTCGTCTCCCTTGATTGGAGTTTTGCAAAAAAACCAACGTTATATATCAATTTAAATGTCCTTTAGGAGATTGTATCTCTGATAATAATAATATATATGTTGGTTTAACCTCAATTACCCTGTCGAGGAGACTTACAATGCACTTTTCTGATACAAGTTCAATAGCTCAGCATTTAAAAAAACATTCATGCCCAACAACGCAACTACGGAAAATTCTCACCGACAACACAACAATATCAGAACATCAAAATAACAAACAAAAACTACAGATTCTTGAAGCACGACATATTAGAAACATGCAACCGACACTTAACAGAATTAATTTTAAAACCAGTGCTAATGTACTTAAATGTCTTTAGCTACTGACACTATTTATAGAAACCCATTTAAAAGCAAACACTATTCTCTCCAATGGTAAAGACGCTCTTATATAGTAGTAATATGCAAAAACAAAAGTTACATCACTTTTGTAATAGATCCTCCCCTGATGATGGCCCAAAGTTGGGCGGAAAGTACTAGGGATATATACAACTATGCACAATACATAAATCAATTCCCGCCAAATATGATAAAAACAATACGGCAATACGAACAGATCCAGAAGAAAATATGGAGACAGAAAATGTCTATTATGTTTAACAAAATTTGTATATATATATATATATATATATATATATATATGGTTTGAGTGAGAGTTAAATTGCACAAGAATGCTACAAGCTATATTGAATAAATCCTGGAAGTAGCACCCAACAAAAGAGCAGCTGTACTGATACTGACCTCCCATCTCTAAAACCAAGATATGTAGGACACTGCTGCAGAAGTAAAGATAAACTCATTAGCAATGTTCTCCAATGGACCCCTTCACATGGATGTGCAAGTGTTAGATGACCAACTAGAACTTATCTACAACAGCACTCTATGGACATAGGATGTAGTCAAGAAGACCAGCTGGAAATGATGGATGATAGCGACAAATGGCAAAAGAGAGTCAGGGCAAACTGTGCCGGCAGTACAACATGATGATGATAATGACGATATATATGTATATATATATATATACACGCACATAATGTATTTATATAATCTGAGAAGAAGATCAAAGGAACAGAAGTACCCAATTGAGTGCTTAATGTCAACAGCTATTGGCGTATAATTAATTTGGGGTTAAAAATACATCAAAACTCAACGTGTAGAGCCAAAAAATTCTTTTTATATAAAGATAAAAAAATCACTTTTTTGGTGTCATTATAAACTTATTTCTGGTCGTGATGACCTTCATCAGATGTTACATGAAAAAAAAAATTATTTGGGTGTTCTTATATTGCTTTTGGTAAATATAGAATTTGAAAAAAATCTTTTCAATTTTTTAATTAAGATAATTTTTCAATTGAAATTATTTTTTAATATATCTCTTATATTTTTTACAATGGAGATATTATATCTATTATTATTAATAATTTTTTATTTTTTATTATTTATCAATATAATGTTTCTATATTCCTTTAAAAAACAGAAAACCATTACATTGTATTAATGAAAAATAATAACAGATATAATATCTTTACTGTAAAAAATTTTTCTTGATTAAAAAATATAATTAAAAATATATTAAAAAATGATCTTTTTATTCTTTCAGGCCTAAAATTCAACCTTACAAAATTATTATTCATGTCCAGCATTATCCATGAATAAGTACACCCAAACATTTTTAATGAAAAGTTAATTTTCTTCAAAATCAAAGATATCATCATTTTATTATTTCTTACTAAATATTATACAATCAAAACAGGTATACTCTCCACCAATGAAACTCTAAAACCAAAAATGAATATGTAGCAATTCAAAAATAAGTACACAATATGCATTTATATAATCTTATTGTTTGCCATATAATTTTAATACTTCAATAAATAATCATAATAAATAATTTTAATATTATTGATAGTATAATGTTCCAGTAGAAAGGATGGAGTCCTTGTATTTTTGGTTTAGAAGGAAATTATCTTTTTATAAAAATTGTTAGAGGTGTATTTATATATATGTCTCTTCTGTAGAGATCTACCAAAAATTTTCTGCCTTAAAATTAGATCTTTAACATACACGGTGTAAACTTTGACGGTTTAAAGACTTCAATAGATTTCCCATTTCTAATAATACAGTTCAGTACAAATTAAAAAAAAAATTTTATTCTAAAAGACATATTTCGCTTTAAATAATAACTTGATAAAATGTGGGCACATACATTTAAATTTTAAAACTACTAATCTGTCTACTAAAATTGAAAAAAAAAACTAACTCTTTGCTCTCTTCGGCTTAAATGAAAAAAAAGCCCTTATTAATAATTTTGACGTTAATTAATTGTTTAAACTAACAGGAAGTTGTTAAAAATGTTACGACAGGAAATTATTTTGTTTCGAAAAGATCATCGGGACTCAAGAGGGACAAAAAAAAAAAAATCATAATAAATCTAAGGGAGACAACTAGAATGAAGATTTTTGAGATTTAATTGGCAACATGATCAACATGTATGTACAATGACAATATATTGTAGAACCAAATATTGTAAATTTACAGCAGAGAATATAGCAGCGAATACTTTTTTGTCTCAAGAACTCTATAAATAAAAACTTATCTTGAATTTACGAGAAGACGTTACCAAGAAATAAAATTGAAAAATTTTCATTAGATGACTTTCTTGAAATCTCAGTGAAATTAATTTTCATTTTTTTCTTTTTTTTCTTTTTTTTTCTTTTCTTTTTTTAAAAGTCTTTTTTTAAAAATTTTGAATGAAAAAATTGATCAAAAGCAATTTCCATTTTAGTAAAGAAGTTCTGCTTCGTTTAAATGATATTTCATGTTCGTAAACTTATTCACATTTAAAACAATCGACTTATACGACAGTTTCTTAAAAAGGTGTAAAGGGAAGCAACTCTTCAAACTTCAGATAATAAATTTGTTCTAAAACCCCAAATGCATCTTTTTAGTTTCAATTTTTTAAAAGTTGATCGATTAATTTATTGATATTTCTGCTAGCAGTCTCATTCATATTGATTTCCAGTTTAAATGTTTTACTCAGTCAATAATGTTTCTGCTAGGGTGTTAACTTGTAAGTCCGTAATTCAATGACCTCTCTTTTCGTATATCCTTTTTTCCTAGGGGCATAACTATATCTTTCCCATTCCTTTATCTACAAATTACTTACAACCACTGTCTGATATCACTATAATTAATTTGAATAGAAAGACCAGGACATTTCATAAATTTTGTCTCCTTAGAAGCTTAGGGAACCAACGCCTATAACCGTTACGCTATGTGTCCTGCTGGACAGTTTAGAGTGAATTTTTGGGACTTATAAACTTAATGTTTTTCTTGATTAGGATTACTACTATTATGTATGATTTTTTTACCTGTGCTCATATTCAGATTTTTTTCTTTTTCTTAAAAAGAGACAATCATCTGGAGGTTGCAGGTTCAATCCTGACGGCAGGCGAGTAACAATATTGGAATACTTAACACTTGTACCCAGTTATGGCTAACGGAATCGGAACAGGTGACCCCCGTGGATTCAATAGAGGACGTGCTTCGAAGTTCCGTGTAGGTTCCCGAGTTCGACAAACACCTGAAGAAGGCCGGAGGACCTATCGACCGAAACGTCGTGGAAATAACAATAAAGATGAAGACAGTAGTCCGAAAACCCTTAACGATAAAAATCATCAAACTTCGTCTGAGAAATTTAGACATCTAGAGTATTTGTCTGAAAGTAAACATCACAGTGACTGAAGTTTGAACTTGTTTTCTAAGATGTTGCCGTCCAGCATGTTGACCCCTACACCATAGGGACTCCCTCTAATTCAACTCTGTTCTTAAAACTAATGAAAGGTTCCATCTACTGGTAATTATTTTTTATAGATTAATTGACTTTTTGCGAATTAGAAGGCCAAAAATGGTTGACCAAAAGATAAAATTAACAAAGACAATTACTCTAAACGACTTATCCAATCGTGATAAAATCATTTCTCTAGAAAGGGTGATTTGCAATGTTATTACTTATAAATCTTATTTTGTCAATCTATCTATATTATAATTAATGCAAATACCATTGCAAATCATCCTTTCTTGCTTAAATCGCTGTTCTTGATGTTTTCATTCCATGTAATTTCTACATGTCCTGCTAGTGTAACGTAATGGCCTGGGGATTTCGGTTCATGCCTTTGAGTTTAGTTAGGCTGAGAACCTTTCGGCTCAGCACATGGGCTAGTTAGGTGCAAACCTTGATGTAGGTGGTAACGTGCGCGCGGGGCGGACATGCCACTCAGAGATGTCACAATAGCCCAAGATGACGAAACAGGGTGACAGGGTTCGGATGACATCACGCACCGGAAGCGCGCGGAGGATTTGGGGGAAATCTGAAGAAAGTTAGAGAGTTGGAAACTAGACACCAAACGAGGAGGTTCGACTTTTGGGGCTCGCTGAGGCGAGACGAATTTGCGCGCCGTGGGTGCTGCACGAGATAGGGGCCAGATGAAGAAGCCAGCATAAAAAAAGATTGTGTCTCTCCTCCTTATGTCGAAACCTTTAACTCAAAGTTAATAAAAAGTTTTCGTAACTGAACAAGAAGTCGTTACGTGTTTTCGAATTTCGAGATTCCTATGTTCTTTATATGTTTTATCGTTATGAACATTATATGTCTATTTCGCACATGGCCATATTCGTGTATCTACCTATAGTACTCTAGTTGCAATAATCACTGTATATACTTAAAATGAACAACCTTAGTTTTTAACAACAGAAAGGTATCGTAGCTCTGCAGCAACTCAAATCTAAAATCCCAATTAAAAAAACGCAATCATCTGTGACAGAGTTTTTTCCCCCCACTACCGAAAACGATAAAACCTAGTATCAACAATAATGTCATCGTTTCATTGGCGAGTGGAATTTTTCATAACCAATATGTGGATTATTTTCGAATTGAATTAATCCGGCGGATCATCTTGGAGATAGCCTCTAATTGCAGGACAGCACAGGTTGCATCTGTAAGCTCCTTTCATCAGTATAACGAGATATTTAATTATTACTCCTGTCTTTGACAACACTGAATTTTCGCCACTCACACACGGTGTAGACTATCCGATACGCTGCTCTTCACTTCTATATAAAGGTAGGCTCTGACCATAAAACTTTAGTCAGCGGTGGGTTTTGTACCCAGAGTTGAGTAGAGTTAGACGAGCTCCTTTCTACTGGTAGCAGCCCAATTCTTACCTGCGCTTCTCCCACCAGCAAGCAACTGTCGCAGAATCCAACCAATCACATCAACCGACTCAGCACAACCCATGCCAGGATCTAACCAATTACAGTAGCTTTCTTAAACAGTTCTTAACAGAACTAGATTTTGAAAGTGATCATCAGCTCTTTTAAGAGCTGTTTCAGAAAGTCTCCTGAGGATCTCATATGGTTCTCTCACTTACACCTCTTTGTCGGTATCACGAGATGATAACGATGATGCAGCCTGCCAGTTTTGCAGCAGATCCGTTCTTCTTGCAGCAGATCAGTTTCTATTGCTGCAGACCAGACCATATAATGGCACTCCAGTCCACGAGTAACAAATCTACTCAGACTATCATTAGCACTCCAAAGCCAGGTTGACATATACCCCTGGTTAACCAGTGACTGAATCAATTGAGACATCGACCATTCAGCTTCTATAACGAAATTCGTCCACCTCTTCGTCCGTCTCCAAATTCCTGACCATGCAGCTAAACCTATGGCTTACACTGAGCACGCAGACTATTCTGATCTTCTAGACTTGCTGTCGCCAAGAACTTTTAGACAGCCGAGTCTTTGCCTTTTGACCCCACCAACTTTCAACACCGCTGAGACTACACGGTCATTATGCAGCACCAGCGACTCTATGCAAACCTTTCATGTACGATTTGCACAATGAAAGCCTGGCATTTTAATCTTACCCTTACTAGATGTCTTTGTGATCCTTGTCTTTTCTGTTGTCGATTCCATCATTTATAAACGCTGCTGGGAATGACACATTTAATGTCACCCGCAACAAAGGTGTTTTTAAAGTCAAGGTAATGGCTAGAAACAAGGTAAACTTCGATTTTTAAGAATACCCCAATCGATTGAAGGGGGTGGAAGACTATCCCACTTGGCTACAAGAAGGGTATGTTGATAAATATAATGTGCAAACAAGCAGATGAAACACAAACAGAATTATAATATAGATGTTTTGTTACTGTAGAATTTATTTACTTTAAAATACAGTTTATCGTAATTGTTAATTTTTTTTTGTTTTCTCTTTTTTTTTTCTGTCGAGAGCAAAACTTTAAAAAATCAAGCGTTTCTTGATTTCCATTCAAGTATTTCAACTCTTACCCATCGAAGTTGTTACATTTTTTGTATAAAATTTAAATGCAAATGTAAAAATTATTATGGCTAGTAATAAATCACATTAAAATAACTCAGATTGGAGTTACTTCCCTTGGATAATTTTTCTTTCTTTTGTGAAAATTTCCTTTAAAAACCACAAGGGCTTGATTAGGGATGACTTGTCGATTCGAGATATGTCCTATTTCTTGACCTGAAGGCCTCGGGACTCTGAGGCGCCAGATTCTGGTGACCTTCGCCACGTTATCGACCCCCTTTGTTAATGAGAAAACAGCCAGTGGTCGGTTTGGCTTAAACCTGTAAGGACCTGAAAGAGTCCACTCCCTCAGACTGAATTGGTAAAATAAGTCGCCAAGACAATCCACGAAATTATACGTCAACGAATCGCACTTCAACAATAAGGAATTTTGTAGCACAGCTACCTTATTGTCATGAAGAAATCTACGACATCCCTCGAAATTTTCCAACTTTGTTAACCGGACTCTGAGTTAAGTTCTCCGCAAATCACTCCATAATTTGCAAAAACTATCCCTTTATCTGTCTTTCCTTTTTTTTTTTTTTTGCGTATTAAATTTGCTCTTGAGTATATTTCTGTTGTCTTGTCTTTTCATTGAAACTTGCAGTAATTTCCTCCACAAGTGAGAATTAATCCTTTAACAGTTTTAATTCTTTCTTTCTTTCTTTCTTTCTTTCTTATGATTAGAGAATTGTAGTTAAAAACTTCTGTTTGTGATATTCAAGTGGCTCTACAGCAGAAAATTATATTTTTTATGAATATAAAACGTTACATAAAGATCTAACATTTTTTTGTCTATGTGTATTGATTGCAAATTTAAAAGAATCGTAACAAAATATGCTGGTTCTCTGCTGTAGTTATAATCTATGGTCAATGTTAATGCGTTTACAAGTGAATTATTTATTGCTCTCATTTGTTTTTATTCTATTTTATTGTCAGTTGGTAGATGTCACATTCTTTGACAATTCGTACATGAGGTCTTGATAGTACGTGGGATCTGCATAGTACTGGGTGTTGGTATTTGTTGGCGAAGAAGTACAAACATTTATTTTTCTAGTGTTTTAATGGTTGTTTCCCTAACACTATAAATTAATTGACAATACAAATAAATAACGAAACTTCTTTTGAAAACACAACAACGAAAGGTTTGTTATTTTAGCAGAAGTAAACGAGTCAGAGTGAGAAAAGGTTCTTTTTGGTGTCGCCGGTTAGTATGTTGGTCCTTGAGTTTGTAGGAAGTGTGTGTCACTGTAAAAAGTAGCTCGTGTGGCTGCCGCAAGGGTGGTTCTTCTGTGTGTGTGTGTGTGTGTGTGTGTGGCCAGTAGAAGCGAGTTCTTCAGTGAAGGTCTTCCATGTGGAATGTCCGTAGCAGAGGACGCGAGAGAGGTCTGTCTTGGCTGCTAACTAGGTACTCTCTGACTGTCGGCCGACTACCAAAAAAAAAAAAAAAAAAAAAAAAGGGTTAGAAGAAATAGTTCTAGAGAGGGAGAAGGAATCAATGCGCTCTGCTCCTGATTGGTCAGTTTGTGGCCGAATCGTTTGGCGGGGACATTGATTCGCGATAGGAAATAGATCTATGACTGCTACATTTCTAAGAAAAAAATCGGCTGACCACATGCGGCGCTTGATTTGGCCGGAGTGGAGAAAGGAGAATTAGTCACAGACAGTGCTGCACCAAAAAGTGACTTCCTCCTTTTTGTCAAGAACTATTATTCTGACCCTCAGTACGAATTCGGGAACCGGAATTGATAGCACGAAAAACTTAATCTAGCAGATTCGTTTCGTCACTCGCTTCTTGAATGAAGTTTCCCAAGAAATAAAAATAAATGAAAATCAACTACTGAAGTTCTACCAAGAAAATTCAACTGAAGGAAAATTCAACTTATAATTATACGGAAAAGAACCTTAAAGAAAACTCGAAATTTAATGAACTCTGAAACTTTTCGATAAAAAAAAAAAAAGAAAAAAAAAAAAAGAAAAGAAAAGAAAAAGACTCAAATTCAAAGAACTTTCCCATCTGGACACTCTCTCAGATAAGTTTCCCGCAAATTGTACGAAAAATTTGTAACACTATATCTTTTCTATCCCTTTCTTTCTTAATTCCTTGTTATAAAATTTCTTTTTAAAAACTTTATTGTCTGTGTTATCTTTTCGAATGAATATCCGAACCAGAAAGCTGTGGAACTTACTGTTTAAACTTACCCGTTTGAATGACCGTTAATGGCACACTAAAAGACCCTAAAAACATTACCCAGTTAAATACTAAACTTGGCTTTAATGTCACTCAAATTCCTGCAAATCTTATTCCCCTTAATTTCTTTAGAAGGTCGTTATCGAAATGCCTGCTACAAAATATTTAATTAACAATATTATAATTATTTTAAAAAAATGATAGACATATATATATATTAAAAAGAAGAGACATAATATATTACTGAGCCATTGGCCTAATGAATAGAGTGTTCGCTAATAGTCTGGGAGACCAAAGTTCAGTCCCAGGTCGAGTCATACCAGGGGGGGGGAGTATGTAATTTGGTTATTTCAGTAGATTGCCCTCTAAATTATTCCCATCAGAAATACAACACAAAACTTTACAATCGTGCAAAAGAAATGGAATAGAACACAATGAACATTAAACAACAAACAATTTAATAAGCATATAACAGAATATGAAAACAAATAAATACATGATGTGTAAATGGCCCTTTGGAAAATAAAATTTGACAAGAAGAGAATAAATTTGTTTTAAGATATGTGTATGTTCATGTTAACGGAGTCTGTAAATAAGTCGTTCTTACTTACATTAAGTTTATAGCGGGTTTTGTGACAGTGGCGACAGCGTGTCACGTTGATGAAAGAAAGTCTGTCGGGTTTTTCTTTTGAATATAATTCTCGGCCATTTGAAGACAGTTCATGAACTTTAGTTGAGGAAGGAAAGGAATTTGTCGGAATGTATCGGCTACTGCTTTACTGGCTTAGTGGCTTGTCTTCATCTGTGTCTTCGTTTGTGTGTAAGCTTGTGTCTTGTGTGTATGACTCCTTAACTCTGTGTTATTTATATCCTACAGGTGGGGCAAAGAATCGTCCTAAAATTTTGGCGCGTAGACATTTATTGACCAATCAGATTTGTATTTTACTATTTTATTTTCGAGCCTAAATATTTTCTGTTAGTTCACTTCCGATCCTAATTTTCTAGAATGTTCTATTCTATGTTTTTAGCTGATTGGTTGAAAAATATAAAAATGTAATTTAAATGCTAATACGGTTTTGATCCTAAATTTCTAGAATGTTCTTAAGTATGTTTTTATTGCTTATTTTAAGACTAGAAAAAATGTGTATCCTATACCAGAGACTCAAAAAATGGTACTTAATGCTGCTCTGCTTAACACTCAGCATTATAAGGTACGGATCAAGGGTAAAGTGGGACAATCCAGGGAATGGAGTAGCCGCCTCCCCAACACCTCGGTGTAGTAGCTATTGAAAAGGGAGTCACCCTCGACTAAGGTCGCCAACTTTTATATGAGGAGGTGTTCAAAAAGTGTCGAGACTGAAGTTGTATCTACTGAACCAGAACTGAACAACAAATTAAACACTAGTCCTTTGGCATTTATTACACTTGTTCCAGTGACTTTTCCATTGGTTGAAGCACCGATGAAACTCCTCTTTTGAAAAGGTATGAAACTGTGCCATTTAATTTTTCAATGTTATCTACATTCACAAATCAAACTCTGGAGAAGAATTTTCAGTTTGAGGAACAAAAAAAAGTTTTACAAAGCTCAAGTCTGGTGAAGATGAAAGATGATGCACTTGCACAATCCTGAGTTTTACCAAAAATTATTAAAACTGTCTTCATAACTTGTTTAAATAGTCACTCACGAGATATAATCACTTTCTTCTATAAATTGTTCAGCTGTGCGTAAATTTTCATTTGAATTTTAAAATTTTAATTTTTAAAAAATCTATAGCTTTGTGGGATTGAATATAAATACATAGATAAATAAATAAATGAAATAAAATAAAATAAACAAATATAAAAAAAAAAGAATAATTTCCCGGAAGGCCTCTGACAAGAAGCGTGATCTGCGCATGCCTAAAAAAAAAGACGTGCTTCCTGGCGCCAAAAAAGAAACTCTCGGACCTTTTTCTCTTTACACCTTTCTATAGGACAGACACTTTTCCTGGATCGGGAAGAAAATTCCCTCCACGAAATAGTTGTCGACCTGTAGAATAAAAGTTAAGTTTAAAGTATCCTTGTCTTTGCCCCTTTTCCATTTTAAGTTCATTTACATCTCCGGCCAACCATAACAGAACAAATTAATGGTGTAATAAAAGGAACCAAAGAGTCAGATACCAAAAACTACAAAGTCATCGCATAGAAACCAGTACAGTGTAACCCGGATATAAGAGACCCTGATATAAGAGAGATATTCTCTGGTCTCAAATTAGAGCCTGTGTTACCTAAACAAAATAGACAAAACCCGGATATAATAATTCACTCTCCGGGTTCATACAACGCTCTTATATCCGGGTTACACTGTAATTCACCAAACTGAAACTGACGACTACCAATAACTTATTAACCAATGAAATAATAACAACCAAACTTTACTAAGCCCCATAGCTTCATGCTTCATGTACTTCAGCAGTATTCTGAGACAAAATTTTTGAAATAAGTCACAATTTTAATTACCCACGTATAACACACAACGAGGCAGTGGGTCATATTTACTTAATGTTGGTCAGTTACATTATATCAGAGGGAGAGTCATGATCAAAAAAATATAGACTAAATAAATAAATACATAAATAAAATAAAAAAAAAAAAAAAAAAAAAAAAAACAAGAACACTAAAAATCAACTTCTTTTATTTTAGTTTGGATTTGTACATAAAATTTTTTTTCAACATTTTCTTTTTTATTAGTTCCAGCACACATTAAGTTTGATTTTATTCGCTGGTACCTCGACTCGAGTTACATTTGATATTATAGACAGGCATAAACAGTAACCTGGTTTGGTTGTGAGAATGCTGCTCATATAGCATGGCATAGCCCATCCCTCTCTAGGTCTACTACTAGCTTGAATTCAGAGTTTTCCTTCTTCTAGACCGGTTGCCTAATCAAGGTTAAAGAGCCCAGTCTGCTCTATGAAGTATATAAAATCCTATATTCTACAACCCATAAGGAAAGTACTAATAAGTAAGAAAGGCCTACACATAAAACGAATCAAAATCACCAAAAACAAAAACTTTAGTTCAAATCACTAAAAAAATTAAATAAGTGGTTTCTGGCATCTGATTGGACAGAATAGTCACGTGCTATTGTTTTTGCCTTCGTCCACACACTTGAATTTCAAATGAACATGACTTAGGCGATTTCTCAGGCATTTGGAGCCGGTTACGTGTTTACGAGATCAATTTATTCATGCTTTCGAAGACAACCAACACACACAGCAACATACTGCAGAACATGCGAGAACTCCTCTCACAGAAATACATGGCCAGCAAAAAAGACATGCTAAAGCTCGAAAAAAAAATAAAACAAAAAAAAAACGCTTCCATAGTAATGACGACACACAGGCGGCTACACAGACATTCTAACACAGACCAAAATTCCACTTTATTACAATGACAATTACGAGTCAACACATGAAAAAACAAAACAAAACAAAACAACATTTATTGAAATAGCGAACGTAAGTTTATCATCTTTCTGTCTGCTTATTTTCTTATGGGATCGCCCAAGTCAGAGTTCATGTCTCCACCCACACATACACATTCAGTCAAGCATATAGTCCGCTAATATGTGCTTTAACTCACACGCACACATATACACTCATTATACTAACTTCTTACCTAAAACATTTTTGAACTTTTAAGTGTGTAAAATACAAATGTTAATATCTTTATAAATGTTTAACTAAATCAGTTTTTTTCTTATCGTTTCTTCACGTTGTTCTTTTATAAATTTCTGTTGTATTTGTGGACAGGACTATCGGGTATAATCTTTCCTTTTTATTCCGAGTAGATTAACAACACACCGATAGCTGGAGGGAGAATAGTTGAATTCATACTTTTTACCAAGGGGTATCAACTTTCTAACAACCTCATTCAGGATTTAGACTTGAGTCACCGTGACCATTTCTTACAACGATAGCTGTTATACCATACTTCCTTTCTAAATCAGCTCACATATAAAACTGCAATTTGAATTTTCAGCATAGAATAGATAAAACAAATCACAAATTACTCTGTTTTTACAATTTACAACAAATCTGATTGATAGAGGAGAAATTGTTTAAACAATTGATCTTTGTATTCTTGATGCCGTTTCGTTTTGTTACGTTTTATGGCATACCAACCACGATAACGTTTCGGTGTTTTATTTTTAATAAACCATCTTTAGGGTATATATAACACAAAAGTATGCCAGAAACCACTTATTTAATTTTTTTAGTGATTTGAACTAAAGTTTTTGTTTTTAGTGATTTTGATTCGTTTTATGTGTAGGCCTTTCTTACTTATTAGTACTTTCCTTATGGGTTGTAGAATATAGGATTTTATATACTTCATAGAGCAGACTGGGCTCTTTAACCTTGATTAGGCAACCGGTCTAGAAGAAGGAAAACTCTGAATTCAAGCTAGTAGTAGACCTAGAGAGGGATGGGCTATGCCATGCTATATGAGCAGCATTCTCACAACCAAACCAGGTTACTGTTTATGCCTGTCTATAATATCAAATGTAACTCGAGTCGAGGTACCAGCGAATAAAATCAAACTTAATGTGTGCTGGAACTAATAAAAAAGAAAATGTTGAAAAAAATTTTATGTACAAATCCAAACTAAAATAAAAGAAGTTGATTTTTAGTGTTCTTGTTTTTTATTTTTTTATTTTTTTATTTTATTTATCTGTTTATTTATTTAGTCTATATTTTTTTGATCATGACTCTCCTTCTGATATAATGTAACTGACCAACATTAAGTAAATATGACCCACTGCCTCGTTGTGTGTTATACGTGGGTAATTAAAATTGTGACTTATTTTAAAAAATTTGTCTCAGAATACTGCTGAAGTACATGAAGCATGAAGCTATGGGGCTTAGTAAAGTTTGGTTGTTATTATTTCATTGGTTAATAAGTTATTGGTAGTCGTCAGTTTCAGTTTGGTGAATTACAGTGTAACCCGGATATAAGAGCGTTGTATGAACCCGGAGAGTGAATTATTATATCCGGGTTTTGTCTATTTTGTTTAGGTAACACAGGCTCTAATTTGAGACCAGAGAATATCTCTCTTATATCAGGGTCTCTTATATCCGGGTTACACTGTACTGGTTTCTATGCGATGACTTTGTAGTTTTTGGTATCTGACTCTTTGGTTCCTTTTATTACACCATTAATTTGTTCTGTTATGGTTGGCCGGAGATGTAAATGAACTTAAAATGGAAAAGGGGCAAAGACAAGGATACTTTAAACTTAACTTTTATTCTACAGGTCGACAACTATTTCGTGGAGGGAATTTTCTTCCCGATCCAGGAAAAGTGTCTGTCCTATAGAAAGGTGTAAAGAGAAAAAGGTCCGAGAGTTTCTTTTTTGGCGCCAGGAAGCACGTCTTTTTTTTTAGGCATGCGCAGATCACGCTTCTTGTCAGAGGCCTTCCGGGAAATTATTCTTTTTTTTTATATTTGTTTATTTTATTTTATTTCATTTATTTATTTATCTATGTATTTATATTCAATCCCACAAAGCTATAGATTTTTTAAAAATTAAAATTTTAAAATTCAAATGAAAATTTACGCACAGCTGAACAATTTATAGAAGAAAGTGATTATATCTCGTGAGTGACTATTTAAACAAGTTATGAAGACAGTTTTAATAATTTTTGGTGAAACTCAGGATTGTGCAAGTGCATCATCTTTCATCTTCACCAGACTTGAGCTTTGTAAAACTTTTTTTGTTCCAATCAGATTCCAGAAACCACTTATTTAATTCTGGATCCTAATTTTTTGACTGATTTGTACTAAAGTTTTTTTTTTCCAGTGATTTTGATCCGCTTTATGTGTGTGCGTTTCTAACTTATTTGTGCTTTACTTATTGGTTGTAAAATATAAGATTTTATATCCTATAAAAGTCGCAAACTGGTTGCATCGAGTTGGGACTCGAAAGAGCATGATTTTGTCACAAAGGCCACGGAGTTGTTCTAATTGGTTGGTTAATTTTGCCTGTATGGCAAAACCAACACCTATCTCCTGTCTTACTCCCTCTGGTTTACCCTTTCTAAAGAAGGTGTAACCCACTTCTGTAAGCTAATCGTTCTCACTCTGGTCGCGTGGCAGTGTCAACATTGTATCGAGCTAACTTCTTTGCTGTTATACCTGTCCGTTACCAGATTTATTCTGATTCTTGTTTGTGTATCTTCTTTTAGTATCCCTCCAGCAGTTGTGAGCAACCGTCAGCTACAGGTTGCTGACTAGCTGGGTCTGCTTTATTCCATCTTCGTCTTGTTTTCTTAGTCAGCCACAAAACGATGCTGCTAAGCTAACCTACAGCTGAATTTAAGCAATCATTCCTCGGCGAGATACACAAAGTGGAGAGGGAGAATCTGTGATATAACTACCCTTCCTACAACCAGCCTTCACTGCCACCCTTCTCCAAAAAATGCCCATTTTTTGTGGGGGTAGAGTGAGAAGCAAGGCCGAACTCATGAGTAACGTTCTTCTATAGACTCCTACACATGGACGTGCCAGTGTCGGCCCGCTAGAACTTACTTACATCAGCTCAATGCAGACACAGGATGTTGTTTGGAAGACCTGCCGGGAGCGATGAATGATAAGGTTAAAAATGTACAACTTCCTACATCAAACTAGAAGTTGGATTGATAGATAATTGAATTGTCTACAAGGGTAAAACAAGCCAAAGAAAGTAATATCATAAAAAAAATAGGAAAATTGTGTCGGAATGAAAACACTGCGCTCAATGTTTGAAATAAGATAAAATAAAATGAAATAAAAAAAAAAGATTATTTATTAAGAAAAAAAAAGAAAGAATTATAACTGGCAGTATTCATGAAAAAATTAGAAAGAAATTTTCCTCTAACAAATAGAATATTTATAGAACATAGTGTGACGGTAAATTAAAATAAAAAGATCCCCGGATGAGCAACCATTTAAACGCGTATGGGAACTGGTGCATTTAAATATTGTCATCACCAAACGGGGAGTTTATTTTTTTCGCACGTGTGAAGACGGGGCGGTCTGGCACTTGATCCCTCGTAGAATAACTCCTTGTTCAGAGTCCTTTCTCGGGCATATAGGAACTGGCATATTATATGGGGGTTAATTTAGGGCTAGACTGACCGCCGTTGGCAAGAGGTTTCCAAATTTCACACTACATACACACCCACCAAGGCCACTAGCTCTTCCTACCCCTAGAACAATGGAAGATATGGACCTCTAGGTTTAGATGTATCAATATTAATTATAGTAGTCGAAAACTCCGGTTTCACGTATAATATTTTTAGAGGAAAGAATATAGGACAACTTGGGCGTGAATAACATGAGGCGAAAGAAGCTGAAAAAGAACATGAAACAAACAATTTGATAGTAGACAACACAAATGAGCAACTTCAACACGTGGGAACATTAAAATATAACAATCTTTTTAATACACACGCGGATACACATATTCAACGTGTCGGCTATATTATCAGCGGATAATGCATAACTATAAATGTCTTTCTTCCTTTTCTTCTTTTCTTTAGTCTTTCTTTAAATTGAGAGAGAGAGAGAGAGAGTACATAATTGGGTGTCGGGAGAAACAGTCTGAATGTTTACTTATCTTTTCGGCAGGTTCCTTCGGAGAATATTTTCTGTTTTACGGGCTGACGGACTTTATATTATCTATGGCTCTGGCTTGAAGGTATGGGTTCTTCTTGTCCAAGATACTTTCCGTCTTCCCCCGGTGATTTCGGCGGTAGTTTTAATATATCTTATCACTTCAACTACTGTTCCGTAAATCCCGGTTTTGGTGCTTCGCCCGGGGTTTGGCGCGAGATTCGCCCCATCTGTTCACGACGACCTCTGTTCCAAAACTGATTTTCTTATTCCCTATTTCCGCTGACGGAAGAAGGGGGATATTTCCGCTTTGGAATTCTAGCCAATCATTTGGCTTCTATCTTCTTCCTTCTCCAGTCAGGCGATTCGTTAAGACTACTACATGTCCCTGTACCCCATTCTTTACCCATCCGGTCACAGAGTGCAAACATCTGTTGGTTTCCATTCTGACCTGGATTTGTTACCTGAGTAATTGACCTAGATTCCTCTTTCAACGGTCAATCCTTGGCCTGCTAATTCAAACATGGAGGAATAGTAGTAATTCCTTATTTCTCTTCTCTCAGCGGGAGAAAACGTGACAATAGATTAATATAAGATTTTGTGTTTTAAATGATCAAAATCCTTTCATAGCTTTTGGAAATATAAACCCTGGAATTTGGAAAAACTGAACAAAAAAGCTCCTATTTTCTTGAAAATTTTTAGACAACTTATTGTGTTTTCATGGACAAATCCCATTTGCAGCAAAAACAATTCAAGATAAATCAATGAAATTCGGTATGTATGCGTAAAATTTGCTGGTGAATATCACGGAATCATTAAAAAACATAACTCAATCACTTGAGCTTCTTAGAGTAGTAATTCTCACGACACACGAAAATGTATTAAGGGATTATAATCATCCGAAAGTTAGAAAAATAAGGCATCATTATTGTTTTGAGTTTGTAAAGATAGTTTTGTTTTTAAGGTTTCCTTTGGAAATTTGCACAAAAGGTTCACTGTACGAAGCTTGGTCTGTTCAATTTTATCCACTTTCTCTTGGATATGAAATTTCTTTTTTATTATTCTTGCAGAGAATTTGTTATCAACATTTATTTGTGTTATTCGGATACCATTTACTGTTTCTCTCTTCTTTCATTTCTTCTCCGAAATGGTCAGCAGATAAGCGACTGTTATGGTTTATAAAATGGCGATTGGCGAGTGTTCTAAAAATAGAAAAATGTAGACACACTGACGCCAAGAATTCAGAATTAGGCAGCAAAATAAGGAACCGTTTCTTTTGGTAGGAGAAGATTAAGAGAAGTAGGAGTAAGAAGTAGGAGTTAGAAACAGTAGTTTGTGTGGCAGATTTGAAAAGGGAAGACGCTAGGAAGAAGTCGGTTGACCACTAGAGTCCACAAGGGATAAGCGAGTTTACTACTAGAATCCCACAGTGAACAGAACTCAGCGAGTCCGCTCCTGTATCAACAAAATTTAAAGGTTGTAACTTGATGTAAAAAAGCCTAAATTTTTATACCAAAAATAAAACATCATTAATTCAAGTTTGTGTTATCTTCTAATAATACCAACAACGAAGAAATACAATACGACTAAATTTTGCATACTCCATAAAGACGAATGAATCTTAAACCCCGCCACTTCTTAAATAAAATTTTATTTTCATTTTTCCAACATTGAAAAAAAAGTAACAATTCTTAAACTATTAGTGAAGGATTTCAAAAAATTAACTTTTGATATTTTAATCATTTCCATAATATCAAGAACTGGGATTATAAAAAAAATTAGTGTAGACACGTATCCACTACAAAAAGTTGTATTAAATCTTTTGTTACACTTATAAGAATTGATAATACAAAATAAAAATTCCCCCACCCCCTAAAAAAAACAATCCCCCCAAATTAAACATTTTTAAAATCATTTAAAGGCGATCATACGCGTTGTAGTTTCAGTTAATATTTTACATTTAGTGATAAACAATCTTTCTTAGTTAGAACCTTATATATATATATATATATATATATGTGTGTGTGTGTGTGTGAAAAATAAATGAAATAAAGATCAACCTGTTGCAGAGCCTATAAGCACGTCGACCCTGCAAATGTTTTAAGGTAAAGCGTGCGACTAATGACAGCCAAAGACAATGAAGGAAACAAAGGCGAGGTTACAAATATAATAAAGATGACAATTTATCGTCGTGTCTACAAGCGCGGTGTAAAGTTCGCGGTAGTAGTATTTGTGTCTTCAGCTAGATGGGTGATGTCGGTAGCTGGTATGGTCGAGTCGATGATATGTGCAGCTGAACGATCATCGTGGGTAGAAGTTGGTTTTCGCAGCTTGGTCGCGTAGAGTCGAGCGAGCGTGGTGACTAAGACCTAGCCGTGTCTTAGTACTGCGGACCAAGTGAGCGGACGGGGAAAACGTGGCTAAGGTTTGCCAGGCCTTGGCACATACGAAGTCGTGCGAGCGAATCGGTGAAGCTAGGGCTTTGTCGTCTCCCTAGCTGTGCGGACGTATCGGAGACGGTAGCTGCTGCTTTGCCGTATCAAAGCTGTGCGGACGATTCGGAGACGGTAGCTATAGCTATGCCGCGCCAAAGCAGTGCGGACGTATTGGGACGGTAGCTATGGCTGTGCCATGCCAAAGCTGTGCGGACATATCGGGACGGTAGCTATGGCTGTGCCGAGCCAAAGCTGTTCGGACGTATCGCGGTGCCAAAGCCCTGCACTGTCGTTCGGACGTATTTGCAGTGCCAAAGCTCTGCACTGTCGAGCGAACAGACCAGGAGACCGCGGCTAAGATTAGCGTTATCTTATCGCTGCGCAGATAGTGAAGCGATAGCTAAAGGCTAACTTGTGCCTTTAGCACTGCACTGCCAAACGGACGAGGTGGAACCGACCGAATGGTTAAGACCGGGTGGTCTTAGAATCCTCTTCGTGTTTGCCTCCAGGCCGTTTATTTCGACTGGTCAATAAAGACCGTCAGAGATGCTCCAACCCACAGAAGGAGATCTCTTCTGGCCCTTAAAAGGCCTTTCGTGCATATCAATGTGATGGAAAGGGCGAATCTACCACTAGAAGTGGGACTCAGCCTGAAAGGTAAGGTGAATGCAACCACAAAACGTAGGATTTGACCTTCAATAGGCTTCGCAAAGAACGTGCTGTATTTATCCTACGCCCCATCAGCGTAAGAATGTGGCACAAGGCTTTTTAGATGGGTCCTGTTGCAGGGCCGGAGTCCACACGCGTCAGGCAGTTCCAAAAGAATGCGCTGTATTTATCCTACGCTCCACCAGCGTAAGAATGCGGCACAAGGCCTTTTTAAGGTGGGTCTTGTCGCAGGACCGGATCCAACACGCGTCAGGCAGTTCCAAAAATGCATCGGGCCCCGTCGGCATTTTCTTTTTTGGAGTGCCCGGCGATAACCCTAACCCCTCCAAAGAGGGTTAAAGCCTGGAGGGACGGCCCCCTGAGGCCAGAGGTGTTGTATCCAATGGTGGAACACACCCGAACGAACCGTGCAGCACGCAACCACAGCCGGTCGAGAGCGCCCCACCACTGGACACAATACAACACAAAGAACGCGCCGGTATTTGCCTATGCCTCCCACCAGACAAGGCTTGACACAAGGTCAAAAGCCCGAAGGCCGATTAAAGTGGGGATAAAGGGGAGGGGGAGGTCGGGAACGAGCCGAGGCTCGAACCCTTCTCATCTATGTTGCTCATCGGCTCACTTAGTGCCATGTGAGCCTGATGAGCCTGGTGGTTTCACGGGCCCAAGGATGGGTCCGGGCACGTATGCCAGTTTAGGCTTAAACTAGATGCGAGGTCTAATTCCATACAAGGTGTTCCAAAGGAGACAAAAATGCAGCTCGAGGGTGAGGTAGCCTAGTCGAAACTAGGAGCCTTAAGGCCTGAAGTTTGCCATTGTTCCTTTTGCAGAGCCACGTTCCGGACCGAAATCCTCAACAGGCTCCGGGGTGTTCTTCGCAGTGAAGGCGCCGATATTTGCCAATGTCTCCCATCAGACAAGGACTATTTGCCAATGTCTCCCATTAGACAAAGCTTGACACAAGGTCGCCGAAAGTGGAAAAAGGCTTGTTGAGATTAAGGGAATGCTATACCACTCTGCCGCGTAAATAGAAAGTTCTTCTATAAAAAATGGGCATAGAAATAAAGTCCTTCTTTTGCCTAATATAGGCCACCGAAGATAATTAATTCCATTTTTATTGAGTTATTTCTGGCAGAAGTGTTTTGTAAATATTGTTAAATTTAATTTATTCCCTTTTCTTTGCTGTAACGGCAGGTCAGGGTCGAACAAGTCTTAGTCATTTCCAGCTGTATCCGGATGTAATTTTTCTAGGGCGAGCGAGTAATCCGATCTGTTTATGCTTGTGAGCAGGTCGCGGCAAACCCTCTTAGATTGCTTAGTGTTATGTTTAAACTGCCAAACTGTGCGCCATACTCCCGTGATACATCTTGACTAATAACTGCACTCTCTTATATTCACCTAGTTATTCATGTTGCAGCCGGGAAGGAAACGTTGGAATTCATTCTTTTCTGGTTAGTAATAAAATTTGCGAACGAAAGAAGAATTTCCTTTTGTTTTCTTTATTTTAAATCATTTACTCGGAAATGACTAATGAAATAAACAAAACCGTTCCAATCTTATTTTCTGAATCTTAGCTGTCCGAATTTTATTAGGAAAGATTTCGGACTGAAATCAACAAGTAGACTTTGAAATGAACGATAAAAACCAAAATAAGCAGCTGAGGAAATAAAGAGACAACTTTAATGCCGTTTTCTACGGAAGCCCCGAAAAGCATTAATTGCTGATTTTTTTAAAAAAAGTTTACGTAATGAATAAACATTGATGGAAAATAAATGACAAAAATCGTAGAAATCAAAATTAGAAAATAGAAAAATAATCAAATTTATAATCAGCACTGTATGTCAAAGAAAAAAAGTATTTGATTTATTTGAGAAAGGAGCTTTATCGCACATAAGTCGTTACATTCATTCTTCATGGGCCTCTCATGTCGTGTTATAGTTAGTAAGAAATTAGCAAACCATTACTTGTGAGATCGAGTCTCACTGGGTGCCTCATACATCAGACCCTATACCACAAATTTTAATGTATATCTTTCTTTCGTATTAGATGCATGTTCTAAGAACATGTACGGCTGATGTTCACCACTTGTATGTACTGTTCAATAATTCACAGATCTGGGTTTCTGTCCAGGGGTCAAGTTAAAGATAAGAGGATGGGAATGTTCTTGACTCCTTGTGACACCCACTTCAGAGTTTCGTGAGATTTATTATTGGTGTCAGTATGTGAACTTTTATTAATAAAGCTTTTTAGAGGCCTTCAGTTACGATTGTGCAAATAGCAAATCAGATGCAGAATGGAGAATACACACAGAGCCGGCGTTTGGAAGTCCTTTACCCAACAAAATCATTTCAAAGTTAATGGTTTTTGTAATGTTACTTTCTATAGATAGCATCGTCAAATTATTTTATCTAAATTTTATTACCTGTAATTTTATTACAAAACGTTCTAAAAGCATATAAGATGCTAAATGACTGCGTTTCCTATTGCGCATCAAATTTCTACCGCTAAGATTACTATCTGGGCATCCATACTGTCACAAAAAAAACTAATTTTCAAAAACAAAGTTCTTTACAAAATTATTAGATATCTCGTTCGCTCGTTCAAAACCAAAATAAAAAAAATAACAAGACGAGTGAAGACCACCCAAACTACTGCATTATTGAGATTGGCCAGAATATCAAGAAGAGTTCTGGACACTTGAGAAGACTTGTTGTCACTTAAACTCCAGAGAAAGACGAGCTAACGTTGATGTGAAAAACTCTCAAGGAGTAAAAACAATAGAAGAAATAAAATTTAATGTGAGGGCAAATTGTAGTCTACTCCCAGTTACATTAAAAAGAAAAGTACAGGAATGAGGACGAGAATATTTATGAGTTTTAAGAAATTTCATTGCAGCCAGAAAGATAACCTTTGTGCTGTAAATCACAGGAAGAACGGTTGTAAATGATAGAGCCGGTATTAAGAAGCTGTCATCAGGACAGGAATTAAAATGCTGAAATTAAAAGCAGGAGTTGGGATGCTGTCGTCAGGACAGGAATTAAAATGCTGAAGTCAAAACAGGAGTTGAAATTCTGTCGTCAGGACAGGAATTAAAATGCAGAAGTTAAAACAGGAGTTGAAATTCTGTCGTCAGGACAGGAATTAAAATGCAGAAGTTAAAACAGGAGTTGAAAATATCCAATTTGTTTCTCCGAGGATCCGTTGGTTTAGAAAGAAGGATGAATGATGAAAGAATGAGTTCCCAGACACCAATGGTCCATAAATTGGGTGTGCTCTCCTCAAAATGCTTAGTGGACTGCTACTGTAGTGAGAGAAGAAAAGACGGCCTGTCCTGCTGCTAGCCGGTAAAGAAGCGAAGAGAGAGACTGTACTCTGTCATGTTGACTGGCTTGACCTGCTGCTGGCCAGTGGGGAAGCGAAAAGAGGAATACAAGACAGGTCTGTCCCACTCGAAAGGCCTTCGTGGAAGAAGGTGAAAGAATGTTAACTCGTCTTTTTATAGTTGCCCGGGGAGTTGACCCGGGCAGAATGGCATGAAATATTTTCATTGGTCGAAAATATGAGTTCGGTACCAAAACAGTCAAAATATTTCTGCGCCAGACAATAATTTGAAATTCTTTCCGCTACAATAATATTGGACTTTGACATACAAACGGACCACCTAATCTCGGCCAGAAGACCAGACCTAACAATAATCAACAACAACAAAAAAGATAGAATTTGGAAAATTGTCGACTTTGCTGTTCCGGCTGACCACAGAATAAAACTGAAAGAATGTGAAAAGAAGGATAAGTACCTCGAACTTTCAAGGGAATCGAAAAAAACAATGGAACACGAAGGTGACAATTATACAAATTGTGATTGGTGCTTTTGGTACAATAACTAAAGGATTATTAAAGGGACTGGAGGACTTGGAAGTTGGAGGACGAGGGGAAACCATCCAAACTACAGTATTATTGAAAACGGCCAGAATACTGAGAAGAGTCCTGGAGACTTGAGGAGACTCGCTGTCACTTGTAGCAGAAACAACTTCGTATTTTTGTTTGGCGCGTTAATTAATTTGACCGTTAGGGTCGACACATATTTTCACCCAATCAGGATGACTTATCCTATTATGCCCGGATTATTTTTCCGAGCAGCACCAAATTGGGGAAAAGCCGCTAAACACCCTCTTCCTTAGAAGCCTTTGAACTGGACAGATGTAATTACTGTCCGCTCTCCTTTTTTTAGCAGCAGCATCACGACACCATGAGGAAAGTCATCTAATTTATGGACCTCTTGAATCTATTCTCATAGACCAAGGGTTCCCAGTTGAATATGAATTAGATAAATTCAATACGCCACACACAGGAACAACTTAAAGTCGCCTTCAACTTAGGCTATGTCTACTGTGACGCAAAATTCCGCTCAGACATCCAGCCACTTCATCCCTGGGTAACATTTTCTGGAGACATTCTCGCTTCTCTCCTCAAACGACCAGGACCACACATTCATGGACGACGACAACGTTCCTGTCCTTAACCAGCAAACATGACTTTTGCTTCACCTATGGCGACCATATCTCACTCACACATTCAACAATGCCTTAACCGTAACGCTGCACATTTCACTCAAGCATTTAGCTGCTAAAATTCCTTATCAACTCTATAACTATTTCCTTCCTTCCTTCCTTCCTTCGTACGAGACTTGCAGCATAAACGTAAACCCTTTATTCCACGCTACCATTAAAACCTTCATATAAAAACCTTACGGCATCTTCATTCTTCTCTCTCCTTATTTTCAACAACATTTAGCGAGGAAATAACCATACGTAACGTAACAATATATTTCTTCGCTAAACACTCAAACACCAGTGAAAAACCATCACTTAAAACTGATGTGAAAAACTCTAATGAGTAAATAATAATAATAATAATAATAATAATAATAATAAATGCTCTGGCTGGGAAGGACCAAACATTTTTCTTTAATTAATATTTATTTCACACCTTGTGAGTTTTCCACATTAGATTTAACTGGAGGTCTTTCATTTAAGTCTCAGTGACAATAAGTCTCCTCAGGTTTCCGGGAATCATCCAAGTATTCTAACTGATCTAAAAAGTGCTGTGGTCTAGATGGTCTCAAATCTTCCTTTGATCTGTTCTCTCAGTTTTTTTCCTGTTCTCTGGTTACTATTCCAAGTGCGCCAATTACTATTGGTATCACTGTCACTTTCATGTTCCAAAGCTTTTTCAGTTCTCTGGCAAGATCCAAGTATTTGTCTATCTTTTCACTTTCATTTATTTTCACTGGATGCTCCATTGAAAAATTATCTACTTGATTAGTTTTTTTTCTTCTTGTCCAGTAATCTTGTCTTGTTGAGTAATCTGATTCTATCTTAATGTCCCACAGAGTTTTATGGGTTTCATGTTCTAATATAGATTCTGGCTTGTGCATAGTCAAATTTTAATCTCTTGCACAATTCCTAGTTGATCACCCTTCCTTCCCACTCATTCTATCTCTTGTATCTTTTTTTGTGAGTTATTTGCATTCATTTAAAGTGTATTAAAAACATCTTTAAAACTTTTTTGATTGGAACAGGAAATTATTTGAAAGAAAAAAATTAATCAATAAATCAATGAAACTAAAAATGTTAACTGTTTCTGTGTTTTTTAAATTTTAAAATGTCCTATTTTTCTAATCATCATTTTTTTGATAAACTTTGGAATTAGAAAAGAATTTAATTGAGAGAAAATAATAATAATAATAATAATAACAAACTGACATTTAACTAATTTTTTAAAGCATCGTATGGTAGAAATTATAATGTATTTAATGACACACATTTTAAAGTATTCGCATAGCTCCATGGTTATTGATTTCTTAAACGCATCAGTGCGGTTTCGAATTATGGCTATTCTTAGAGTTGTTAATGATATGTAATTCGATTTAGTTCAGTGTGACACATTTGATGTTTATTTGGGTTTTATGGCATATCAACCGTTGTAGGTTATTTAATGCCAAATCCATTTTATACAAATAAACAGTTCTATTTCAAACAATTCAGGTTAGCATAAGTACACAGTTTAATAGTCCAAAACATTTCTATTTCAAGCTATTCAGTTTATTCAAATAGTTCTAATTTAGATAGTTCATTTTAGTGTAATTTTTGTTTACACAGTTAAATTTCAAAATAGTTCCATTTCAAACAATTCAGTTTAGCATAAGTACACAGTTAAGTTCTAGTTGACCCATAGATAGGGCCCTATCAGGTGCTGCCACTCCGGGATAGAGTGAACCAGGGAGCAATAACAATAAAGAGTTACTTCGCATTTCCCAAAGCTCCAACATTACTGGAACCTCACCATCAGATTTTTTTTGTGTCATATCCAGGACACTCGTTGGAGGAGGGCGGTATTACCCTTCTGCTAAAAGAAAATTAGGAATTATTCTCTAAACAGTTGTGTACTCTGGTGTAGGAGAGGCCGAGGGTAGAGGGAGAAAGCAGGGTGGAAGGACTTGAGCACGTGACTTGGGCACGGTGAGAAGCAGAAGCGAATAGGGTCTCCACGATACGAGACGACTAGAGATAGCCTGGTAAGAAAGGGTGTTAGCAAACCACCCAACTCTACAAACAGAACCCAGAAAACAATTTTGACTCCTACGAAACCAAACCTCCACAGCACTCTTAAAACAGTCTTAAACACAACCAGAAAATATACAGAAAGACAACAGGGCATTCACAAACCACATATGTAAGTGTATTGTAATTTTAACTTTGTTCACTTAAAGACTATTGACCGCTAAAGGAATATGCTTTAGCAACTCTTTCGCACTTCTTATATAAACGTATTCAAACGTCTTACGGCGTGGCTTATTCTTTCTTACAACCCTCATGATGGCGTCGTTAAAATTTCCCATATTTTGCTATTTGAGAAATTCCCATTAGGGTTGTCTCTTTATAAGACACAAAACTGTTTACAAACAATCTATTGGAAAACCCAACCCTTCAAGTAGACCCTATTCGCTTCTCCCTGTGCCCAAGTCACGTGCTCAAGTCCTTCCGTCCTGCTTTCTCCCTTTCTCTTCAGCCTCTCCTACATACGGGTACGCAGCCGTCTACAGGATAACATCTAATTTACTTATAATGCAGAGAAGCAGTCGGTGTATTCAACTGCTCCAGCTGACTGGACTAGACATATTTGAGTTAACTTCATCGATATAATTGTTAGTTTTATGCCTATCTAATATAGTTAATGTTTGTAGGCATAAAAATAACTTGGTGATTTGGTAGGTAAAATATGTTGTTTTTCTTTGCTAATTTTTAAAAATACTTTCTGGCAATCATTGAAATGTAGTTTGGTCAAACTCACTTAAATCTGAGTTGTCCTGATAATCAGGTTAAGGGAAACCTACGTAGATTACTTCTGGCCCTGTAAGTATATATATATATATATATATATATATATATATATATATATATATATATATGTGTGTGTGTGGGGGGGATCAGGATTTTTTATTGAATATTAAATTACAAGAGATGACTAATTAACATGTGTTTAATACAGTTTACATGAGAAAAGAATCAGTGAATTATAAATAGAAACGAACCTTTAATTCTTGCATTATTTTTTTAAAATAGGTTAGACTAGCAAACCTACACGAGTGAGTTCGAGTCTCATTGGGCGCCCCATTCATTTGGCCTTGTGCCACATCGAAGCAAAGAGCTTTGTAAATTACTATTTTTTTTTAAAAATAGGAAAGATAGGTTTGGTGGACACTGTGGAGTTCACAACTATCAAATTGCTTGTTTGTGATGTTGAAAAGGGTTAATAACCTCACAACAAAGAGGGTTTGTTTATTAAACGGATGTCTGGAACGATCATATGTGATCGACACATCACGAGTTGCCGTTATATCCAATCTGGTATATTGATAATAATAAACATAACATGTATATGATTTCTGTAACTTTAAACTTTATATTGCTGTGTAAATGACCAAAAAAGATGGATGTTTACTTAAAAAGAAGAAACTTAAAGTGAAATTCATTTATACTGAACACGCCCATTAAATAAACATCAACTTTTTCTTTTTTTAGTACAATACACCGTAACCGTCAATAGACAGGAATTCACTTAACAGCACACAACAAACAGTGTCCAGGTAAGTTATCTGTTTTATTTAAATTTAAAATTAATATTAATAAAAGTAACATAAGTTAGAGGTACATTTTTAGTTTTGAGTTTTATTTAAATTAATCACTGACTTGACTTTTTAGTAAGAAATACATTTACTTACTGTTCTTTGCATTTCTAGCGTATTAGTCCACGTTTAAAAGCACGATAAAGGTAACTCGAAGCTGAAGTATTTTAGACCTTATTTTTACAATACAGGAATCATTGGGGAATGAGAAAAGTTTTAGTAAATAGGCCAAAGCCTGTATTAGAAAAATAAGGTCTCAAAAAAGTTCGGCTTGGGGTTACTCTTATCAAACTTTTAAACTGGACTTGTATGTATTTTTTCTTTCGCCAGATGTTTCAAAAATTAAATGGTTGTGTTATTTGTGATAAAAGGAAGTAAAATAAATTTTTGTTCATTTCTTTTTGTAAAAAAAAAAAAGTATTAAAATTTATTCATAATTCAAAAAATATATATAAGTAGTGATTAAAAAAATGACAATTTCAGTGGGCCTATATAATTTTTGGATTTCGTGGAAAATAAATAATATCATGCTTTGTTCTCTAAGTGAATATGACATTAAACTTAAAATTAAAACTTTTGTATTTTGATTTTACTTAAATATGATTGTTTTTAAAAAACATTGTTTACTGTTTGCTTGCATACACTTCAAAGGGATAAAACGCGAACTTCTCAAAAAAAAAAAAAAGAAAAAAAAAAAGGTGTGTGTCCTCAGTATGGAAGTAAACTGCATCTAAGGTGAGGCTCCAGTTCTTGTGTTTTGTGGAGTATGTCATTGCTATTACTCCCAATTCCACTGTGTCCCAGAATGATAGTACCTATTATGGGTCTAAGATAAAGAAATCTGTGAGACCAGAATATAACACAAAATCGGTTTAATATGAGATGCTATGCAGTAAACAAGCCTCCCACAGAGTGGTTTTAAAAATGACTTGGATTTCATCAGCATTCCCCTTCAGATGTGTTTCAGGCACCAGGTAATAAACCCAGCCCTTACTTGAAGCTTCCCCTTGGAACTAAGCTTATAATTAGTGGACACCATAATTTTCATAGTAAATTTTTTTCCTTTTCAATTGAAGAATATATCATTTTTGTATCCTTTTTATCAATTTAGTTTAAGTCTACATTTTAATTGATATACCAGTTCATTGTACTAGGGTGAGTCAAAATTGAACTGATGCCACACTCAGCATATAGTCTAAACTGAGCTTCCTTGGATTATTACTTGTTCTGATCCAAGGCTCACTTCCTGTGTTCACGAACCTTCAACAAATAAGAGGAGATGGAATCTTTACTGAAGGAGTTCTTTGCCTTGAAGGATAAGAACTGGTACAGCATGGAAGCAAAAAAACTGGTAGAAAAGTAGTTTCAGATGGCGTATTTCCCAAAGCTCCAGCATTACAGGAGCCTCACTATCAAATTGTTTAATGTCATTTTCAAGATACTCATTAGAGGGTCTTACCCCTCTGCAGAGATGCAGTTGGTGTATTCTACAGCCACAGTTGATTGGGCTACCATATTCATTGCAATATATATATATATATATATATATACGAGATGCATACGATAAGTTTCCAGACTTTTTTCGTGTGGGCACTTTTATTGATAGTACACACATGAAACTCTAGTCCCCTTCGAAGTAATCTCCTCCGGCTGAAATGCACTTGTTACCATTCCAACAACTCCTGGAAGGCCCCATGGAAGTCTTCTTGTGTGAGCGTGTCAATGACCTTCGTCACAGCCTCTTTCATCTCCTCAATTGTCTCATAACGACAGCCTCTGAGCTTAGGGAATAACCAAAAGTTACAGGGAACAAGGTCTGGACTATAGGGAGGGTGAGGAACTGTCTTGATGCCTATCTTGGTCAAATAGTCTATGACAAGGATGGAGTTGTGGACTGGTGCATTGTCCTTGTGGAAATGCCACTGAGCCGATTTGAAGAGTGCTGGCCTCTTCCAACGGAATGTCTTCCTGAGCTCCCTTAGAACCTCAACATAGTAATCCTAACCCTAACTCTTTGGCCAATCAACTCTGACTTCCTTATTCCTCCCACACCTCTCATCATCCCTCACAGACTCCCTGCCTTCCTTGAATCTCTTATGCCACTCAAAAGCTGATGCTTGATTCATGCAAGATGCTCCAAAAGCAGTCTCTGGCATTTTTTCCAAGTTTAAAACAGAATTTTATTGCATATCGTTCTTCTAAAGCGTTCTCACATCCAGATTGCACTTTTGAAATTCACTAACTGTGACAATCAGGCTTTAGTAGGGTGTATTCCAATTCCTGCTGTAGCTGTTCATTTGAACCAGTAATCATAAAAATTGGTCAGTCATCTCATAAGATGTATAGCAATAACATACTGAATTTTCAAGAGTCTACGACAATTTTAAATGCCCATACGAAAAAAGTCTGGAAATTTATTGTATGTACCTCGTGTATATATATATTGTATGATATTCTTTGTATATATTAATTAAACTAAAGATTTTCCCTCATATAAAAAGAAAAAATCTTTTATTTTATTTGTTAAATCAGATACACAGTGTTTCATTTTTTTACCTAGTTGTAAAAAAACTCCTTTTCCAATAAATGTATGATTTTATGAAGGAAATATATGATCAATGTTTGGAAATACCTGATCGTTACTCTGTAAACAGACTTAATAAATTGTGACATGAACTAACACTCTTGAAAGCCCCCACCCAGGAACATCACCAAGGTGATACTCAAGAGCAGCAATTAGTTAATGGTGTTCCACCCACAACTGATATGATAGCAGAAACCTATTTTTCAACCTTTTTATAACAGTCTATTAGTTTTTTTTTTAGAATTATTTTCACAGCCTTCAGTTATGATTCATTGTAAATTTTAAGATTGATTGATTGATTTTTAACGGCATGTTAACCCATCTAGAGTTATTTTATGCCTTGAGGTTAGGAAATCACATTCATTGCACATTCATATTTACATTTTGTACATCATCATTATCATCATCATTAAGTCATGCTGCTAGCACAGGTTTCCTTGACTCTCTCTTTCCATCTGTCCCTATCATTCATTGCTTCCAGCTGGTCTTCTAGACTGCACCCTGCGTCTGTACAGAGCTGTTGTAGGTAAATTTTTGCTGGTCAACCAACACTGGCTTGTCCATGTGTTGGGGTCCATTGGATAATGTCACTTGTGAGTTCATCCTTTCTTCTCCAGCAGTATCCTGCATGTCTTGTCTGTATTACTTGGACGGTTTTAGAGTGTTTTTTGTCAGCTACCATGTGGTACATCTATAAAATAGTATTGGCATAGCGACTGCTTGGAAGAAATCTCATTTTATCAGATAGATCAGATGTCCATATGATTGATAGCCTATTGATAGCAGTTTAGACCTTTGCTAGGTGAATACTGACATCCCTTTCTGTGGATGATATGATACTTCCAAGGTATGTGAACTTGTCTACTAATTTTGAAGGACCAACATTTAGAGTGAAGATGGCTCCTTCTTGATTAAAACACATGTACTTTGTTTTGTTTGTGTTCATGTAGATGCCAATGCCACCTGCTGCCTGTTACAGACTGTGCAGCAGGAATTCGCCTTGGGTAAGTGTATTTGCAAGGAGCACTGTATCATCTGCATAGTCTATGTCCATTATAGTTTCTGCTGGATATTGTCTGCTTCTTGCCTTTTTTTTAGTGTAAAGCCATTTTCTTTTAATTTTATCAATGTTTGTAGCACATAGTCTAGGCAGATTATAAACAGATAGGGTGCAAATGTGTCTCTTTGCAGAACTCCAGCAATTATGTCAAAGAAGTCCATATCACGATCCGGTGAGTGAACTTTGACTTTCATATTACAGTAGAGCATAATTATAGCTTTAACAGTTTCTTTGGGAAGACCATAGGCTAGAAGTATTTGCTCCATCTTTCCTCTGTATATGGAATCAAATGCCTTGAAGAAATCTACAAACAAGAGTGTTGCTTCAAGATTTTTTGCACTAAGTCCTTCAGTGATTTGATGGATTGTTAGAATCTTTGATGTTGTGGATGGTTTTCTCTGAAAACCATTCAGATTTTTCCTAAGAACTTTCTTGATTTCAGGTTTGATGAAATTACGAAGCAGAGCATTAAAAACCTTAGCAGTTATAGAAGTAAAAGTTATGCCTCTTTTGTTGTTGGTGAATCTAAGGTCACCTTTCTTAGGGATGGGAAGGATGTAGCCTTTTGTCCATCGCTCTACTGTATTCTGTTTATATACAGTATTGCAAAATCAAAGAAGTAATTCATTGGGGTATTTCATTGAGGACTGCAGCTTATCTGCTTTTTGTTTTTCTAAGTAATTCATTGTGTTATTCCTGAGTAAACTGTCCTAGTTTGATGTCTAGTGGGCTAAAAGCATAGCATAGAGTTCTATGGGAGACACTAGCAGTTAGAAAAATACAAGATAACATGAAAACAGTATCTTATGTAATAAAAGTCACTCAACTAATACCAACGTGCAGAAACTTAAAAAAGGACAAAGAGAACTAATTAAGACATACTAAAAGGAACAAAAAAATACATTCTTGTTTAGATCATTGAAATAAGAAACTCATTAGAAGATAGACAATCCTGATTATCCTGGCCGACAGTTAATCAAATGACTGAAAGGAAGCACACATTGAGACCTAAGCTAAAAGCTGCCAACCAAGAGCAATGAATACAAATTTGGATATCACATTTTAAAAATCTGGTTGGAAACTCCCCTTAAGTCACAGATAAACCTATCACAAAATTATCAATAGCCAATATATATTTTGTGCATCATTGTTTTTTTTTTTTGCTTGTGATCCTAGTGAATATAGATGGCACTACAACTCTGGGTCAGTGTGGGTGTGGGTATGATGGGAATATTGGGGTAGTCCACATTGTCTAGAACCATCAGATGCTGTTTCATGTCATACTTAGGATACATCCTTTTTTGGTGGGTGGAGACAGTCTGTAGGGGATACAGTCAGTGATTAGGACAATTGATTTTTTGTGTGTGTGTCAATAGTGTTAAGAATTAAGATTTGAGGTGGAGGGTAAAGATATTGTGTTTTTCTACTTTTGTGGAAATCCTGTGTCTCCAAATAAGGCAATTTTAAAGGACTGACTGTAGACATTCTAAGATTAAAATTTACACTTCTAAATTCATAATATTGAAAATTATTTTTTGAAATGATTTCTAATAAAACTTTTCTTTTTTTTTTCAGTTTATTCTAACAGAAGAAAAATGGCTTTTGTCAACAAAAACATTGAAAATTTGGCATTGTCAATGGACACTTTTACTTCCAGCCTTTATCAAACAGTGGCTGCAAGCAATAGTGAAAATCTTTTCTTGTCTCCTTTCAGTATAGCAACAGTTCTATCAATGGTCTACCTTGGTGCCAGAAGCAACACTGCCAAACAACTTGAAGATATTCTAAATGCATCTGCTGCCAAAGAAAAAATTCATATTGCCTTTCAAGAATATATGAGTCTCTTGCAGTCAGATAGTAAGAATTTCACTTTGAAATCGGCCAACCGCATTTATGCAAACCACAAGTTACCTGTTTCTAATGATTATAAAACACAACTGAATCAATTCTATTTGTCAACAATTGAAAGTGTGGATTTTGATCAAAAAGCTGCTGAAACCAAAGATGCTATTAACAAATGGGTTGAGCAGTATACTAATGGCAAAATTAAAAACCTGATTCCTGACAACGCTTTAACACCTGAAACTCTTTTAGTGTTAATTAATGCCATTTATTTTAAGGGAAGCTGGGCAGAAAAGTTTCCTGAAGAAGCAACAAGTAGAAGGGAATTTTTTCTGAGTCCTGGCCAACAAATTGAGCATGATACAATGTATATTTCTGATAAGTTTTTCATAAAAACAGATTCAAATTTGGGTTGCAATATTCTTGAGCTCCCTTACGTGGGGAATAGTTTGAGTATGTTTGTTATTCTTCCAGACCATGTTGATGGCCTTCGTTCATTGGAACAGAAACTAAGTCCGGGTTTTTTTCACAGTTTAATTGAAAAGAAAGGATTTAGAAAAACTGAAGTGGAAGTGTTTCTGCCAAAATTCCGCCTGGAAGCCAGATTTGAGTTGGAAGATATTTTGGCAAAGATGGGGTTAACTGATTTATTTAATGATGAGAAAAGTGATTTGTCTGGTATGGTTAGTGATGATAAGCGGTTATATGTAAGTAAAGTTATTCACAAAGCATTTGTTGAGGTCAATGAAGAAGGCACAGAAGCTGCAGCTGCAACTGCAGGTTTAGTTATGTGTGCAATGTCATTAGAAATGGGTGTAGAATTCAAGGCAGATCATCCATTTATGTTCAGTATTGTTGATAAGCGATCTAAAGTTGTTCTCTTTGTTGGAAGGGTGACCAATCCTCAAAATTAAACATAACATTTCTTATTGCTTTAAGATAAGTGATTCCTTGAAATTTTCTTTGCATAAAGTTAGCAATTATCTTTGGCTTTTCAGGTTATCAATTGTGTTCTTAGAAAAAGTGAAAAACTGTTCAGAATTTTTCACAAGCTGCCTTCGTCATTTGCTTCATCACTGCAAAAATACATTATAATGTAATAACATCTGCCAAAACATTTTTATGCTTTCATTACAAGAAATTTGGGCCCATAAATATTGACAGAAATTAGAGAATATATCAAACTAGCTGAAGTAACCATCTACACTGGGTAAGAAATCAACACTTGGACCATCGCGAGTTATTTCATTTTTTATGTTAATATTGTTTTATGAAAAAGTTCATACAGTTTTGTTGCTAGATACTTTTAATATATGAGTGAATGAGATGTCAGAGATTTATTGACTTAAACATGTTTGTCTTTTGCTTGGATTATTCAAATTAAGCAATAAAATTTGATAAAATACACATGTTTGTTTTTCTGTCTTCAGGTTACTTCTTATAAAAAGTGGTTATTTCATTGAAATGATGATCCTTTCTCTGACTTTTTTATTTCCTCTCTCTCTATCTCTTTCTCTCTCTGATTCTCTCTCTCTCTCTCCCTTTTTACTTCGATTTTCTCTCTTTCTCTTTCTCTCTTTGTCTGACTGATTTCCTCTCTCTGTCTATATCTCTCTCTGATTCTCTCTCTCTCTCTCTCTCTCTCTCTCTGACTACTGCTGAAGCAAGATGCATGTGATTTTTTCATATTTTCATTCCTCATTGTTTATTACTGGTTACACATTAATTAAGAATATGAAAGAAGAACAAGATAAAATTTCATAATGTCTGACAATATTTGATGTAAAAAAAACATCCAAGATGATATTATTATTAATAATAAGACAGGTAATAAAAAGTGATTAAAATGAAGATTAACGATACTCTTTACCATAGTCACTGTTGTAGAGGTCATGTCATTAAAACAATATATGTATTGTGATGGGGTTACTATAACATGGACGTATCGGTGGGTGGAAGTAACAGAAACCGGTTTATTGAGTAGAGATAAGAAAACAGAAAATCGAGATTTGTATCAGACTGGGGACTGAGTTGACATATGTGGCCTCTTTGTTTTATTGCCACTGTTTTCAACCCTGGGTTTGCATGTTTTTTGTCCTGCTTTGAACTTCTGGTTGTGCCTGAAACTCAAAAAACAACTCCAACTCCTTTTGAAGGGGAACAGTGTTGGCTCATCCAGTCAACAAACATAGATGCAAATAGTTTGTGTTTTTGATGCTGCTATCAAAGAGAGAGAGAGATAGATAGATTCTGGCTCTTAAAATTTTGTTGGCAACAGCTAACTTTACTTTCTGTCATTGGATATCCTTTCGCTCCGGCTATTCTCTGAAGACTTAGCTGGCTTTCTACCTCTCTATAACTAATTGAACCTCAAAAGGTATGGTGAGTGAAAAATGACCGACAAGGCTGAGTCTCATATAAGGTTAGTTGAATAGGAGAATTTTTCTTTGAAAAAAATGATCCAGTTTGTTGGGGGTAGGGGCCCTTTTTTATGTGCACTCCTCATTTTATTGGGCATTAAAACTGTTGTTTCCCCTGAATGTTAGTGGCATTACCAGCGACAACCTAGTGACACCTGAGCATGGAACTGGATTCTTGGGACATGTTGCTGGCATCTTTTGTCCCAAGGACTACTGTGGCTACTAACTAGGCGGTAAGTGATTGAAGACTCTAAACCTTGTTAGTATAAATGTGAGGGGACTGAGGGATTAGAACTGTGCTGTGTGTGCTGAATAAACCATTGAACCCCCACGTGGATGTAGCAGTGACGCAGTAGTCTCATTTCACTTGTGTTGAGGATTGCAGGGGACTGGAAGGGGATTTTGTCGTTCTCTCAGCATTCAGCAAGTGTCACATTGCTGGGGTCTCTCTGCTAGTTGGACACTACCTCAAAGCAGATGTCAACCTCGTCTTTGCAGGCTGGTTATGGCTGATGTTATTGTGAAAAGTTTCAGATTCAGGGTCGTTGCGGTTCATGTGCCCAATTGCACGGCAGAGAAACGCTCCTTTTTTGAGTTCTAGTTGACGATTGGAATGCGATCGTTGATCTCCCAATTAGATAGGGTCGTGCGGGGTTCTAAAGTGTGAAAGCAGTCTGATCGACCGGATGGCCGAGCACAACTTGGTCAACAGAGTTTTTGTCTGGATCACCTGGGGTGGGAGATGTAGACGTGGCTACTTAATTCGCTCTCTATCCATTGTAGATCCTACTTGTATAGAGTGTTAGAAGAACATAGGATTTGTCTTGTTCCACGTTCCACGAGTTAGGGCTTGCTGACCACAAACTAGTTTTGGTCATTTTGCATTTAGGTGATAGGCCTAGCCTGGCTGGCTACTGGAAGTTCAATATCTCCTTACTAGAGATATATAACTTTCGGGACCGGCTGAAAAATCTGATTCAGACAGCGTTAATGGGGATTGTTACCGGAGGCAGTTGGTAGGGACTTCGCCATCAAATATTGCCGACAGCTCGCCACAAATAGAGAAGAGATGGCGAAGTCTTTTGATGATAAGTTTACTCAGGCAATAGATTGGAGGACCCCCATCCCACCCCGAAATAGACTTACCTAAGAGAGACCTGAAGCGTGGGTAAGCAAGTGCTACCAGGGGTACGTACTTAGAGCTAGTTTTAAAAGTGTATAAAACGAAGCGGTGAAAACTAACACACTTGCTTCGTAAGGAAGAACTGCGTCGGTATCCCAGTTGGCACACAATTCAGACGTATCAGGAAATTCGCGAGGCCTTCTGGATGCATTTTCTTGTTATTTTTACCCGTTTGCTGGACCTCCCGGTGTAGGAATTTCGCGGTTACTTAGCTGACTTCCCTGACCTACGGGAGGTGGAAGCAGTTAGCTGTGGGAAGAAAGTTACTGAGTTCAAAGTCTGTGATGCGTTTAAGCAGGTTGGCCTCAGCAAGTCATCGAGACTGGATGGTTTACCCTATGAAATGTATTTGAGGCTGGTGCATATGTTTGTGCCTATTCTGACGAATTGGTTTGCCCACAGTGCCATTTCTGGATATGTCACCAAGGGTGTGATAACATTGCTGAAGAAAGGTGGCAGACTTGTATGGGAGGATCAACATGATTACACAGTCATAATCGATCTAATCGGAACTGATCAGAACTACACTGTGAAGGGAAGATCGATCCAAAACAATCTGCACTTGGTGTGCTAGATAATAGGGGGGGGATAGAAAACGACAATGAAGCCGCGCTAATAAACTTGGATCAGTCTTAGGCATTTGAATGGGCAGGTCATCGGTTCTGGGCGGCAGTTTTGGAAACTTCCAGATTCGAACCAGAGTTCCGCAGATGGATTAGCATTCTGTACCAATCCTCTACGGCTATGGTACAAGTGAACAGAAAGCGATCGGGGTCTTTCGTGATCGAGTGATCTGTCCGGCAGGGCTGCCTTCTGTCCTCTTTATATCCTTACCTTGGATCCTCTGTTCCATAGGCTTAGGGATAGGAGGACTAACCCGGTCGAGAATGGAATCTCACTCGCTGGCTGTCTTGAGGCGAAAGTGTCTGCATTCGCCAATGACGTCACCGCCTTTGTGTCCCGGCTCTCGGAAATAACTGCGGTACTGCAGATACTTGCAAGGCACGAGAAAGTAGGAGCTAGGATCAATGTCAAAAAGAGCGAATGTTTGTGGTTGGGATCCTGGGAGGTTGTGTTCCTCTACTGAAGTCCTTCTACTGGATTGACGGGCCTATCTATATCGTTGGGGTATTAGGCTATGAACCAGAGGCTTAAAAAAAGCTTAGTTTTTGGTTTTGTTTTTTAGTTCCGTGGAAATTTTATTTATATGAGAAAATTTCAACTGTTTCCAGAAGTATTTTTCGCGCTGATTTCAAATCTGAAGTTATCTCCACTGTACGTGAGCGCACTGCATCAGAAAAGGGGAGATAATTCAGGGTGTGAAAGTCAATGGAAAAGTCAATTTTTATGGTTTACTTTATTTAAAATGAAGTTTAAACAAACTGTTTAACACATTTAAGTGTATTAACGAGGAGCTTATATGTCTATGTTCATGAATCATGTTCATTTCCTTAATCAGGGATTTTCAGCAAATAAAATAAGCTATGTAAAGCCTATAACAAAGAAAACGTTACTTTTCAGACCTGTATCAGATTTTCAAATTGCAAATACCCTCATAAAAACACTGTAATTTATATTTATTTGATAAAGAGGATGGAAAGCATTTACATATGTTTCCAAACTTTGTGCTTTCCAAAAATTATACAAGGAAGAACTGTTTTTAAATACTTGTAGTGATTAAATTGTAATTTGCCCTTGTTGCGTGTAACAATAAACTATTTTATTTAATGTACTGTCAAATTTGCCAGTTGTTTGAAAGTTGATGAAACGAGCAGCAAATATACAACTAGTTTCAAGTTGCTGGAACAAATTTTCGGTAGATTCCATTTGCAGCCTAAGAGTCTGATGGTGAGCACAAATTCCTTCGTTTCTTTCATCAACTCAAAAAGTTTTATTTTCCCCTTTCCCTTAAAACAACTAACACTATCACAGCCAGTAAAGACATGCAGAGATAGCGTAGCACTTGAAACAGCAGGTCCACATTTCCCTGCAACTAATCGAACACAGATCAAACAAGACGATCTACTAGTTCTAGTCACTTCATACAAGTCAGAACTTTATTCATGCTGTTGAACAAAGTAAAGAAGAAAAACATCTGTGTCTAGAGTCTTGATGATAATCGAAGGGAAAGCAGCATATGTATGCTTTACATGAAGCAAGAGAAGGTTATCTACTTACTAATGATCAGTAGTTAATTCTCGCAAAGTTTCTGTAACCACTTCGTTTGTGTCATTTAAGGAGACAACATGAAAGATCTGTTGCAGTCACAGATCTATTTCCTCTCGCGAATCAATGCCCCCGCCAAGCGATTCGGCCACATACTGACCAATCAGGGACAGAGCGCATTGATTCCTTCTTCCTCTCTAGAACTATTTTTTCAAGCCCTTTTTGGAAGTCACGACAAATGAGAGAGCTCCCAGCTCGCAGCGAAGACAGACATCTCTCGCGTTCTCTGCTAGGGACATTCCACATGGAAGGCCTTCACTGAAGAGCACGCTGCTACTAGCTACACACAGAGAAGAACCAACCTTGTGGCTAGTCACACGAGCTACCTGCTACAGTGACACACCTCCTACAAACTTAAGGACCAACATACTATCCGGTGACACCAAAAAGAACCTTTTCTCACTCTGACTTGTTTACTTCTGTTAAAATAATAAACCTTTCCGTTGTTGTGTTTTCAAAGAAGTTTCGTTATTTATTTGTATTGTCAATTAATTTATAGTGTTATGGAAACTAACAATTAAACACTAAACATCCTTTGCTCAATGATGCAAATTCTTTTGGTGTCAGTTTCTTCCAATGCATCACGATAAATAGAACAAGAGATTCTTTGCTTTTGCCAAACATGAGAAATTTTCGATACTGGATAGGTGTTTTTGATTCTTCTTAAAAGCACGAACAAATAGCTCGAGGAAATTGAATGCCGTCTTCTTTCTAAATCTATAATGCTCAGAGGATTGTATTTATCACATACAAAGTCAACTCTTGATGACATTTAAAAGGAAGCAAGTTTGATTATCTAAAAATATAACTACTCAAATCATCAAGTATTGTTGGTATATAATCTGTTAGCTGCTGAATTATTGCCATGCCATGTATTTTGTGGAATTTTAATAATTTTCATGTCTAGAAACTTCGCTTGAAGGTAATGAAAGAAAGCAGTTTTATTAGTACGCTGCTAAGAACCATCAGTGTTGCTCAGGCTAGATTGGAACTATGAAAGGCAATGTGTCAAAATTTCTCCAAGGTCAACTTTTCGGGTTCTTGCTACTAAAAGAAATCTTGTGAGAAGATTTTTTTATCTGCTTTCAAGCAATCTGTTTCCTTCATGCTCTTTTGATGGGGATGCTTTTTTCTAAAGATAACTAAAAGTTTTCATCTTCTTAGTTTTTAATGGAGCACTTAATTCAACTTATTTCCAAATCAGTCGTTGTTGAACAAACTGACTGGAAAAATTGTAGCCTTTTTATGTGATGTCAAAATATCATCTTTAATTTCAGATGATACTCCTTGGCCAGATGCTATGTTTATAAATTCTTTTTCATTGTATGTAAATGGATTTTACAGTGACTCAATTGTATGCATGACATTTTGAACGTCTGTTTGATCCTTCTTGTATTGGGACTTACAAAGTTCTTTTTTCTTATGGCAGTCCTCTGCTTTTCCAGCCATTTCAGCGCAGCTTCTTGAGATTTCTGCATGTTGGTTGAACGATAAAATCCAACGATGAAAAGCATTAGCATTATTTGAGAATTCAAGCTGTCCACCTCTGGTTTTGTTATCTGTATTCATAATCAGTTCACTTGTCTGGTCCATTGATGTCTGACTGAAGAGGTACTAGTTTTGTTGATGAACTACAAAATCCCCAGCAGCACGATGCTCTGTTACTGAAGGGTGTCTATCTGGAACAGCAAGCATCTCATAAAAATACACAGGGAGATACCTGGGTTTGTTCAAATGATCATATTAAAATACCAGAGTACCAGCCCTGAATCTTCGAAGCGCTTTCCAATGACTCAGAGAAAAATATATGCAGGTATGGAACTCACCAAGTCGGACAACACTTCTTTGCATATACATGGCATCATTCCAACATATTTGCTTGGCCTTGGCATAAAATACAAGATCGAATTCCAGTACAATGCATTCTGTTTCAAATTCATCTGTAATAGAGAGATTTTTCAAGAATTACTGCATTCACAGTGCTTAGATGTGTTGGGTTACCATTGACTACAGGCAAATAGCCAATATTGTTTTTTGATGGTTTTTGTTCCTGTAATAAAAGAATATTAAAACCTGCCCAACCTGGAATTGGAGGATTTCTTTGGTTTTCCCTTTCACAGTGCATATTGATCATGGTCATGGCCAAATCTATTATGCTTCTTTTGGTCCCACAAGATGATTTAAAAAAGCTTCTGAATACTGTTAATTAAAATTGATGCTCATTTTGCCACATGATATTCTGGTATCGATGCTTCATTCAGCATCACACTGTACTTCTTACTCCTGATCATTTGAGTTTGGTCTTTTCTATTGTAACCTTTTCAAATGTGAGAAGTGATCAGCAGTTAACCGCTGCACTATGGTCTCATTTGTTAAACTAATTAATTTGTGAAGGGAAGTGATAAAAAAAAGCACCCATATACACATTCATGTGGACACGCACGCACGCACGCACGATACCTCTACGCACAGTTATAGGAGTATGCTAACATAACACACAAGTGAGTGAGAGACAAAGATATACAGATATATAGACTGTATATTTATTTATTAGAAAAAGTTTTACCTTGTGTTGTCTGTGATTTGATTATAGCCTTTTCTGAGCATTTAAAATCTTTAGTCGTTTTCTTTGCTAATCTTGTGAAAAGTTTAAAAACGTTTAAACATACGAGCAACATTACTTTGTTAAAAGTCAAATTGGGTCCATTTGTTTACATAGTGACAAATTTTTTTAAAATGTAAAAGAAAATGCCTTTTCATTAATGTTTGTTGATTCAAAACGCATCGCGCAAAAATTTTGCGTTTTCCTTTTTTGAATTTAAGGGAGATAACCACGACCACTATGATGGCATTATTTACTAAGTGATCAAAATGAATTCTCTCATGTAGTAGAAAGAACCTTGTATTTCTTGTTTAGCGCGTAATTTAATTTGACCGTTTTAGTCGCCGAATATTTTCATCCAATCAGGATGACTTGTCCTATTCAGCCCGAACCATCTTTCTTAGCGGCACCAAAAATTGAAGAAAGCCCGCGAAACTCTCTCTCCCTCAGAAATCGTCAATAGGAACAGACGTTTTATTGTCTGCTCTTGAATAGCGACAGCAGCGTCATCCACTATGAGGAGAGCCATCTAGTTTATGGACCCATTGTGTCTATTCTTCTAGACCAAGGGATCCTAGTTAAAAACAAATTAGATGATACACTCTAACAACTTCCTACCTTCTTTTCTTCCCACGAGACTTGCAGCATACCAGCGTAAAACCTTTACTTCATGCTGCCATTAAAACCTTGATACAAAGCCTAACGACGTCTTCGTTCTTCTCCACCACCTTTATTTTCCATCAACATTTAGCGAGGGGATAACAACCAACGAAATACCAACGCAACCAACGTAATACCAACGCAACCAACGTAATACCAACGCAACCAACGTAATACCAACATAACCAACGCAAAACCAACTTAAACCTAAAAGCGAATGATGATAATAATAATATCCCCATCGTTATACTCACTTGATAATCATTCAGATCATAAAATAATGCACAAATTGACATTTAGACTCTACTACATTCCTAATCTTGAAAACCAGTAAAATTTTTTTCATATAAATTAATGTCAATGAAACTAAACGAAAATCGAGTCTGGTTCATTGCCTTTATTGTTCGGTCCCGATCTCCAACTGGGGAAATATTGGTTGGAGGTAGGAGCAAAGGTAAGAGCGCAAGTGGGTAGCAGGTTTTGAAGTCATGTGGTGATGTGGACGTAAAAGAAGCGGTATAGATAATGGTTGTAAAACGGCGTGGACAAAATGAACATTTAAAAACAAGGCGAACGAACAAAAACAAATTTATATTCTATAATAAACAAAACTTACATTGATACATGAAAACATAACTAATTCTACTAACATACTGATAGTGTGTATATATGTGTGAGCTCGTGTATGTGTGTGTGTGTGTGTGAGTGTGTGTAACACAACTAAACTACAAAAAGAAGTGTAAAATTAAAATGTCTTTTTTCTATGATTAGAAACCGGTAGTTTTTTAAAGACGGGAAAGCGTCTCATAGTTCTTGTACAATAATGTCTGCGAGGCATGGTGTTGCTGATACGGGGGAATTTGGTCAAATAGAAGGTGTTGCCGCTACGAAGGAATTTCGTCAAAGGGAGAGTGTTGCCGCTACGAAGGAATTTCGTCAAAGGGAGAGTGTTGCCGCTACGAAGAAAAATCGTAAAAGAGCTGTTGCCGCTACGAAGAAAATTCGTAAAAGAGCTGTTGCCGCTACGAAGAAAATTCGTAAAAGAGAAAGAATGTGTTTTAAGACAGCGTATTTATAGAAAAAATCTTCTTATAAGTGGCTCAAGACGCAGGACTTGAATTTACGCGCCGACGTAGTTGTAAGCATATCACGTGGTCCTCCTGGCCAATGGTTTCCCGAGACTGAACATTGAGCGTCCGCCATCTTTGTGGGAACAAGTGGCATGCCGCCCAAATTAAATTATAGGAGTGTAAAGTCCTATAGTCAGTCGTCCTTAAAGAGCAGAGTAGAGGTTTGCGTCATGTACACCTTCCTCCTGATCCTTTACTGGTTGTCTGTGCTCTAAAACAATTCCTTTTTTTAGCTTCTGTGGAAGGGTGACAGGCTAATGGTTTACAGACAAGTCGTTTTATTGTAATGGAGGTTTGAGGATGCTAGACTTGGCAAGTTATTGGCTTGTCAAAAAGCCAATCGTTGATGGGAGATACGACGTTGTCTCTCCTAATCAGAAATCCCACACCGAGGCTGAGAGCCATCTGTGGCCAATGACAGAAGCGGTTAATTTCTGAGAGTATAGAAAGGCCTTTCATAAGCATCTTCAGTCCAGTGAATTTCCACGACCTTGAAAAGTACGATATCGGGTTTTAGTGGAGGGTGCTGTTTCGGATTCGTTTGAGAAACAGCTCGACTTGTTGTTAGTGGAGATTCGTGCCCAATGGAATTGGGTACTATGGACAGGCTATTTCAATAACACTAAGTTCTCACTCACCAGTTGACTCACTCAGAATGCCTTATACATCGCCGACTGGGTCTTCAAATCAAGTATGGCAGAAATGCCAAATTTTCCTCACTGCGGCTGGAGATTAGAAGAAACGCCTGAACACACCTTCTACCACTGCGAGAAGATCTGCCAGTTTTAGGACAATGTCAGAGAGGTTACAGCCCCATTGATCCACAAACAGTGCTATTCGATGTTGGTTATATCGCAAACAATTTTGATCCTCCCTAGACAGGTAAGAAATGAAGGGTATTTCTCATGATTCTGACTGTTTTGTAATTGGTGATTTGGATGATGCGTCAGAAGGAGTTATATATCAGTGTAAACTTTTCTCATTACGATCTGATCTGTTTTTTAAGCATCATCTTAGAGTAAAGTTGGATGTGATAGAAAAGCTTAGACAGCATAACATTCAATGAAGAGTAGGTGAAAGTTACAAACTTGGTCATAAGAAAGGGATCAACGTTAATTTCATCCTTCCCTCTTCTCTCTCATAGCTGTGATGGTCTGGGCCCTCTTGTAGGACTCCACCCCAGGTAAGCTATGTTTCCTATGTTTTCTATGCCCTAGTTAGCAGAATGATTGTTTCATAGGTCCTGTCATTTAGATTAAAATTCCGGGATTTCCATGGACCCATTTTTTTCTGAACTTTCTCTCAGCCCATAGAACCATCTCTTTTCATCCTGGTACATCTGTTTTTTTCTATTTTCCCTATTCCCAACTTACCCTCTTCTGTTTATTTTTTGGATTTACTAAGCATAGGCCATCTCTCTGGGGATTTTCTGACTTGTTATGGGCTTTTCTGTTGTGGAAAACAGTTGGCAATTCACAATCTAGGTGGGGCTACAGTGGGCAACTAAATGGATTATCTTTTCTGTTTATTTCTTTTCTTTTTGTATTTTTTCTTTTTTCCCCTTTTCTTTGTTTTTTAAACATATTGTAAATAATAATTTTATTAATCATTGTATTTAGACTTTTTCTTTTTTTCATTTGTAATATTTTCATGTTTTATATGGGATTTTCTGAAGAATGTTTATGAAGAGTAATTGTGGTATTTTGGTGTATGTATTATGAATGGAATGTATATTTGTGAGTACATCATGAATGGGTTAGGGAATGTAGTTATTGAAGTCACTATTAAATAGCATGACTAATATGAAATACCAATGACTACATCCTTTTCCCATTCCTTTAAATTAACCCTATATATTCTTTATAAATCAATTGGTCTTAGTAACATTCACTTGAATTACTCTTCTGTGATTCTTTGTAAATATTATTTCAACATGCGGAAAATTTGCTTCTTTTTACTGACAGCTGCTGGTATTTTTATCAGCTCAGGTAAGTCACATATATTTCTTTCATCTCAAAATAAATTGCAAAGCAAGTAGCAAATGATCTTTTTGATTAAGAATTTACATTTATAATTAGAAATAATTTGATAGTCCAATAACTTTGGCAGGTGTACTTATTGGATTCAAGGGAAAGTTTAATAAGAAAAAATGTTTTATTTAGAGTAGTCATCCTTGTATGGCTGGCAATAAATAATAATTAGTGGACGGCCATGTTGCTGCAAGATGTAACTAATCATATAGAATTTAAATCTCTAAATAAAAAGAAACAAAAAAATGTGTATTTTTAAAGTAATCAGTATCTGATTTTATAGGTGGTTCTTCCAGATGATGATATAAAATAATTATCTGAAATTATTGTTTAGGTTGGCCTAGCAATCTGGATAAAAAGCAAAAATATCTTTGTAACATATTTTGTAGGAGATTTTTATTTTTTGGAAGAGTGGGTTGTGTTTGAGCAGTAAATTTTATGAATGGTGTTTTTTCTTTGAATATTTCATTGAACCTTTTTTGTTTGTTGAAAGTTGTTTTTTTTTTTTGTTTTGAAGGAATTTCAGCTGTTAGTAGGTTTTCCAGCTGCTTTTGAAATTTTGGTCAATCATTCAGTACAAAATGGATTAGTTTCTTTGTGCAAGTTCTATAATTGTCTGGTTGATTACTGTTTCTCGGCAGGATTCATTTTCCATGCAACAGTTGTGTAAATGTTTTCCTCCATATAGGACTTTACTAGTTTCAAAAAATGTTATATTTCTTTAATACTTTATTTCTAGTATTTATTTTTCCTTTTTGTATATATCATAAGATTTTGAGAAAGCAGTTTTTTTTTTCTTGGCCGTTTGGGTATTTTGTTTCATTGGGACAATCGTCAACCATGTTGTCTGCAGAGATACAGTTGGTGTATTCTACAGCCCCAATTGATAATACAAATCATTATTGACTTTAACATTAAAGAACTCTTCTGGGAAGTTTTTCTTTAACAGTGAGTATTTTTTGACTCAAGTTCATTATAACAAAGCCATGTTTTACCTATTTGTAAAGATTTTTTCAATTAAAATATTTTTCTCTGTACACATCATTCTTTCTTCAGTAAATTTCATATCTCAACTTACAAAAATTTTATGACAGACCTCTGTCAAGCCTCAAGCACTCAGTTTTATTAGCTGCCATTTTGAGTCACCTGAAAAGAAATATTTTTGTGTGATTAAAATAATTTTTACTAGAAACCAGTTTAAAAAAATGCAGAGTTGACAGTTATGGGAGAATTTCGGAAAAAATATTTGTTTTGTTTAAAAAAAAATTCCGCTTATTTAAAGACCCTCATATACTAAACATGCAACAAATAGTATCAGTAAGTATTGATTATCTATAAAAATAGTATCAGTAAGTATTGATTATCTATAAAAATAGTATCAGTAAGTATTGATTATCTATAAAAATAGTATCAGTAAGTATTGATTATCTATAAAAAAATAGTATTAGTAAGTATTGATTATCTATAAAAATAGTATCAGTAAGTATTGATTATCTATAAAAATAGTATCAGTAAGTATTGATTATCTATTAAAAAAACATTAACATTTCCATAAGAGTACTTTTATAAGAATTGCAAAATTGATACAAGGATCATTAAATAAGTTTCCAGACTTTTTTTGTGTGGGCACTTTTATTGATAATACATACATGAAACTCTAGTCCCCTTTGAAGTAATCTCCTCCGGCTGCAATGCACTTGTTGTACTGTTCCAATAACTTCTGGAAGGCTCCATGGATGTCCTCTTGTGTGAGTGTGTCAATGACCTTCGTCACAGACACTTTCATCTCCTCAATTGTCTCATAACGACAGCTGAGCTTAGGGAATAACCAAAAGTCACAGGGACCAAGGTCTGGACTATAGGGAGGGTGAGGAACTGTCTTGATGCCCATCTTGGTCAAATAGTCTATGACAAGGATGGAGTTGTGGACTGGTGCATTGTCCTCATGGAAATGCCACTGAGCTGATTTGAAGAGTGCTGGCCTCTTCCGACGGAATCTCTTGCTGAAATCCCTTAAAACCTTAACATAGTAACCCTAACCTTAACCCTTTGGCAAATCAACTCTGGTGTTCTGAATTTCTTACTCCTCCCACACTTCTCATCAACCCTCACAGACTCTCTTCCTTCCTTGAATGTCTTATGCTACTCAAAAACTGATGCTTGATTCATGCAAGATGCTTGAAAAGCAGTCTGAAGCATTCCATATGTTTCTGTGGCATTTTTTCCAAGTTTAAAACAGAATTTTATTGCATATCGTTCTTCTAAAGTGTCTTCTTGTCCAGATTACATTTTTGAAATTCACCAGCTGTGACAATCAGGCTTTAGTAGGGTGTATTCCAATTCCTGCCGTAGCTGTTCATTTGAACCTGAAATCATAAAAATTGGTCAGTCATCTCATAAGATGTATAGCAATACCATAGTGATTTTTCATGAGTCTACGACAATGTTAAATGCCTGTACAAAAAAGTCTGGAAACTTATTGAAGGCACCTCGTATCATAGAAGATGACCAGTAGAAGATTCCAAAAATGTCTTGACAGAAATAGTAAACAGGTGGTAACTGTTTTAAAATAGAATATGATAAAGTAACTCTCATCAAAATGTTAACCATTTTTTGAATTATATTTGGAGGAGAATAGAAATTAATTTTGTGATAAGGAGTACATCAAATTCCTCCACCCCCTAAACATTGCACATATTCATGCAGTTATTTTTTTTTTTTCATTTCAGTTTCTGCAAACAAAGATGGAAAGATTAGCAAATTGACTATTCCTTTGGATGCCTTTACATCAAGTCTTTATCGTGAAGTGTCTCTGAACAGCAATAAGAATTTGTTCTTGTCTCCTTTCAGCATTTCCACTGTCTTGTCAATGGTTTATTTAGGAGCAAAAGGCAACACTGCAAAACAATTGGAAGATACATTAAAAATATCATTTCTGAAAAACCAAGTCCATTGTGCCTATAGAGAATATTTGAGTCTCTTGCAGTCAGATAATAAGAACTTCACTTTGAAATCGGCCAACCGCATTTATGCAAACCAAAAGTTACCTGTTTCTAATGATTATAAAACACGACTGACTCAAGCCTATTTATCAACAATTGAAAGTGTTGATTTTGATCAAAAAGCTGCTGAAACCAAAGATGCTATTAACAAATGGGTTGAGCAGTATACTAATGGCAAAATTAAAAACCTGATTCCAGACAATGCTTTAACTCCTGAAACTCTTTTAGTGTTAATTAATGCCATTTATTTTAAGGGAAGCTGGGCCAAAAAGTTTCCCGAGAGAGCTACAAGAAAAAGAGATTTTTTCCTGAATTCAAACCAGATAGTCAAACGTGAAACAATGCACGTTACTGAGAAGTTTTATTTCAAACATGAAGCAAATCTGGGTTGCAAGATTCTTGAAATTCCTTATATAGAGAATGATCTGAGCATGTTTGTCATCCTTCCAGATAATAGGAATGGTCTAGGATTATTGGAGCAGAGACTGGATCCAAAATTTTTTCACAGTCTGGTGCAAAGGAAAGGATTCTCTAAAATAAAAATGGAAGTATTTCTGCCAAAATTCCGCTTGGAAACTAAATATGAGTTAAATAATATTTTATCAAAAATGGGGTTAACTGACTTATTTGATGCAGCAAAGAGTGATCTATCTGGCATGGTTAGTTATGATATGTGGTTATATGTAAGTCAAGTTATTCACAAAGCATTTATTGAAGTGAATGAAGAAGGCACAGAAGCTGCAGCTGTAACTGGAGGGATAATTGGGATAACATCTATTATTAAATATCCCAAGTTTCAAGTTGATCACCCATTCTTATTCTGTATTGTTGACAACAGAATGAAAATAATTCTTTTCCTTGGAAGAATAAATGATCCAGAAATATAAAATATAAACCAGAAGATATCTTTTTGACAAACAAACAATATTCTACTTTGTATATTAATCAATAAATTGTAATATCTCATTGAATCTGTTTTTTTTTACTCAATTCATCATAATAACCAAACGTTATCATCATCATCATCATGTTGTGTTGGTAGCACTGATATCCCTGACCCTCTGTTGCCACTTTTCCCTATCGTTCATTGCCTCTGGCTGGTCTTCTAGACTACATCCCGTATCCTCACATAGTTGCTGAATGTATGTTCGTGCTGGTCATCCTGCTTCTGCTCGGCCATGTGTGGGGGTCCATAAGAGTACATCACTTATGAGTTTGTCCCTACTTCTCAACCATTTTAATTCAATTGTTGAATGAAGGTCTTTCATATTTTCTTTCAGAATGGCTTTATATATATGTGTGAATGTATTTGTGTGTGTCTATATATACCTGTGAATTGTATGAATTTACCAAACTCCTTCACAGGAGCAAAAAGTGAGACATGGTCATTTTTAAAGAAAACTCTAAATCCAAAACTTTCAAACTCTGCTGAGTTTGAAAGTTTTGGATTTAGAGTTTTCTTTTTCCTTGACTGGTTTCCATAGCAAGGATAAAGAGCTCTGAATGTCTTATTATTTTGGAGGGAGAATAGCTGAATACATACCTTTCCCCTGAGTATTTGGCTTATGTCACGTACAAACTATTTTACTCTGAGTGCATCCATATATATGAAATGACAACTATAAATATGTATATGTAGAAAACATTTTGTGTTTGATTAAATAAGACTTTTTGCTTTGGCCTCTTTTATAATTGGTCTATTTAAGTCTTACAATGAATCATTTAACTTCTGGATGGAATGAGCTTAAAGGCTTCTCCAATAAAATAAGTACCTAAATTGGCCTGACTATTCTGTGGACGTGTTTACCATCTATATTCATGTTAAAACAGGTTTGTGCCCTTCCTCCAAATACCAATAAAATTTGAACTGAAAACACCCCCATATTATACAAAGTAAAAACAAAGAAAATTTCCAAATTCTTAAAGATTAAGAAACCTTCCTTAAAGCAGATTAATTTTGAATGTAGCAGCTGTGTTCTGAAATGCCTTTAATATTTTCCCTACCAATGCTTCATCTGAGCTCCATTAAAGTTGACCTCTTTTGTCACTTTCCCTGCCAAAATAATTCAACTGACATCTTCATAACATACAAAGAAAAAAGTAAGTAAAATTTCTAGATTTCTGGAAACTCTCTCTGCAAATATTTAGAAACCTTTGTTAAAGCAGATAATTTTCAAATGTAGCAGGTGTGTTCTTCTTACCTTAAGTAAAGTTTTATTTTCTTTCATAAATTCCCCTCCTCCCACTTGTTCTTCCTCCTACTCTTTGTATAAATTCCTGTGACTCTTTATTGTGTTAGTCATAATTTACTAAGTTTTTTAGATTTGATGTGGCACAAGTCCATAAGAATGGGGCATCCAATGAGAAATGAATTCACTTGTGAAGGTTTCTAGTCTAACTTGCTAATCATTACACCATCCAAGGTCTTCATTATATTTGACATTTCAGTGTTTGTTCCCCTGAAGATGGCTCTAGCTGAGGACAAAGAAACTTGGGAAAAATTTGATGCCTTTCTCAATTCCTTCCTTCCAGATGTTAAATGACTCACACAAAGACATAAAAAGGTTACCTATAAAATAGGTAGAAGCAAAGTGTCTATTTCATCTAATGAAATGTGCATATATATATATATATATATAAAGAAAAATTGATAACAAGGTAATCCAAGTAGAAGGAGAGATTTATTGAGAAGGAAGGCTGACACTATAGTGTTTCAGTTCTAATGAATCATCATCAGGATTTTATTTGTGATGTTAAATCAATGATGGATGTGTAAAAAGTGCAAAATATAAAAACCTAGGAAAAGTTTGTATGACAAGAAAAAGTTGGCCATTTGATTAATGAATCAGCGTTTGTTATTTTAAATAACATTGTTTGACTTATTAGAAATATTGTGTAGAATTTATGCTTTGTTTGTTTATCGAGAAAGATTTCGAATCATTCCTAGTTTTTGATGAAGTTCTAATCCTATAAGTCTGGCTTTTTCAAATGGATGTGCCTTAGAAAATTTCAATCACAAATAGAAGTTTCAAGGTATAGATGTGTATAATCCGGGAAAATAGGTTGGGATGGACGAAGAACGCTGGACATGCTGGTAGGTATGATTTTTTCTTGTATATAGTTGGTTAGAAAAGTTTTCCTGGTTTTGAAGGAATGGGCCGTGATGAGTCGATCTTTGCATCTACGAACCATCTTGATGTCATCCATATGAAATATCGGAGTGGAAGAATGGGTTTGGATCTTGTTAGTCAATAAGACAGAATGGAAGTAAATAATGTAATCCGACAATATATAAAGAAAAATTGATAACAAGGTAATCCAAGTAGAAGGAGAGATTTATTGAGAAGCAAATTTGACTCTATAGTATTTCGGTTTTAATAAACCATCATCAGGACTATGAGGGATGATATTAGTGATGTTAAATCAATGATGTACATATATATATTTAAGTATATATATATGTGTGTGTGTGTAAATATATATATGTATGCATGTATGTATGTATGAATATATGAATATGTGTATAAATATATATATATATATATATACCTCAGTATGCCAAGGTTGAAGAACCTCAGTTGGCCAAGTTTGAAGAGCTCAAGTTTGCCAAGGTTAAAGAGCCCAATCTGTCCTACTGATTTATACCTTTCTGAAGGGCATTAACACAATTTGAAAGGCAAACAGTTTTGCTTAAGATTTGTAGCCCTGTCAATTTTCTACTCTGGTAATCATTATACAACTTCATATATATCTGTGTCTGTGTGTGCATGTGTGATTCATTTTTGTCATAAGAACTTACTATAATGATTCTACCAGAAATTGGTCTGCTTGCTTTTCTTAAAGTGAGTATGCATTGTGTTACCATGACAACACAATACACAAAATATTCTAAAAGACAAAATCAGATAAAAATAATGGTAGAAATTCAAAAAGTGTGTGTAAACTTTTTAATGAGACAGATTATCCATTTATGTTCAGTATTGTTGATAAGCGATCTAAAGTTGTTCTCTTTGTTGGAAAGGTGACCAATCCTCAAAATTAAACATAGCATTTCTTATTGCTTTAAGATAAGTGATTCCTTGAAATTTTCTTTGCATAAAGTTAGCAATTATCTTTGGCTTTTCAGGTTATCAATTGTGTTCTTAGAAAAAGTGAAAAACTGTTCAGAATTTTTCACAAGCTGCCTTCGTCATTTGCTTCATCACTGCAAAAATACATTATAATGTAATAACATCTGCCAAAACATTTTTATGCTTTCATTACAAGGAATTTGGGCCCATGAATATTGACAGAAATTAGAGAATATATCAAACTAGCTGAAGTAACCATCTACACTGGGTAAGAAATCAACACTTGGACCATCGCGAGTTATTTCATTTTTTATGTTAATATTGTTTTATGAAAAAGTTCATACAGTTTTGTTGCTAGATACTTTTAATATATGAGTGAATGAGATGTCAGAGATTTATTGACTTAAACATGTTTGTCTTTTGCTTGGATTATTCTAAATAAGCAATAAAATTTGATAAAATACACATGTTTGTTTTTCTGTCTTCAGGTTAATTCTAATGAAAAGTGGTTATTTCATTGAAATGATGATCCTTTCTCTGACTTCTTTTGATTTCCTCTCTCTCTCTCTCTGACTCTCTCTCTGATTCTCTCTATCTTTCTCTTTCTCTCTTTGTCTGACTGATTTCCTCTCTCTGTCTCTTTCTCTCTCTGATTCTCTCTCTCTCTCTCTCTCTCTGTTTGACTTTGATTTTCTCTCTTTCTCTTTCTCTCTCTTTGTCTGACTGATTTCCTCTCTCTGTCTCTTTCTCTCTCTGATTAAGAATATGAAAGAAGTTAAAATTTTATAATGTCTGACAATATTTGATGTAAAAAAACATCCAAGATGATATTATTATTTATAATAAGACAGGTAATAAAAAGTGATTAAAATGAAGATTAACGATACTCTTTACCATAGTCACTGTTGTAGAGGTCATGTCATTAAAACAACATATGTATTGTGATGGGGTTACTATAACATGGACGTATCGGGGGAAGTAACAGAAACCGGTTTATTGAGTAGAGATAAGAAAACAGAAAATCGAGATTTGTATCAGACTGGGGACTGAGTTGACATATGTGGCCTCTTTGTTTTATTGCCACTGTTTTCAACCCTGGGTTTGCATGTTTTTTGTCCTGCTTTGAACTTCTGGTTGTGCCTGAAACTCAAAAAACAACTCCAACTCCTTTTGAAGGGGAACAGTGCTGGCTCATCCAGTCAACAAACACGAATGCAAATAGTTTGTGTTTTTGATGCTGCTATCTATTTTGGTTGCAGAGAGAGAGAGAGAGAGAGAGAGAGAGAGAGAGAGAGAGAGAGAGAGAGAGAGAGTCTGGCTGTTACTTAAAATCTTTGCAACAATAAATTTTTCTATTTGTTGGTAGAATTCCTTCTGATTATTCTCTGATGACTTATCTTTAGTTATTTGCTAAGCTTTTTGCTTAGATGTGGCACAAGGCCGTATGAATCGTACACCCAATGAGACAGAAACTCACACATGAAGGTTTGCTAGTCTAGCTTGCTAACCATTACACCCCCACCTGATTAGATTATTTTTCTGTTTCATTGGCTTTCCTGTTTAAATGCCCAACATAGATAATTTTCCATAATGGGCTTCTACCTCAATTCCAAAATGTAATTTTAATATCAACCAAATGGTCAGATATACCACCCATTATAAGCTCAAATTCAAAAAAAGTAATTTAACTTAAAAATGACTTAAACTCAGTCAGATGGTATCAAAAAGAAATAAAAATACAATGACACCAGAAATTCAGAAAGTAATCTGACTTTATGCTCTTCAGTGTGGCCTCCAAAAGAAATTCCAGTCCTTACTCACAAATGGTTTGAACAGACAATCCAGACTGGTCTACTCAACTACCAAAAAAGAAATTCAGAAAGTAATCTGACTCTATGCTCTTCAGAATGCTTCAACCAGGTGGCCTCCAAAGGAAATTCCAGTGCTTATTCACAAATGGTTTGAACAGATAATCCCTATTTGGTTACCCTAAAAGCAATAATTCAAAAATTTATTCAAGTTAATTTTAAACTGGACAAACCTACTGTTTATGTTATCTGTAGCAAGTGTTTTTTTTATAGCCTTTCCAACTGGAGAAAAACCCATTGTAAGAATTAATCAAAAATTAATCATAACTGATTGTACTTTATTTAATATTAATGACCTGTGATGTTTTCAAGGTTGAATATATAATAGCTGATTTTAAGGCAATTGTTTTTTATGTTGAATTGAAAAATTATACTCATATCTTATAATCATATCAAATTCTTAAGATACAAGCACTTACTTGAAATATATAGAACAGTATTATAACTCTATTTTCTTGTTTAACTAAATAAATAATACTAAATTTAGGTCTGATATATTTGTAGAAAGCTCATATTGTGCCATCATAAACTGAAAAATATCCAACAGAAGCTTTTCATAGATGAAAAATCTTTACTGTGACTTCTTCCTGTGCTTGGCAGCCACAGTATCCCATTTCAAGTATCACCAGTTATTAGCGAGAAAGTTTACATTTCACTGGCCTTATTAGCACTTTTCTATAATTTGAATGTCTTGGTGAAAGTGTTCACCTTAATCTTAATTCAAATCTCTGCAGTTCTTTGGAAAATAGTCTAAGTGTGACCGCAGAAAGTGTTGATGGACTGACATTTTTGCCTCGAGTTGGTGGAAACTCTTCAGTAGCGCTACAATTTCCTTCTTTTATTCTGCACTGTGATGGTTTCCCAGGAAGTTTTGAACTTCAGTGACTGCCAGGTGGACAGTTCAATTTTGCTCAGTGCTTAGTCAAACATTGAATCCTTCATGAGTTCTCTTATTTGAGGGCCGTCAAATATACCAGCCTTGAGTTTCTCTATGCTTATCCGTGGGAACCTCTCCTGGAGGAAAGCAAACACACTCCCTTCCCTGTCCCTTGCCATCACAAAGTTTTTCAATACTCCTAACTTGATATGTAAAGGTGGAAGCAGTATTTTGTTTGGTTCAATGTGAGAGTGAGACTGAACATTATGCAAGCCAGGTTTTAACCCTTGTCTTAACAGCCACTCTTGTCTGACATAATGTTGGTTGTCAGCCCAGTTGTCCCATAGACACAGAAAACAAGGATACTTTGTGCATCCACCATGGAACCCTAGGAACAGGCCAACCAACATGCTGTTGTAAGTTTCTTTCATTTGTACTGAATGCCCAATAGGGGTAAATGAAAGACAATTCCCATCATGTAGAAGAACTGCTTTGAGGCTTCCACTGGATGAGTCAATAAAAAGTCTTCATTTCATAGCATCATACTCGAAGCCAACTGATTTGATCTGTTGGCAATAAAACAATGATGACTTATCCTGGAACGTGAAAAACTGTCTTAATTCTCTCTCATGTTCTTGACACCAGTAGAACATTGTTTCTGGTGCCAACATATTTCTCTTTGAGACGTGAACCCGGCAGCTGAGAAGACTCCCTTGAAACGTTCAGGTCTCGTGTCAGGTCGTTGAGTTCGGCTTGGGTCAAGGGTACTGGTTCGTCGCCCTCTTCTGTCGTCCATCCCAGCTACAACAGTCATGTCCCAATGTTCAGTATCAGAGCTATATTCCATGTTACCTTCTGGCTCAGGAACAGGAAGGTCAGGGTCATGAGGGATTGGTCTTATGGCAGAAGGATCATCTGGGTATTGGACATGGTGCTTGTTCTTGCGATTTATTCCTTTTAGATTTATCCTGCAGAAATAGCAGTCTGTAATATGATCTTTTCCTTCCCTCCAGATTATTGGAATGGCAAATGGAATCCTCTTCCTTTTACTATTCCTCCAATCTCTCAAGTTCTCCCCACATGTTTTATAGCAAATGTGGGGAACAAACGGCTTATCCTGATACCCTATTTTGACTCCAAAGTAATCATAATATGTTTCTTCACAAAGTCAATGATTTTTGCTTGATGGTTAGGAAAAACCACATTACCGAAGATAAAACAGAACCTGTCAAGATTATTCTTACACTTGCAATCCATTCTTATAGGAATACAAATGTCTGAAAAGAAAAAAAAAAAATCCGCACTCAGCTTACCATTGACACTTGACATAGTACATTGGAATCATTTTAAGTGGACGGATAAGCCCAACTCCATCTAGGTATGTGGGTGTTAGGTACACATACAATATTATATGCTATACTAAACCTCAGGCATCCACGATCAACTGTGACAGTTTGAGTCCACAGGTTTTTGAATAAGTGTTATTATTGTGTGTAACTTGTGAAGTATTCAAGCATATCTTCAAAACCAGATCTGACCATGCAAAATGAATGGTACTTTTGAATTCAGTATAAAATGGCGATCATATATCCATTGGCATAATGGTTAGAGCGTTCGCCAATGGCCCGGGAGACATGGGTTCAATCGCTGGTCGAGTCATACCAAAGACTCAAAAAATGGTACTTGATGCTACCTTGCTTAACACTCAGCATTTTAAGGTTAGGATCAAGTGTAAAGTGGAGCAATCCAGGGAAAGGAGTAGCACCCTCTCCTACACCTCGGTGTAGTAGCTATCGAAAAGGGAGCCTTCGGGTCACCCTTGATTACGGTCATCAACTTTACTTTTTACTTTACTTTATATCCCTTGATAAATCTTTAAGCTTTAGAAAAAAAGTTTTAATGCAGGCTAGTGTAATGCTTCATCAAATAGAAATTTTAGAAAAAAATTAACTAGTATAGCAACTTTTGTCCATTTTGATTTGTACATTATCAGAGCTATAAAACTTTAGTATCAGTGTAGAAGTATGGATTGAAATTGTTTCTTTTTTATTCACATAAGCATAAAAAATATCAACAGAAAGTTTTTGTTTTTATTTTTTATTTATTTACTGGTTTATTTTTTGCCTGATGATTAATTTCCCAAAATTCTTCATGCAAAAAATCATTGAGTCTTTCCATGTGTCTTTTATTAAGTAGTTTGTCAAACAGCTGACTATTTGATTATACTAGAAGTTTCTAATTACATTCAGATAGTCTCTAGGTCATTGCCTCAGGGAAAGGAAATGTTTTTATTTATTTACTTTTAAATTTCTTATGGTATTTAAATAGAAAAAGAAACTGAAAAATGTCCCAGTTATACTAGTGGTCTTAGTAACATTCACTTGAATTACTCTTCTGTGATTCTTCGTAAATATTATTTCAACATGCGGAAAATTTGCTTCTTTTTACTGACAGCTGCTGGTATTTTTATCAGCTCAGGTAAGTCACATATATTTCTTTCATCTCAAAACAAATTGCAAAGCAAGTAGCAAATGATCTTTTTGATTAAGAATTTACATTTATGATTAGAAATAATTTGTTTGTCTGTCTTTTATAGATTGTTGAATGATTTTATGTAGAACTACTATTTTTTGATATGCCTATTAAATGGATCCTGGGAAGGGTTTGATATAAAAAAAATGTTTTGTTTAGAGTGGCTGTCCATTAGATGAGTGGCTGACAATAAATAATAATTGGTAGGAAGCCATGTTGCTGCAAGATGTAAGTAATCTTATAGAATCTAAATATCTAAATAAAAGAAATAGACCAATAATTGTATTTCTAAAACAATTATTCACATTTGATTAAACACTGGTATTTGATTTTATTAGTAATTTCTCAAGATGGTTATATAAAATAATTACCTCAATTTATTGCTTAAGTTGGACTAACTATTTTGACAAAAAGCAAAAATGTTTAATTCAATAAATCTTTTAAGTTTTATTCACTTAAAACTTATTTCTCTACCAAACCCAGTAAATAGTTTCTCATTGACAATCTTAATTACATGAGATAGTATCAAAAATTTAATGAACTTTATATGATAATATAAAGAATATAATATACTTTATTATATAAAAAATGTTAAATTTCTAATACAAAAAAGATAATAAACTTTTAATATAAAAAAATATAATACACTTCATATGATAATCTTAAAAGATAGTAATCTTTATAATGTAAAAAATATGATATGCTTTATATGATAATATAAAAATATAATAATCTTTATAAGATAATATAACATGAATATTTTCTCTTATTTAGATTCTTCTTTTTAAGTAATAGTTTCCTTTGATAATTATTCAGAGGAATTTTTCAATTGACAACAAAGATTAAAAACTAACCAGTTTCAATTCACAGCTTAACCTCTTCTTCAGAATAGGCAGGTACCTCAGATGCTTAATAATTATTGGTTGGATTTTATACTATGTCAGCCATGGATTATTTCATACTAAAGAGATTTTTTTAATTCTTCCTTTGTGGAGAATGGTTGTTTTTTGTACGGGTATTTGTTTTTTTATAATTTTTCTTTCTGACATGTCTATGTTCATTGTTTTTTATACCAGACCTTATTTTTGTTATTTGGTTATCAGGTCATAGACTGATCGACCACCAAAATAGTATAGTTAAGCATTAGGAATCACCACTCACAGCTAACAGGTGACCTCATTGGTGGGTGGAGAGTTCTTTTCTCTTGGCAGAGGGGCAGTCAGTGTATTTCATAGCCCCAGTTGACAGCATGGTCCCATAAAAAGAGTATAATACAAAAAAAAAAGGCTTCACTGATTCTTCACTTGTATCATCAACATTTTTTCATCAACCCATATAGTTCTAAAATTCTTATTATATTTATATATGTGCATGTAACCATAACCCAGCACAAATGGCGCATCATGGTAAGATTTTTATTAGAGCAATACACTTAAAATAATCATATTCAGAGAATAAAGCATGTTCCAGTCCAATTTGCAGCTGGTTGATTATTTTGTAAATTTGTATTTGTGCCAAATGAAATTGTTTAATCATGTAAATTATTGATATAATAGTGATAGCTGTGAAATTAGTCTTCTTCATTCCTTCTTAAATAAAAGCATCAATATCATCATGGACTGCTGTCAAAGTTTGGGTCATGGTTGGTTATAGTAATAGTAAAATGTTTACTTAGTATTGATAAGGAGCCATCACAGACAATTAACTTTGGGGAATTTGGAGTATCTCTTCACTGACCATTAGTCCCATGTTTACTCAGACTCAGAGTGGTTATATCTGTTAGGGGAGGATCTACAATTTAAATAGAACTGTTCAATTATTTACTATACTTGAAAATATCTAAATGACTGCAAACAAATGATTAACATTGAATAGAATTATTAGTATTTGATACCAATATTTGTATTTGATAGTAATAGTGTTATATAATTGCGGAAGGATTTTTTTTTATATTATCATTTTTCATTTTATATATCTTATCTTTCGGTTTAGTTAGGCTTAGAACCTTTCGGCTTTGTGCATGGGTACGTGCAAACATTAATGCAGGTGTTCACGCACACACAGAGAGGATGTGACAATCACAGATGTCACAATAAAAACCCCAGATAGAAATATGACTTGGGATGTGAATGACGTCATGTCCGGAACCGATGGGCTGGGATTCTTTGTGATTTTGAATAAAAGCAGTGAGTTGAGATTTGAAGCTGGACGAAGCGAGTTGATTTTTGGACCTGGGTGAGGCCAGTCCAGTTATGGTCTGGGTGTTGTCGGGTCAGATGGAACAGTCAGGATAGTAAAAATTGTGTGTCTCTCTCTCCTCGTGTTGAAAACCTAAAAGTCAAGAAGGTAATTAAAGTTTCGTACCTGAACCAAGAGAGTTGTCAGTGTTTCAAGTGTTTTTCGGATTCCTATGCATGTGAGCATTTTACAGATCTGTATATTCTACGTATTGGTATATTTCATGTATTCGTATCATGGCTATATTACAATACCTGAAATCATTTGATTGTGTGCAAACAAATGAACTGTGGTTCGTTTAAAAAATGTTAGCAACAAAGTATTTGCTAGAAAATCATATGTATAAACAGGATTTCGTATTAAATTACCATCAAGTTAGAACTTATTTGATCGCACACAGTGAAATAGTTTCAAGTATTGCTATAATGGTTAGAGTGTTCGCCAATGGACCGGGAGACCTGGGTTCAGTCCCAGGTCGAGTCATATCAAAGACTCAAAAAATGGTACTTGATCCCTCCTTGCTTAGCACTCAGCATTATAAGGTAAGGATCAAGGGTAAAGTTGAGCAATCCAGGGAAAGGAGTAGCGCCCTCCCCTACACATTGGTGTTGTAGCTATTAAAAAGGGAGCCTTCGGGTTACCCTCGACTAAGGTCGCCAAGTTTACTTTATTATTGATTATTAGTTTACACACAGTTTAAATGGTTTCAAGTATTGCTATCTAACACAAATAATTCTATTTAGTATTAATCATTTATTTGTACATGGTTAAATAGTTTCAAATATTACAATCCTAGTGCAATTGCCCCTTGGCCACCACCTTCTAGTACTTATATATAAACATATGTATAAACAAGATTTGGCATTAAATTACCATCAAGGGTTGATATGTCATTAAAGTAAATAAGCTAACTTAACCTTAAGACATCTCCCTTATCAGATACTGTTCTTGAGACAGTTGCTTAACCTCTGAATACTCACAGGGGTTGCACTATGGCTTTTTAAAAAATGTGTAAAAATTGTTCTTTTTTGTGCTTTTATACAAGATTCATTCAATAGATAAGATGAAATATTGCCTAAGGAGTCGGCAATAAGAAGAACTGTTTACAGTTGCATGTTTTTTCAAGAAAATCAATAGTGATCAGTTCTTTTATATGCCAGAAGACTGTCAGCATGTCCTTATTTACTGACTGCTGCACCCAGAACTTTTCCTTTCCTGGAGAGTCTGTGTGTTTCCACTGTTTGGATTATCTTTTTGATTCATGCTCATAGGGACAAACCATGTTTATTTTTTTGTAAAGATTTTGTTGACTAAAACATACTTCTGTGTAAACATCACATATTCTTCTGTAAATTTCACATGGTTTGCACTCCTCAGCCAGTAAAAGTTTAATAACTGACCTCTGTTGAAAGCAGGAGCACTCTGTTTTATTTGCTGCCATTTTTAATTGCCAGAAACAAATATTTTTGCAAGATTAAAATAAATTTTGCTATTAACCAATTCCAAATAATGCAAAAAATTCTAAACAAAAAGAATTTGATTTGCATTTTCAATCAAATTTCCCTTATTTATTGAATGACCCTCATATATATAATGGGTCACTCCTCAGTCAAAAATATTCCCTTACTTATTGAATGACCCTCATATTTACAATATATCCCTCCTCTGTTAAAAAATTCCCCACCCTGTGTATTGGATGACCCTTGCATATTTCAGAGGTCACTCCTTGGTCAAAAAATTGTCCTTATTTATTGAATGATACTCACATATATAATAGGTCAGTCCTCATTCAAATTTAGCCCCTTGTTGGCTGGGGTTGTTGAATATACTAAGTGCAGCTTTGCTGAGGAGTATGACCCCTCAGCAGGTGTCTTGCGTATGATATTAAACCCCATTATGGTGAGGCTCCAGTCCTGGAGCTTTTGGTGATGCAGAGTACTCATTCATTGCCATTATTCCCAAGTACACTCGGATCTGGAGTGGTCATATCTGTTAAGGTACCATCTATGGATCATTAGAAATATTTAGTCTTTTCTATACCTGAAACCATTTAACTGGAAAGGCATGAATCCATCTGATCCCTTTTAAGCTATGAGTAAATTGTAGAGAAGATTTGATTCGTTTGCCTTGGTTAGGCAACCAGTCTAAGAGAAGGAAAAGTCTAAATTCAAACCGGCTGTACACTGCTTGAAAATTGACTGTCAGAGTGATTTGAGATAGATAGATAGATAGATAGAAGTATTGTATGGTATTTGTATACACTAATCAAAAAGCTGAATTTCCAGCTCATATTGATAAAAGTACGTTGAAATAGAAACCTTTCATCACCTGTCACAATTCCATTCCATTATGTGCCTATCTATAAAATCCAAAAAAACCTATTCACATATCTAACCTCCTTCTCTTTTATTCTCTTTTCATACTTAGTATTTTCTTTCTTGGTGTAAGTAGGTCACATTTGGTTTTAAATGTATAAATTGACTGGGACAAACTGAAAACTGTTTACTGTGTAAATCCTACTTGAATGCTTAGATATGTAAACATGTGAAGACAATTTTTCATGTCATAAGAAAATAATTCTTCTGTTGAACATATCAATAGTGAATAGTAATTTTGTTGGTTAGTGGGTGTTCAATGCTATCTCAAATTTTGTTGGCTATTTAATGCCAAATCCTCTTCTTATATATATATATATATATATATATATATTGTTTATAACCAAATAGTTCATAGGTACCTTCATTTTGAAACGATTTGCTTGAGTTCATTTATTTGTACACAGTTAAATGGTTTCACTGGTTGATTGGTTGGTTGGCGTTTTATGGCATATCAAACCTTGTGGGATATTTAATGTCACATCCGGTTTATATATATATATATATATATATATATTTGTAAGCAAATAGTTTGTAAGTAACTTTATTTTGCAACTCATTTCTTTACACACAATTAAATGGTTTCAAGGATTTTTATATTAATCTAATAATTTTATCTATCAAGTATTCCTATCTAATACAAAAAATTCTTACACTGGGGTATTGTTTCAAATAACTTATAATAACCATAAGTAAATAATTGAACAGTTCTATTTGACATATAAATTGGACCCTAACAGGTAATACTACTCCGGATTTTAGTAAACTTGAGAATAATAGTAATGAAAGGGTACTTCACATTCTCCAAATCTCTAGGACTGGAGCCTCACCATCAGATGCAGTTTAATGTCATACCAAGGACACTCAAAGTCTTTGAACACAATTGACCCTTAATCACTGACTTCTGGCACCATTAAGATAAAAAAGGTTGGGTGATTACTTGCTGTAAGAGCAATTTGAAGAATATGCTCAGGACCATCATATATGGGCTAGGGCTTGACATGACCAGCGAAATATCTAGCCTAAATAAGGGCCAAAATGGTATATTTTCAGGTCATGTGAGCACTTTGGTTATATGGTCATGGACTGCTTAATCAATAGTAATGGCTAATGTGGAGTGTTGCAGGTCATATGATTTGCAGTTGGTAAATGTGACTGTGGGATAGCATTTAAAAAAATTCTATTTCAATTTCTTGAGAGAAACTTATATACTTCATATGTTTTCTATTTGATGTTTTTTCATTTTCCACATTGTCAATGAGTGTGGAATATGCTGATAGCATCTCTTGCAGAGCAGTAACATTGCACCAAAATCAGGTGCTCTATATATGACACTGTATCCTGTGGTAAGGCTACTTGGTTGGAGACACTTGAGATACAATTGTTATTGTACTTGGAAGTGGACTTGGCTATCTGAATTCAAATCTTGAAATGAGGTTATTTGCATTTCTTAAAGTGCTAATGCTCTTGGGATAGATGTGAATCTATCTGTTCTTCTTCCAGCTATTGGCAAAGCAGACTTGGCTCTTTAACTTTGGTATGGCAACCAATGTAGAAGAATGAAAACTCTGAATTCAAACAAGTTGTTGACATGACAGAGATGGGCTCCATCAGACTATTCCTACCCAGACATGCTTGGAGAGTAGTGCCCCTATGACCAAACCAGGTTACATGAACAGTGAGAGATAGTGAGGGATAATTGTCTACAAAAGATTCAAATCATTAGTTATTTGAAATCATTTATTGCTTGAAAGGAAAAAATGACTTGGGCATTAATTAATCAAACAAGGGTTGACAGGCCCTAAAACCAACCAACCAACCAACCAACCATATGTCACTTGACTTGTTAAAGATTGACTTATGTAACATGTGTTGTTACAAATAATTCAATGTTCACGCAATAATTTGTTCATCATTCACTTTTATGTTAATCTTATAAAAAAAAAAATCTTAAAAAAGATTTACACAGGGATAAAAAAAGAAATAAGATAAGTATGATATTTATTAATATCATTAATTGAAATACATGTCGATGCCAGGTCAAAGGTCAAGATTTGAATCACTGCTGATTATAATGATATGAAACTGTATTATATATATATATATATATATATACGCTTCCCAATGGGGGTTGAACACTCTGGCAAAGGAATTTACGGTTTTCACTTGCATAATGCAAAGCTCTTTGAATAAATGGAGCACTCTGGTATCCGGTAAGGTATAAAATGTAAACAAACGAATACTGCTGCTGCTACTTAATACCTTATAATTCCCTAGCTGACGTGGTACGCTTGTTGGCTGAGCGGTCTGATACTAAGTCTAACATAAAGTTGGGCAGGTTTCGATCCCAGCTTCAAGCATCCATCGTGTCTAGCCACACTGAAGAGTTGTGATTCAACGAAACATTCTGTCTGTGAATGACAATATATATATATATATATATATATATATAGTTCTATGAGCAGAGTCACCATGGAGTAGTGGCTAAAGTGCTGGACTGAAGCTTCAAAGTAAGCCAGTTTAAACTCCAGTCCCACAACTACATTTACTTTTTGACTAATACCCTTGGAAAAGCTATGAACCCTCTTATTTGCCCCCTGCATATATAGGTTAAAGAGTATCATTGTCATTTTTTTACAGGGATGGCTTTGGCATTAAATAACCTTTGAAGGTTGATATGCCATTAAACAAAGAAACAAACCAATGTAGATAGGTTCATTTGAAGAACTATTTGATAAGTATTTACAAGTTGAAATACTAAGATGTCAAGACTTTGATCACAGAAACAGTAACATGAAAAAACAAGTGAAAAATCCATCTTTCCTCAACAATATCTGTTTTACAATATGAGAGTAGGATGAAAATTCATATGATGACAATATATCAGCTATTGATGAGCTTTTTGACCAATGGGATCCAAGCACTGCAACACTGACGGAAGAAACATGTGAGACACAAAGAGGGTTTCATTGCAAAAAGAACCTCATTTGGTTACATTCAATGAGAGTATCTTGGTCAGTCTCTGAACTTTTCAGCCAAACTTTGAATTTAAGATAAATCAGAATATTATAATGAACAATGAAAAACAGTAATTGTTACCATGAAGATAAAATGATAAAACAAAAGAGATTTATCAATTATAGTTTCCATATTTCATGAACCTGTTGTTCAGTAAAAATGTTCATAGATAGAAAAATAGTAGAAATTTTCATAGTAAAAATATAAGTTTTAATTCAAGTGAATGATAATTTTAAGGAATTTATTGATTTAAACAGTTTTATTTTTTGTCCATATTGTTAATTGTAATTAAATAACATTTTGATTAAAAATATAATTTCTTTTCTATTTTGTAGATCTATGTTTTATATAAGAATTTCTCTACCTGAGCATTTGTTATAAATTTTAAATTTACAACAAAAGTTGTAAAATAGTCTTCGTTTAGTAGAATCAAATATTTGCCAACTAAATCTTTTCTTCTTACTCAGCATAAATGACTATTTTAGCTTGTATATTTTTAAATTATTATTTGACTAAAGTTTGAATTTTTATTACCAATATGACATTGTAACTCCTCAACAATTTAAGTGCATGACATTTGAGAGATTTTTTTTTTTTTTCACTTGGATTGTTAGTGAAAACTAAACAATAGAACTAAACTTCAAACATCTACCAATAACCCTAATTAGTAATGTTTAATTAAATTTAGTATAATAAACAATTTATCAATTTTTGGCTTTTAATGTGTGGATATTCTAGTTTCTTTATGATAAGTAATGTCTTGAAGAAGATGGAAATAGGAAACATTATTTACAGATGAACCTTTTTGGAGGAAATCAAAAGTCATGGGTCTTTTCGTGTCTCAGAACACTGTCAGTTTGACCTTCTTTTGAAAGTACTATTCTGGGAAGTTTTTCTTTATCAGTGAGTACTTTTTGACTCAGGCTCATCATGGCAAAGTTATGTTTTACCAATTTTAAAGATTTTTTCAATTAAAATATGTTTCTCTGTTCACATCATTCTTTCTTCAATAAATTTCATATCTCAACTTACAAAAATTTTATGACAGACCTCTGTTTAAGCCTCTAGCAATCAGTTTTATTAACTGCCATTTTGAGTCACCTGAAAAGAAATATTTTTGTGAGATTAGGATAATTTTTACAATAAATCAATTTCAAAAAATGCAGAGTTGACAGTTATGGGAGAATTTCAAAAAAACATTTGTTTTGTTTTAAAAAAAATTCCGCTTATTTAAAGACCCTCATATACTAAACATGCAACAAATAGTATCAGTAAGTATTGATTATCTATAAAAATAGTATCAGTAAGTATTGATTATCTATAAAAATAGTATCAGTAAGTATTGATTATCTATAAAAATAGTATCAGTAAGTATTGATTATCTATAAAAAAACATTAACATTTCCATAAGAGTACTTTCATAAGAATTGCAAAATTGATATCATGGGAGATGACCAGTAGAAGATTCCAAAAATGTCTTGACAGAAATGGTAAACAGTTGGTGACTGTTTTAAAATAGAATATGATAAGTAACTCTCATCAAAATGTTAACCATTTTTTGAATTATATTTGGAGGAGAATAGAAATTAATTTTGTGATAAGGAGTACATCAAATTCCTCCACCCCCTAAACATTGCACATATTCATGCAGTTATTTTTTTTTTTCATTTCAGTTTCTGCAAACAAAGATGGAAAGATTAGCAAATTGACTATTCCTTTGGATGCCTTTACATCAAGTCTTTATCGTGAAGTGTCTCTAAACAGCAATAAGAATTTGTTCTTGTCTCCTTTCAGCATTTCCACTGTCTTGTCAATGGTTTATTTAGGAGCAAAAGGCAACACTTCAAAACAATTGGAAGATACATTAAAAATATCATTTCTGAAAAACCAAGTCCATTGTGCCTATAGAGAATATTTGAGTCTCTTGCAGTCAGATAATAAGAACTTCACTTTGAAATCGGCCAACCGCATTTATGCAAACCAAAAGTTACCTGTTTCTAATGATTATAAAACACGACTGACTCAAGCCTATTTATCAACAATTGAAAGTGTTGATTTTGATCAAAAAGCTGCTGAAACCAAAGATGCTATTAACAAATGGGTTGAGCAGTATACTAATGGCAAAATTAAAAACCTGATTCCAGACAATGCTTTAACTCCTGAAACTCTTTTAGTGTTAATTAATGCCATTTATTTTAAGGGAAGCTGGGCCAAAAAGTTTCCCGAGAGAGCTACAAGAAAAAGAGATTTTTTCCTGAATTCAAACCAGATAGTCAAACGTGAAACAATGCACGTTACTGAGAAGTTTTATTTCAAACATGAAGCAAATCTGGGTTGCAAGATTCTTGAAATTCCTTATATAGAGAATGATCTGAGCATGTTTGTCATCCTTCCAGATAATAGGAATGGTCTAGGATTATTGGAGCAGAGACTGGATCCAAAATTTTTTCACAGTCTGGTGCAAAGGAAAGGATTCTCTAAAATAAAAATGGAAGTATTTCTGCCAAAATTCCGCTTGGAAACTAAATTTGAGTTAAGTAATATTTTATCAAAAATGGGGTTAACTGATTTATTTAACGTGGAGAAGAGTAATCTGTCTGGCATGGTTAGTAATGATAAGCAGTTATATGTAAGTAAAGTTATTCACAAAGCATTTGTTGATGTTAATGAAGAAGGCACAGAAGCTGCAGCTGCAACTGGCATACTATTCAAGCTAATGTCTGGAAGGATATATCCCAGGTTTCAAGTTGATCACCCATTCTTATTCTGTATTGTTGACAACAGAATGAAAATAATTCTTTTCCTTGGAAGAATAAATGATCCAGAAATATAAAATATAAACCAGAAGATATCTTTTTGACAAACAACAATATTCTACTTTGTATATTAATCAATAAATTGTAATATCTCATTGAATCTAGTTTTTTTACTCAATTCATCATTATAATCAAACGTTATCATATTTAACATCAACCATTTTAATTTTATTGTTTCATTTTCCTGTTTCATATTTTCTTGTATTTTTCACCTTGATTGTGCTAACCTCTGTTGAATCTCACTTGTAAACTTTACTATCTCATATCTCTATCTTCGGTCAGTTTTTTCCTATTAAGTTGTTATTTCTTGGGCACCACTTTACTAGTCTTTTGCAACATCTTTCATCTTATCATCAAGTCTTGTGTCTTTTTCACTTTAATTTTTGCTAATAATCTCTACATATCTTACCTGGAGCTTATCTCTGATCCATGATAATTTCTTTTTATCTATCAGAGTTATTCCTGGTTATTCTTATTCACATTAATCCCTAGATTATAATAGCAACAATAATATAAAGGATTAGAAATTAATTTTTGATCCATGCATAAAACACATTGTATATCTATATTTATATGTGTGTGTGTGTGTTGGTGTGTGTTGGTGTGTATCACCTAACCCCTCCTTGTGACATAGGGTCATTTTTGTAAGCAGAGTTTAAAAGGTTTGTATTTAGAGTTTTCCTTCTCCATGACTGGTTGCCATGCCAAGGTTAAAGAGTATAGACTGTCCGACTAAGTGTGTGTGTGTGTGTGTGTGTGTGGTTACCTAACCCACCAGATGAGCATAAAGTGACCCAAAGTCATTTTTATAAGCAGAGTTTAAAAGTTTTGGATGTAGAGTATTCCTTCTCCTTGACTGGTTTTCATACCAAGGTTAAAGAGCCCAGACTGCCCTACCATTTACCCATAGCCGGAGGGAGAATAGTTGGATACAAACCTTTCTCCTGGGTTTTCAAACAATGTCAAATACAAACCATTTCATCCTGAGTGCATCCATATATAAAAAATGTTGCCTTTATATATGTATATGTTGGTAACATTTTCTCTTTTAGCCCTGTTTGATCAAATAAGACTTTTTCCTTTTGCCTCTTTTATAATTGATCTATTTAAGTCTCACCATGAATTATTTAAAGGCTTCTCCAATAAAATAAGTACCTAAATTGGCCTGACTATTTTGTGGATGTGTTTACCGTCTATGTTCATGTTAAAACAGGTCTGTGCCCTTCCTCCAAATACCAATAAAATTTGAACTGAAAACACCCCCATATTATACAAAGTAAAAACAAAGAAAATTTCCAAATTCTTAAAGATTAAGAAACCTTCCTTAAAGCAGATTAATTTTGAATGTAGTAGCTGTGCTCTGAAATGCCTTTAATATTTTTCCTACCAAGGCTTCATCTGAGCTCCATTTTGTCACTTTCCCTGCCAAAATAATTTAACTGACAACATCTCCATAACATACAAAGAAAAAAGTAAGTAAAATTTTTAGATTTCTGGAAACTCTCTCTGCAAATATTTAGAAACCTTTGTTAAAGCAGATAATTTTCAAATGTAACAGGTGTGTTCTTTTTACCTTAAAGTCATAATTTACTAAGTGTTTTAGATTTGATGTGGCACAAGTCCATTAGAATGGGGCATCCAATGAGAAATGAATTCACTTGTGAAGGTTTCTTGTCTAACTTGGTAATCATTACACCACTCAAGGTCTTCATTCTTAAAGATAAAGAAATCTTCCTTAAAACAGATTTATTTTGAATGCAGTTACTGCATTATGAAATATCTTTAAGATTTTTCCTACCAAAGCTTCCTCTTACACTCATTAAAGTTTTCCCCTTTTGAAAATTCCCCTCCTACTTGTTCTTCCTTCTACTCTTTATATAAATGCAAATGACTTTTTATTGTGTTTGTCAATTCACTGTTTGTTCTGCTGAAGATGGCTCTAGCAGGGGAAATTTGGAAAAATATGGTGCCTTTCTGAATTTCTTCCTTCCAGATGTCAAATGACTCAAGCAAAGACTTGAATGGATCAACTATAAAATGTTCTGAAGCAAAGTGCCTTTCTCATTTAATCAATCATATATATATATATATATATATGTATATATATATATGTTAAAATATATATATATATATATATATATATATATATATATATATATATATATATATATGTGTATATGTGTGTGTATATCTGTATGAATATATGGTTGTGTGTGTCTCTCTCTCTTTCTCTCTCTATGTATATATATATATGTGCATGTGTGTATATTTGTATGAATATATATGTGTGTGTGCATGTATGTCGCTCTCTCTCTCTCTCTTTATATATATATATATATATATATGTGTGTGTGTGTGTGTGGTTGATTTTGTCACTATAAATTACCATAATGAAGCTGTAGCACAATAATGTGCATTCATGTATATATATATATATATGGATATATGTGTGTGGGTCTGTATGTGTGTTTGTGGATGAGTGGCCAAAGAAGGAATCTTATCATCAGCATCTTTGAGCAGTGCCAGAGTGTCTGAAAGATCTTCCTTTGTCTATTTTGGCATGAAAACCACTCAAAGAGTTGTACCTGTGCGAACCTGTGAGACCAGAAGCAAGGGGCAAAAAGGACGAAGGACGTTTGTCAGTTAGGAGTGAGACTCTGGCAGTAAGTGAGTCACACATGTGGGGCCGGTGAGTCAAGGCTTGGATGTTAAGCCTAGCAGTCCAGAAAAAAGACACAGCATGGGGCAGTGAAGTCAGAAACGGGACATCGAGTGGTGAAGACGATGAGTAGAGATGAGTTGGCATCTATGGTTGTTGTGTAGATTGGTTAGTTGTTTGGTTGGGTTTTATGGCATATATTGATGGTTGGTTAGGATTTATGGTATATCAGCCTTTTTAGGTTATTTCATGCCAAAGTTTGTTTTGTTTGGTTTGGTTTTATGGCATATCAACCTTTGTAGGTTATTTAATGCCAAACCCATTTTTATACAAATAAACAGTTCTATTTCAAACAATTCAGTTTAGCATTATTAGACATTTTAATCGTCAAAAAACATTTCTATTTCTAGTAATTCAGTTTAGTCAAACAGTTCTTATTAAAACAATTCAGTTTAGTATATGTATAGTTTTTGTCCACACACACAGTTAAATCTCAAAACAATTCTATTTCAAACAATTCAGTTTAGCATACAAAAACAGTTCCATTTCTAACAATTCAGTTTAGCATAAGTACACAGTTTGAATGTCAAAACAGTTCTATTTCAAACAATTCAGTTTAGTTTAAGTACAGTTCCAATGTCAAAACAGTTCCCTGCCAATGAGTGCCCACGATATGACACTAAACAATCTGATGCTGAGATTCCAGTAATTTGGGGAATGTGTAGTACCCATTCATTGCCCTTGCTCCCAGGTCTACTCTGGCCAAGAGTGCTAGCACTTGACAGGGTCCTATCTACGGGTTAAATAGAACTAAATCACTTACTTATGCTAAACTGAATTACTTGAAATAGAATTGTTTTGACATTTAACTGTGTGTGTGGACAAAAACTTTACTTATACTAAACTGAATTGTTTGAATTAGAATTGTTTGACTAAACTGAATAGCTTGAAATAGAAATATTTTTGACAATTAAACTGTGTACTTATGCTAAACATCCTTAAACTTTTTCATGTGTAATAAGTAATATAAAATGTCTATATTTTGTGATTCTCAGTGTTGGTTACATCACGTGGGCTTTAGCCAGATGATTGGAGAAAAAGCTAGATGGGAACTACATAAAAATGCTGCATACTCTTTTGAAAAATTCTTGGAAGCAGCACCCCACAAAACAGCAGCTGTAAGACCACTTATCTCCCATCTCACAAACCATCCGAGCAAACCAAGACATGTTGGGCACTGCTGGAGAAGTAAAATACAAAATTATGAGGAAGTTTCTCTAATGGGCTCCTACACATGAACATGCCAGTGTTGGCTGACCAGTAAGGACTTACATATATCAGCTCTGGATGCCATCTAGAGGACTTGCTGTGATCGGTAGGGGCAGATGATGTGTGTGTGTGTGTGTGAGAGAGAGAGAGAGAGAGAGAGAGAGAGAGAGAGAAAGAAAGAAAGCAGGGAATCCATGCAGTTAGCATACCTTAATGATGATGATGGAACCTGAATTAAAACGGATGTTTCGAACAAATCCTGGAAGCAACACCCCACAAAACAGCAGTTGTACGGCCTCCTATTTCCTATCTGAGAAACCATCCAAGATGAACAAGACATGCAGGGCGCAGCTAGAGAAATAAAGACATTCTCTCCTGGATTCCAACGCTTGGACGTGTCAGTCTTGGCTTATCAGCAATTACTTAGACACATTAGCTCTGTGCAGTCACTGAATGCAGTCTAGATGACCTATCAACAGAGATAGATGATAGGGACGGATGGTGAAAGAGAGAGAGAGAGAGAGAGAGAGAGAGAGAGAGAGAGAGAGTCAGGGAACTCTATGCTGTAGGTGCACTTTGATGATGATGATGATGATAATAATGTCAATTTTTTAATGAATTTATTATATCAGTTTCCACATTTCTTTCAGACTACTTTTCTTTGCAACTTTCATGCTGCCTACATATTGTTTCAGCCGGTTCATTCTATGCTCTTCCTCACATTTATCCTATATAGAGAATCACTGTATCTTTTTTAATCAGTGTAAAGGAAATAGATAAAGAGTAACCAGCAGAAATTTTAAAATCATTTGAGCATAGCAGTTATTTTATTTCTCTAAATTTATTTAGTTAATTTTATTCCAGTATTTTGCAAGGAGATATTCTCAAATCTTTTCTTTGTTAAATTATATATTGAGTAAAGAAAATTACATGATATTGAAATCAATTCTGATTTGACTTATGCAATGAGTAGAAAAGATGGTGTATACTACTTCTTTTGATACACTCATCTCCCTGTGATGGTTTCTTTCAATTATCTGGATCCCATGGAAAATGAGATAATTCATATCTTTCTCCCTCCAGATATGGTCCACTATTCCAGATTTTTCAATCTGTTCTTCTGCTTTGGCTTTGAGTCCGACTTCAGTCGAGCACTGGTTTTGATTTTTAGAACTACCCTTCACCTAGACTGGTTGCACAATAAGGTCAGAGAGTCTTCCCTACTGTTTTACTTATAGCTAATTCCAAGAGAATACAAACAGCTTTGGTTGAAATTCAAACTATTTGAAAGCAGATGCTGACTAATGAGTAGAGTCTAGCATTCTTAAAGTAAAATCCCTTTCCAATGCATTCTTATGATAAAACTGTATCCAATGCATTCCTACAATAAAACCTTGTTGAATACAATCTTCTAGCAAAACCCTTATAATAAAACTGTAACCAATGCATTCCATTTGTGAAACCCTTTCTTATTCTATCCTCTTATAAAACTCTATCCAATGCAATCCTTAAGTAAAACCATTTCAAATTCTACCCAATAGTCAAACTCTCCACAACGCATTTCCACAGTAAAACCTTTTTCAATAGAGTCTTTTACAAAAACTTTTCGCAATGCAATCCTATCATAAATTCATATCCAATGGTTTCTGATAAAAAAAAGAGATTATTTTTCTCTTATAAAAGTGTTCATCTTTATCGACTGCAACACAACTAATTCAAGAAAAGATAAAATCGTCAGGACGGGACGTTCTTCCACATCCTCAATACTCGCGAAATTTAGCACCTGAAGATTTTCATTTGTTTCGGTCACGAGAATATTTCGAATATAGAATATTCAGATCGAAAAAAAAAAAGAACTTTAGAACGGTCTTTGAAACTATTCGTGATTTCTGTAAACGTGAAATTGAAAATCCAACCCGTTGGGCTATATCATTGAAAATGAAGATGATTACATTTTTGATGATCATATTTAAATAAATTCAACTTACATTTGTTTTTATATACTCTTTGGTAAAACGAAATTACTTTCCGAATATTTTCTAAAGATTTCCTAAAAGTAAATAAAGAGGGAATTGATTAGGCTAAAAATATTTCCACACTTTAAAAATATTTTTCTTCTTAATTTACAGAATAAAATCTAAGTGAAAGATATTAAAATTTCAAGAGGTGACGATACTTGCCTAAGAGATTGGAAATATTGATTTATGTTTAAACATTGAAGAATGATAAAAAAGGAAAACTCAAGCTCAAAATATAGTTTAAGATATTTGAAAAGATTTATTATTAAACAGGATTGCACAATAAGAATAAAAATTAATCGAAAAGAGTAACTATGGCTTAAAGTTTATTGTTGAAAAGAAAGTAATTTTTCCTCTTGTGAGGCCCGAATCTTCTTGATACCATTGAAATGTAAGAAAGTCTTCAAATTTTAGGGATTTGTGGAGCTACGTGGAAAAAACAACAACAACGAGTTCCTGCTGATTCTGATCCACTTTTCTGAGGGGTGAAGGTATAAAAGAAGAATGAAATTAACCGCCGCCTGCAGACGGACAGAGACTCACCACCGGGAGGACGAGAATGACTTTCCACAAAGCACACCCACTGTCTAAACACTACATGTACGAATTTATCAACTACCTTTCTCATTATTATGTCTTTTATCTCTGCTCGTAATTGTTTTCTTTTTTGTGTGTGTTGCCTTATTAATTCGGGCTTGGAAAAATTTGTCGGGGTATGAGAAGGTTTGGTCGGTTATTTATCTAGTTTAGTTTGTATGATTGATACTAATCGGTTTTGTGTTTAGATATTTGATTCCGTTTGTTTTCTTCTCTACCCTCCTCCTAATTCATTGGGCGTCCTCTTGTTTGTGAAGGGTGCAAAGGAAGAAAGGGAAGCAGGCGAACAGAGGAGACACCATTTTAGTTTTAACTTTATTTCTAGGTTCATCAACCATTCTGCGGGTGTAGAAATTCTTCCTGAATCTAAATGAAATGGTTGCGTCTCCCAGGCAAGGTGCTAAAAACTAGTTGTTTTCGGGCTAATATGTCCAAATTCTGTGTTTTTAGCTGTGGTGATAAGTCCATTTGGTACTTTTGATATAGGCTGCTGTTAGCAGAGACGGCTGCTACTGGTAGAAGTGTGAGCCAGCATGCCGCTAAGCAGACATGTAGTTTTCCCACCACCAGGTGGAGAAAAATAGGTCTTTCCAATGCAATCGGTCACTGTTGGATAAGAGCAAATTTCTTTCTCGTTCCCTTTAAGTCCATTTCAGGCATGCGCAGATCCAACTTCTTGTCAGGGGTCTCTGAGAGCTTTCTCCCTTTTTGAACTTATTTTTATTTTATCTATTTTATTCAACCCAAAAAATCTACTCGTAGGCTCGTGAAGATGATTATTATAGCCGTAACAAATTCAACAGTAAAAAAAAAAAAAAAAAAAAAGAGAGAGAAAAAAAAGGTTGATGTCGCTCCGTTATGGATAGTTATTTTTTCTTTTTAGTTAAGATGGCGATATGAAGTGACGTCAAATAGTCTCCTTAGAAGACTTCTTGGCGGGAAAGTCGAAGAGTATCTTTTATGTAGGTTGGTAGAAAGGACCAAAGTTTTCAGAATTCAGCAGCAAGACTTTTTTTCTTTAGTGACAAAGGTCGGAGGGAGTAGAACATTTAGAACTTCAGTTTTATATGTTTAGATAAAGATTTTTGTAACGGTACCTGACCCGAGCGTTTCGTCGAATTTAAAAATAGAAAAAGACTCTAGTGTGTCATAATTAGCAAAAATAGTTTCCTTTTTTTGCCGCCAAAATCTTGTGATTCTAGCTACCCACTATCTGTGCAAATAGCAGTATAGTTGTCAAAGAGGAGAGATAGACCCTTGAATTCTACAGTAGTATATATACATATTGTCACGTGATATCCCACTGGGAGGAGGGAGATAAAATTACTACTCCTCGTGGTTGAATTAACAGTATCTAGCCGTCAAAAAAAGTGACCGTTAAGAGAAGAATGTAGGTCACAGAGGGGTATCAACAGGTGTTGGTACTTAGTAACCTCAGGTCGCCGGACACCAAGGGGAAGAAGAGAGAAGCCAAATGATTGGCTGGGACCCCAAAACGGAAGTGGGGACCCCTTCCCCTCAGCGGAAGTAAATAATAAGAAAATTAGTTTTTGAGCAGGGTCCGTAGCGGGCAGACGAACCATAGCCATTTTACTCCGGGTTGAAGACAAAAGAATAACTGAGACAAGAGGGACCCCAGGTTCTTCAAGCCAGTGTAAAAAAATAGAACAAAGTCTATTAGCCCGTGAAAGAAGAAAGATTCTCCAGTGGAACCCCGTCGAAAAAAATATAAGATAAGTAACTTTGGGGACATTTTTCCTTTATACCCAAATTTCGTTTACCACTCTCTCTCTCTCAATTTGAAGAAAGATAAAAGTCAAGCAAAGACATTTATATTCGTGGACTGTCAATTTATTATATGTTTTGACACTTTGAAAGTGTATATAACTGTAGTAAAGGAATTCATGTATTTTTATGTTACCATGTAGTCTATGTTGTTACTTCATGCTTTCTTTTCAGCTTCTATTTGCCTTATGTTATCTTGCTTAGAATTGTCCTATTAATTCCTTAAAAATATCACACGGGAAACCAGTGTTGCCGACTACTACAATATAATATTATTACGACTAAAACCTATAGGCTCATTATCTTCCATTGTCGAGGGGAAGGAAGTTTAGCGGCCTGGTGGGTGTGTGATAGTGTGAAATTTGGAACCCCTTTGCCAGCAGCGGTCAGTCTGGCTCTAAATTAATCCCTCACGTAATATGCCAGTTCTTATATGCCCGAGAGAAAAACTCTGAACGAGGACTTATTCTATAGGGGATCAAGTGCCAACCTGCCCCGTCTTCACACGTGCGAAAATAAAGTCCCGTTTTCGGATTTTAGTCAATTTGCCGTCACAATATATATATAGTTAGTCGACCATAGTCGAGGGTGACCCGAAGGCTCCCTTTTCGATAGCTACTACACCAAGGTGTAGGGGAGGGCGCTACTCCATTCCCAGGATTGCTCCACTTTACCCTTGAACCGTACCTTATAATGCTGAGTGCCAAGAATAATACATAAAAGACAACGTTTGCTTCAAGCCAACCTCCTGTTCTTTGTTTTGCTGATTGCTTGTTTTATTTTCTAATTCATTTCAGTCTTAACCTTTTATCACCATACAGGAAAAAACTTCTCTGCTAAAATATTAAACTACATTTTGTGAAGAACTCGTAACACATAATTTGCTAAATTCATGCTACTCTCGTCACAACATTTTTTGGGTTTGTGAGAAAGTTGAAACAATGAGAATAAAAGAACTTTCTGGACAAGAAAAATGAAAGTTGTAGTTGCACGAGTAGAACTAGAGATATCGGCGGTGATGGCAGAGGTGGTGGGGGTACTTATCACCTCTTTCTGACTGTCTTCTTCGACAGCTGTCATTGGTTGACTTCTGCGACTTTTATTTTTTACCTTCGATTCCTCCATAGGATCCTTTTTTCAACTCTTTTTTTGGTACTCGCTCAAACTTTTTTTCGCCCGAATTTTTCTCTACTGGGTGAAGGGCAGAAATAGTGTGGGATTACCCTACCTTGCCTTCAAGATGATTTTTCTGACTACCACTATGAGGCGGCATACCTAGACACCACGCCTGCTAGATGATTTTTCTGACTACCACTTTGAGGCGGCATATCTAGATACCACGCCTGCTAGATGATTTTTCTGACTACCACTTTGAGGCGGCATACCTAGACACCACGCCTGCTAGATGATTTTTCTGACTACCACTTTGAGGCGGCATATCTAGACACCACGCCTGCTAGATGATTTTTCTGACTACCACTTTGAGGCGGCATATCTAGACACCACGCCTGCTAGATGATTTTTCTGACTACCACTTTGAGGCGGCATATCTAGACACCACGCCTGCTAGATGATTTTTCTGACTACCACTTTGAGGCGGCATATCTAGACACCACGCCTGCAAGACGTCAAGACGTCAATTCGACCCTCTTTTAGTTCAACATAGCGTGGGGAGATAAGACATGAGTTTCATCCGTTCATATGAACGCTTTAACCTCGGTGACGGACTATACCAGTGTAACACTCAACAAGCATGTACAACACAGTAGTACATTTTATCAAAAGCTATAATTAATAACTGACACATTTCCATATATTACGAACATAATTAAAGGGCAATTGCCAAGTATATGATGAACTTAGTTTAATTTCAATTACAAACACATTTTCATTTTCTGTGAATATGAGCATAGGTAAAAAATCATGCATTATAGTAGTAATCCTAGCCAAGTAAGAACATTAAGTTTATAATTCCCAAAAATTCACCGTAAACTGTCCAGCCGGACACACAGCGTAACGGCTATAGGCGTTGGTTCCCTTAGCTTCTAAAGGAGGTTGCAGGTTCAATCCTGACTCCAGACGAGTGACAATATAGGAATACTTGACACTTCCGTTATGGTTAACAGAATCAGAACAGGCGATCCCCGTGGATTCAATAAAGGACGTAGTTCGAAGTTCCGTAGAGGTTCATGAGTTCGATAAACACCTCAAGAAGACCGGAGGACATATAGGCCGAAACGTTGTAGAAATAACAATAAAGATGAAGGCAATAGTCTGAAAACCCTTAATGATAAAGATAATCAAGCTTCGTCTCAGAAATTCAGACAACACACCTTGTTTTTTTCGTATGTTTTCATTTTATGTTTGGCACATCAATAAAAGTTATTCAGTTCTCAGAATTGTCTTGAATTCATTCTTCCTTTTAAACATGATAAAAAAACATGAACAAATCTGAATACAAATGGAAGAAAAGCAAATAAAAAAACATCGATGAGGTCAGAACGAAACAGGGAAATTTCAGAAATACTCTCAGACCAAAACTAGAAGAGAAATATCTTGGAAAAAAAATTCGGTAGATGCAACAGGTTACATGACTGGGACCAAAGTCAAGCAAAAAAAAAAAAAAAAGAAAAAAAAAAAAATGCAACCGCCTCAATCACTTCGCTATATATTGCAGCACGAAAATAAGCAACGCCTGAAAAATAAAAACCGACACTGAGGAATATTTTTAAGGCTCACTCATAGAGTAAAATAAAATGCTCGATCCATGATTTACTAATTTGAAGATTTGCGGTAGCCGCCTGAAGTTTAAGGAGTGGATATTTTTAGTGTTTATGGTTAGTTTCCATATCACTATAAGTTAAGTTAATTTGTAGTACAAAATAAATAACGAAACTTCTTTGAAACACAACAACGAAAGATTTATTCTTATAACAGAAGTAAACTTAAGTCAGAGTGAGAAAAGGTTCTTGTCGCCGGATAGTATGTTGGTGCTCGAGTTTGTAGAAGGTGTTCGTTGTAGCTGGTAGTTCGTGTGACAGGCGGCAGGGCTGATTCTTTTGTGTGTGTTGCAGGTAACAGCGTCATCTTCAGTGAAGATCTTCCATGTGATGTGTCCATAGAAGATGACGAGAGAGAGGTTTTTTTCGCTGGTAGCCGGGTGCTCTCTGTCTGTGGTGACTTTAAAAAAGAGCTAGAAGAAAAAGTTCTTGAGAGGTAGATGGAATCAATGCGCTCTACTCCTGATTGGTCAGTATATGGCCGAATCGCTAGGCGGAGGCATTGATTCGCGAGAGAAAATAGATCTGTGACTGCTACATGTTCATGTAAGAGTTTGCGTTTCAGCCGGTATAGTTTTTAGATTGAAATTTGCCTCCCGCACCGGTCACTTCCGGGTGGAAGGTGCGGGAGGGACTTCCGGCTTGAACACCGGCTGGCGCGAATTCAGCCTTTTTCAAATCGACTGGCATGTGAGACTGACGTTTCTCTTGTCGTGGGTCACTTGCAAGGCAAAAAGAGGTAAGCACGTGAATTCTCTTGAATTGATTCGATTTAAATCATCACTTTAGTGGTGTGTTTCCTCTTTTGGAACATTTACGAGTGCGTTTATTTTGTTTCAGTTTTCACGTTGAAGAGTGTATAATTGGACAGCGTACGCATTTTACGCCTAACACGTGCGCAAATAAAGATATACAACTTCACCAGTACGAGACTTGTGTCTTTGATTTCTGACCCCAGTTGCTGCTGTTATAGCTATATATCAAAGTAATAAGCTACAAAACGTACAAAAATCCTTAGGATAGACCGCCTTCAAGACCAGCAGAAAGAGAATTTATAAGCCCAGGCGGCACATTATCGTGCGAAAGAAAATTCAGGACTTTTACGATACATAAAAGGAAAAAAAATCATATTCGAAGTAAATCTACTAAATGGTCGGGACAGAGAAAATTTACTCTCCAGAGACGTTGCCCATTTGATGGGAATGGTTATTAAAATCGTCCAAGTCCAGAACATTTTCGACCAAGGAGGCTACATGAAAGTTGAACCAGTGAAAATTCATCTAAGCCATACTGCCCACCCCACCGACTGCGAGACAAACAACGTTTCTACTTCTATCAAAAGTAAAAACCAAACTGGAACGTCTAGAAAGCGAAGGTATAAAAAAGTCACCCAACTGATAGATTGGAGAGCCTAATTGTTCCACTAAAGAAATAATAGTTATGTGTTGACCTAAAAACTCTCAACCGCACGGTCACACATGAAGTGTACGTGTTACCATCCTAGATAATTATATAGCGCCAAAGCTGAACGGAGCACCTGAAATATACCAGTGACGTGTTTCGGAGCTGTTAGTAGAGACGACATTCTGATTTACTGGAGAACCAATTCGAAATATGATGAACGAATAAAACAGGCTGGTATAAAACTCCAGAAGGAAAAAATACGAATTTAGTAATAAGGGTCTCATCGAGTACTTGGGATTTATAATGACAAAGGACGGAGTACAAGCAAGGAAAGAAAAAATACGGACGATATTGGAATTGTCAAACCCTACTTGAACTTAGATGTGTTATTCGAATGATTCGATACCTTGAACGATGTGGGGTTTAAAAGGTTTTATGATAGTCAGTGGCTAAGGGCAAGGCTGTGTTGCCGTAAGATTATCTGACTCCATATTTTTGGTTATTTTGCTTTACCCCACGTTGACTTGGCCGGTGCAATGCCTTGCCCAAAGAAGGTCCAAAAGAAATATACAAAGGGAAAGATAGAAACAGACAAGAGACGAAAAACTTTTCTTTCATACTTTCCTTTATTTACCTGGTGAATGGACTAACCAACGCTACGTCTAAAGACATAGCGTGGTGCCCAAAACACCAGATAGTAAAAACGGTGTTGTCGGTTCGACGTCACTACCCGAAAAGAGGTCGGTTCACAGAAAACCTGAGTATTTATGTCTCTTCACCGGCTCCAAATTCGCTACGCCAAAATCCTTCTAATTTTGGCGCGACCGCTTCTCATTGGCTACTTTACATTTTATTATTTTTCTTTTTCTGATTTCAACCGGATGGATGCGTGGAGCCTTATGCGTGGCGACGCATTTATACATTTCGTATCAGGCAGCCGACGAGTCAACATCCGGTTGGGAGTTCTTTGGTAATTCCTAAATCGCCACAACGATTCCTACAATGTAGGTGATTTTTTACAATCGGATTTATTAAAAAAAATGGGTTAACTTGAGATTATGAGGGACATGATAAAAGCATATTTGGAGGTTAAACTATAATTAACTAAATCTCCTGTCCTTACATTTTATGTTTCCACCAAATTAATCGTACTTGCAGCTGACGCCAGCTGCTATAAATTCAAAGTGACTTTGTATTAATCAGCAGGAGGGGAAAGAAAGCCTATTGCTTTCGCGTCGCATACCCTTACTACTGCTAAAGGTAATTATACCCAAATAAAAAAAAAAGAATGTGTTGGGAATTTGTTGACTTAAACCCTTAAAAGTAAAGGAGACACACTTTTTTCTTTCTGGCAAGCACAGTTAGTCATTTAGACATGAGATAACTTCCAGTCAAATAACGAAGCAACACATCAGGACTGCTATCAACACACGAGGCGTTTCATTTATTTTATAACAACAACTAACAAAACAAAAGTCTAAAGGCAGGTAACTCACCCCTACAAAAATGGTTTCGGGTAGATAACCTCTGGCCCCACTGTTATTACTGACTAAAGGGTATTTCAACAGAATGCCCGTGAGAAATTTGACCGGTAATATGACTCTGCCGCGACCTGCCTACAAACATAAACAGATCGGATTACTCGTTCTCCCAAGAAAAATTACATCCGAGTACAGCCGAAAAATGACGAAGCCCTTTTCGACCCTAACCTGCCGTTGCAGCTAAAAAAGGGATAGAATAACATTTAACAACATTTACAAAATACTTCTGCCAGAAATAACTCTATAAAAATGGAATTATTATCTTCGCTAGCCAATATCAGGCTAAAGAAGGACTTATTTTCTACGTCCATTTTTTTTATAGAAGAACTTTCTATTTACGTGGCGCGGCAGAAGTGGTGTTGCCTTTCCTTCATATGAACAAGGCTTCGGACGCTCTCAGGGGCCACTCGGCTCCACGAGATCGAATCCTACGTATCGTGGTTGCATTCACCTCACCGCCATTTCTAGGGGCAGATTCACCCCTTTTTTTCCATCACATTGATATGCACTAAAGGTCCTTTTAAGGATCATAAGTGGTCACATTCTGCGGGTTGGAGTATTTCTGACGGTCCTTAACGACCAGTCGAAGTAGACGGCCCGGAGGCAAACACGAAGAGGACTCACTAAGACCAGCCGGCCTTAACCGTCGCTCGGTTCCGCTCGTCCGTTTGGCTGCGCAGCGCTAAAGGCACGGGTTAGCCTTTAGCTACTTCTTCACTATCTGCGCAGTGCTAAGATAACGCCAATCTTAGCCGTGGCCTCCTGGCCTGTTCGCTCGACAGTGCAGAGCTTTAGTACCGCAAAGCCTTAGCTATCGTCTCGATACGTCCGCACAGCTTTGGCGCGACACAGCTTTAGCTACCGTCCGATACGCCCGCACAGCTTTGGCGCGTAAGCCTTAGCTACCCTCCGATACGTCCGCACAGCTTTGGCGCGCAAAAACCATAGCTACCGTCATCGATACGTCCGCACAGCTTTGGCGCGACACAGCCTTAGCTACCGTCCAATACGTCCGCACAACTTTGGCGCGACACAGCCATAGCTACCGTCCCGACTCGCCCGCACGGCTTTGGCACGGCAAAGCCATAGCTACCGTAAACGATACGCCCGCACGGCTTTGGCACGGCAAAGCCCTAGATCACCGATTCGCTCGCTCGACTTCGTATGTGTTAAGGCCTGGCAAACCTTAACCACGGTTCCCCCGTCCGTTCACTTGGTCTGTAGTACTAAGACACGGCTCAGTCTTATTCACCAACTCGCTCGACTCAACACGACCAAGCTGCCAACACCGATTTCGACCTCGACGCTCCCGCAATGTAGCATCCAGTCCACGTAACGACTCGCTGTTACGGACTGCCCAAACATTGCAACATCTGGCCCACGTACGACTCGCTGTACGGACTAGCAACCAGATCGACCCCCCGGTTAACCCAACGTACTGTCAAAACCGGGATATCGATCTACCAACCACGATACTCCAGTAATGCAGCATCCAGTCCACGTAACGACTCGCTGTTACGGACTGCCCTAGCATTGCAACAACTAGCCTACGTACGACTCGCTGTACGGGCTAGCAACCAAATCGACACACCTCCCGTTAACCCAACGTACTGTCAAAACCGGGACATCGATTTACCAACCACGACCGACCTCAGCTTCCTGCAGTGATCGTCCAGCTGCATTCAACAACTCGACCGACCTCAGCTACCCGCAACGATCGTCTACTCTGCATTCAACGACTCGACCGACCTCAGCTTCTCGCTACGATCGCCCAGCTGCACTGAACGACTCGACCGACCTCAGCTGCCCGCAACGATCATCCAGCTGCATTCAACGACTCGACCGACCTCGGCTTCCCGTAACGATCACCCAGCTGCATTCTACAACTCGACCGACGTCAGCTACCCGCAACGATCGTCCAGCTTCTTTCAACGATTCGACCGACGTCAGCTTGCCGCTACGATCGTCCAGCTTCATTCAACGACTCGACTGACCTCAGCTTCTCGTAACGATCGTCCAGCTGTGTCTCCACGACTCAACCTACGCCAGCTACCCTCATCGAACATCCAGCTGCGCACATCTACGACTCGACCATACCAGCTATCGACATCATCCATCTAGCTGAAGATCAAATACAACCACCATGGACTTTACATACACGTTTGTAATTCCGACAATAAATCGTCACTTTTTGTATCTGTTATCTTGCCTTTGTTCTCTTCATTGTCTTTGGCTGTCACTACTTGCACGCATTAAACTTAAAACATTTACGGGGTCGACGTGCTTATCAGCTCTGCAACGACTCGATAAATTTCGATTGCATATTGACCGAAAGTCATTAGAAGCCCAAATAAACACTCAGGACCGCTATAATACTCTTTTAAGATGCCAGCAGTTATTTATGAGACTAGGGAGTTACAATGCAATCGTAGAACATGTCCCTGGAAAACTATTTCTGGTTGCAGACACACTTTCCCGTTGTCCAGAAAATGATAGATAGCAGAACACGGAACTGTACGTGAACAGCATCGTCGAAACTAAACCATTATCAGAGAGAAAACTTCATGAGATTAGAAATGCCATACTCGCCGTTAAAGTTTTACAAGTCGTTGCCCACTTGACGCTAAATGGATGGAATGAAAATGAACAAAGGTTGAAGGGATTAAGCTTTACATTCCATACCGAAGTGAACTGTTGGTATATCAAGATCTATTATTCCGCCAGGATTGAGATTCCAAAACCACTCAGATCAAAAACAATAAAGGCAATCCATAGTGGTTAATCATCAACTTGTCACGTTACATAAAAAAAAGTTCGTCTCGATCCATTTATAAGCGCAAATATAATTGGTAAATTGAAAAATATGTTTTCAAGATGGGAGATTCCAAATGAAGTGATCAGTGACAATGGAATTCAGTTCTGTAGAGGGACTTATATTTATGGTAGTTATGCTTAATCCCCCCCAAATTTAATGTTAATGAAGTTTATATATATTTTGCTTTGGAATAAGGCACATGGAAAAAGGTAGTAAATGAAGGAAGCCAAAGAGTAAACGATATGCAACTGTGAGTAAAGGTTGTGAAACGACGCGGACAAAAGGAACTTTCAAAACAAGGCGACGAACAAAAATTTATATATTATAATAAAACTTACATAGATACATAAAAAATATCGCTAATTCTATAAACAAAATAATCGTGTGTGAGTGTGTGTGTGTGTGTGTGTCTAACACGACTAAACTACAAAAGGATTATATATTTAAAATGTCTTTCTTTTTATGATTGGAAACAGGCGGTTTCTCTGAGACTGGAAAAAGTCTCATAGTCAATGTATGACTGCGAGGCCCATCCATGTTGTGCTATTTAACGTCTGTTGAGTCACATTGGAGGGAGTGTGTTGCCGCTGCGAAGAAATTATGTAAAAAGAGGAAGAGTGTTTGAAAACGACGTATTTATAGAAAATACGCGTCTTGGAAGTGGCTCCAAACGCAGGACGAAATTTACGCGCGGACGTAGTTTTACGCAGGTTACGTGGTTCTCCTGGCCAATAGTTTCCCGAGACTGAATATGTGTGCGTCCGTCATCTTTGTCGTGGGAACAAGTGGCATACCGCCCAAATTAAATTATAGGAGTGTAAAGTCCGATAGTTCACAAACACAATCTTTAGTGACTTTGCATCTACACATGGATTTACATACAACGCTGCAAGTCCCCATTTTCCTCAAGTGAATGGAGTAGCAGAAAGCAGATTTAAAATCGCAAAAAGACTCCTACATTAACCAGATATTTTCTTGGCTCTTATGGTTTACCGTAGTGTAGCGGATGATTGTTATCGGATTTTTATTTCGTGCTTCTTTAACTTGACACACTTATTTTAAACGCAGTCAGCGATATCGCCACCACTAACAATCCTCCTAATACAATAAAGTCAATATTTATTCAAAAGAACCAATTGAATTATAAGAATAATCAGACCTTTGATAGACAATGCAACACAATAAAAAAATCCACCCAAACAACAACAAAAGAATTTGTAGATATATAACGTTTTACGTAAAAAGATTTTTGTAATTATTTTACAAGGAAAGTGTTTTCAGAGAGGGGTGAATTTTTTATTTTAAGTTTTTAAATAAGTTTGTTTAGAATTTATTTTTGTACTCACAACATCCATTTAGTGGAATCCAATTCCTGTGGATTTATATTCAGATCGAGCAGGGATATTTTCCATTTGAAATTCTTTGTTTTTACTTTTGGGTTTTTCTCGCGTTCACATATCCGGAGTCTTAGTGCTACTGATTAAAGAAAAGTTGAGGAAAATAAAAGATATAAGGTGCAGTTACAGGAGATCATAAATTGAGATTTTTTTCAGACATTTGTCTGGTCCTTTAAGAAAAAGGCAAGTATTTTGTCTGATAGGCATCACGCGAGATCAAAGGGTTTTTCTTTGACCTATGGTGCTAATGGCCAAGGGTTTTAATTGGGGCAAGGGTTGAGCGTTTATTTATGGGAGCCGACCATTTATTGACGGAATGTGACTGAAGATTTATTTGCTGCCTACTTTCCTTTAATTAGTTCTAAGAGGTTTACACTAGCTATCATCAGATATTTTGTGCTGTTAAAAACTAGTGGCCTTTCCTTTATTAGCGATGATTTTAGCCGGAGTTTTTTTGTTGGTAGCGAGGGGGAAGTTTGTTTGTTAGCGAGGATATGTGGTTGTAACGTATGTGTGTTTACGTTGTGTTGTTTTCTCGCTTAGTTTGTAAGAAATAAAAGGAGGATGATGAAGAAGTAAGATGGCGAAAGTCGAAATATATTTTTGGAATAAGGTTTTTATTTGCAGCATGGAATATTGGGTTTGCTTTTATGCTGCAAGACTCGTGAAAGGTTGTGAGTATTGAGACGAAATAGAGTTATGAGATGTTGAGAAGGTTGAGATGGCATCGTGTGTCGTCGGACGTGTGAGGGATTGTTTTTTTAGAGTCACCATGGTTTTTGTCCGTCTGGTGGAGAGGTGTGTGTTGTCTCCATTAAAGTGGCCCAGAGGTGAATTGAGAGCTAGCGTGTCGAGAGCGGGGTTACGCGTCAGATCGACATAGCCAATTTTGGGGTGACATAAAGTTGTGCCTCTGCGAGGCATGTTGAACGCATCTAATTTATATTCAACTGGGATTCCTTGTAAGGAATCCATAAATTAGATGGGTTCCCTTGTTTGTCCATGCTGCTGCTGCTATTCTAGAGCCGCAGTGAGACGTCTGCACTGAGCGGCATTGTCCAGCTGAAAAGCATCGCTATTGAAGAACGGCTAGTGTGACGTCTGCACTGGTCGGCGTCCTCCAGCCAAAGAGAGTGTGTTTGGCAGCTTAACCCATCTGTTAGCCGGAAATGAAAGATCCGGGCTGAATAGGATAAGTCATCCTGATTGGGTGAAATTAAGTTTCGAATTAAATTGCGCGCCAAACCAAAATACGAAATTTTCCCCTTCTCTACACTTTCAATTCTTATTGCTATTGACTATTATCATTATATATGTATATATATATATATACTTCTAAACATTACAAATGTTGGTCCCATAGTACTCCCCTGCTAGAAGCGGAACCTTTTCAAAAATAATAGTGTTCATTTTTTTGTGAAATGTTCCTTTTCTTCCCGAGTAAGTAAGCTTGGATAGGATTTCTTTTGGTGTTTGTATCGCAGAAGATTCTTTAGTTGAAGTTTCTGTTGTTTTTAGTGACGATTTAAGGGGTTCGTCTAATTTATTGGGTGATTGAGATTTATTAGTTGCATATAATATAATTAGAGACTCCAGATGATTGTTTTAATAGTAAGTTGTTTCCTGGCTAGATTTAAAAGTCGACCACAGGATGGTAGAAAAGGGGGACATATAAAGGTAGTCACAGAGGAAGAAAGAAAAAAAAGCTATAAGGGAGAAGGAAATGGGAAGTGAACAGGAGACGTTCTCCAAGTCTAGGTCGGGATAGTAGCTGACGCTCGGGTTAAAAATTGAAATGTATCGGCAGCAAATCGGCCTCAGATTCTGATTGGCTGGAAGGAACACAATTAAAAAAGCCATTATTGGGACACACAGGATAGAAAACAGGAAAAGAGAGTCAGTTGGGGACTAGACGAGGATATGTAAAAACGGGCCGAAAATTACGGCACCTATGTTTGGGTGAGAAAGATAATTTCAAGGTCTGTGTCTGCCCTCTCTTTTCTCACGACGATTTACTTCTCTCTGTCTATCTAAAGCAGTCGACTCATTTCATACTCTGTTTCTCTCCTCTCAACGACTATGAGTTAAGGCTAGTAGTGAATAGACTTCATATCAAACGAACTAGCTGACGTGTTTTGCGTGTTCACCACTTTTTCTCACGGTGAAGTTACAACGGGAATCTGACTGGAACTTAAGGCATAGTGCTACACTCATAGACCCGTTAGAACTGTGGTGGTGCCTGTGTCTATTTGAGAACTGTACCATTACATTGGATCAAGATTTTAATGTAGACAAGTTAAAGGCGATCTATGGATATATATTGTGATTGCCCTGAAAATAGTTAAATTTTGAAATACTTTTCATTTCTGTTTATCACTTTGAACGGACCATTATATGGTGCTTCCTGAGGACCTCTAACCCGATCAACTCTTATACACATATGGGTGCAATTTTTCAAGTTATTTGGGATGAATCGTATAGAAGTTGTATGTAATCGACCTTCCGATGAAAGTGTAGAACTAAGGAGATTCATTTCTGTAATGTCTAAACTCGGGTCACGAAAAACAAAGAACATGTGCGTGTGGAGAAAGAGAACACTGTGGCTACGCGGATGCAATGGATGAAACTTTGTTTTTCCCAGGTCTTTATTTTATTTCCGGATCTATTCTGTGCATGACAGGTTATGTGTTTTAATTTCAGGACAAGGCAGAGTGACCTGCTGAAATGAAGTTAGGGGTTTGGCTACAGAACTAAAATTTCTTATGCTAATTTTTGTATGTCCCTATTTGAGAATAACTGTTCTGATGGAGATGACACCGTAGCACACCGATATCGTCTACAAAAGCAAGTCCTGCAGAATTGATCATAGGTGAGAAAATAAAGACTGTGCAACCGAGCCATCTAAATAGACTAAATCCGAAATGGCCTGACTTGGAATGAGTTATGGAGGCAGATATTTCGGTGAAAAGTTGAATGAAAAAAAAATTACGATAGAAAACTTGGTGCTAAAGCACTTGTAGCAGAAAGAACTTCGTATTTTTGTTTGGCGCGTAAATTGATTTGACCGTTATGGTCGACGCATATTTTCACCCAATGAGGATGAATTATCCTATTCAGCCCGGACCATTTTCCCAGAAAACATAAAAATGGTGAAAACCCGCCAAACATTCTCTTCCTCAGAACCTTTCGAACAGGACGGATGCACTTTCTGTCCGCTCCCTGCATAGCAGCAGAAGCACAACACCATGAGGAAAGCTATCTAATTTATGGACCTCTTGAATCTATTCTCTTAGACCAAGGGTTCTCAGTTGAACATGGATTAGGTGTATTGAATCAGCCACACACAGGAACACCTTTATGTCACCTCTAACTTTTGCTATGTTGACAGCAACGCGCAATTTCGCTCAGACATCTAGCTACCTCATTCCTAGGCTGCATTATCTAGATACTTTCATGCCACTCTCCTACAACAACCAGGACCACACATTTATCGGTGACTACATCATTCCTGTCCTTAACCAGCAAACACGACTTTTGCTACCCTATGGCGACGCATAATTCCGCTCAGACATTCAACAATGCCTTGACTGTAGCGACGCACATTCCGCCCAGGCATTTAGCGGCTAAAATTCCTACTCAACTCCATAACTATTTCCTTCCTTCCTTCCTTCCTACGAGACTTGCAACATAGAGGTACCCTTTTTATTCTTGCTGTCATTAAACTACTAGATTGAAAACCATAAATATCTACGCCATCATTATTTTCTTTTCTTTCTTTTAATATAACAAGAGGCAGCAGAACGATACAACGTCAACTGCCATTTATGTTTAAATGGTAATATCATCTGCCCTCATGTTATACACTCAAAGTGGGTGGTCTCGTGAGAGTAACAACCGATTATGAAAAATATTGAAACACTACAGGGATAATCCTCGCAGATGATCTCCAGAATAGGATTAACAGCGTCTTAACAAATTCTGGAATCATTCGGTGAAATATTCGTGATGTGGGTGATGAACGAGGTTTCCAAAATGGAAAGGAAACTCCCAACGACAGAATTTCAATTTCAAAATAGTCACGATAGAAACAGAAATGAGAATCAATAAAGAAAGGATTCCGATGCAAATGGCTGTAGAATACACCAGACCAGAATTTATTAGTGTCGTCTAGAGACCGAAGTACCTAAGTGACTTCTAGCATTAAAAAAGCATGAAAAACTATTAAAAAGTTTTAATGGGTATAGAATACACATTTTTTTAGCCTTAAAATAATCAACCCAAAAAACATAGATAAGAACATTCTAGAAAATTTGGATCAAAACCGCATTAGTATTGAAGTTACATTTTTATATTTTTCAACCAATCAGCAACAAACATAGAATAAGAACATTCTAGAAAATCCGGATCAGAAACTAATTAACAGAAATTTTTTTAGGCTCTAAAACAAATAAGTAAAAATACTAATCTGATTGGTCAAGAAATGTCTACGCGCTTGAATTTTAGAACCTGCAATAAATTTTTTGATCCACTTCTAAAGTATAAATAACGAAGAATTTAATCAACCAGGTCAGTTTTCGGTCATTCAATTCATTTCTTCCACGGCCAAAAAGTCATTCCGCGTACTATCCAAAAAGACTTTTCACTAGAGGTCATGAAACGGGCAGCAGGGAAACGCTTGCGACTTTCTTTCACTAATACGACACGTTGTCGCCAAAATCTTAAAAAAAAAACAACACACGTGCGGACTTAATGAAAGCAAAGACCCATGCTTAGGGTCCATCATTCATACACACACACACACACACACACACACACACACACACACACACACACACACACACACACACACACACACACACACACATACCCACATATGTAAGTAAAGACAATTATTTTTATTCTACTTACTTCGTCCAGCCATAGAACCATTTATTTGATAGACTTTATTAACATTTAAACACACACGCACGCGTGTGAACAATCTTATTTTCATTTAACTGGCCATAACTGTATTTCCACAAAAGGCCGCTCGCAGATTATGTTTCTCATTATTCCTGATTTGTTATGAATATTAAATTGTTTATTTCTTAATGTTCGTTTTTGTCATATTCCATTTGTTTTACGTGCTTGTAAAAAATTGTGTTGTATTTGTGGTGGAACTAAGAGAGAAGTAATACCCGTAAAATACGGACGAGAACTCACTACATGCACCCACTACATAGGTAAGTACCTTTTTAATGGGTAAGTACGTTTTTCAAGTATGAACGTTAAAAACAAAAAGAGAGAAAAAGAAAAAAAAAAAAAACTCCCACTCACAATAGACTGTGAAGTCATTTTAAAGATTTAAACAAAAATAAATGAATTAATAAATGATAAAGAAAAGAGAATTAACAAATATTTCTTGGAAGAGAGACGTGTTTTAAGTCGTTATAAGTTCATTACTGATTCTTGTTATATCCGGGTGTCATGAATCATGTGCCCGTGTTTTATTATTATTGGTTTTTACACTTAGTTATAAATAATTAAACTGTTTCGTAATTGTGAAAGTCCTAGATGAACAAAACCAACCAAAATTATATTACTTTTAGTTTACTTCTAACTTTAAAACATCTTCAAAGCAATTTAATGTTTTAGAAGACATTTAAATTTTTTTACATTTTGAGTCTAAAAGAATTCTAATTTTTAATCATTCAATAAGTTTGATTCTTTGAAAAGTGTAAAAGTTAATTTTGAAATCGGACTTTTACTTTCCATACTTTAATTTTCATACCATCTCACTCCCCCGCCAAAAAAACAAAAAAACCCCAAAAAAACAAAAAAACCCCAGACAAACAAAAAAATAAAACAAACAAAAAAACAAACAAAAAAACAACAACAAAAAACAAAAACAAGAAAGAAAGTTACAAGCTTAACGAATATCTTCATAATAGATTATATTATCTTTTTATAGAAATATATTGCTTTATTCCTTGTAATATGTTATTCTAAAAGATAACAGTTACCCACCTCCCTTGGATTCTTATTATCATTAGTAGTAGTAGTGGCACTATAACTTGAATAAAGACATTTAAAAAAAAAATACATCGTGTGTCCGTGTTTATTTTAGATTATTTAGTAATAGTACAAAGTATTATTGAATTCCTCTTATCTAATCACTCAGGAATGTCATGCACATTTCAACAGGTTACAATCAACAATGCAAGTAATTCAGGTTGTTATTTATGATTTTGAAGCCCGGATACTTACCCTTGTAATCTGTACTAGTGTTGAAGTATCATAATAAATAAGAAGCAATATTTAAATAATTTTACCTTTGCAGCATAATTAAATAGGAAACATTACGTTGCTCTCTCTCTCTCTCTCTCTCTCTCTCTCTCTCTCTCTCTCTCTCTCTCTCTCTCTCTCTCAATATGTATAAATATGTCACGAGACCCCTGATGATTAGTTGATCCCGCGAATAGTTTCAAGTAAGTGTGGTGATTGAAAGAGGACTGGACAAATGACAGAAACAAGTGGATAAATTTCAGGTTTTATTGGGTGAATCGTTCACGAGATGAGTATGAGTGTAAAATTGCGATTGTTGTATCACGTAGGTGTACTTTCTGCTGGATGTTGAAAGTCTGTGTTGAAAAAAGTCATAGTCTCAGCTGTCTATTAGTTTGGGGTGATAGCATGTTTAGAAGGTGAGGATGGTCTGAGCTTGGTGCAGATAGTTGGTATTGCTGTAGGGTCAGGATGTCGATGATGCTGGAGATGGTCGATGATGTTGTTACAAGACGAGATCTTGCCTTGATTTGAAAAAACAAAAAGAAAGAAAAGAAGAAAAGAAAAAAAAAACGGAAGTTAACACTTCGAGTTCTCAACTCAAAATGAAAAGTTAGTCGCTCACGCATGGGCTCCGCGCAGAACTTCCGTTTGCGATAAATTAACAAAAAAAAAAAATACATTAATAAATATCCAATCGGAACACTTCCCGCGGGGCACAAAAATTGCCGTTTGTGAGCCTACAAAAAATATATAAATAGACGGACCAAATAATCATCAGTCAGACTTGTTCCTTCACACGACCCGTGTTAAGGATTCTACGCACCGTCCGGCGCCTGTCATCCGATACATCAAACGATCGCCGCAGCTACCAACGCCGTCCTAATTCCGAGAAAACCATCCCTTCACCACGAGACAAGTACAGTACATGAACTTTGTAACTACTATCACTGAATTCATTCTTCAACTGTGAACATATTTCTCCATTCTACTCTCTGTACTTAATCTATTTATAAAAAATTTTCTATAACATCATTACTGTGTTATTGTGAGTATCTATACGTTCTTTGTTTTGCAACCATACGCATTTCTCGCCCACAACTCAGAATATAACAATGTGAAAGCATTGGTTGCTGAGACTGGATGATCGATGTCCTGGTTTATGCAGTCCTTGGTTAACCGGGTGTGTCGATGTAGCCTTCAAATGTTATTGCTAGTCCAAGCACTGTGGTCGCTCGTGGACTAGATGCTGTATATATATATATATATATATATATGTTGGATTGAGCTATGATATTAACAACTTGAAAGGCTTGTCTTTGCATATTTGTCGTATCTGAGTACCAAAACTCACCACCACAATTATTACAGAATGAGGAACACATTTAGGATATTTTTCGCCGAGAAAATGCATTATGGTTTAATATTTCCTTGTGCTAAACAACGTAACACAATCCAACAACAACATATTGCCGGAGCAAACTTGATAAAATGTATACTGAAATTACATAAAATACTAAAAGAGTATATAACAGAGAAAATGTCCTATCTTGTATTTGAAGACACTTTACGTTATAAGAGCCCTGAATAGAAGGAAAGTTGTGTGAAGACTTGTGACCTCACACCCGTCCGCTGGGGGTTCTGCCTAGCTGGTTGTGTCATTGAACGCTACGGTCGGTCTGCCTATCTGCTCACGTTGTGGTTTTGATCTAGACTCCAAATCGATCGCTAATCAGTCACTAGTCGAAGAATGGACGGATGAGACCGCACAATTAAGAAAGAAAAAATAGTCGAAACGCCAACAAAGAACCGGATGCGGATTTGTAACAAACAATAATATTTTGTTGAGTATGAAAAGTGTCTTTAAAATGGTACATACATTCACCTTTCCCGGGGGTTAGTGAGTCATGTGACAGAGAGGCCTAGCTCACGATTTAACAGTCAATCAATTTCTCGGTATTCAGAGTCAGGCACAAGGCCTCTAAATTTATCGTATTAAGTTTAGGCTTTTTATGCTCCTTACTTTGATAGTCTGGTCAAAGGTGATTTTAAGTATGCCAGTTTTTCTCTGCCTCTCTGTCCTTTCGTTGTTCCTTTGTAGACCCGTGGAATAAGAATTAAGTTTAAAAGTATCCCTGTTCCTGTATTTTTCGTCCTTATTTCATTCACAGCTTCAATCAAAAATAAGAAGATGACAAGTGAATGGGGTAAGAAGAAAAAGGAGTCAGTTACCAAGTCTCAGAATTTCCCAATAAAGCCAACAATTCATTACGATGGAAAACCTTCATATGCCTCATAGATCTTTCTTAGAAACAGGGATAAGGAGGCAACCTAACCACCTTTAATTCTATTTAGTTTCTATATATTTTTTCTTCTTATTTTTCCTGGTCCACTCTCTTATTGTAAATATTAATCGTTGTTCATTGTTTTCTTGTTCTGGGTTTTAAGTCGAGGAAATTAAAGAGAGCATAAGATATTTCAGTGTGTGTAGGTTGCAAGAGATTTCATAAATATATCTATTAAGTATGAATAGGTCAATAAATGAGATTAGCTTTGATTAGCTTTTTTGGGTTATTTGCTCAAAAATGTTATTTATGAATGGTTCAATAAAACTCTACCACCTTTCGTTAAAGACATTTCTTCAACACTCATTTTGTACTCATTGTGTATGCTATTTGTATCTCCTGTTATTCTTGTATTCATTCAATTAAATTTGTTCCGACAATAAATTTTTTTGCTGTTGATTCGTTGTGAATTCTTTTCGCATTTATTCCGTACGAAGAAACAATATTCAATTAATCACTATTTATAATTTCTATCTGCCTGATTAAATTATTCATGTCAATATCATCATTCACAAACTATGATGACAAGTAATGAATTCAAATGATACAATTAAAAAAAATTCCTAGCTTCTTAGGAATATAAGCCATTAATTTCTCTGTCAGTCTGTCAGGGTAGGGAGCGTCTCCGTGGAGTAATTACTAACATACTGGACTGTGACATCGTAGCAAGCGAGTTAGAATTCCATTTTTTCAAACAAACACAGAGACATCTTTGTCGTATTCGGTAGCGTAATGTTAGGTATTTGGGCTGTTCATTGATCAGTTCAATGTATTAAAAATAATTCGTTGACTCTATAAGAATTTAAAGAATTATCTGCCTGCCAAAGGGTCGAATGTATTGCTATAAAGAAAATCGTGCTATGATGTACCATTTTTTAAATTTACGATCACACACACACACACACACACACACACACACACACACACACACACACACACACACACACACACACACACACACACACACACACACACGGATATAATGGTATTTTTTGTGATATACAGATGTTCTTTTAAAATAAACGTGAATAACTTTATCGCCAAGAAAATAAGTCTGTCTCATAACCTGAAGGAGTTAATCTTTTTCCCTTGTTATTCACCACTAAAATATCATCTAAAAAATACTCCGGAATTATCCACTGAATAATTCCAGGGTATTTTGTTTGGGTCACATTTTAATTCTCTTGATTTGTAAAAAATTTAAGAGAACACCGAAAACATAATTCCAGGGAGGTAATTCTGAGTTTAAGCAATTTGAGTTACCTCCCTTGACAACTTACCCCCCCCTTGATGACTTACTTCCCTTGATAATTTACCCTTCATCGAGTCCTGCTACGCGAAAAAATTTAGACTTGAAAATCAAGTCTTATTTTAATCAAATTTTTCACCAATCGAAAAACATAATTACATATGTAAGAAAAGATAAGAATTTTGATTTTACCTAACGCTTTTCAGTTGGAGTCGCTACCAACTTATAATTTCCTTTTTTAATCACCTACCACTTATATTACTATGTAACAGTCCATAGCCCAGTCCCTAAAATAGAAAAAAAAAACACCTAAAAGAACTTTCCCCAATTTATCTGCCAAAAAACTAGTATGAATAGACCAGAATCATCACCACTGGTTTGTAGCAGCCCAGCAATCTTAGACAAACGAACAGAAGTATCAGCCTCAAATGTCACAAGTGTGAATAAGTTATGGAGTAAAAGAAGGTTTCCTTGTGATGAATTGTTGTTGCTGGGAAACATGACGTTGGTAACTGACCATTTTCTTCTTATCTCCATTCAATCGTTATCTTCTTTTGGTTTCTTGAAGCTACAAAGGAATTAAGGACGAAAAGGGTATGACAAATTTTTTTTTTTTTTTGAATGATGCAGGTTTGTTTTGACGGAACTTTTTTCGCCTTCACCTGAGGAAGTCGATAAGTGACGTGACCGGAACTTACACCGTTTTTGACGTTGAAATGGGAAATAGGAAACTCGGCCTTTTGTGGGAGCAGACCGCTGAAAAAGGTGCTCCTCGCTTGACCACTAAGAACCATGTAATGTGAAGAAATTTTCCTCTGAATAAGAAAATTTCTAATGGCTGATGGAGAGCCTGATGGAGTTCTATCAGGTATCCTATATCAATTGCTGAATCTCCTATTCAAAAGAAGATATTTTAATTGCGGAAATCTTATTGAGTTTCAAATTCAATTGCTGGGTCTTCTATTTGAAAGGAGATTATGGGGTTTTAAGTTTATTTATGTTGTTGTTTGCTATCTGACCCCATTCTGGGTTATTCTATTTTTACCCAGTTTATCTTGCCGGTTTAACTTCTTGGATATGAAGGCTGTAAAGGAATTATATGAAAGATGAAGATAGTAAAAGATAGGAGACGAAGATATCTTTTATATTTTGCCTTTATTTCTGGGTTCAACAACCATTCAGTGGGTGAGTAAATTCTTCCTTAATAGAAATGAAATAATTGAATCTCCAAGTCAAGGTGTTAAAATGTGTGAGTCATTCTTGGGTATATATATCCATGTTTAGTATTTAAAGCGTTAACGTGTTAGACACACGTGATGATGGTTATCTTGTGGTTAAAGAAGGCCGTGAGATATTTCCCTTACAGTGTGGTTGTTTTTTTTCTTTTTTTTATTTACGTTGAAAGACTTGTTTCTTGTTTTATTTTTTTTTTTTGTTTGAAAATTATCCTTTTTAGTGTTTCGGGGAAATTGTTGATTTCTCTAACACTACAAATTATTTGGCAACACAAATGAATAACGAAACTTCTTTTGAAAAACATAACAAAGAAAGGTTTATTATCGTAGCAGGCGTAAAGGATTGGGAGTGAGAAAGTGTCCTTTTTGAGTCGCTGGTCAGTATGTTGGTCCTTGGTTTGTAGGAAGCGTGTGCGAAACTAGCAGCAGGGCGTTCTTCCGCGATGGGGTTCCAAGTGGAATCAGTAGTAGTGGGTATGAGAGAGGTCCATTTGTGCTGCTGGCTCATGGCTCTCTGTGGTTGTCCGTTCTACTAAAAGGGACTAGAAAAAATAGTTCTAGAGGAAGAAGGAATTAATGCGCTCTGCCAGTTGATTGGTCAGTGAGTGACCGAATCTATTGGCGGGGGCATTGATTCGCGAAGGCTGCTACACCTTCAAGAAAAAGACTAGGATACCTTTAAGCTCAATTTTTATTTTCGGAGTTTTCAACAATTTTTTTGATGGGAATGTTTTCCTGAACTAGTGGAAATAACCGTGCTTTCCGGTCGAGGCGTTTGAGGAGTCTCAGGAATCATTTTTGGCAAATTGTTAATTTGAGAGTGTGTCTGTGTTCAGTTGATGCTGCTACGAGCAGGAGATATAACGCATAACTAAACTAGAGGCTTTAGCAAACACGTGTGCTCCAACTGGCACCCGAGAGAAAAAGGAACGTCCATTCAGTCAAGGTATGTCACGGGAACTTAGAAAGAATTTCTTTTTGACGCTAGGAATCCCCTCTTTTTAGGTATGTGCGGATTGCGCTTCCTGGCAGAGGAACCCTGGGAGATTATCAATTTTATATTCATCTATTTTATTTCATGTTTATTTTATTTTTTCATGTTATTGTTTTTTTTTTTAAATTTCTTATTTAATCCCTACAAAGTTTTATTCACTTAGGAATTTCAGAACTGATAAGCAAGTAAAGCCTTTTAGAACGAATGCTAAAACTTACAAAGATTAAATCTCACACAAGTCGTCCATTGCCCATTATCAAAAATAATACATAAAAAGATGAAGTCGGTTTCAACTCCAACTTCTGTTATTGTTTTTTCGAATTCATTTCAACATTAAACTTTTCATCACAGTACCCGGAAGACTCGTTTGTGATTATATTATGTTACATTTAGTCACCAGCTCATTAGGCATAATCCACTCCGATAATCAAGCTACTCTTGTAAGAACATTTGTGAAAAGGAAATTATTAAACAGGCTTTTATTTATCTTGTAGGGAACAAATGAATAAATAAAAAAAAATCAAATTAAATTAAAAAAGAAAATTATCAAAATATGCAGAAACTCTCAGAGGCCTCTGACAGGAAAAAGGGGCGACGTATGCGTAAAGAAAAAGGGACTTCCTGACAAAAGGAGGAAGCTCACTCTCTTTCACCAGTGACCAGCGGGGTGACAACACCTTGCTAATTAGTGGAGGACGCCACGCGTTCGTCTTTGTAAGACGCGTTGGCTAGCTCTTTTACTAGTAGCACCCGTCTTGGTTAACAGTATGCCAAAATACAAAAAGCTACGAAATGGGCCTATCAAATTACAAACTAAACCCCCAAAAGTGACTAACACATTGATAAAGCTTTAAGACAACAAATGAGGACACATTTATACCAAGAAATGATTAACGTATTTTTAAACACCTTGACTGGGGGATTCAACCTTTTCAATTGTATTCAAGGAAAATTCCCTCACCCATTGAATGGTTGTTGAACCCAGGAAATAAAGGAAAAATAAAAAAAAACGTCTTCGTCTCCTATCTATTGCTATTTTCTTTCGTATAATTCTTTTTGGGCTTTCTTGTTCAAGGAGTTACATCAACAAAGGAACGTAGGGTAAAAATAGAATAACCTCAGAATGGAGTCAGATAAAAACGGTAACACAGGTTGCCCTGATCTCGGCCTGACCCCATAATCTATTGTAATATAAACAGAAAAAAGAAATGCGCTAATTTTTCTTTTGCCCATTTTGAAGAAGAGTTCAAATTGATACGAAGAATATACAGAGAAGCGAAAACATAATAAAAAAAACTGAGATTTTGCTAGGATTGTCTGAATATTCATAAAATCTTTCCAAAGTCATGATTTCTGTTTTAAAAGAATTTTTTGTAGTAATATTTAATAGAATTATTCTCATTATGAAAATTTTTTTTCTCTCTCTTTCTTTCTCTCTCTTTACATCTATCCATCTATGTGAAAAAACAAGCTATTTAGAGGATGTATTTATTTATACAAGAATAATACACCAACATTTAACCTTTCAGTTTTTTGTTAAACCATCTTCCGGGCTATGTTGATATGTTAGGTACTAACAACATGGCAGCCACAGATAAATTACTACCTCTGATTGACAAAAAATCACTAAAAATCAGGGAATTATTTTATTTCTTCAAATTTTCATTCTTTCATTTATTAATGAAGCTTATCAGTTATTTTATCCAAAAAACTTGTAGATTTTTTTTCTGATCCCTTAACTTTACACCCGTTATTTAATCAATAGAGTATATGATATGGCCTATAATTTCTATATATAATAAAGAAAATAACAAAAGTCTGAAGGTGTAAATGAAATAAAAAAGAAATTTTAAAATTTGAAGCTGTTGAAAGAAAATTGTCGCTCGAATGTCAAGATTAAATTTTAAAAAAAGAAAAAATGTTTTGAGAGCTTTGAATACTATGATTTAATTAGAAAAATACTTTTTTTTTTGATTATTTCTGATATAATTCTATATCGATATTTGTTCGGCTTAAAAAGTGGCGGACCAAAAGTTTGTATTAGATTTTAACTTACTTTTCTCCAATCACAGGTTGAATCTAAATTTGTTATTGAATAAAAGATATTTTCATTACTCGATATAAATCATAAAGAAATTGGGAGTTTTTTTTTTCATTTAAATATTTTCATCAATTTTTTTAAGATATAAAAAGTTCAAAAGTATAATGAGGAATAGTCATTTGTTAAGCAATTTCGAGTATTTTTCTTTTGAATTCGGGTCAAGTAAAATTGACAGGAAAAAAAAGGGAAACATTTTGTTATCAAAATAGGAAAATCTAAAAAAGTTAAAAATCAGTGTTTTAGGGGCAATGAAAGATTTATAGATTATCATCTGGTAAAACATTACATATTGAAAAGGCATTGAAAAAGTATTATTATTTCACTATTTTGATAATAAGTAAAGATAAATTAAAAATAATTATTGAGTTTTCTTAATTGTACATAAAAAAAAAACATATTAACGTGCTTATTTTCCTTTTTCAACAAAAAATAGAAAAAAAAAAATAAATAAAAACACCTTTTGGTGATACGATTTTCTATAGTTAAAAAAGTTGAGGGTGTTTTTGGGTGACAGTTCTAACTTTCCGTCACACACAATATTTGGTGTGAATTAAAGCGCTCCTTAATAGTTGTGTTATAAAGTGACGGGCAAAATATCTGTCATTAATTTTACCTATTCCTTGATTTAAAGACGATATTAAATGATATAATCATCAACGTGTATGGATCGGTTATTTAATGTTCCGAGTTATTAATTTCATTCTAAAAACTTTTAAAGATTATTTCAAAGTTTTAATAACACTTTTTAAATACATTAACACGAATTGGGTAAGGTCGTCACTTTTTGGTAAATTTAACTCTTTAAATGTATCAAAAATGAATGTGGATGTAATGTTATTTTGCTTTTAATATTGAAAATTATAATATTACTATTTTTAATTGAAAACTAAAATTTAACCTTTAAATTATAACTTTGATTATTTTTTCATCCGTTTTAACGGACAAAAGAGCAAAAAAATTGTCAGTACCTTTATGGAATTCTGTTTCATCTAAATTTATATTCAAATGAAAAATGAAACGAAAAAAAAAAAAAAGAGAGAGAATTCTTTGAGCGTTTTATGCTCAAAATGTATGTGATGTAATTAGTGTTCGAAAATTCTGAAAGAAAGAAAGAAAGAAAGAAAGAAAGAAATAGCGTATCTACTTTAGATTTTGAATTTTTTTAGTACCTGAAAGTAAATGAAACTGACAGCAATACAACAATAAAAATGAAACCAGATAAAAATGCGCAAAATAAAATAAATACAAAAGAAATAACAATCTCTTCGAAGGCCTGAGCATATCTGAAAAAAAAAAATAGGCTTCCTGGCGCCAAAAAGAAACTTAGACCTCAGGTGATAAGCCAGCTATTTTATTGCTTAGGGAGGTCTTCTCTCTTTATGAGTTAGTTGCGAAGTTCCATCTTTATAAAGTTAGGTCTTAGTAGCTTCACTCGTTTCTTTGCCTCTTCTTCTTTTCCTCCTTCCTTCTTGTTGGGAAGTTAGGAACCTAATTCCATTTAAAATAAGACATACCTTTTTGGTGCAGGTATTCATCTTCATATATTCTAGGCAGGATACTTTAACTCAATCAACAAAGCAAAAACGTGAGGACGACTTGTTAAAACACGTGCGGTGTTCTTTTTATTTACAGAGAGTAACAAAAAAACAAGAGGCAGATAACCTGATCCTTATTCAATGAGGGATTCGGAGGAGATAACTCTAACCCGACAATTACTATAATCAGTAGTGCTATCAAGTACCAACGAGAGTGATAATTTCGAAACTCATTCTCACTTGATGTCAGACTTGTTCTATTATTTCTCTAACACCTAACAGTTCTTTGAGCTTTACAAATTGTGAGTTGACAAGTACTTTTGTCAGCACATCAGCAATCATGTCTTTGTTTTGACTATTCCACTTGAATAATTTTCATTTCAACTTGTTTACGGATATAACGAAACTTGATATCAATATGTTCCGCTCGTCCACGATATTGTGGATTCTTCGCCAAACATATTGTGGATCGGTTGTCCTTGTAGATGAGCATCGGTCGAACTGAAACTTCAATGAGATCAATTTGAAGACGCTGCAACCATACTGCCAACGGTGCTGCACTCACCAACGCCATATATTCTGTTTCAGCTGTAGATAATTCTACACAAGTCTACTTTTTACTTCTTCAACTGATAGCAGCTCCACTTAATTTAAACAGGTAGCCGGAAGTTGACTTACGGTCATCTAGATCTCCAGCCCAGTCTGCATCGGAATATCCTATGAAATTGGTTACCTTCTCTTTGTCAAACCATAGTTTCACGTACCATTTAGATAATGCATGATGTGCTTAATAGATTTCCAGAGGGTTTTTTCCCAGTCGACCCTAGTAGGCTGGAAACAAAATATTGCTATATTGCCAACAGCATAGACAATATCAGATCGAGTCTTTGTTGACTGATATATCAGACTTCTAATTGCTGATTGTTACAGTTCTTGATTGAATAGCTTGCTTTCATCAGTGGATTTTGTTAGCCTTGCACCAGTATCAATTGGAATTGCAGTTGGTGTGTAAATGCAAGGGTCATTTTCTAATTGCTTGAAATGCATCCTTTTCAGCTTACTATCTATTGCTTCACTCCAACATCTTGACGATTGTTTCAAGCCGTATATGCTTCTCTTCACTTTACAGACAAGATCATCTTTGACTTTGATTTCAAATCCTTCAGGTTGCTTCATATAAATAGCTTCTTTGAACTGACCATTTAGAAATGCAGTGGTTATCTCCAACCGATGTAGCTTGAGATCATGTTTTGCTGGCAATGCAATAATTGTTCGCACTGATTCGAACCTTACTATCAGACAAAAGATCTCGTCATAGTCAACTCCCTGTTTCTGAAAAAATCCTTCAGCTACCAGTTGAGATTTGTATTGTTCCATTTGTCCTTCAGCATCATATTTTCGTTTGAACACCCACTTACAACTGTCCACTGGGTAATTTAGCAAAGTCCCATACTTTATTAGTATGTAGTGAATCAATTTCACTTTCCATTGCTTTCATCTATTCCTTTTTTTAAGGACTGGAAAGTGCTTCTTTCACTGTTAATGGGTCACTTAATCCGTGAGCAACGTAGACCCATTCACCATATTGGAGCTTTTCTAATCCTTGGTGATCTTCGTGGTCCTATGGCCTCTTGTGAATTGTCATCATCATCACTGCTGATATTTTGTCATTCAATTTCCATAAGAGGTTGATTTCTAATTCCTTCTCTCCCCTCTTCACTTATAGATGCTGATTCGTTAAAGATGACATCAATGTTATGGAAGACTCTCAATGTTTCTGTATCAAAGTAATTTAAAAAAAAAATAATTATTTCTTTTTTTGTCGAAAGTAAAATCACAAATTTGTTATTTACAATAAAAATTTAGCTGAGAAAATATTCTGAAGAGAAATCATTTCAAAACGATTAAAAGTAAATATGATTCAGTAATTCTTCATATAAATAATCTAAATAAGGAATATTGAAACTATCTATTTAAATAAGAAGATAAATTTTAAAAAGAACAAAATAAAAACAAAAAACAAATCAAATAAGGGCCTTTATTTGATAATATTTGAAATAATGCCACATTCAACAATCTTTCTATGTTTTTTATTATGTATATAAATTAACATTTTAGAAAATTTGATAATTAAAGCTTTGATTTCAAAATTCTGTTAAAAACACATTGCTGTCATTAACGTTTCTGAAATCTACAATATATTCATAAATCGATCTTGAAGTCACATTAATCCCGCCTCGCACATGCATTCGGATATACGCCAAGTTCACATTTGATAGGATTAGTCTTATTATATTCAATTATGTTCCTAATTATATTTTTGGTTACAGATGTGTCGCAATCTAAAATTTTATTACAGATATGTTGCAGTTTAAATTTTCCTTTTGATGTGTTGCAATTTCAATATCGTTTACAGATGTGCTGAAATTTTAATTTTCGTTACAGATCTGTCGAAATTTTAATCTTAGTTAAAGATGTGTTACAGTTCTTGTTTTGGCTATAGAATACGGCAGTTTTAATTTTAGCTACGGATGCGTT